>CM076405.1:30998426-31596021 GCA_038363315.1 Mugilogobius chulae | reverse complement strand
GATCTTGTCCTCATGAGCTCTATCACTGCTTCTGAGTTTCATAAGTCTAGCCAAAATTACCTGTTTCCTCTGCCATAGAGGTCTGATTCTAGGCGGCGCTGTCGAGTCGGTTTGGGTTCGACATTCTTGCGATGTCGAAATTATCGAAATTTTCGCCGGTCCGGTCGCGACGATGTACAGTGTACATACTTTTTCAGGGGGTCCAAGGGGTCAAAAACGCGATTGTTTAGGCAGAAAAAAAAATAATAATATAATAATAATAATAAGAAACCAACGAAGAACAATAGCTCTCGCCAGATTAATCTGGCTCGAGCTAATAAAAACTAATAATTGATTTATTAAAAAATTTGTTTTAATTTCATATTTGAATAGTTGTTTTTCTAACAACAATAGTGACTTTTAGACATAAAGACCGATGTTTCGGTCATAAATAGATGTATTCTTATAAATCAAACCTGGAAAATTGCTAAAATTCCCTTCTTTGTGACTTAAAAGTGCAGCCCCAAAAACAACTCATAATCTTCAAAGTTCATAGGAAATGACTAAAGAATTGGATTTGGCAACTCTGCGGCTGAGAGAAGAAATATGAAAAAAAAAAAATTATCTGTATTTGAACAAAAAGATGCATCAAATAGAGATACGGGAAATCACAATATGACAATTTTATGATCACACTAATGAGCTCACATTCATTTATAACAGAATACTGCCCAGACCTGTCCTACACTAAGACAAACATATGTACAGCGATCAAAGTCCAGCTCTGTTCCTCTTGTTTTCGTCTCCATCAGAGGCCTCCAAACCGCCGGCCTGTCCCGTAGCCAGGCCCGCTCACCCGCTGACCCCGCTCTGTGTCTTTAAATGTGGGAGCCACGCAGGCGTTCGGAGTGCATCTGGATCCCATCAGCTCCACAAACACACAGGCTGCAGAGAGACCCGGAGCTCGCGCACTCTAATGAATGAGCGGTCCGCCTGCCTTCCCCCGGCCTCCCTCCACACACACACCGCACCGACGTCAGATCAACTGTCAGGGAGAGGCACCCGAGAGTGTCCCGAAATATCCTGTAGCTCACGGCCCGGGAGGCGATACGTGAGACAGCAGGGTTAAAAATAAACTCCAGCAGCAGCGCATGGTTTACACTAACACTCCACTCCAGGCCATGCACACTTCACATCACACACAGACTGCTCTTACAAAACTGTGTCCTGTGCATGTGTTTAAGGGCTCTGCGCATTATTATGACCAAGCTGGAGAAAAAACTCGAGCTAAGGCTGTTGCCAGTAACTACAAGAGTTTATCACTGTGCGAAAACAAAAATGATGCTGCTAAATCAACATTTGTGAATGAAATTTGAACCTACGAACCTTAAAAGTTACATTCATGTGAAGAAACGTCAAGAAAAACACTGTCTCAAGCTTCAGGAGACAGACGTCTGTCAGTTCAGTTCACACCTAATCCAAACAGCTGCTCTCGTATTGTTTCGTTGTTTTTTTCAAAGAAGTTTCCCCAGCTAACCAAATGGAGAGCGGCTCTTTCTGCATAAAGCATGCTCGGTAGGGCAGAAAGGGACGTCGGACGAAAATCCCTTTATAAATTTGCAGGATTACAACCTTCACATGGATGATGGAAACTGAAGATGGAACTAACGCCTTCCGTACACTGACTGCAAGGTGACTTCGGTTCGGGACACGTGGGAGTTTCTTACGAAGTGCTTTGTACATCAGCTGCGGTCCACTGTGGTCCGTTTTTTCCCAAATCCGTGCGGATTCACGTGGATTCCTGCGAGAATGCATATTACGTATGACTTGAAAGTTGCATCTGACCGCTGAGCATCAGTTTCAGGCACTTTCTAAGTCTTCTAATCCACACCTAACTCACACTCAGTGTACACCAGGAGTAACTGGGCCTGATTTACAAGACAGGTGCTAAATTGCAGACTGAAGAAATTGCAGGTTATTTGTGAGCGCTTTGCACTCAATTTATTATTGGAACAAGCACATATAACATATTACACAAAACAGACACAAATGTCAGCTCTCAAGTTTTTGCTCCTCCAAACGTATTTTGCACTTGAGCAAACGCTTGCTAATTCTGTCAAATAATGTTGTACAGTAACTCCGAAAATTGTATACACGTCAGCATAAAATCTAGAGGAAAGTCTTTTGATATGTTTTGTGACTAGATTGTGGCACATCAGAGCACACATGTACATTCAGGCTCATCAAACACACAAACCATACTGATACTATTGTCATGTAAGCATGCAGGACTAAATCTTACTTCGGTTATGTCTGACTAATCACCACAGTGTGTGCGTGGGGCCGGTCCCAGCTCTGTCCTACACCGGTGTGGTCCCGCTCATTCACAGTTTGGAGGCTCACACTCGTACAAAAGAAGCAGCCAATCTATAGCTCCACTTACAGAGCGCTCACAGGATTTCAGAGGCCCGTAACTTGAGAACCGGGAGACGGCGGTGTTCTCACGCGCGTCAAAGCCCTGCTGCTGGAGGTCTGAGGAGGTCTGTGGCACGTGAAGCAGAAATGATGTGGCTGGAGCTGCTGTAGGGGAGTCTTTTTGTTTTGATGTCTGCACACTCATACTACCGTCCACATCGTCCAATCATGACCTCATGGAGCAGGAATCCGGAGCACAGACGCAGCAGCAGCAGCAGTAGACCAGCCTGGAGCACACAGCCCAATACGTTTCCTTCACAACTGCCTGGTAAAAGGATGTGGTAGATCAGGTTTACAACAAGCTGGACTAAAACGAGGGGAATTATAAAGGATGCACCAACCCAGCTTTTTAAGTTCCATTCCTAATTCCGATACTTTGGCTTTAAAGTGGCACTGTGTAACTTTCTGGAGGAAGTTAAAAGCAGACTTTGGGGGATTCTGAGAGGGGATAATGTCATAATGTGAAAAAGTACAGCTAAAAGAACAGCTTTTTTAAAGAAACACAATGAGGCTTCTCCAAATACTGTACAGTCCATATTGTGACCATGCAATCTTGCTCTAAGTAAAAACTGATTTTTATTGTCCATGTAGTGCAACAAAGAAATCAAAACCACAAAAACAAGCTTTTTTTCCAAGTTCATTTTTGGTCAGAAAGTTCTTGAAATACCTGTCAATGCCCAATTTCAGTCAGTACTGAAATAGCTGTTTTTATTTGTTATTGAAGCAAAATTGTTCTCTGATTGGCTGAGCTTGGGTTTCTCCAGTTTCACTTTGTTGTTTGTAAAAATACTTTTATTGACCTCAACTGCTACCAAAATGAATACATGTTGATATTAACCATGTGTCGAAGGATTTATGAGAAGTTGTCAGATTTAAAACCTAAATTGTGTTTGCAGTGTGAAAATCAACAACCACAGCTTTAACAGCTTAATCTGAACAAAACGTCAAACATTATGAGACATGTTGAAGCAGCATCAGCCGTTAAGTTACTCTCATTATGTCCAATCATGGAGCCGATACATAATCCTGTAAGATTTCATTGATCGGCTCTGATATCTGATCCCATTATCAGATCGGTGCATCACTAGAAATTATTTAGTTTTAATAAGCAAAATAGTTCTACCAAACCACGGTGATCAAAGATTTCATTGTTGTGCGTCTATGGCCTTCGCTCACTGCTGTTTGTTGTCATATTTTGGCCGTTTGCTTTAACCTTTTACTGGGTGCTCAGCAGGGAATTGTTTTTTCCCCAAGGTTCTTCGCGCGACAAGCAGGATGATCTCAACAAAGTGGAACCAAACAGAGTCGAAAGCTCAGGCCTGACTATTCTGACCAAGAGCGAGAGCTATAGGAAAAACAAAACATTTTGGAACCGGAACAAGGTTTCATCTGAAAATAGGTCAAAACTACCACAAGAACCGACCGTTCTTAAATCTGTAGATGCTCTTTGTGCTAAACATGAGCAGTTTGTGTTTGCATTGCGCTGTATGGAAAATTCCTTTTTAGCCGGCAGAAGGATTTTCCCGCTGCAGCACCAATAGAGCGATCACTGCGGATGATTTCTAACAGCTATAAGCCATCACCATATCAAGTATTAGACTGAATTAAATACATTCTAACAAAACCTTCACTTTGTATTCAAATTATAAAAAGCAAGTGATAGTGGAAGTCCAACATAAAACAAGGTTCATTGTTCAACTTAGTCTTATAAAACCAAATAAAAAACAACAACAAACAAATAAAACCAAAGACTGCTGTTTGAGTTTGTGGGAAGTTGAAATAATTCTGAAATGGCCAGACTGGACCATCATGTCCACGGTCGGAGGACCTTGTTTCCGTGTTCAGTGTCTGTGACTGAAGCACTCGCTCCAAACAAATCCATTCAAAGACATTCCAAGAAAGAATGGCCTGGATTCTCCCTCTCAAGAGTCAGAAGTGCAGGCCACATGCCTCATGGCCAACAACAATGAACTCATTCACACACTTCATCTGGAGACCAACGGAGACAGGCCGGGACAGTGACAGGGCTCTCAAACCAAACAACACTAGCAACAGGAACATGAGAGACAGGCCGGGACAGTGACATAGCCCACAAACTTAACACTAACAACAGGAACATGAGAGACAGGCCGGGACAGTGACAGAACTCTCAAACGAAACAGCACTAACAACAGAGACATGAGAATCAAAGTATACTGAGACCGGCTTATGGACTTAACTTTTCAATGCAAGTTTAGATTCTTCAGAACAAGATGTTATTGTATTGTTGTCAAGTAACACTTTATGGTAAATCACAGTGTAAAAGCCACAATCGCTGTACTGGATTGAAATGTATATTTCTGATGTAACATGTAACAAAATTTTTGGTGGACACAAAAAGAATATGTCTGTCATGTGTTTTTAGTCTCTGTATGATGTTTTGTGAGACAGTATCATTAGATAAAGTTCATTTTTTTGTATTATCCTTGGATAATACAGAAAAAAATAATACCCATCACCCATCACATTGGTGCTGGGTGTCTGCTGCAAGATTTGAGTTCATAGAAAAGTTTCTCTTTCTGATTAAACTGATCAGGTCCACGTGTCATATTGGCACACACCAACTGTTACACGCTAAACCACGAAATTGTTCTGTCGTTTTCACAAGGCTAAATGCTTGGGTTTATGTAGCGCTTTTTCAAAACACCCCAAAACGCTGAACATTGTGCATTATTCATTCACACCACAGTCGGCGGAATAAGATTCTAACCAGATCCAAACTAGACAATGTTGGTAGTGTCTTGCCGAAGGACAAATTAACAATTTCTCCTTGTGCCGCACAGTATGTTTCCTGAGGTTCTAGAGGTCTCCCATCCAAGTACTGCCCAGGACCAACCTGCTTAGCTTCTGAGATCTGTCAGGATCAGGCTTGGATATGACCACAACAAGATTTGACAAAGTTTACATTAGGAAATGATGTCATGTTTGAAGCTAATTTGGAATGTCACTTTTTTTTTTTTTTAATTGAAAATAAATAAATACATTATATATCTTACCTTGTGATACAATTCTTTTAAATCTTTTAGAGGTACATTAATGGTGTAGTTTAAGGTGAAAAGTAAACAAAAATATGTGTTAAAACCTATCAAAAAAACCAAGTGACAGAGAATGAGCCATGTGTTCCGTCTGAGCTGGACCTGGAGTTTGGAGAGAGGGGAGTGGTCACATGATCTGAGTCCTCCTGACTTTACAAGCTGAAGGTCAAAGTGTCACGGCTGTAGTGTGAGCTGCAGACATAGTGTCCTCAGAAGTCCTCAGTAAAGTCCTCGAACGCCCCACACAACGGCTTGAACTGCTGCCCTCTGAACCAGACATGATCCTAATAGTTCTCCATCAGCACCTTTGGTTCAGACTCACAACACTGGGACAATATCACTCTGCACTAGAGCTGGGTCACATGACTAAAGATGTATGATCACTATTTACATATAAAGTGGAAAAATGTAACTGTGATCATAATGCTAGGCTTGGACAAATCATCATATTGTGATTTACAGATTTTCTGTACAATGCAGGTTCTTGCTCAAAACAGACACAAACAGACTTTGTTCTATTTTTCAAAAACATAAAGCGAAAAACGTATTTTCAATCACTAAAAATTGTGAACTATAAAAACAATAAAAAGTCAAGACTTTCTTTAACTTTTTTAAAGTAATTAAAGCAATGTAAATAAGATACAATTTTGTAAATCAATTTAGTAAATCATTAAACAATTTTAACTTCCTTTTCTCTATTAATAGCACAGCTGAACTTAACTTAATTGTTAAACCTAAAGAAAATGTCGCCATGTGGCTTTTTGTAACCATTGACAAAAAAACAAACAAAGGAACAGACAAAAAAATTAAAATGTTCTCATCACGTATTTTGACATTTTGTATCTACGTTTTCCTCGTAGATTGTGTTACAGATGGAGAGCAAAAGCCAGTTTATCCAATTAATAACATTGTAATTTCAAACATTCTGACTACACCCAGTAACTTAATTGTGCTACAACACATTTTTGCTTTGTCCCAATATAGCTCAGCCTTATCCACGCTGCCACTGTTTTATTCGACGTTTGTGATAGAGCTTTTCTTGCACCTGCAGAGGATGTGACAAAAGGAAGCCTGAGTTCCTCTCTTAACAGAACCTTTTTACATGGAAGGGCTTCCTTTTCTGCAGCTCGATACAGTCGTTTTCTACAGTACACACACACTGACTGCACAAAAAACAAACACACACATGAATCTATAGTTTAGATATCTGCTAAATATATGAGAGTAGCTATGAGAGTGGAGATAATTGTGATTCTTTGAGTCACAATACAGTATAATCATAAAAACAAAAGAATAATCAGTTTGCAACAACAGGAGGTTTTCAAACAGATATTGGTATTGAATAAAAAAATGATTGGAGTTTCACAGTATATAGATTATTTTTACACACTGAGACATACAATTTATCAAAGCCAGGCCATTTTCACAAGCTGACAAATGCCATTTTGACAAAAAAAAAGTGGATTAGTGCACACTTTGTACCTTTAGCTTTACTTTTCTTACATTGTTTTATTCGTTTTGAAGTTTTAATTAAACACAGACGAAGCTAAACTGCAAAACACAAAACCTCCTTACAGCTTTCAACTAAGCAAATGATTCCAAAATCAGATTATTACTATTTCAAAGTCATAAATGCTCGATTAAGTGGCCTGATTTTTTTTCTCCTACTCAGTAAAAGCTAAACACCATCACTTTGCATTGGTGGCTATGCTAGCAAAAGTTTATATAAACATGTTTACTTCATGGATTTGAGTAAGGTTAAGCTTAGGCTAAGACAATTTAGTTAAGCTTTAGAATTTAAGACAGGTATGCTAACCGTGTAGCGGTATAGCTGCGTTGCGGAAAATAAAGTCGCAATTAAGCTAGTTCTGGTTGCTAACTGTTAGCTTAAAATGGTGATAAGTGTGACGTTTTGGGCTTTTTTCTTGGCAAACTTTTGTGAAATACATTTATAAATATCAAAATAAATAAATAATAATAACTGTACACTTATTAAAAAATTGTCCTAAAAGATGTAATTTTGATCTGTGAATGCGTTGTAGGTAAAAAGTGGTTAACAACAGCTACACCAACAAAAGTTAATGTGTTACAAACTTGACTCAAAGTGACACTTTAAACTAGGGTTGCAACAAACAATTATTTTGGTAATTGATTAGTTGGGCGATTATTCTTTCAATTAGTTACTTAGTTGCTTTGAAAACAAAATAAGTGACTTGAATACAAGATTTCTGCCAAATTTTAACTGAAGTAACGTCACTTTAGATGTCCTGGAGATGGAGCTTTTAGGGTTGTCAAAAGTGTCTGAAAGTCTGATACTAATAGGGGTGTCAAAAAATATCGATTCGGCGATATATCGCGATACTCGATCCCGCGATACTCGAATTGATACTAAAATTCCGATATCGATTCTTTTGATGACGTCATGCATATTAATGAGGATGCTTTTATATCATTGATTTCAACTGAATTCAATGTCAATAGTGGTTCAAAATATGCATATTCAGCCAGGACAGTAGAGGGCAGCACTGTCTTTAAGAAGACAATCTAATGTTAACCCTTGGCACACGAATAATTTTGTTTTTTAAGTGTACTTTAATAGTATAGATCTATAAAAACAGAAATAATTATCAATTAATTGCAATTTATAATCGTTTGTGTCAGTATCGGGATTAATCGGGATTAATCGAATCGTGACGTGTGTATCGTGATACGAATCGAATCGCCAGATTCATGGCAATTCACACCCCTAGATACTAATCAACACTAACCCTGGTATCAAAGCTAAGTAATTATATAAAAAAAGCAGCATGAAAAAATGTTATACTTTCTGATGAGTTTTAGAATAATAGTTTTATCAAAACTAGCCTAAAACCAAAATGTTGAAATAAAATGTATTTTGTATACATTTTAAAAAGTATTTTGAACTCTATATGGAAATCTGATGTAAAGAGAGCATTTTATTGATCATTGTGGGATCATAATAGGGCTCCATCAAGAACAGTCTATTTCTTAGTACTGAAATTTAATTTGAAATGTACTATCATAAAAACACTATGCTCAGGCAAACTTTTTTTTTTTTTTGTAAAAAACACTAAATTTACACAATTTTCATGTAATTTCCGTTAAATCTGGTGCTTTTCCACAGATCATGGATGTTTGGAAATGGTATAAAGACCAGTTAATGATTATTCGATTAATTAGTTGACGATTATTTCAATAATTGATTACTTTTAACTTGTAGCTGCCCTATACTTTAAACAAAAAAGAATGGTCGGTGGTTAATTGTAATAGTGAATAGTCACTAAATTGTATTGTGACAAGACCTTTTTGTGAACTAGCACTGCAGTACCGAGCGGAATGGCGAGGGTTAGAATGATTGACAGGTGAGTCGGTGGTTCTGCAGGAAGTGGTACTCCCTCCCACCTGCGCAGCTCACAGGAAACATACACCTCACCAAACCAAACCGCAGCACGCTCCAGCGCCTCCAAAACAGCCTCCATCAGCACACTCATCTCAACTGTCACTCACAGCAGACGACAGCAGGTGTCAAACTGCAGCTGGTCAACAGGTCCAACATATACAACAACGGAATATAATCCACTATGTTGTTAATAGTAGAGGTGGGCAAGTCCCCGAGGGTCTGATTCAAATCCATGAACCGGTAGAGAGTCTAATAATGTACCTGTCATTGCCCACCTCATACCGGAAGCACACTTTGTACCTTTAGCTTTACTTCTCTTGCATTGTTTTATTCGTTTTGATTTAAACACAGAGAAAACTAAACTGTTAAACACGAAACCTAATTACAGATTTCAATAAAGCAAATGATTGTAAAATGAGATTCTTACTATTTCAAAGCCGTAAATGCCAGATTAAGCTGGTTCTGGCTGCTAACGGTTAGCTTAAAATATCGATAAATGTGTGGCGTTTTGGGTTTTCTTTTGGCAAACTTTTGTGAGATACATTCATAAAAATGTTAATATAAATAAATACTATTAAGTACAGTTACAAATAAAAGTTAAACGTTTTAAAAAATGTTTTTGGCCTGCGCATGCGTAGTTGTGCTGGTACAAATTGGGTAGAGATACAAAGTGGGCCCATTCCTGTTTGTTCCCCAAACTTTGAAAGTTTATTTGTTGTTGTTAGTGTTGTGGCTAACGTACAGAATATGTCGCAGAATTTAGTGTTTGTTCACTATAAATATTTTATGTCATTTATTTTCTAATGTATTGTATTGTGTCTTTGTTCTTTGCAGTAAGGGAGTGGGTCTGCAAATGAGTTTGGAGCTATATGGCCTATGAATGTAGCATCGGTGGCACCAAACAGGGCAACAAAGTTAAATGTTCTGTCCCTTTCAAATAAACTAACTGAAAAATGCTGTGAAAAAAGCTTGAAACACAGCGTGCCGTACGCTGGATTGGAGTCAGGACAGATGTGGGTGCCTGTTACACCAGTTGCAGTTAACTGTAGCTGCGTGGACTCATGTAGATTCCCACGAGAATGCTCATATAATGACCTGAAAGCCACATCAGACCGCTGCCATCTCTGGGAAAAAATATGCAGATTCTTACTGCAAACCTGCACAGCTCTCACACCTGCACCGACCTCCACACAGGTCAGTGTACACAGGCACATTGGTTTGAAGCACTTTCAAAGTTCTGTGGGACCCACACTGGACTCACACTCAGTGTACACCCAGGGTTCAACAAATGTTTTAGCACATTTCTTTGGTAATTTTTTTTAGTTTGAAATCAAAAAGCAATAAGCAATTGTTTGTCAGTGAAGTTTTGGAGTAAAGCTAAACTTTGAGGCAGAATACTGTTATGTATTAGCCTATCTAAATGGAACACATCAAATATCTGTCTCACTTATGTTCATGAAATCATTACTAAAAGAAATTCGGATTTTGTCTTTGAAAACAGAAAATCAATATGATTGATCAATATGAGAGATAACTTCGTGATAGCATTTTTTCAGCTCGCCCGGCCCTAGTTCATCATCATATTTCATTTTTTGTTAGTTCTCCAAAAAAACAATTAAAATGAGAATTTTAAGCAGAATTCTATTACAAAATCATAAATCACAAATCAAACTGTAATCACTATAGGTACTGGTCAGATCAATCATACAGCCTAACTCAAATCTCTGATGATTTCTTGATTGTACTGTATGTAAACTGTTGGTCGGGCTAGTTCTCCAGAGTGTTGTTTGTATGAGAAGTGCACAAAGCAGAGCAGAATACTAATGTAGTGAACAAAAGTGTCCAGATCAGGATGTGATCTCAGAGCTCACACAAACACCGAGTCCTTCTTCTGCTGCACAACAAACAACGTTACATGAAGCACTTGTCAAGGGAGGACACTTTTATTAAAACGTCTCATTAAAATCTGGTGATTGATTGACTCTATAAGTGAGAACAAGCTGCACAAAAGAACATCAGATTTCAAAGTCTGCCTACATTTTCTTTGGTAAATATGAAGCTAATGATAAGTTTTGACAATTCCTCTTTAAAATCAAAAGTTATTTTTGTTAAGCACAACTGGAAATCTGTTTGTGAGAGACTATTCTCTCTCCTCTAACGCTGGATGTACACAGACTGCGAGTTCGGTGCGGGTCGGGACTCGCGCGGGTCCCGCAGAACTTAGAAAGTGCTTAAAACCAATGCGCCCATGTACACGGACCTCCGAGGCGTGCGGATGCGAGTGCGGGAGCCGCGCGGTTCAGCGGAAAGAATCCGCATGAAGTCTATTTTTCCCGGACACCGCAGCGGTCTGGTGCGGCTTTCAATTCATTATACGAGCGTTCTCGTGGGAATCTACTAGGGCTGTACTCAACGTATCGATACGGGGATATATCGTGACAAGCTCATTGGCAATACGCGTATCGTTACAAAGAAGTGTATCGGGATACGTAACGGCATACTTAAATTCATATAATTTACACTTTTGAACATGGACTGCAGCTTTAAAGTTGAATCTATTGAGCTGAACAATGGCTTATTTGTAAGACACTTGTGTCTAACATAAAGAGTAGTTAGAAAATACAATTCCTCTGCATATGTGACATATTAAGGAAATTATATCTGCATATACGTGTATCAGGATACGTATCGTATCGTGACCTCTGTATCGGGATATGTATTGTATCGGAAGGCTCTTGGCAATACCCAGCCCTAGAATCTACGTGACTCCGCGTGGCTTTGGACGAAACCGGACCGCAGTTGACAGCATCTGGTGTAACAGGCACTTTGGAAGAAACCCGCACGTGTCCCGACCCGCACCCGCCTCGCAGTCTGTGTACATCCAGCGTAAGCCTCAGAAAACACTGCTCTGAATGTCCCATTATTGTGATGTCATAGATAGATTTCTGAGATCATCTGCAAGGTTTTTCTCGCTGTTTTTTCACCTGAATGTAACTTTTACGGGTCGTAGTTTTGAATTTCATTCATAATTGTTTATTTAGCAGCAGAAATTTAGTTTTTGCACAGTGATAAACTCTGGTGCTTGTTTCCACTGTTTGTGTCTATAAGCTGTGGCTCAAAAACAAAAAAACCTTCAACCTAAACTATTAATCACCAGGGTGCGTCTCTTTCACACAATGTCATGGGGCTTGATTGTATTTCAGAGCGTCATAAAAGACATTCATATTGTTCATATTGACAAACAAACAAGCAAGTATTAAAGCTTGCGCTGCAGCCGAAGTCATAGAATAAGAATAAACCTTAAAGGGAACCCTGGATATGAAGACAAATATGACTAAAACACTTGTACTGTTCATGCCAATTAAAATAAATTACAAATAAATGTATAACTGCTTACTATTTTTTATAAAATTGTCATTGTTTATGTTGTTTTCAAGCCACTGGGAGCCGCCATTTTGGTTGATAACATAAAATAGTGTTTCCATGGTTACTCCCACAGTTTAATCAGGTGAACAGTTGAAACAAAAACACCACTGACAGTGTCCAGTTCTTGCCTCTTCCTCTTGATTATCTTCAGTTTTACTAGATTTCACATTATCTTCCTGTATTTGGCTTTGCTCCGGCTCAAACTGACAAGGTTTAACCCAGGAATTCATGTTGCTTAGTTACCTGTTACCTGACAACACTATTTTATGTCATAACCACAGCAAAATGGCAGCCTCCATGAAATTTGTTTAAAACACTATTTTAATAAAACTACAAATACTTTCAAGGTATTTGTTTTGTATTTATATAAGTGATGATATTATAAGTGTTTTTGGATAAACATGTGATTATATCCAGGGTTCCCTTTAAAACTATATTATTGATAAATTCCAAACTGCAGACTTAGAAATGGAGAGAGATAAAAGAAGTCTTATAGTTTCTCTCTGGCTTTCCGTAAGTTCAAATAAATTAGATGCCAATGTAAAGGTTCTTAAAAACGTCTAAAAGAAGTAAATTTAACGTTAGGGCCACGTCTTTCGTCCATCGAGAATTTCTTTGGTGGATTCCAGCCTTATTATTTATTGATTTTCTTCTCCTGGTGTCTTGTGCTCAGAGGCTGCTGTACGCTGGCCTGGCACAGACCCACTCACACATGCCTTTGTGCTGACGAGCAGCAAAGACGGGAACACTTCTGATCTGGACAAACCTCTGCACTGAGGCAACATTGTACAACCTGCATCAGAGTATGTGCCATTATTTTATTTAAACAGCGTGCATCTGTAGATTTCTATGATACTTCTCACAAAGCAGACATTAAACTAGGACTTTTTAGTTTTTCTGTAAGGTTTTATGACTCCAATTGGACCGCAATGACATAAAAAATAAAAAACACAATCTTAAACGTGTTAGTAAATACGAATTTGATCCTGATTTGAGTAAAGGTGATTAGTCAAGTGATTTTGAAAATTCTACAAATGAAGTTTGCTCATCGAACTATATATTTACGTAATTATTTCTCTATTTTTTATTGTTCTATTGGCAAATCTTTTTCAAGGCAGTAAAAATTGTATTTCAGTCAGTTACGAACTCATGGTCCAAATTAATTTTAGGCTTTGTCTGGATCAAAGTTTTGTAAAAATACTCACCTGACTTTTACGTTCTAAGCAACTAACTTATTAATCAAAAATAATCGCCCAACCAAAATGATCTTTAGTTACAACCCAAAACGTTGATATTAGAGCTGCAACTAACAATTATTTTGGTTTGATTCGTTGTTTATGTCACAAAAGGTCAAATAATATGAGATTTGTATTATATTTAACTAATGCTGCAAAAAAATATGCTTAGGTAAGTGAAAATTAAAGCGTGGTTCAATCCAATCTCATTTATCCATCACTATGCACAACAGCACTGCACCTGCTTTAGTCTACCAGGGGTCTCCCATCTGAGGATTAACCACACCCCACCTGCTTAGCTTTTAAAGGTCAAACAAGGGTGACGTTAAAATCTTAGCATCACTAGAGCAATATCGCTTCTAATCATGTTACTTCATATAATCAGAATCAGAATTGAAAAATGTACCATTTTAGAGTGTCCTGAATATGCTTTTCACCAAGACAATCACCGTTTGAATGTGTAATGAACAGCACATAACTCTTTAACTTGTTCTTGTACCCTAATTTACAACAGTTATATAATTGTGTTTTCCTCACAGGTTTGATTTGCCTTTGTTTGAGTCGATGGTGTGCCCTGAAAAAATCTGAACCAAAATAGTGACAGACTGTACTATATACTGTACTACTTTGTTCCTAATGCAATTATTCATATCAAAGAACATCACAGAGTAAATGTCAGCGCACGGACCAAGGCTTAACTCTTTCCAAACCGCAAAACCAAGTCACAAAATGAACTTTCACAAGTTGGATTTTCAAAAAATGATATGCTTTGGGCGGCACAGTATTTTTTCTGTGATATTGTGTTTCAGAGGACGACACGGTGGACTTATGACATAATCATTACAGCTCTTGGACAGACGGAAAAGAAGAATGAGTCCTTCAGTGGCATAAGTGAACAATTAGAGCTAATGAAGTACTTCTACTGTTACTATAGCTGTGAATAAGGTTACATAAGGCCAATGATGTCCACAGAACCACAGAGAGCAGGAGACAATCTGGGAGAAACACCGTCAACAAGCAGCACAATATCAGATTCTAAACTCCTTCTATATGGCCGTATGCAGCATTGAAGTCTGTGAGGTCCAGATCTGGGTTTTTGTAAGCTTCTGCCAATAATGAATGCTGTGAATTTATTATCGTGTTATGAAAAGTAGACAATTGTTTTTATCGAACAGAAACAAATCAGATCAACACGGACCAGACCAACAAGTGGTGGCACGTAGCGCTCTCGCCTCACAGAAAGAAGGTCACGGGTTTGATTCCCACTCCGTAATGTGCTTTATAATTAAATCATTTTATGATTCAACAGTATCAAAGTTTTGCAGTTAAATAATGGCATGTGTTATGAATATTGACGGAAAATACTCATGATGTGGTCTTTATAATTTTAGCAGATATGCAGCCCTTGAAAATTGAACTTAAATAAAGTTCAATTTTCAAATAAATTAAAAAAAAAGCTTCAGATTACAAAAAACTACACAATTGTGTTTTATATTTTCAAGAGTATACGTCTTATGACTTAGAAAGACTTCATTAATGATTGATTGGAAATAGAACAATTATGTTATTGTATTTTTTTTGAAAAAGGGTATGTTTTTTTTAGTGTAATAACTTTGGACCTCGGTATTTTTTACAATTGTGCATACAGTCTTGCATTCTAGGCCTGGGTATTGCCAACAGCCTTCCGATATGGGTCATGATACGATACATGTTCTGAGACACGTTTCCCGATACAATACGTTATGCATCGGGATATATTTAAAAATTAAATAAATAATTTAAAAAATCTTAAAAATCTGCCAAATAGGTATTTTTATTCATGTAGAAAAAAGTACCGGACATGGACCTATATTTTTTTATCCACAATGTAGATAAAAAACAGTCTAAGCCTCTCTAAAATCAGTTTTAAAAATGTAACTTTGATTAGAAGAACAAAATGCAGAAGAATTGTATTTTCACACTGCTCTTTATGTCAGATACAAGTGTTCTAGGAGTAAGTATATATTTTTCAGCTCAATAGTTTCAGCACATCAATGTATTGATATGCATATTGCCAATGAGTTTGGCACGGTATATCCTGATATTGATAGAGTACAGCCCTGCTACAATAAAGGGGCTCTGTTAGATTGGGAGATTTGTATAAACATTTAAACGGCTGCATAATAAAGCCCTGGAAAATGCAGGTTAAATAACTAAGTCGACACAAACAAATCCCAAAAGAGCATAAAGAGAGATGAGTGATTGTGCAACATCAGCCTAGTGAGTGTGAGTGATGAAACAGCACCGTGACACCTGCCTCTGCACTGTGCTCCTGAATCTACTCAGAACACACAACTAGAGCCGCACACACTCACTCCGTCCGCAGCGGTGCATCAGCACAAACGAAGACAAAGAGATGTCACCACAGCTCAGTGTGCTGCCTCACGCTCAGGCTTGAACCAACGTAATATGTCTAATCATAGAAAGTCATTGCTAAAAGACGGTGTAGCAAAGGAACGAGGGTAAAAAAACGAGAAACCACACAATTTCATATTCATGTATCCAAAGAAACAGCCTTATCATTATCCCTCCACACAAAAAGCAGCATCACTACTCGCCTAAGCACACGCGAGAGGTGTCCGCCGCAGCTCTTTCATGACAACGCACGACCCTCGCGCGTAAAGACGCAGCGTGACCAACATAAACACCTGATAGAAGAAAGCAGCCTTTTGTGTAATATTTAACAAAAACACGAGCAGAGGTGAGGACATTAACAGACTGTATATTCACCTGAACTGGCTCGGGTCAAACAAAGCCCGTCCTGCACTACAAATGTACCTGTTATAGTGAAGATTATACAGGCTGCAGATGGAGCGTAAGCGTGCACCTACTACTGATTATACAAGCATTACTACTAAGCAGCTACTACTACTACTACGACTACTACTACTACTACTACTCCACGCGCACCGAAGCTTCCCAAAACCACCCTGACAGAAGTACTGGCGCGTAATTCAGCGTTTCTTTTGTTTCTTGCGCTACATATCCAAGGATTTACATGTGTCGGCTACAATAAAAATTAAATAATAACAAAAACTACTACAAAGGTCACATTTTTGGACTACTCACTAGTGACAGTAAACATAAGAGACAGAATCACGCTGTCATGCACACTTTGAATGGCATTACGAGTGTATTAGACAGCAGCTTTGACGCAAAAACACTCCAAACTCGCCAAGCTTTTACGCGTGTCACTCTTCCCCTAAACACAACGCGATTAAAGCGGTTTTGGTGCAGGCTTACGGTGAAGTTTGCTTAGTCCAGACAAACACACCAGAGTGACTCAGAGCACAACAGGATGTGGTCCACGCTCGTGTTTTGAGAGCTCCAGCCGCGTTCACACCCAACTACACTATCGACATGCGGTTTTACTCTTTCTCTGCCACTGACTTTTCCACACTGCACGAGTCGAGTCGCGCCAGCAAGTTTGCAAAAGTCGTCAAAAGGTTCCACTGAGCGCATAACGGGTGCGTGAAGTGACCGGCGCGCTGACAGACGTAAAAAAACAACAACATAGCGGTAAAAAACGTGCAACGCCTCACCTTTTAACTTTCTCTTCTGCGTATCCTTCAACCCTTTGTCCGTCGCCGTAACTTCTCTCACATGATGTTGTCGCTTTCCAAACACAGTCTCTCCACCTCCGCGCGGACTTCCCCCCACCAAAACACCGTGATTCTACCGCGGCTGCCGTTGCGTGCGCGCGCCTGTGTCCGTCCCGTCCGTGCGCGCGTTGATCCGTTCCTTCTCCTCCGCTGTTTGTTCGGCTCGATTGGAACGCCTACTCTCTCTCTCTCTCTCTCTCTCTCTACATTGTTGACATTCAGCCGCTGACGTCACCAGGCCCCTCATTCACAACATCGTGCGCGGCGACGTAAGGAGCGGAGCGAAGCGTTGAGGCTACTCCGGTTAATGGGCGCACCGGAGTTTGGAGAATAGCACTGGCTGTGGTGAGCTAAGCGCCCGCCTCTCTGCACCGCTGCTGCTGCTCCGGGTCATTCTGAAGTGTCTGGTCTGTACGCACAGGCGTAAAGGTGAAATGGGATTCTCCTCCCGTCACATGCGAACGGGTTTATAAAAGATCTTAGCATTCTGAGTGCCCTCCAAGATGTTTTTGAGTCATTTAAAGGGGGCCTATTATGCAAAATCTACTTTTATGAGTTTGAAACCGTGTTATAACACTGTTCTTTCATAATTAGCTTACTTGTTATAATTGGTCCAGCTTTTTTGGCACACTTCATGTACTTTAAAACAGCCTGAAAACCTCCTGAACCTTCAGTATAAAAACAAGCTTTAAAAATTCATGCCAAAAGACAGTATCACCATTGCTCTATTCTGGCTAAATATCAAGTCTTACACTTAGAAAATCTTATATTTTCTGCAAATGTTTGCCTCCTTTATAAAATTGAAGCTGTTCCTCCACTAAGAAAATATTTATGTTTGGATAAAATGACTCAAGCCACAAACTCTACCTCAGGAGGAGGAAGCAGTCTCTCAAAATATATATTTTTTGCAAGATCTGCCTTTTTCTGTCTCAATGAGTCAATGGAACACAATGCCAACAGGCGTTATTACGTGTCCTGAGTTTAAAACATTTGCACGCCTGACCAAAACATGGCTGTTAAAAAGACAAGTTTGCACCCATTCATGAATACACCGATATCAGATACTGGGATCGGATATCGGTGCCGATCCAGGACATTTTGCAGGATGGACGCTGCTTCCAGAGTCATCACACACAGAATTAAATCTACAAACAAGAGAACATAGTTTTGTATGATTTGGAAAGTGAATTGAGGGTCAACTTTAATGCTCAGCATGTTTATTAAAGAAAATGTAGGTGAAAAGGTACAAATCCATCTATGTACTTTAATCTAGGGCTGGGAAATCTCATGGCAAAAATAGGAATGAGCTAATCTCTGGGACAATCTGCTTTTTTGATTTCTCATTTCTTTATTTAATGCATCAGTCTGACTATTTTTACCCATCTACTTCGCTTACCCTCACAGTTGCCAAGTCCACTTCTTTACAGCAACTTTGGGCCTCTTCTTTTTTTCAAAGTCTCGTATACATTTCGAAGATTGTGTTTTTTGGAGCTGCGCCTTTAAGTCATAAAAGAGTTCAATCTTAGCAATGTTTCCGGTTTTTAATTGACGACAATATCTCGACCAACCAAAACTCCATCCCTGCTTCTAAACATACCTAGGCCTACAGCATCATTTCAGCGCTAAAACAAACACGTTGTCATTCTAAAGATAGTTGTGCAGGGGCGGCTTGCAGAAGGTTCGATGCAGCAGAGCAGACATAAGGGAATGTGGAGGATTCTGATGTCACACTTGTCTGGGAAAGTTTGCATGAGATTGTCAGTCATCATAGAGATTTTAGACTCTGCATAGTTTAAAACAGGTCAGAATTCTATGGGAGAATTTGTTGTTTAGCTGTCGACTGGTTTAAGCTTTTTTAAAATCAACTTAAGACTGTATTTTCTTATCTTTGAGGTAAGTGTGGGCATTCATTCATTTTCTACCGCTTGCTTCGTTCCGTTTCATTTCACTCCAACCCCGAGTGTTGAGATTCTCTTTATTTTGAACAGAACGTAGAGAAAATAGTGCAGGAGGATTTAAATATCATCCCACACCGCGTTAGTCATCGCACAACTCTAAATACAGAGCCGTGGGAAAGGTGTGTCCTCTTAGCCGGAGTTTTGCATATTTGTCACATAGTTTTTGAGGTTTTAATTGTTTAAAATTTGATGTTACGCTGAGTCAGTTGCAGGGTAAACAACCGCACAAATGTGAAAGTATAGTTCTTAGAAGAGATTTGAATTTAAAGACGAAGGTTGAGCGATAGAGAGGCAGTATTTTGAGCAGACTGGTAAAGGAATCAAGATTGCAACATATAGTCTAAATCACAGGTGAGCAACTATTTAAAAGAGCCGTATTCAAATCCAAAATACTGTATATAGGAGATATTTTTTTTTGCTTGACCATTGTGCTTTGTTGTGCTTCAATTTCTTTTGGCATTTTAAAATTTGGAATTGTCCACAATTGCTACAGTTTGGGAGATATTTCAATGATTTTTTGTAACAAACCTTACTTCGAACCAAATTTTCAAAAAACAAAAACAACAATTTGCAATTTAGCTAAACCCAGAGTCATGTCATTTACAAATGTGCTGTCCTTATGTTGTTAGAGCACTTCTACTCCACCTTTTTTGACGGCTGTAAAAATATAGTAGTTTATTTATTTTTCGAACAGTTTTTACTTGAATCTTTACTTGAATCTATTTCTGTTCTAACTAAAACTACCAAAAAAAAACTCAGTGTTTTATTATTTGTACAGACTTATAAAAAAGAGCAGATTCACAGAGGTGAAAATGTCACACAAAATGGTCCATTTTTAATAAAAAATGTGAATCTAAACTGGATTTGTTTGGTCTTTTTATTACAGCATAAAACATGTTAAAAATCAGTCCCAACTTTGACTTTGATGTTGGGGGAGTATGTGTGTGAATTTTGAACAATATGCCAATTCGAACAGAGTGCCGTTATTACAACAGGCAACAGGCTAAGCTGTATTTGAAAAGGTTTGCAACAAAAAAAATTAGGGATGCACCGATCCTGATATCGATATTTTGTCTTTAGGTATCTGCCGATAACTGTTATCAACCGATACCAAAGTAAGGACTGAAATGTCTTATGTTTTCTTCTCAAAACATAAGGCATTAGGTCATATAGTGTTACGTAGATCTTATTTATAGTGCAAGCCACAACTAAACTTAATCTGGATAAAATGTCCAATAATATGAGATGTTCTGGTTCAACACCAACCAATAAAGTAGTCCCATTATTTCCAAAAAAAAGGCACAACTATGATATCGGCTGAACCAATACCGTGGAGCCGATACCAGACCTAGCAAAATGTCCTGGGTCAGCACCGATATCCGATCCTGGTATTGACTTGATGCATCTCTAAAAAAAATATTGAAATATCTCCAAAACTGCAGCAATGGTTGACAATTTAAAAGTTAAAAAATATCAAAAAGTGAAGTAAAAGGGTTAAAATGACTTGGATTAAGAATTTTAGAGGCTAGAACTAAAAACATTTAAATTGCTTCAAGGTTTAAAAGCATTACTGATGGATTATAAAAGAATTTGGCCTAAAATAAAATAAATAAATACAAAAATTCTTAATGAAATACATAAAATGTTCTTAACCTATTGGCAAATTATTAGGCCCAAAGTAAAAAATAATGTCTTCAAACTAAAATTTGAATATCCAACTATCAGGCATGTCCAAACTGCGATCTGGGGACCAAATGCACCCCATGGACTTTTATTTTTTGGCTCTCAGATTTCCTGCCAGATTGGCCCAAATTACAGTTTTTAATGTCAAATTTGAGCAATTCTTCTCTCATAGTCGAAATACCAAACATTTCATTCTTATATAAACCTAAAATCAATGCTTAACGCCCTTTTAAGTATGGAAGTTGGTTAAAAGTATGCTAAATTTTCAAGAGTGTGATTCACTTCATTTCTATACATTATGAGTCATTCCGCTCCATATAAGCTTCAAAATACAGCCCAGCGTGAAAAAAGTTTGTATAATCTTAAGATCTATGAACAAATAATCTCTTAAATTAGGTCTGCTCAAGAAAATAGCAAGTACTGGGATAGGGCACAATAACATTCCCACAACATAGTAACCATATCTCCTTTAAAAAAACCCTTTAACTATTTACAACGCCGGGACAGTTTAATGCCTAAATGATTCAAACGGCCTTTGCTAGCGCTGACCCTGTGACTCCGGGCTCACTTTCCCCCGCCGCTAACGCTCCTCCAGTCGCTAACACACCAGAGGAATGTAATTACAGAGTCCATAGTGTCACTGTTGCACTCGCTGACCTCTCCTCTGCACAAGACCCGACGCCGAGACCAGACACGGAGCGGAGAGAGAGAGGGGGGAGGGAGGGAACGTCGAATCGATCAATGAACCAAAGAGAGGTGGAGGTCGCAGGGTTTACGGGGCCAAACTGCAGACCACCAACCTATAAGGGCATGACGAGGAAGGCAGTGTGGAGAGGGGTGTTTTGTGGCGTGGTTTCAGAAGAATGTGTTCAGTTCATGGATGTCAAGAGTAGTAATTAACTCATTACTCTTGACATGATCGTGATTAGAGAGGCATTGATCTGAAAAGGGGATCAAATATCAGTATCGATCGATTAAGTTTTGCAGTATCGTGTATTGGCTCTATGATTTCAGTTGTGTCTTTATTTAGATGTAATAAGATCATTTACTGGCTGATGTCGATCAAGAGCGTCTTCATCCATTCATCCATTTTCTTCTGCTTTATCCGGAGTCGGGTCCTGGAGGCAGCAGTCTGAGCAGGGAGGCCCAGACTGCCCTTTCCACACACTTACTCCAGCTCTTCCAGGGGAATCCAGAGGCATTCCCAGGCCGAGAGAGAGGAGAGGAAATCAAGAGTCTTCTAATGTTTAAAATGTTACTCTAGAGATAGTCTGATGTGTTGGCTGGCTGATATTTTAGGGCCACATTGGCTATTGTTCCATGGCCTGTAGAGCACCTAGCAAAAGACTAAGGCTAAAGACCATAATGGCAACGAACGCTGTAGACATACAATTAGTAGAGAATTGGTTCAACTCTGATGCTATCGAACACTTAGCATCTGAGCTAGTCCGGTATGTTTTGAAGAACTCCAGAGTGTCCTTCTGTTTGTTTTCTATAGCGTTAGCATTAGCCCACAAATAATACAAGTTATGAAAGATGTGGAGAGTGTCACTGGTACAAACCTACCGACCAAATTTAGCAAAGGTCAGAATTCAGCTCCTCCTGTGTGATCCAAGTAGCCATAAGTTTTCCAAAAGAGCTTTTGTGCTCTTGTCTGTGATTACTGGTGACTTGACACAATCCCCAAACAGAGTCTTTAAGTGCAAAGCACGCTTATGTATTACACAGAGAAGACCTAGACTAGGGCCGCACGCTGTACACTGTAAAAAAAAAAAAAAAGCAACAAAAAATGCAGCGAAACAGTCAGACCGTGTAAGGTCAGCGAGAGATCACTGTAAATTGTTTGTAGTTAAAATGCTACAAAAAAACTAAACTAAATGTTAAAATAACATTAGACAGTTGATCAAAAGTTTGATTAGTTAGAAGTAGATTTCAAACTTATTCTGAATATTTTATATAAAATTCTCATTTAACTGTTTTTATTTTAGTTTTTTCTTCATGAGTAGTTTATTAGCATGCAAAAATCTGAGCTTGTGTCTTGTGAATGCAGTTTGGGTCAAATATTTGGCCAGATCATTGAGACACTTGCTAGTGTCGACTAATCCATTGGTAGCACCAAAAATGTTGTAGTCAAACCAGTCAAGCCCAATTTTTCTGATCAATAAACTTCAACTAACACATTTAAAGATTGGTTTGAAATAAAACTGTCTAAATATTGTAACTGTAGATTACGTTGTAAATTGTAGATTACAGTTATTGAGTGTGGAGTGAATGAAAAAGGCAAAATGTGAAGCGTCTTCTTGAAAAGCATTAGGCTATATCACTTTTTTCTTTCTTTCTTTCTTTTTTTGTCATTTGCATGTGTTGTAAATATTTTTTGCTCAACCCATCCCATTCCTCCTCCATACTTTCCCTTTAGCTCTGCAGCTGTAAACCTTGCGCCTGACCTAAGATGACAGTGATTCACATTGTATTGAACTCACTGTGCACATGTCCCATCCTGCGCCGCTGAGACAAAGGCCCGCTCTTGGCCCGACCGCTGGAACGCACTCGTCATGACGCTGACTCACTCCGCTCTGACTCATCCAGCTATTTCCCCGAGATCTCCATGTTCCCAGAGAATGCACTTCAGGGGACGGCAGCGGCGGAGACACAGCAGAAGTGCATTGGACGGTTACTACGGAAACACACACACATAACAGCACGTAACATCTTCTTTAAGGTCTGACACCAGGGTTACTCTGGTTCACTCGCCTGTCCTGACGTGTCCTGCAACAACAAACATCTGTCATCCAGGAATCATGGGAAAACCTGCTGGATCAGCGTGTGCGTGCTCCGACATGCAGCGTGATGCATTACATACCAAACGCAGACGTGAAGATCCTTAGGAAGCGCTCACACCTTTGAAAAGAGTTTAGTTTTACAGGGTAATATTAAAACCTTTCTATATAAAATGAATATTGTTTAAAATGCATTTGACATGTTGGATGACTCATTTCACTAAACCAAAGTCAAGATCATTTTATTTAAGATATTTGTTTTTGATTGTTGGTGCAAGAGAGAACCACAGGACACAGCCGAATGCTTGGAGGCGGTCTCCGTTTAATCTAGATTACAATAAAAAGTGAACAGCGTCAACATACATGTGCTGCTAACAGTTGGTCTAAAAAAGGAAGAGAAAGTTCGACCCCCCCAAATAATACTAGTGCACTGCAGGAACACACGAAGAAGAAACGTGGGCGGACCACAACAGCACAGTAGCTGGATGCCAGGTATGTAGAATAAACAGCGACAGAGACAATTTTGTGTAATTATAATGTAAGTGAACTGGTTACATTCACAAACTCAAGATAATCCGTCTGGCCTTCCAGCAGCCCGATTGGTTTGGAGTCTGACACAGCAGTGACCAGCCCAATCACATCGCAGCAGGAGGGGTGGGGGAAGTTTGTTGCAACGATGACAGTACCGCTTGATTCAAACAAAACAAAGACGGCAGCTCGCCTGGATGTACGTGTTTCTGCTGCGTTTGATTCTGTTTTAGCAGAAATAGTGAGTGTTTCCTTTTTGAAGCAAGATCAGAGAGGTGTGTGTGTGACACTTGTTCTATCCCACGTGGACATTGGATACACCATAACCATTTGTTACTGTGTTTGGTTAAGCATAAATAAGCTTGCTATGCTATGCTATGCTTTCAGCTAGTAAAGTTCCAGCTGGATACTGTGAAATAATTCAAATAGGAGTTCAACACATATACATTTGGCGTGAGCCAGGTTAATGAGTTTGACTTGGTTTCAGAATTTGGCTTTGAGTCGTTTTAATGGATGACATTGAATTGCTGGTATTTTGGAATAATTTACTGCTTTCAATGCATTTCTAACTAGTTCTAAGAGAATTTGGCTTAAAATAAGAACACCACAAACTGGCCAATAGACCCTATGCACTGTGTGCAGCATTCTGGTGGGTGGAGCTTATCCGGAGGCAGAAGAGGGATTTTTTTGGAGGGATTTTTAAACACAAAAGCAGAAAAATGTATTATTATTTATTAATAACGTCTAAAGTTGCTTTTTGGGGCTTTTTATTCAAGGCTTGGTTGCTTGTAGCACTGAAAATCTGTTAGCTCTGGTAAAAGGCTTTGCTAAAACAGGAAATAAGGGTCTTTGTGCATAAAAACTTAAAGTACAAAACAGTTTTAGCTAGAATTCTGAATAAAACAGATCAATTTTAATATGAAACTACTCTTGCACGGACGGGTAACGCCAGGCTAACAGACACAAAGGTCCTAGTTACAGTTCACAATGAAACGTCATTTTAACGATGATAAAACCTCAAATTTTAAATTTTAATTTTAATTTAGGCTATGAGTTTTTGCTGTGAAAGATGGCATGAAAAAGGTCTGTAGGGTAAGTCTAAATTTCTTAACCCAGTGCAAAGTACGAAGTTATGCCTTGAAATCATTCCCAAACAGTTTGAAACTAAGAAAATAATACACAGAGATCTCTACAATTGAATAAAATTAAGGCTCAAATCTTAGAACTTGTCTTGACATTTATTTATTGCTTATCTTATGTTTAGTAAAAGAAATAAATAATAAATCTTACTGAAAAAAGCAGCCTAACCTGTCAAATGCACTTTAAACAGAAATCTATAATGAAAATGAGGCTAATGATTGATGAACAGCGTCAGACAGGGCTTGTATCTAGTCTGAAGTAAGTGTGCTTGAAACTGATAAAAGGAGACACCGACGCAGCTTTATACAGTGTCATAAATAAATAAAAGCACACTCACTTTAAAGCTCAGGCGTGTTGTGTCTGCTGTGACTCAGTAAACGACGAAAGGCTGGTGGTCAGAGGGTTTTCCAGCTCCTGCCCAGGTTTAGATCAGGTGAATCCTCCCATAAGTGACTCCTCGTAAGTGAAAACATCTAAGTGAACACACAGATAACAGTAGAGTCAAATATGTTAGTATATTCTGAGGATGCATTGGGCGATAGTGACAAAAATGAATATCTGGACGAATATATCAACAATATTCAGACTATATTTTATCAGTCCGATCCAATGTTGATAGGTTGCGTAATTTCACACATTTTGACTAGACCCACTAACATTTTGCATTATAGGAATTTTTTGCTGCTCAATCAATCCCCATCTGTATTAAATATTACTGACTTATATCATATGAATGCAACTTGTTCTCAAATAAATGTGAAAAGCTGGCAAATTAATTAATCACAATCCATAGTAGAAAATGACCCCTTTTTTTAGTTGCCTCTTTTTGTACCACTTTTTTTACAAACTCAATATTCAATATTTGGATATCTTTGAAAAACTACATTCACCATATTAGTTAAAATTTGATATATTGCGCAGCTCTAGTCTAAGCTAAGCAGCTTGGGCCTGTGCAGTACTTGAATGGGCGACTCCAGGTCATCTCTGTGTCCTTAGGCAAGACACTTCATCTACATTGCTTAGTCTGGATCAGGTTTTAGTGTGAATGATTGGTGGTGGTCGGTGGGGTCGAAGCCACAAAATGGCAGCTTTGCTTCTGTCAGTCTGTCGGATGAGGTAATTATGCAAAAATGTGAAGCATCTTTGAGTGTCATGAAAAGCACTATGTAAATACAATGCATTAAATTATTATTAGTTTTTTTTTTTTTTAAATGCAAGTCAAATCAATATTACTCAAAAAACCTTTTTATCTAATGTGTGAACAAATTAATCAATAACTTGACTCTTTCCATGTTTCTGTTTTTGCTGACCCCTTTTTTTAAAGCATGATGTGACAAAAACTGTTTTTCTTCCATTTATGTGGAGGAAAACTACACAAGATGTTTTACATTGATCGCTATATTTTCCCCCAAATTCACCTGCAGTGTCTCCTTAAAATCTTGTTGGTTCAAGTGAAATGTGAAGTTAATAGACTTGTTTCTATTTCTAAGCAGTTTAATATCAAGTTCAAGATTTGCAAACAAAATCTGTATATGTAATAGCATTTAATAAACACATAAAAACACGATAGCTCTTCTATAAAAATACCTATTATGCAAAATCTGCTTTTCTGAGTTTTTAACTTTGTTATAATCATTAGTTTACCCTAAGTTGCATTTGGATTGATTCATGCATATTTCAGTAATCTTGTGTTGTCCTGTAGCTGCAGCTCCAGTGTTTACAAAATCCTGTCTTCACCTGCCACCTATTTGTCTGTGGGCGATTACTCAAAAAATCAGATCCTGGGTAAAACATGTTGAATAAAAAAAAAATGATTTAACATCTGTGGCTTTTTTCAAAATTAAACTTTACAATGAAGAGGCAGGGCTTATCAGCAACAGGAAATCAATGGACATGTTTCGATTTCTAAGCCGTTTTACATAATTTTTGCGTTTAACAGTGAACAAAATGTTAATAATTGATCAGCATATACCATAGTTTCTTCCTAAATATACAGACAACTCACAATAGCTCTCCTTTAAGTTTTTACACTGACAGAAGATGTTTTCCCTGAAATCCTGTCCACCGGCTCAGTGTAAGCCAGGAGCAGGTTTGTTAAAGTTAAAAAAACCACTAATGGCTGCCAGATGCTGAGCTAAAGACGACTGGCTCAGAAATTCCATTCACGTGAAGGCGGCGATTTCTCAGCACTTTTAGATTCTTTTGTGGTCACCTGTCCCGTTCAACGCACCGCACAGCTCGAGCTTGTGAGTGTAACAGCAGAATAGCTAAGTTAGGTTTTCATTTTCAACATTAGCAACCCACTATAATTGAAAATCTGGCACAAGCTGCAATTTATAGACCAACACGCTAGATATTATGACCCAAATTCAGTTCAATATTGCCTCTCCTTCTGTAAGGGCTAGCCTATTTATGTCATCTAGTTTCCATGGCAACTGCACCATAGATAATATCTGATGCAGACACAGGTTTCAAGTGCGCTATAAACTTTCTCTTGAAACAGGATGATGTTGTGTCACTGCAGCTGGTGATGGAACAGGATAAGACTTCTACCCTTTGCTGATAAAATAAATAAATAAATCAAAAACAGGAGAAAACACGCTATACCAGCAGAAGAACACTAGACTAGCAGGAGAACACTACATCAGCAGGAGAACACTAGACGAGCAGGAGAACACTAGACCAGCGGGAGAACACTACACTAGCAGGAGAACACTAGACCAGCAGGAGAACACTAGACCAGCAGGAGAACACTACACCAGCAGGAGAACACTAGACCAGCAGGAGGACACTACACCAGCAAGAGAATACTAGACCAGCGGGAGAACACTACACCAGCAAGAGAACACTAGACCAGCAGGAGAACACTACACCAGCAAGAAAATACTAGACCAGCAGGAGAACACTAGACCAGCAGGAGAACACTAGACCAGCAGGAGAACACTACACTAGCAGGAGAACACTAGACCAGCAGGAGAACACTAGACCAGCAGGAGAACACTACACCAGCAAGAGAACACTAGACCAGCGGGAGAACACTACACCAGCAGGAGAACACTAGACCAGCGGGAGAACACTACACTAGCAGATGACACTAGACCAGCAGGAGAACACTAGACCAGCAGGAGAACACTACACCAGCAAGAGAATATTAGACCAGCAGGAGAACACTAGACCAGCAGGAGAACACTACACCAGCAAGAGAATACTAGACCAGCGGGAGAACACTACACCAGCAAGAGAACAATAGACTAGCAGGAGAACACTACATCAGCAGGAGAACACTAGACCAGCAGGAGAACACTAGACCAGCAGGAGAACACTAGACCAGCAGGAGAACACTACACCAGCAGGAGAACACTACACCAGCAGGAGAACACTACACCAGCAAGAGAATATTAGACCAGCAGGAGAACACTAGACCAGCAGGAGAACACTAGACCAGCAGGAGAACACTACACCAGCAAGAGAATACTAGACCAGCGGGAGAACACTACACCAGCAAGAGAACACTAGACTAGCAGGAGAACACTACATCAGCAGAACACTAGACCAGCAGGAGAACACTGACCAGCAGGAGAACACTAGACCAGCAGGAGAACACTAGACCAGCGGGAGAACACTACACTAGCAGGAGAACACTAGACCAGCAGGAGAACACTAGACAGCAGGAGAACACTACACCAGCAAGAGAATACTAGACCAGCGTGAGAACACTACACCAGCAAGACAACACTAGACCAGCAGGAGAACACTACACCAGCAAGAAAATACTAGACCAGCAGGAGAACACTAGACCAGCAGGAGAACACTAGACCAGCAAGGGAATACTAGACCAGCAGGAGAACACTAGACCAGCAGGAGAACACTACATCAGCAGGAGAACACTACACCAGCAGGAGAACACTAGACCAGCAAGGGAATACTAGACCAGCAGGAGAACACTAGACCAGCTGGAGAACACTACACCAGCAAGAGAATACTAGACCAGCAGGAGAACACTAGACTAGCAGGAGAACACTAGACCAGCAGGAGAACACTACACCAGCAAGAGAATACTAGACCAGCGGGAGAACACTACACCAGCAAGAGAACACTAGACGAGCAGGAGAACACTACACCAGCAAGAAAATACTAGACCAGCAGGAGAACACTAGACCAGCAGGAGAACACTACACCAGCAAGAGAATACTAGACCAGCAGGAGAACACTACACCAGCAAGAAAATACTAGACCAGCAGGGAACACTAGACCAGCAAGGGAACACTAGACCAGCAGGAGAACACTAGACCAGCAGGAGAACACTACATCAGCAGGAGAACACTACATCAGCAGGAGAACACTAGACTAGTAGGAGAACACTAGACCAGCAGGAGAACACTACACTAGCAGGAGAACACTAGACCCGCGGGAGAACACTACACTAGCAGGAGAACACTAGACCCGCGGGAGAACACTACACTAGCAGGAGAACACTAGACTAGCAGGAGAACACTAGACTAGTAGGAGAACACTAGACCAGCAGGAGAACACTAGACTAGCAGGAGAACACTAGACTAGTAGGAGAACACTAGACCAGCAGGAGAACACTAGATCAGTAGGAGAACACTAGACCAGCAGGAGAACACTAGACCAGCAAATGAATTTTAAATACCTGTAATGAGGGAATACTAGTTGGCAGAACCCATATAAAAGTCCTATTTTATTTAAAAAAAAAAAAGTATTTGTTATTTTATTGAGTTTTGAGATTAACTATGTCGGAATCACCTTAGAATGGATTTTGCTGTAAAAAAGGTTATTCTAATGTTAAAGTTTGTTTTTAACAGCTGGTGAATAAATAAAGGAAGTAATCATGTAGCTAGTTCTTAGAATGGTAAAGCGTTTCAACAGAACGTCAAACACATTTATTACAGTAAGCTTGTTTGGGTCTCTCTCTAATCCTTGGGGGGACCCTTAGCAACAATAAAAAACTTGCAAAATTCATAGTGGAAAATGAGTATTCTTCCCATACATTTAAGTTCGTCATTTCAACACAACCAATCATTTCCCCGCACTGTTTCTGTAATGAACTGTCGTTTTACTCACGCTCATTGAAGCCGATCAGTGTGAGATGTGGACATGACACGAGAGACATCCACGTGGATCAGACGTGAGCCCGCGTTTCCATCCTCATCATCCGGGTGTTTATCGCCATCTACTGACAAAACACACGCACTGCACCAAAGACATCGACAGTATGAAAAACAAGATCGCAAAATAAATCAAATAAATCATTTTAAATCTGTAATTCAAGCCCCAATTCGATCTTTATTTGAATGTCTAATTTCTATTTTGATCAGTCCAATGTTAAAGTGTCTGTGACAAGTTGAACTACTCATTTCTCCAAAACATGAGGGGTATTGCTATATTTAAGATATGCCTCTATATTTTACAAACTTCATCCCAATTTAGCAATTTTTTGAAGATAAAATATTTAGCCTACTTCCTGTTCATAAATAATGACATCACACTAGGAATTTGTGTAGTGACCATGTAATAATTAATTTAAATTTAGTCAAAAATCTTATTTCAGCAAACTTCTGGGCCGTAAGTGTTAGCCAAGGATCACTTTAAGCACAATTTTGGCCGTAAAAAACATGTTTATGCGCTGTAACATTTATCTGCATTGCCAAAATACACCGGTTTCACGGAATTGTGCCAGGGAATTTTAAACGTGGTGGATGCAAAAACGTTTTATTATTAACACAATCTTAATCTTAACCTTAAAGGTGCATTGCACAACTTTTTGGCAAAAAATAAAATTGAATAAAGGCACATTTTTGTCATTTAGTTGCCTTTGTTACACAAAATAATTAATAAAAATCCGTGTTTTTACTTTGAGCAGGCTTGCATGGCCATAAAATAGTCTATTATTCGACCTGGAGGAGGGCCCGAACACGCCAATTTATGCAGAAAAGTGGTTCCTTTAGCTGATGTTTTTCATACTGTGGCATTAAATGTATTCATCTCTATTCAGAAAGTCCGAAAGTATAGTTTTAACTTTCTGTTGCGACTGAATTGTGTAGATGACTTTTCACTTCCAGAAAGTTACACAATGCACCTTTAACCAAATCTGATTGGTAATTTTTGTAACTTCAGACCAAAACTTTGCCTCAAATAAAACCTTCTATGTCTATATGACGCAAAGAAAATGCTAGGCAACGTGTGGACAAGACACTAGCCAGGTCTGAACAAAGATTAACTCATGTATTCAAACCAAATCTCCAAACAAGGGCTAAAGTAAAATTAAAATTTAACAAAGACTACACCTGACATGCGCCAAGTCTGAAGTAGTGCTAACCTAATAAGAAAAAAACAAAACAAAAAAAAGATTCAAATGTTTGGAAGATGGGTCGTTGGCCGGATTTAACTGGTTGGGGGGCCTAATCTGGCCCCTGGGCCTTGTTTTAAATTGCCCTGCTCTAATGTAACAGGGTGTGTTTTTTAATCTGATACACTCGAGTACACTCAAAATTAAACAGTTAAAATTATTGTACTAATTAAGTTTTTAATATGACTAATTATTGTTGTTTATTAATAGACTCATAAACATGTGTTTCTTGTGAGAAAACTGAAAAAGTCTTCATCTCCCGAGTGTGATGTTAGTTCAGAACCCTGTTCTACTTAAAGGTTGTATGGAGGATTTTTCAAATCCAACAGCTGCTTGCTGTTAGATAGATAGATATAGATAGATAGTCAACGTTTTATTGGATTTATCATGTCAGTTTATATATTTTATAATTATTTTTTTGTTTAGCAAAAGTACAAGGCTGTTACAAATCTATGCAACTGTTTTTGACCAAGACTGACAACAAACCATTTTTGAAAATCCTCCATACAACCTTTAATGTTACTTTCAATGTATTTTTCAAAAACTTGATGTTGACTAATGCATCTACCAAACTGAGCTAAAATTAGAACATTGCAAAAACCTCTCATTAGATGACACTTTCCAGAAAACTATTGTAAGATTGATTATATTTAAGATTTTACATAACTTTTGCTTGTGTTCACACAATTTGGCTGTTTTGATGGATATTTTGATATATATTTTTGTCAGTAAATGTCATTGCTATAGACCAGGCATGTCAAAAATGCGGCCTGAGGGCCAAATACAGCCCTTGGACCCATTTATTTTGGCCCTCAGACATGCTAGATTGGCTCAAATGGCAATGCAATTTTTTAAAGTCAAATTTGAGCAATTCTTCTATCAGTCAAAATAACAAACGTCAAATAAACTTAAAATTATCGTTTAAAGCCTTATTAAAAGTTTGGTGGTTCACTAAAATTTGACAAAATCAAACATTTTGAGTGACGCCCTTGTATTAGTCATGTATTACATGGCTCTCTGCTCCATATAAGTTTGAAAATGTGTCTCGCTGTGAAAAAAGTTTGGACACCAATGGCTATAGACTGTAGCTTTTAGCGCAAATACACATGCGCAGACCAAAATTACTTCTTAAAAAAAAAAAAAAAAAAAAACATTAACTGTACATTTAAAAATAATACATGTACAGTTAATATTGTTTCTTTTATTGATATTTATGAATGTATCTCACAAAAGTTTGCCAACAGAAAGCCTGAAACGCCCCACTTGTTTATCTCAATTTTAAGCTAACACTTAGCAGCCGAAACTAGCTTAATTGGGTAAACGGCTTTGAATTAGTGCTAATCTAATTTATTTACCATTTGCTTGGTTTGAATTTGTAAGTAGGCTTTGTATTTAAGAGCTTAGTTTGTTTAGTGTTTAATAAAATTTCAAATCGAATAATACAAAATAAGAAAAGTAAAGTGGGCAATGACAAAAACTTACCTAGCAACCACATTGTAAAAGGGGTTAAAACTGATTATTTCATATGGGTTTAATTGATTCAAATTCTATGACACATTATAGGCGACTACATAGTGAAATACACTTAAAATCTCTTCAGATTCCTTTAGAGCTAAAATGTTAGCCGTGGTACTTTTTCTGTCTGAAATATGGTGATGTGCATTTCCCCAGTTGAATATGAATGTGTTTTTGCAGTACAGTTTGTCCCTTTTCCTCCCACAGTGCACCATCTTCCACAGGAAACTAGTGACTTCTACGCAACTTTAATGTCAGTGTGTCTGTCAAAACATTCTCACTTCATTATGCTATGTGACTATTATGCAGTAGATGTGTGCGTTATCGCTTCTCTTGTGACAAATTACCCAAAATAGTCAGTTAAATGTGCAACGGATATACGACATGTGTTTTGTCAACATTGTAATGCTGTAAAGATTTAACAGAATACATTCATTCAAAATATTGGCAAATAGCAAATCAGTTACTCCATGTACCTATATCATCATTACATTCGCACCAGCCTATCACAAGGCAAAACGCCAATACAGCAGTTTGTAATAATGTCATGATATTAAAATTTCAAACTCGAAATGCACTGCACATTCTATACTGATGGAAAATTGAAGTCGCAAGCGGCATCCAAATGGCGCTTGCAAGGAACTGTTAGGATGGTGCTGAATCTCCCTTAGTCAGTGTTGCATAGTGTGTTACAGTCAAGAATACACTCACCCAGTGTACACAGACACAGAGGCAATGTGAGCTAAGTGTCTTGCCCAAATACACAACAATAATCCACTTTTGTCGTCCCACAGTGGCTCCTGGTGTTCTAGTAGTCTCCCATCCAATTACTAACCAGTGTAGAGAAAGTTACTGTCAATTTGTAATACATTATACATGAGTAGATGCAATACATTTGTATTACAAGATATTGTCTCAAAAATGTAACAGTTACACTACAGTGATTACGTTTGCCAAATTAACCTTTTGGAGTACACTACTGTGAGTTACTTTAAGCCTTCTCATAATATTGTATTCAGTTTTAAGTAAGTAAGTAACCTTTAAGAATTACTTACTTACTTAAGCCAACAGACAGTATTTTAGTGGTGTTTTGGTCCTGAAGTGTTGCTTTCAACAAAATATAAAAGCAATAATTAATATACAGGCAACTTGAGTTAGTCAGATTGTAACTTGTAATATATTGTCAACATTTTAACAGTACGGTTTCTCCCATCTCTGTTAAAGTCCTTTTTAGGTCAACGACGCATGCGCAGACCAAAATTATGTCTTTTAAACATATTATTTGTAAGTGTACAGTTAATATTATTTCTTTATATTGATATTTATGAATGTATCTTACAAAAGTTTGCCAATAGAAAGCCCAAAACGGCACATTTATTTATCGCCATTTTAAGCTAGCAGTTAGCAGCCGGAACTAGCTTAATCAGGCATTTACGGCTTTAAACGGTAAAAATCTCATTTTACAATCATTTGCTTTGTTGAACTCTGTAAGGGAATTTTGTGTTTAATACATTAGTTTCGTCTGTGTTTAATTAAAATTTCAATACGAATAAAACAATGTAAAAGAACGTGACAACCACAAGGGCCTAACTTAGCTTAGCTTTAGTGGTCAGGCTTTTCCAAGCTAGTATGACCACATGACCAGGTGAGTCTCTAGATCCAGTACTGGTTTTAGCATTAAAATTCATTCTCAGTATTTTTTAAAAAGCCTTGTTCGTGACCGGCATATAACCATATCATTTTTACAGGCCAAATCCTTCAGTTCAAATGACCAAAATAAGAGCAAAAGCTGTGTTCCTCTTCATAAGTGAGTTTATTTTCAAAGTCCTTCCTCATGGTACACACTACAGGTCACCAGCACTAACCTCCAGACAGTAAAACAGTGCTGTGTGGTCAGTGACGTCAGTAAACAAGACACAGGGTGAGACTCACTCCTGTGCACTTAAAACCATGACCTGCCATGACTCATGGCAGACATTTAAAAAGCCTTAATGAAGGTGAACACAAAAAAGTGCAAAAGATTTGCAGGATATAAGATCAGAATCCAAATGTCACATCCAATTGTTCTTTGAGTGCATGCTAGTTCTGTTGTCCAGGTGTTAGCCTGATCAGCCTCACGCACAAACCACGGATTTTGTTTGGCAAGGTTGCATAAACTCTTTTGGAGCTGGCAGCATACATTCACAGAGCTGGAAATCCAGTCTGAAAAACCTGAAGTCATTTACTGTCCGATACATTTAAGCTTTTCTGGTACTACTTTATAAAAATTACACCTTAAATTGCCTTTGTAACGCCGAAATAAAGCCTTGATTATTTGGGAACAAATGAATAATGAACTACTTAAAAAGAAAAAAAAAGTTAAGCTTAGGATTTAGGTTTGTGGGATAAGGTTCGTAGTCATAAAGTACCAGGTGTGTCTAAACTGCAGTCCGGGGACCAAATGCGGCTCTTGGACAAATTTTTTGACCCTCAGCCTTCTTGCTAGACACTCCTTAGTACATATTTATCATCATAGTTAAAATACCAAACATTTTGATGTTATGTAAACCTAAAACTGTTTAATACCTTACAAAAAGTGTGGTGGTTTGTTAAAAACTAGGTCAAATGCAAACATTTTGAATGATTCTATTCACAACCATGTATTATATGGCCATATAAGCGCTCTATGCAAGTTTCAAAATGTGGCTCAATGTGAAAAAAGTTTGGACACCCCTGTACAATGTCATAATAAACCTTTTCATCTATGAATGGATCATTTGTTCATAATAAATGAATAAGATTTAACTAAGGCTTTACTAAGGCTGATTAGGGTGTAGTTAATATAAAATGTTACCGCTTTTCTGATGCACAACATCTCACTTTGACCAAACGACGCACTTAAAAAGCAGGTAACCTCCAAGGCAACATGTGAACTAAAACCAAACTAGAGAACTGTACAGGGAGCTCCTCACTCCGTTTGTCCGCGGGGGCATTCACATACCGATACTTTTGTCCTGGTGGAGAAAGAGGGGGATCTTACAAGAAAAAAACAAGTGAATAAAAAAGACATTTAGACACACAGAAACAATACTGACATCGTTGTAAAGCCGTGGAGAGCGACCTGCAGCCCATCACTTCAGAGTTCACGTCGATAAGTCCGTGTCGAGAACGGATGGGACAGTAAAAAGAAGAATCCCACAGCTCCACATTCACACTGCATAAGTCACGTCTGCGGAAAAAGCCGTCTTGGTTTCACATTCTTGAAGCTGTTGTGCAGCTACAGGACAAAAAAGGCATCAACTGACGGTTAGTTCTTCTGACACCGAATGTTCACTTAAACCATTATTCTAACGCGTAGCAGTACTGTTTATTCTGTCGCACTGTGGTTGTTTTTTCACCTGATAGAAAAAATGTGATTGTTGCTTGGGGGGAAAAAAAAACAAAAACTATGAAGCTTGGAGTTTCAGCTGCTGGAGAAATAAAATCTTGCTGATCCACTGAAGAGAACATGCAGCTCCCAGGCCCTGAGAGCAGCACACATATAATAAATATATATAGATTTTTTGAACATAATAAAAATCATTTATTCTATTCCCTTTGATTTTTTCTGAATAAATGCTAGTAAAACGTGAGCCTGTGGGGACAGTGCCTGGCTCACTGGCTCCTCTCCGTGGAAGTCCTTAAAAAAGCAGCAGCAGGTGATTGTTTGGTCTGCACCACAGACTTAACAGTGGTGATGTGCAAAGTTTCTTCAGAACACAGATGGGACATGCAGCGCACAGTGGACAAGTCTCCTCTAGTGTTACAGTGCATAGATTATCAGGACGTGCCCTGCCTCTTCTGCTGCTGCACGCGGATGAGCTCCAGCTGTTTTTTGCAATTCTGGTAGTATGTGGACAGACTTTTGTTCTCCTCTAGCAGCTTCTTGTGCTCCTGCACCAGGCGAGACGCGTTCTGCTGGTCCTTCTCGTCCTGGTCCAGTTCAGCGATGAGCTCCTTCCTGGAGACAATCAAACCAGTAAAAGGTTAGAAGTCTCAGGAGACCACATTTCTATTGAACACCAGGCACACTACTTAACTGAATGAAGGCATATTGTTGTCATGCAAGTAGTTTCCACAGTAAAAAACACTTCTTCAAAGCCACTTTTAAATAACTACAGTATCTTTTATTAATTTTATCTCTTTCATGTAAAATGTCGTTTGAGTATCTTAAAAAGCACTAATAGTGTTACTTTATTATTCTTATTAAAAAGTCGTCCTTCTCTCAATCAGCCTTTTCTCATAAAGCCATCAAGAAATGTAATGGAATGCCAGACGATCTCAAAACTTCTGTAGCACAGAACTCTTGGGCACCAAATTGGATTCTTGGGCACCAAACTTGCTCACACTTGCAACACCAGAAGGGGATTTTGCCATCAGACGTTACCCTTATGGGTATCATCTGATGGCCGTCAAATTACCAGACCAATATAGTAAAAATATTACCTTGTTTATTTTTGTAATACCATCAGGTACCATCATCTGACAGCTATATTTTTGCATTTTAAATACTATTGTACTTTTAATCTTGCAAACTGATAATCCTGCACACAGCTGCTCTTCTGGACCTTAATACTATTATCATTAGCACTTTAATTGACTTATATATTGTATTGTGACTGAGGACATTGCAGATTCTATCCATGGTGTTTTGCTGTAATTTTTTGTATGTTTGCTGTTATTTGTCGAGGACAACAGATGGAAAATAGCATGTTGCTAAATCAGGAGCAGTCAACTTTTAAATGTAACCATACATTGTCCTTTAAATAAATACATAAAATAATTAAAAGCGATGGACTTACTTCCTCTGGATGAGCAGGGCTATCTCGGTTTGCACTTTCAGGTACTCTTGGGCCATTTTACAGTGCTGTTCAAACACTGCCATTGATTCTTTTGAGTTTGGACATGGAGCCAGAGGCTGGGAACAAGACAAGGATTATAAACGTTACATCAAATTAATTCAATTACCGCTTTAATTCACACACATGTTTAAACACAAAGTATGTGTGAGTACCTGCAGCTGGTGATCCAGGGTCAGATAAGCCATAGGAATAGAGTTGTCTGAGCCATTGGTATCTGTGGAAACAGAGTCAGACTGAGCATGGTGCAAACTACAGAGTAAAGACTACAGAGTAAAGACAACAGAGTAAAGACTACAGAGTAAAGACTACAGAGTAAAGACTGCAGAGTAAAGACTGCAGAGTAAAGACTACAGAGTAAAGACTACAGAGTAAAGACTGCAGAGTAAAGACTGCAGAGTAAAGATTACAGAGTAAAGACTGCAGAGTAAAGACTACAGAGTAAAGACTGCAGAGTAAAGACTGCAGAGTAAAGACTGCAGAGTAAAGACTACAGAGTAAAGACTGCAGAGTAAAGACTACAGAGTAAAGACTACAGACTAAAGACTGCAGAGTAAAGACTGCAGAGTAAAGACTGCAGAGTAAAGACTGCAGAGTAAAGACTACAGAGTAAAGACTGCAGAGTAAAGACTGCAGAGTAAAGACTACAGATTAAAGACTAAAGAGTAAAGACTTAAGAGTAAAGACTACAGAGTAAAGACTAAAGAGTAAAGACCACAGAGTAAAGACCACAGAGTAAAAACCGCCGAGTAAAGACCGCCGAGTAAAGACCGCCGAGTAAAGACTACAGAGTAAAGACTGCAGAGTAAAGACTGCACAGTAAAGATTACAGAGTAAAGACTGCAGAGTAAAGACTGCACAGTAAAGACTGCAGAGTAAAGACTGCAGAGTAAAGACTACAGAGTAAAGACTGCAGAGTAAAGACTACAGAGTAAAGACTGCAGAGTAAAGACTGCAGAGTAAAGACTACAGAGTAAAGACTGCAGAGTAAAGACTACAGAGTAAAGACTGCAGAGTAAAGACTGCAGAGTAAAGACTACAGAGTAAAGACTGCAGAGTAAAGACTACAGAGTAAAGACTGCAGAGTAAAGACTACAGAGTAAAGCCTGCAGAGTAAAGACTACAGAGTAAAGACTGCAGAGTAAAGACTGCAGAGTAAAGACTACCGAGTAAAGACTTCTGAGAAAAGACTGCAGAGTAAAGGCTGCAGAGTAAAGACTACAGAGTAAAGACTGCAGAGTAAAGACTACAGAGTAAAGACTGCAAAGTAAAGACTAGAGTAAAGACTGCAGAGTAAAGACTGCAGAGTAAAGACTACAGAGTAAAGACTGCAGAGTAAAGACTACAGAGTAAAGACTGCAGAGTAAAGACTGCAGAGTAAAGACTACAGAGTAAAGACTGCAGAGTAAAGACCGCAGAGTAAAGACCACAGAGTAAAGACTACAGAGTAAAGACTACACAGTAAAGACTGCAGAGTAAAGACTACAGAGTAAAGACTACAGAGTAAAGACTGCAGAGTAAAGACTACAGAGTAAAGACTACAGATTAAAGACTACAGAGTAAAGACTGCAGAGTAAAGACTACAGAGTAAAGACTACAGATTAAAGACTACAGAGCTAATACCTGTGGGGTCGTCAGGAGAGTAGTAGGCTCTGTTAGTCCGCACACTGGGACTGGACGAGCGGCTGCTGTTCCTGCTCCCCTGCAACACAAAACCCACAAAGTCAACACAAGACAACGTCTAATGAACTGCTTTTGAACAGCAAAAGTACCCATAATTAACGTATCATTACTAATTTTGCAAAACAAAAGCAGTGTAGCTCAAAGTTTGCAGCTGGAAGTCAAACTTGAACACATGAGCGAGTGTGTCGAGCTGAACTCTGTATGAACTGACAGTTACAAAGAGCTTCAGGTCTTTAAGTGATGTGTGTAAGAGCAGCCCAAACGCTCAGAGCCACAGTGTGTCTGAGAAGAGAACACAGCCAGGCTTCTCCTCCACCAGCAGCTACATTTAAACTTTTTCTCATTCTGTGACTTTACGTCCCTGGAGACTTGAAGCTTTTGACAAACGTTTCAGAGGAGCGCGTGGGTGATGAGCGAATTACAAAACCAAAGAACAAAACAAACGATAAGAGGAAGTTTCAGTTGCTTCACACGGGGGTGAAAGTGAGCAACGTGTTGGAGTCATTTAAAAGGCTTTCAAAATATTCATAGTGTGTTCAGAGTGAGTAGAGACACAATTAATGACATTTAAACCAGCTTCATTTTAGAAACAATTTATCACAGCCTTTAGAATATGAAACTTGACATAACCCCAACTGGCTCTTTTAAATATGATAATAGGAACTAAATTATTGATGTTGTTTTCATTATGACTATGAATTACAATCGTCATTTTCAATTTATCATCATACTTCTAATCACAGTCATTTCCTGGATAAACTCCCTGCTAAATTGAGCTACACACAAAAATTACACTTGTGCAATAGTTTAACAATAACATAAAGGTGCACTGTGTAACTTTCTGGAAGTGCAAAGTAAACTATACGATTCTGAAGCAATAGAAAGTTAAAATCAGTCTTTAAGACATTCTGCATGGGGATAAATGTGTTTTATGCCATAGTGTGAAAATATATAGCTAAGGTAACATCTTTTCCATTGAAGAGGCACTCCTTTTGTTTCAAACTAGTTTTGATGAAACTCAAGAGTTTTTTTTAAGATTTGTTTTTTCTTTGCAGAAAATACCAGATTTTGTTCAAATATTTGTCCTGTTAATGTTTTCTGTATTTGTTCAAATGATAATCTAATTTCAACACCAGTTTTAGCGTTCATTTGCAATATTTTTGCACAACTCTACTTTTAGCTTCAGAGCCTTTGCCACGCCCCCTTTTTAGTCGATTAATCGGTCGATGGGACGTGTTTTTAGTCGACCGAGAATTTCTTTGGTCGACTTCAGCCCTAGTATTTACTGCCACAAAGTCATCTGAATGACAAAAACAGGATTTTAGTCAAGATTATTTTTGGTCAAAAAGTTACGCAGTGCACCTTTACAATATACAGTATATATAGATTTTCCCATTGGGGATTAACAAAAGTAATCTTGATTCTGATCTTACTTTTTTTACCTTAACAGAACTAAAATCAGGTGTTAAAGGACGGGTGGCTGATTTTTGCAAACACAATTTAGGTTTTAGACCTGACAACAACCTCTTCAAATTCCTTCGACACGTGGTTAATATCAAAATGTGTTTAGCTGCAATTAAAGCTTAAAAACACTTCTTACAAACTGCAAAGTGAAACTGGAAAGGACCACTCAAGCACAGCCAATCAGAACACAGCATTTGACTCTTGATGAGCACCAAAATTCTTTATACTTTAGCTCAGACAGTACAGTGGTTTGTTAGGGTGTGTTACGAATACCAGTATCTGTGGCTAAAATTCATCAGAATGTAAAAAATATCTTGTGTTAGGATTACATTTTCCCGGAGGAGGACCCATGATACGCTTTTTGGTACCACCCCTGTAAGACCTACGACTGTGTATGTCTTATCTAGAAAAAAAAACTGTCTAACTGCATCAAAGAGAAGCAAGTATGTGTTACAACAGACCCAGCCTCTGATCCACTGAACGTACCTGACCGGACTCGTTGCAGATGGCTGGCAGATCCTGGACCGAGCGCCGCCTCTGAGACTCACATGTGGCTGTAGAAGAGGCAAACATGATCAGACGCACACTTAAAAAGAAAACAAGACAACTATATCTAAAAACCAAAGAGTTTCAGAGAGAGCACACATGTCACTACAGCACAAGTCTAAATCTAATTGATTTGCTCAGCACATACAACACAGGGTATGTCTATTTTAACTTTTTTAACTTAAAAAGGTAGTGACTTTGATTTTAAAATCAAAGTCACTACCTTTTTGTTCACTTCTCACTGGAGGAACTACAGAGTAAGAACCACTTAACGCAGACAGCATACAACGTAACAAAAGACAATTCCTTTGATAGTATTAGCCATCAAGTTTGTCATGAATCATTTCTAAAGAACTTAAAAAACCTACTTAAATATATTAATTGTTAATATACTGCATATATTTTTTGAAAAAATACATCACAATTTGGTCTTAAAATCACAATATGCATTTCTGTTTTTCATGTTTTATGGGTATATACAGAATTTGAGAATTAAAATGATCATTTAGTGAAGTATATGCCTATACCGTAATGTTTGCTACTGGCAGGATAGCACACAGGATTTTGAAAATATCAAGGTCTGAATGTATTTGACAAAAAACTATATAATACAACTATTAAATACATTACTATAGTTTACTTTAATATTGTTGGTCTTCAAAACTTGTTTCTGTCATATTTTAATTTTCTCAACATAAAAATAATTTGCTTGATTAGCAGAAGTTAAAATACAAAAACTACTGAGGTCCAGACCTCATAAACTGGTGTTGTGACGTGTCTCTTATAGGATATTCCCAGACATCATAATGACAGATCTGTCTGACCACATCAGCCCACACCTGCTGATGAAGTGAAGCTGGTGAAGTAAGTAAAGCCATTGAGATCAGGAAGCGGGGCCCACAGACCATCAACAGAGACGAGGGAGCTTTTTCTTTGGCTCACACATGGGACTCACTTCTCCAGAAGCCATCACCAGGCAGGGACAGGCGTGGTCAGTCAGACTGATCTGTCAAATTGTCCAAGTCTGGGAATATTCTTTGAGGCTTTTAATAGTAAAGTCACATGTTAATGAGGTGATGCTTTAGTTGGCAAAACATTTAATGTAACTGACGGCACACTGAAAAAAAAAGAAAAAAACAATAGACAATAACTGCATCTTGCTGTGTGACCCAGTGAGCTAACAAGTTTGAGAAGAGCAATCCAAAGCGTGATCTGTGTTCCAACAATTCCTACACCAAGAACAAAGTTTTGGATTTCGGCAATTAGGCTCCGATAGAAACAATGGGAGCTAGCTTTGGTTCTACCAAGCAGTCAGTGGCCACACTCATATCGTGATGTCACACGTTGGTTCAGTAAACATCCCTATAAGGCTCAGAAAGCTATATTGTTTATCATGGCTAATCTCCTATGTTTCTTGTCAGGTTTGCCGAACTTCCATATGAAAACATTAGCCAAAACAAAATGAAATAGTAAACAAAACAGCTGTGGAGCAACCCAAAAAACTGCTGCACTGCAAAAACTATGTGACTAGACTTGCTTGAAAAGACTTGGGATCAGATTTTTAATCCAGATTTGAGCAGTTTTAATTGGATAAGATTTAATTGCTTATGTAATGTAGAATATTTCACTGGAATTTGTCGTATAATAAGAAAAAAAAAGCCAATGGGGTAAGAACAGTTTTCTTAACCCAACGGCAAATAATTTGGCTCGATATAAAAAGCAATGTCTTGAAATCAGTTTGAAACACTTTGAAACAAGAAAAATAATCAATTTCTCTGCAATAAATCAAGGTTACATTTGTCAAAATGCTTGAAAGTAAGCTTAAATCCTTGAATCAAGCAACTTTAACTTGTCTTGAAATTCACTTTTTGCAGTGTGAGTCAATACTGGTAAATGTATCTATCAATCAATCAGTTTATTTTTCCAGACATGTCTGTCTTAGGCATTGAAAGCCAAAAAATATACATCACTCTGTAGTGTCAGATTATGATTTAATCAACGCTGTTTTTGATATTTAGTCATTTAAAATCTCCACTGGTTTAACATTAGACCAACTGAACATTCTACTGTCGATCTTGAGCTTTATAAGAGACAAGCCACAACACCAGACGACACCTCTGACGTCCTGTTGCTGAAACTGTCAGGTAAATGAGCACTCAGCTTATTACAACTGTATTATTACAAGAAGAAAATTAAGAAGTAGACAGAATGATCTTTCCACGGGCACAATTCTGTGTATGTCCATGGTGACGAGCTCGTTCATAAAATGTAAAAATAATACATGTTATATATATAGATTTGATGAACAGTACCAAATTGTAAAAATAATCTTTAAATATCAGAGAGAAGACAGAGAGTCCGATTAAGTTGAATGAAAGTAATGGGCAATAGAGGTGGGACAGAAAGTGTGTCTTTAGATCAGATGAAGTGACTAAAATCAGTTTTACAATAAGTATAAAAAAAAGTCTTTGTTTGGCCACTTATGTCCCACTTCTACTGCAGTCCTTTGACAAACCCATGCAGTTCCAAAAGTGACTCCCCAAATTACACAACCGATGTCACACTTCTTATGGCTCCAAAATAGAATCTCATTTGAACATAGGACCACGTTTCTGATTAGTTTCAAGTGTGTAATAATAAGTCTGACCTCAAAGTGACAGAAATGAATGATAATGACTTCACCAAAGTTAAGAGAAAAAAGCACATTTCAGCCGTGCGTCCAGCATGCTCAAAACACACTCCCAGCAGCAGCAGCACACAGACAGGACAGAAAGGTCAGGGGTCATGGGTCAGAGGTCATCACATCTGCTCCGCTAAAACCTGCAGCTTTAGTCTTTGGATATTTCGAATCCTTCAAGACTAAAGCGAAATACGTTTCAGTGGAAGAGGTGACGACTTCTTAGTCCATGTTGTGTTTTTGAAATGACAAAAGACATGATTCTACGTTTGTGTGTCAAAGTTAAGGAACAAGTGTAGGAAAAGAAACGTGAATTTTAGGATTCATTCCTTGCAAAACATTCAAATCAGTAGAATATTTTTAAATCAGATTTTGTCTCAAACTCCAATTCAAATTGAATCATTAGAAAACACTAGGGCTGGGACAATATAAGATCTTTTTGAGTATCCTATCATGTATTGCAATACTTTAAAACGGACTACACCTGATTTTTTACGATAAAATAACTTCAAATCTAATTCCCCCCATCACAGTTATCTTGTTAATGTATCTATTCAGGTAGAGATTAGTCTGTAATGTTCTGTCTACATCTAATAAAGTACCTTTAATAACGTCGTGTATGTGATGAAACTTTCACTGCTCTAATGGAAACAACATCATGACTGTAAATTGTAAATGTGTGTCTTTGATGTGGTTTTCTGACTCAGTTCTAGATAAAGCTGCTGTTGACATCGGTATTGTTCGTGCTGCTTTGGTGGTGATGTATTCAAATAAAGACATTTTATCTGAGAATCCCACACATTTATTTGCATTTGAACTTTTACAAGGGACAATGCTTTTTATAGTAGAATATATGTTTGTTTAAAACGACATTTTTAATTGTGAATGGGTCTAGTTACTAATAGAAATCAAACAACTGCGTCAAGAAAATGATAGTCAACAAATGCTTTTAAAGCACTTTATAAATAGCACTTTCTATATGTTCAACTTATGTTTTTCCCTTACACTAACCCTATGTGAAGAATATCACACCAATTGCATGGAAATACGTATATCATGTATCCTAATAAATTTAAACACACATATATATAATAGGGTTGGGCAAATAATTGTACAATCAAGAGATCAAGATTATGTCACGTCGAATGATCAACGTTTGGGGATTTTGAATCGAAAAGATTGACCATCAAACTTGAGGTTTGGACCAAAAGCCAAACTTTGATACAGAATATTGTTATATATTAAATAGAACACATTAAACGCCTGTTTTGCTTAAGTTAAAAAAATCCTTAATAAAAAGGCTAAGCAAAATCAAATAAAAAAATGATGATCGTTCAATATGCGTGTTAAAATCATCATTATATTTTGCTCAGCTCTAATATATCATATCTGATCTAAATAGTGTGATCGTATCATACCATGCAAAAATATATTGTCCCAGCCTTACAAAATACATTGCATTAAAAGTACAAAAGAGTGTAATACTTTCATGTAAACATACTTGACAGCAGTGACACACAAAAGAGTCATGTGAGAAGAACTCAGCCAAGCCTGCTTCCTGACTACCAGCTGACCCTGGAGGTCCAGTGATACCTGTCACGACGATCTTGGGGACGTCCAGAATGGTCCCAAAAGAAGCAGTTTTGCGGTGGCCTCGTTTATATGGCGGACGTGCTGCGGAGAACACAAACAGCTACTACACAGAGCATGCAGACTAACAGGCCGCTGCATGTCAAGCTCCACACATGCAGAGCGACGACGAACGTGCAGGCAGCGTGCATCTGTACAGTCAGGCACACAAGAGAGCGCTACCACATGCATCCATCCATCCAGGCAAACACACACAGGGCAAGCTACAGACACACTGACCAACACTCTACAGTTAGTATGAGGACAAACAGATGAAGCCAACACATCAGCACATTCACAGGGCTGCTAACTCAAGTCTGACTAAATCTAAAGCTTTTTATATCGTGCAGAAGACACAAATATGAAATAAATATTCTGTGACAGTCCGATGTCAGTCCATATATAATGTGTTCTCTACAGGTACTTTCTTTTCACATCCAAACACATGTATTTGGCTAATGTACAAAGTAAACTAAATTAAGTTCTCGTAAGTGCATATAATTCTATAGTCTATATCAGGGGTGAGCAATTATTTTTCACCTAGGGCCACATTCGAAACCAGACAAGTGGGGGAGGGCCAGTCCATGGTTATTGGTACAAGAAAATTGTGGTATTACGAGCAAATTTTTATAAAATATAAGCTATTTAATCTTTTACTATAATTAAGAACACAGGGACAGCTCAATCAAAAAAAATATTTATAAAGAGTACCATTTTTTTTCTCAAATAGTGTGCCGAGGTCTGGTCTATATTCAGTGGGTAATTGAGCAAAACGTGTGGACTGTTTAAAATGTATAATTAATGTTTGGATTTTTAAGATTGCTAAATGCCACAAGTTGTGCATTCTATAAAGAAATACAAGCATTCAACAAACGTTTCAAGAATCAATCAAATCAGGAGAGAATTTTAGGAATGAAACGTGATTGGTTGAGGAAAAGCCGTGTTATCATCATGTGCTCTGTAGTCGTTTACCTGTGGGTGCAAACGACATCTTTGGCTCCAGCTCGGACAGATCTGCGCTCATTCGTTTGTCAGACTGTGTTCTCCCAGGAAGACTCTCCACGCTGCCTCCTCTGGACAAAGGAAGGGTCCTCAGAGGGTCCACCTGGAGGGACAGACAAAATCCTTAAGTCATATTTTCCAGCCAGACCGGTTCAATTTCGAGAGGTTTGGGTCAGTTATGTCAGTGCTGGCTTGTGTTTGTACTGCACAGCCCTGGTTCCTGAGGATTTGCTCTGTGAGCAGCTGAACAAACCGAGGTCCAAAATGATTAGACTAAAAGTGAGCAGAAAAATGAGAACACACACTTCTGTAATTTTTGGATTTGCAGCAATTAGTCTGGTGCGTTTTGAAATTTATCAACTCTTAGGGGAAGGGGGGGTCTGGAAGTCCTCGCCCAGAAATTTTTGACACAAAATCATGTAATTGCATTTTGGGGCTTTTTTTTTTATGAATACCTCTATTATTAGCAGCAGTACAGCAAAAAAAAAAAAGTTATGATATATTTTGTTCACCCTTGTCACTGGTGCTGCGTAATGAGACAAGACGACTCTGGGTTCATATACACTGCTTGTCACAGGATCATATCAGCGCTTAGTGAGGAACATTACTTCATGTTGCTATCTGCTCTTTTCTGCCCGATTTTCACCTGAGTCTGTGTTTTGTCTTGTTCAATCATCGGGCTTAAATGGTGGGACCGAAGTGAGCCGTGGGAGACCTGCTCCAGGGTCCACTGTGAAAGTTGGAACCTCCGCAGCTCACTTTGAACCCATCAAAAGTTACTTTGCGTTTTGGAAACAGCATAGAACTGCACCATACCGCTCCAAACCGTGTCAGTGAAAACAGGTCTTCTGAAATGTGCTCCTTACCTTTGGTCTGAAGTGAGGAGGGAACTGAGGTGTGATCTTGATGGTGTCGTTGCTTCCTTGAGAGTCACTGTGCTCCATGTTGGCATCACTTTTGTTACTTGTGTTGGTGCCGGTGTACTCTATATAAGAACCTTTGATAGACAGACACAAGCAAATGTATTTACATTAAAGGAAGGACATATTTTACAACTTTTACTCTGCCAAACCCTTCAGCACATAGTTAATATCCAAATGTAGTCATTTTTAGACTAGAAAACTACTCCTCTTGAAATCAGATCGAATCAACTCTCTGTCCTGTTATTTTTGTTGAATGAAGCTATTATTTGCTAACGTAAGCGTCAAGGCAGTTCATGAGACTGCAGCCTCCAGGTCTGCAGCTTCGTAAATGTTAACTCTGCACACGTAGCTGCACCTCAGAGGCGACAGTGTCATGTCTCATTGGTGGAACAGCAGCAAATGAAACGGCATTTGTCCCTCGTCATTTGAGAAACACGGAGCGCTCAAGTCCGATTGGGACCCATATTATAATAGTTATTCTCAAATTCACATTTATTTCATATAAATAAGTCACACCTGAGTATAAGTCGCCCCCCCTGTCAGACGATGAAAAAAGTGCAACTTATAGTCCGGAAAATACAATACATCATAGCTATTTACTACCAACAAATATAAACTGTAATACCAGAGCTGGCAGAGTTGCTTTGGCCTTCATTTGAATACAGGTAGGGATACTGCAAGGGCACATTATGTCCAGGGAAGTACTGACAGAAGAAAAAAAAACAACAATTAAGATGGAACATAAGAAAACCACACAATGGAGAGAAAATATGCTGAGTACATGCATCAGCTGTTTCATGATCTTGTATATCTCCTCCATAGAGGGCCTTTGCGAAGGGTCTTTAGACCAGCAGCTGGTCATCAGGCTCTCTAGAGGCTTAGGCAAGTTTTTGATTAAAGGTGGTCTGGTGCCTGAGAAAACAAAACAGTAAGTGAAAAAGTAGCATACATAACTTAAAAGGACATTTGTAAAAAAAACATGGCAAAAACCTTAGCATGAGGCGTTTTTTAGAATATATAACACAGCCAATAAACGAATAAGTTCTGAATGTTTTGTGGTTTTATTAGGTAACATTTTGTTGTGGTACATTATTCCAGAATTAATACAAAAAAAAAAAACTTTTCCAAAACCAATATAAATCAAAAACTTTTTGCCAGCCTGGAAATTAGTTTTTCATTTTTCATGACATTTCCGGGTTTTTCATGGTTCTACAAACCCTCAATATCAGCCAGTCAGGCAGTTAAGGCCGATGCCAATATTTGCATTTTCAAGCAGAACAAAGTTGCATTTTGATCTTGTTAAATATCTTTGTCTCTATAACGACTGCATAATGTATTTTCTATAGCTTGGTATTGCCAACAGTTTTCCGATACGGTACGTATCCTGATACATGTTTATCTCAATACAATTCCCTCGATACAACATATTTTACAGACCAAAATGAGAAAAATGTTGAAAAACTATAGAAAAGCATTGTATACTATCTGTATAACTGTTGTTTTTGAATACAGACCTCATTAAAATCAATTTAAGAATGTAACTTTGAATATGTAGAAAACATTTTTAAATGTGTATTTTCTGTAATCTTTAAATAAAAAATGTATTCCTGTAGGAAAAAAGCTGTAGGTCAGGGGTGTCTAAACTTTTTTCCTCAAGGGCCACATGTTGAAACACAGACTAAATGGAGAAACAAAACATTAACTCAAGCCTAGCATCAATATATGGCAAGTAACTAAGTATTTTTATTCAAATAGGCCTACTGTACATAAGTATTTTTGAATTAAAATTTTTTTTTACCTCTTAAAGCCCTGCAGACCTGCTGTGATGTCACATAAAAACTTTTTTCCAGTTAAATAATTAAAAACTTCCCAAAGCGTTTTAATATCCAAGATTGACCTATTTGACACATGATTAAATAAATTGTTATGATAATTGTCTCACTGCAAAACCCATTTTACACTACAATGCACAAACTTAGAGTTAGAATGGCAAATTTGAATTTTTGAGGACAAAGTAGGACTGACCCATGTGCATACAGAGACAAAACAACGTAAAAATCTAAATATATCAGCACCAAATTTTGTTCAAAGTTGCAAATATCGGCCGATACAGATATATCTCCTATCGCTACTTTGGAACAGAAAGTCAAAGAACAGCTAATTCTAAATACCAAAAAATAACAGATTTCTCTGCAAACAAGCTCATTAAGTGTACAAAGTCGTGTTTTCTTAGTGCTGTGTGTTGATGGTGTGTGCCTCACCATTGTGCACGGCCCACATGATGCGAAACGCCGGGCCTCCGATCTCATCAAACGGTTTCCTCCGCGTGATCACCTCCCACAGAATGATGCCCCAGCTGAACACGTCGCACTTCTCGCTGTAATTGCTGCCTGAGAGAAAATGAAAGAGGCCGAGAGTGGAGCTTAGGTGCGTTTCAAAGCGAGGGGAAGTGATTGACAAAATGAACTGATAAAGTAATTCTCCGTGGGACGTTAGGACTCGACTGGGGAACTCTTTATGTGTGAGAGGGAAGCGGAGCGGATTTAGGAAGTGCAGGGGACTTGCTTAATTATTGTGCTTATTAAAGGACCTATTTAAAAACAGCATTTCACACTGATGCAAATGACTTTGGCAGAGTTCAGTGGGAGGGTAATGGCTCACTGTTGGATTACACAAAGTAGAACAAGGCTAGACCAATAATGTCTTGTTCGAAGTATCTCTGGCAGGGCCTCGATCTAAAGTAAAAAGTAACAAAAGATGCTTGATAACTGATAGCTGCATATTTTATTTTGGGTACTGACATCTGATGGCACACAACTTATTGTAACTTCACTCTGTAACTGTTTACAGGGATTTCATTTCAGGCTGCTTTCACACTAGCAGGCTTTGGTCCGGACTTTAGGGGTTTCCCGTTTGATTTGGTCCAAAGTCGAGATATGAATGCTCTCACAGATCACAGTACAGACCAAACAGCTGGTTCTTTTGTCCAGAAAAAAGTGGTGGACTTGGTCCGGACCAAGGTGTGGTCCTGTGCAGTGTGAACACAAAAGTTGAGACTTTAAAACAACTGCTGTAGACACAAGGCTCTGGCTCACGTCTCTTGAGCGAAAATATATTCCACACACAGGTGACACTTCCTTAGCTGTTTTCAGCTTTTAATCCATCACATCCAGTGAAGAGATAATTACGTTTTTTCATATAATCCACTAATAACACTACGTTTAGCTTGTTTAAGTGTCTGACAGGTAAACCAAACCAAAGCTAACTCTGCTTCTGACTTGCCACATTTTCGGTGAATCTGGATATTAGCCAGCCATTGACGCAAAAACTCCAAAAACTGTTGTATATATTATTTATGACCCGCGTAGTCATGTGAGACCAAACTCTGGAATTGAATCCAAAATTACAGAATATTGTGGAATGTTCTATGTTTAGATGCAGATTTATTCTATCTAGGTGCAGATTTTCCAGTGTGAATCTGCTTTTAGTGTAACTGTATTAGAAGTGAAAGAAATGTGCATTTTATCTAATATGCACTGGCATTTAGATTTGTAATTTTGTAAACTAGGGTTAAAGTCAAGCTAAAGAACACTGTGCACATTCTAGAATTAAAAACATACCTGAAAGATCTGACAAGCCAAGTAATAAAAGTATTACATACATTTCACAATATGCTGTCAGAAGACTTAAGTGTTTTTTTCATAGGGCTGCGGCCACCCAAAGACATTTCTACTCAACTGAACTAAACACGTCCCATCGGCCAATCCATCAACTAAAGAGGGAGCATGGAAATGGTTGTGATGAAGCTTTTTGATCTAACTGCTTAACCAAACAGAAAATTAATAGAAAACTGTGTATTTATAGCTAAAAATACAGATTAGAACATTACTCCATCTCAGATCTTCAGCCAACTCACTTGTTTTTGTTGCTATTCAATTCAAATCTTTACAATCTAAATAAAAGAATAGACGATTAATGCAATTTCTGGTCAATTAATCGACTCAAAGACTACAGGAATACTTTTTAATGCAATCATTTGAGATATTTGCTGTATGCCAAAGTTGTTTTTGCAATTGCAATCATTCAGATAGGACGTTTTAATTTGATTGTGATGATTCCCCAGCTCTAATTACCTCAAATCATGTGCCTTAAATTTCCAAATTAGTAATGGAGACAGTAAATCAACTTATCGCCGAGTAAGAGTCGTTAAGGTGAAAGAGGAGCGCGCACTGGCCAGCCCAAAGACAGATCGCATCACAGGTAGTCTGTTGTGTTGCCCCAGACAGTCGTAACGTTACCAGTTTCACAGAGTTCACCGAGAGGGCAGGTGTGCACAGGAGCCTTGTACTTCAGCTCCAAAATGGTCAGAGCTTATTCATTACATCTGCTCCCTCTCGCCAGGAACATGCCTCACAACGCATTAGAATCCCGATGAACACAACTCCGCAGCGGCGCGTTCCAGGGGAAATAACGCAACGGTAACTCTTCATTCATCTTAGCTCAGTGCCTCCCAATGTTCCACCGGTGAGAACAAGGCACAGACGATCCATCAGCAACTAATGTCCTAATACAGTCAGCGGGGCATGTGAGGTGAGAGCTGGGGCCGGCCAAGATCATTGTTTTTGGTGGACAGTAGGATAGAACAAAGTAGATTAACTCTTTCCTTGACATTGACATCTCTTTCCGTCATTGGACTATTTATTCTCTGCGATGTGGGGCTCTCTGCTGCACGTGCTGACTTTGTCTACAGTCAAATACATGATGCAGTTTCACAGATTCACCAGCAGAGGAGGTCACATGATGGGAAATACATGTGCTCTTTTGTTAACATTAGGCAGTGCAGTCGGCTCAAGCTGCTTCTGGAGGCCGGCTTTCTTTTCAAACGGGTTACAGGCAAAACATCTTGGAATAAAAACATTGCTGAGTAAGTTTAGAGAAGATATTTGACTTTAAAATGAAGAAAAGTTGATCCTACTGGACCAGGACTCTGAGGAGAACGGAACATGCAGCGAGTCTAGAAACTTCCTCTTCTGTGAGCGAGTAAAAAGTGTCAGGGGAAGTCAAACTACTGGATTTCTTCATGTTTGGAGAGACTGAATCTATGTAATCTGAATCAGACAGTAGAAATCTGCTGTGCCGCCTTCAGCTTTTGTTGGTTTAAAGATGAAAAAGACACTCGTCCTCATTGTTTTAGTCATGTAAACCTCATACATTTTTATTCTAAAGTAGGGATGGGACTATTCACTTAAGTCACGATTCAATTCAGTTTTCGATTATGCAGCCATGATTGTTGATTTTTGTTTTATTTTGTTAGTTTACCATTACATAACTTACCTTTTTTTTTTACCTTAAAACACAGAATAAACCATAATACATTACCTTTAGAATGAAGCCACTGTTGTAAATGCTCAGAACTTGTGTTTTTATGAACATTTGAACAGTAAACAGTCATATTTAGTGTCCATATTTAGAGGTTCACCATCAGTTGTTAACGCAACATAATAATGCACATTGAGTCAAGTCTTAGCACAAGTTCACACTTTGTTTCTTCAGACATCGTGATTATTATAATATTCAACTATATAGTGTGTTTGTAGATCAGTAGCTACATGAGCAAAACATCTCGATTCTGGCCTTTCGATTACAAACTTGGAACGATTTTAGACGTTTTCGAACATTTTTCCGTCCCTATTCTAAAGACGATATTTTATTGTAGTGGCTCATATTCTTTCACAAGAAATAGAACAGAGGAAAACAACACTGACATGAAGTCTGAGTTCGAAAAAGGACGTAAAAGTTTGCCGCCAAACGCTGAAATGGAATGAAAACAAGGAATTCCAAATGCCTATTAAAAAGGGAACGGATTGATGTAGAATAACCTTTTTTTTAAAAAAAAAAAAAAATGAAAGTAGACACTTGTAGGTGTCTTTGTACAATGTCATGATTCCAGTTGAACAAAGCTTTTTAAGGAGCTGTGAGTAATGCTTAAAATGAACAATAAGGAATGACAGGGAAGGAGGGTCAAAGCGAGATCAGGGCTGGCACTGAAAGAGTTAATTAAGCACATGTTCTAATTAATTGATTTGCTCCTAAACTGGGTCAAACATGAGATAAAATACAAAATATGCAAAGATTGAAATACTCCATTAAACAAAGCAAGACGAAAACATAAACGACAACTGACTTAACTGACTTCGGACGTCTTTGTATCTTTAAAAAAAACTCTTTAGACTAAATATTCTCTGGAAACCTAAATATGTGTGAAGCGTTTCTACTTGAGATTCCGGTCATAGTTACCTTCGAATACTTCTGGGGCCATCCACGCTGCGCTGCCTTTGTTGTTAGTCATGTGGGTCTGTATATCGCAGGCTGTTCCAAAGTCACATATCTTGAGCACCGTGCCGCCAGCTACCAGAAGAAGGCTGCAACCAGAGAGTCAGTGGGATGAAGCAACACACATCTCAGGTTGTGTGAATGTTCTTACCAAATAGTTCAAAATCATCGAAACTGCTTGGTCTATTTACAAGGTTTCTGCAGAAATCGAGAGTTTTTTAAGATCACAAAACATATAAATTAAGATTTAGTTTGCGAGTCATGACCTACAGTATTTTCCAATGTTGCTTCTTCAGATATAACTTTAGATATAACTTTTGCTACAGTTATGAAACATGTAATGTATTAACAAAAAAAGAAGCTGAGCATTCCACCTAATTCTAACTCTTTCTAAAAGTGAAAAAAACAACAACACACCAATAGCGTTATATTATTGAGAATATTATAGAGCAGGGTTCCCAAAGTGGGGCCTGGGGCCAAATTTGGCCCGCCAGATGGTTCAATTTGGCCCGCGAAGGGTTGTTCAGGTTTGTTAGGACTGACTGTTTAATTCAATTTTGTACTAAAAAGAGTGTCAAATGACAAAATTCATGTACAATCTCTTAAAACGTGTTCATAAAAGATATTTTAATCTTCATCTCTTCTCAAAATGTTTTTCTAAATGCCGAACAAAATTACGTTTGGCCCCACATTTTGGCCCACTAAGGAAAAAAGTTTGGGCACCCCTGTTATAGAGAATTTTCCAACAAAGTTGCAGTAGTGTAAAATTGTGTAAAATCGGGAGATTGAGTAGAAATTTCTTCACAACAAAACTTAAGACCAGTTACAGCATTTTTAAGATCTACAAAAGCAAATTTAAGATTTATTTGAAACATTTCTATTTTCAGACTTTTTAAGACCATGCAGAAAATCCTGTATATACAAGAAAGTAATAAGACTTGTTTTTTACAGTTTAAAATACTTTTATACAGTATACAGTTTAAAATACTTTTTAACTTTAACTGTTCTTATAGTAAGGACAGAATAAAACTAAGTACTATTTAAGATAAAAGTTCAGTTGTTTCCAAATAGAAAACATTACTGTACGTAATTTCTGCCCTATTGAGCGCACCTGAATATAAGCCGCACCCACTAGATTTAAGTAAGAAAAATGATAAAGTACACGTATAAGCCGCACCTGTTAATAGTAAGTCTATGAGAATCTATAATTTTGCTGCATTGCCTTATAAAGCAAAGCTCATGAAAAAGAAATTCTGGTATATTTTCTATTTGAATACGACTGAACTTAATAAGAGTGCGGGGGACAAATACTTTGGTGGTTTGAGGTCCCGGTGAATCAGAGCCTTTGGTTTCATGCCGTGCAGGTAGGCCACTCCCTGAGCACATTGTAAACACCAGCTCATGGCGTGAGACGCAGTGTAGAAGGGGAGGGGCTCGGCGCCATGCAACACTGTGAATCAGACAACACAACACAATGACAAACTGTTAACACAAAGCACACACTACAACATACTGTATTTAACACATAACTTAAAGAGCTGTGGAGGAATACATAGTGGAGGATTACACTAAAAGTTCAATTATTGCAGTCAGTGTATACACAAGCAGGGGGGCTGAAAGTGCTTTGTGTGCATAGACTCCATGGCATTTGTTGGCTGCTACCTATACATCACATACACCACTTTTCATACTCAGAACACATTATTAGCTCATTGGGATGTGTGATAGTTAAGGCTACTCTACCAATCAAAAGTGTGTAGTAGCCTAATACAGTGGTTCCCAAAGTGGGGGTCGGGACCCCTCGGGGGGTCGCGAAGCAAAATCTGGGGGTCGCGAGATGATTTCAGAATGTATTTTTACAATTATGACTTGGCATTTAATCCGTTTTTTTGGAGAATTGGGGTCATATAAAGCAATACACTGTCAAAATAAACACAATTAAACCTAATTTGCATTTGAACCTTTAAATGATTGTAAAAGTATATATTCATTGCGGTGGGGGTCGCGAGTTGGTTGCATGGTTATTTTGGGGGTCCCCGGCTGAAAAGTTTGGGAACCCCTGGCCTAATAGACAGGGATCTGCAACCTCGAGCTTCCAATGCGGCCCTTTTTCTTCCTGAAATCCCTTTGTAATTCTTGTATAGATGAAAATAATCAATTATTTTGGTATTTTTATTTAATAATTTGGAACGTTATAAAAAATACACGTTAGATAAAAAGATCGTAGCAGGAAGAAGTAAATACGGGACTATTAAATCACTAACTTTTTTAAATGCAACATTGATTTGACATTACACGGATGAAGACGTACCATTGTACAGCGATCCACCTTCAGCATATTCCATAACAAGGCAAACCTGAAAGTAGAGAAATAGAAATAATTATTCCTATGAGCAACTTTTGACACAAATAATACAACTGCAGCAGCTTACAGGATTATTGCAGGAACCATACAGCTTCACAATATTGGGGTGGTCTACACGTGACAGCTGTCTGAGCTGAGGACCGGTAAACAAACATTACTACGTGTTCAAAACGAATACAATTAAAGTAAAAACCCAATGATGATGTTAATGTACCTCGACCACAAAGGCCTTTCGCTCAGATTCACTCTCAATGGTTTTAATGGCAACATCTTTGCCTTTCCATTTGGCTTTACAAACAACCCCAAAAGCTCCTCTGCCCACCACCTGAAATCAGTCAAAGAATAAGGTAAACATAAACAACATTACAAAACAAACCAAAGCTATTTTTGGCTATTAGAGCACAGAAAACCTACCTCTTCCACCTCAATTTCCTCATAATTGATTTCAGCAAAAGGATATCCAGGTGGCGTTTCTAACATCTCGGCAGACATTAGTGCTCAGTTCGTAGGTCACTTACTGGGGACGAGAAAAAGATACAAAGATATAAAATTGAAGATATAAAACTAGAGTTTTCAGGAATGTTTAAAGAAGCCTATTGTGAGTTTTCTGTATATTTAGGAAGAAACTATGGCGTATGCAGTTTATTTTTTACATTTTGTTCGTTGTTAAATACAAAAATGAACTAAAACGGCTTGGAAATACAAAGAGACCCATTGTCTTCCTAATCAAAACAACAAAACTGTAAAGTTCCAGCTCTTCATTGTAAAGCAATTCTACTTTAATAAGCCACAGACGTTAAATTACTTTTTTTTTTTTTTTTGAATGTGACTACATGACAATTCCGGACCCTGACTGCATGTTTTGCTTGGAATCTGAATTTTGGAGTATTCACAAGTAAATCCGGACAAGTGGGCGGGGATAAGTGGTAGGTGCAGACGGGGATTTTCGAACCATTGAAAGATTACTCAAACATGCAGGAATCAATCCAAATACAACTTTGAGTAAACTAATGATTAGAGAACACTGTTGTACTTTTTAATCATGTTTGTCTGATTTTTATAATGGATCAAGATTCGGCAACAAAGATTATTGATTTATCCAGGTATATTTTTACAACTTCAAGAGAGAAAATAGCCGATTATAACGTATACACTGCCACTCGTATGCTTCCTGACAGCTACACATCATTTCTAAAATTTCTGAAGAACTGTCAAGCTGATAAAACCTGTCAAATGACATAAAAGTCATGCACGAATTCCAGCACAGCTAACTTGCAGAGCTAATCAATGCTTGCAAACACAATTAGCCCTGAAGCTTTATCGATCTGACTACAACACGACGTTTAATATCTTTATTGTTTCACTGCATCTACGGGTTGCTTAACGTCCTCTATTTCTGTAAACCACTCACTATATTCCACATTTGCACTCACTGTTAAGTTTGTGGACTGTTAGCAGACTGGCCTTAATGCTAACGGAGCTTTAGCTGAAGTTAGCCATTAGCTCGAGTCCAGCCCTTCGCAGTTGACTTGTGAGCTGCTCCCGGCTCTCTCTGCACATGAGGAGATCTTCCGTTGTTCATGTGCGGGGAATCAAAGGCTCGTGTCCAGGGGTAAAAACAGTACTTGTAGATCCATATGACAGCCAGGCATAACTTTTTCGTAACTCATCTAACAGCCTGAGTGTATTTTTGTGCTTCGCAGGAGGTTCTTCCGGATGTGTGCGCCGCGCTATTCCGTCCCCAATGTCTCCCACATATCTTCACATACAGGGCTGAAATCGAAGATAAAGTTACGTTTCTTTTTTTAACTACATGGACAAAATGATTAACAGGTAATTAAGAAGTAATATCGTAAAGTAATACTGCAAATATTTAACTCTTAATGACATGGCATGAGGTTTCAATGCAATTTAATTATTTGATCATTGACAGATTATAACATTTTTCAAATTTTGTCTTATTTGGTGTTATAGTCTTTGTGGTCAATATATTTATCATAGTTTCAGTTAAGTTGCTATTTATGAAGAAATCGACAACTAAAAGTAGAAAATTACAGGAATTAATTTAAGTTCAAAAATAGAATCCCTCCACGTGTCCTCAAAAAGCGTCAAAATGCAAAGAGAACTGTTTGTGTTATTCATGTTTATTTTGACCCAGATTTACAATGTGCGTGCTAGGTAACAGTTGTGGATTCACATCTACATATTTACTGGACAAAAAACGATAATAAACTTCACCAAAACAACTAAACTAAAACTAAAGTAAAATCAAGCCAACTGTTTAGTGAAATCTTAATCATGATTACTATGTTTTACTAGAAATGTAGTCTAACCTGTCATACGCACTTTAACTTAAAGGTGCGGTACTTTTACGATCAAAACTTATCGTAGGTATTTAACTACTTTCTATGTGTCACAAATCTTTCAACACATGTTTAACATCCACATGCATTCTTTGTTGGCTGAAAGTATGACGTAAGATAATCTTTTTACAGAAGCAAAGTGGAAACTGGAGAGGACCAAGTTCAGCCAATCAGAGCGATGCTTTCGAGTCCCCATGAGAAATAAAATACTTTATTTTTTGATTCAGGCTTTACAGAGCAATCAGATTTTGTCACAAATTGCTGCATTTGCATTATACTTCTTGGTAGAAAAGACAAAGTATACTGGCATAAAAAAATCTCAGTCACCCCAGCTTTAAAGGAGACCTTTAAGCTTTTTAACCTTGTTATGACAGTATTATCTCATGATTAGCTTAATCTTACTGTATTTGGATTGATTCATTCACTTTTCAGATAATCCTCATTTTCACCTACCACATACAGTATCTGTTTTAGGCTGTGTTCTATAATGAACAAAACGTGAATTAGTCTATTGATCTACATATAGTCAGTTTCTTCAGGAATACATAAAAAACAAATAAATAAATCACACAACAGATCTTTAAACTACCACAAAAATGCAATATTAAACTATATGCAAATATGAAAAAGGCCTTATTGATCTTTCTCAAGCTATAGACATAATGGGTCTAGTTATTTTATTGTCCCTAGAAATAAAACGTGCTGCTAAGTCAAACAAATGTATCAAATAACCAAGTGTAAAAAAAATAAATGAAGAGAGGAGGATGACAAACGATGAATTAGCCCTAAATTGTTATTATCCGAGTGTAATAAAGTGTTTCCCACGGGAAGTGCAGGAACCAGCAGATGATCACAATGAGCCTTGAGTCATTTATGATGTTGGACAGGTTATAACAGCTGTGGTCCCTCTGCTCCAAGAAATCATTGCAGTAGTTTGCAGTGATTCAGTGCTTCATCTGAGCACATGCTACAGTACTGTTCTATGCCTTTTCTAATCAGGTGACTCCAGCCTTTTGACTCTGATTATAGAAGTGTGTTTTAGGCATTTGGACCTTTGGTGCTTGTGGTATGGAGAGTTGTTGTGCACTTCAAAAGATATTATTGTGGTGTATTACTAATGAACATTCAATTTTTTCAGAGTGGCCTGTACAAATCCCTCTCTCTATTTAAAATCCTAATCCTTTCTTTTATAGAGGGATTTTCGGTCAATGTCACTTTCCTCCCTACTGTGCATGTGTTATGCAGAAAGAGCCGCTCTCCATCTGGTTGGCTGGGGAAACTTCTTTGAAAAAAACAACGAAACGGGACGAGAGCAGCTGTTTGGATCAGGTATGACAGACGTCTGTCTCCTGAAACTTGACGTTTTTTCACTCACCTGAATGTAACTTTTAAAGGTTGTAGGGTCGAATTTCATTCACAGATGTTGATTTAGCAGCATAACTTTTGTTTTCTCACAGTGATAAACTCTTGTAGTTAGCTGACAACAGTGCTTTTTCGACTTGTTTCTCCTGTACGGGTGCACGCGCATCGCCTGTGTTGATACACAAAAAAATCCCTTTATAGTTTGTCTTGGAAGTCTACAAAACTTTGTCTTAGATTTTCATGTATTAGTGGTTAAACAATCATGGTGGCAGTTCGGCACAAGCGTAAAAGCATAGATACACCTGGTCAAATCTTCAAGTATGCTTGAATATTTGATATTAATTATTACATTACATCATTACAATGTATTATCAGTATTGATCATTCAAATTATTTCTTCTTTAAAGACATTACTTCTTACTTTTACAACATTTTTGCTTAATACCTTTACATACATTTTACAACATTTTACTTGTTCCTATTTTAAGCTAAATTCTCAATTCGAAACAGGTCAGAAATACCTTGAAACTATAGGGCTGACCAAGCCTTTGGAAAAAAACAAAAACAATTGATATCAGCCCTTCAATAAAATGTTTTTAAATATTCAATTTATTAGAACAGGGTTCTCAAACTCATGGCCCGAGGGCCAAATGAGGCCCTAGAAATGAATTCATGTGACCCCCAGGATAATTTCTGATTGGCACTGATAATGGCTCATAACAATTTGAACCAACAGTTAGTTTTAGGGTACTATTTTTAATGAATTGTTATATTTTTAGGGTTTATAAAAAGTCTAAAGTGCACAGGAATACAGTAAATAATTACACATTCATTAAAACATTTCCAGGCTCTCGACCATCTTTGTCTTGGATCATTCTGGCCCGAGCTCCAACTGAGTTTGAGACCTGAAAACTGTGTTTCAAGTTTATAGCAATTTCTAACAATAATAAGGACTATTAGACATGGAAAAATACAAAAAATCTATGCATTAATAAGTATATTTTCTTAGATCAAGCCTGAAAAATTGCTGAAATCATCTCTTTTATGACTTGAAAGTGCTGCCCAAAAAACACCACCTTCAAAATTCATCAGAGACTTTGAAAAAAGAAGAAACCTAAAGTCACTATAAAGAAATAGACTGTATTTGAACAAACAGATGCATTAAATAGAGAAATGCGAATCAAGTACATGACAATTTAATCAAAAAAACAGACTGTCACAGAGATAAGCTTTTGCATTGTAGTATAGAATTATTACCCCAAACTTCAACGTGCCATGCTTTTTTTTCTGCCTTTAATCCTTTGTCATCCTCTCTCTCCTCCACAAGGTGCTGCTGTTGCCCTGCTCACCAACACTCTCCCACTGATGGCTTCTGCCTCATCCGCTTGTGTACCGCTGCCCAGGAATTTCTCACAATTACAACACATTCATTTATTCTCTTCTGTCGGCATCAGCACTCTCCTGCTCGGCAAATAATCGGCTTCCTGCGCTCGCCGCTATGATTGATTAAGACTTGCCTGTGCAGCTGATCAACATTTGTCTTGTGTTTATAGCTTTTAGGCGCCGCAGGTTGGCGTTATGGATATCTCTGTCCCCAATACGACTTACATTGTTTAATTAGAGTGTGGAGAATAGGAGAGTTGCTGCGTGCTAATATAAATTCAACCAAATCACCCCGGCAACCCGCAGCAAATAAACAGTCCCCGGACTCGAGGGACTGCGCGCAAAGTCATTCTGCAAATTCACTTTTACTTTTTCTAAACGCTGCGTTCACTTCCACTGGATTTATTTGACACGTAGCATACATCATCGCAGTAATTCCCCCAGGCTAATTACTATTAGTGTGAGCGAGTGTTTTAGCTGAGTGCATGCGGGTGAATGCCCAGGAGGAGGCCCCGGCACCAGTCAGAGTGTCTGAGGCTAAGAGGCCTGTGTGCTGGTGGTGCTGGTGGTGATGATGTTCTTAAGGTATGAAAAGGAGGAGGAAGAAAGAAGAGGAGGAGAAGGAAAAGAAAAAAGGAGGAAGAAGGATGAAAAAAAGAGATGGAGGAAGTGGAAAAGTAGAAGGGGGAAGAAGGAGAAAAAGGAGGAGGAGGAGAAGAGGAAGGCGGAGGAGGAGGAAGAAGAGGGGAAGTGAAGGAGAATGAGGAAAAGAAAGAAGAAAAGGAGGAAGTGGAAAAGGAGGGCGAGGAGGAGGAAAAGAAGAAGAAGAGGGAAGTGAAGGAGGAGAAGGAAAAAAGGAGAAGAAAAAAGAAAAGGAGGAAGTGAAAAGGAGGAGGAGAAAAGTAGAAGAAGAGGAGGAGAAGAAGGCGGAGGAGAAGGAAAATAGGGGGAAGTGAAGGAGAAGGAAGAAAAGAAGGAGGAAAGAAAGAAGAACAAAAGGAGGAAGTGGAAAAGGAGGGGAAGGAGGAGGAAAAGAAAAGGGAAGAAGAAGAAGAGGGAAGTGAAGGAGGAGAAGGAAAAAGAAGAAAAGGAGGAAGTGAAAGAGGAGAAGGAGAAAAAAGCAGAAGAAGAGGAGGAGAAAGATGAGAGAGGAGGAGAAAAAAGTAGAAGAGGAGGAGAAGAAGCAAGATGAGGAGAGGAGAAGAAGGAGGAAGAGGAGGAGAAGAAAAGGAAGAGGAGGAGAAAGGGGAGGAGGTATAATCTGCATACTCATAATATAATAATCTATTACAATACAGCTCATATTACAGTAGAACATGTAAAAAGAAAAGTTTGCAAATGTCATAAAATATTTGGACATTTCAGATCAATAATACACATTACAATAATGATAAAGAATGGACAAGCACATCTTTCAGCTGTGTTTACCAAGTGTGATCGACCCAGCGGGGTTAAAATTAGCCATAGAATCTGAGAGATTGTTCCAGGCTTTCATGGCTCTGTACAGAAGGAACCATCCAACCGTTACTCGTCTAGTTGCGTACCCATGTGACTCTGAGTTAGATTTGAGTTGGTCTTTTTAGTTTATTTTAGGGTACCCTTGTTGGTCTAATATTTTCCAGGTTGTGGTAAAAAGAGCTGCTTTTAGTCTGTGTTCAGTTGCACATACATGGTACTCACACTGGGGGCTATGGACAGTGAAGTAGTTTAGTTTATTTATTTGAGCAACATGTTCAAAATATGAATAAGAATAAGACAATATAGAGGTACTAGAAAGGAGCAGGAAGAAGTTCAATTAACGTACCTACCTCTCATCAAATCAAACCAAATCAATTTATTTTGTATAGCCCAAAATCACAACAACAGTCGTCTATGAGGACTTCCCAAGATTATTAGTTTAGCAAGCATGAATAGGTCTGACTGAATCCACAGCAAACTTTGGCGTGGATTTGTCACACTAACAGATTTTTACATATACAGTACATATACTGTATATACAGTATATATTTGCATTGGGTGCAAACACTTGCCTGACTGTGCATTATATATAAATGAAGCAGAAAAACAAAATAACAAAGGCAACTCTACAAAGTTAGAGTAGCAATTTTTAGAACAAAGGTTTATGGTTGTTCAAGATAAAAATAATAACTTTAAAAGAAAAGACAAAGCTTTTTTCTTTTATGGTCATACAAAACAATTACAATTTATTTAAAGTAAAATAGAAAAAAAATTTGTTTCTGGTCATGCAAAATTAAAATAATTTCTTTAAAGTAAAATAATATTTTTTTTTCTGGGCTTGAAGCGGTCGCTGCACACGGACGGGACAAAGGAGCTCCACTGTTTCTACACGCAGGCAGCTCGCCGCGGGACGCTGCACTGCTGCTGCACTGCTGCTGCACACGCTCTCCATGTCCCAGGGCAGGTGTGGCACTTCAGCTGAGGTGGAGAGCAGCGGGTGTGAGGGCACTGCCACGAGGAGCCATCAGCACATCTCACCTCCGTGCACTTTTTTGGGGTGCACGGTAGCCAAGTGGTTAGAGCTCTGGCTTCCCAATAAAGAGGTTGTGGGTTCGACTCCCGGGTCGGACCATATCAACATCTCACCATCTCTCTGGGTGGAGTTGCATGTTCTCCTCGTGTCACCGTGGGTTTTCTCCGGGTACTCCGGTTTCCTCCCACCTCCAAAAACATGTATGTTTAGATTAATTGGGCATCACTGTAAAAATTTTCCCTTAGTGAATGACTGAGAGAGTGAATGTTTGTCTGTCTAACCCTGCGGCAAGTTGGCCACTGTCCAGGGTGTTCCCCGCCTAAGGCCCAAGGTCACTGGGATAGGCTCCAGTCACCCACGACCCCTAATGGGATTAAGTGGTAGAAAATGAATGAATGAATAATTCTTTTCATTTGTGGTTGTACAATAGGGGATTTTGAACGGAAGAAAAACAAACAAAAGAGTAATTACACTTTTTGTTTTTAATCATATATAAACTTTTTTTTTTCTTTCCTGAAAGGAAAAAAGTAGTTTGTGCTAAGTTTGCTGCCTCATTTTGAATAAGTTGCAAGTTGTTACAGTTTTTCTTCATAGCAATTTTGCACAATTGCCAAATTTTTACATATACTGTATTACGAGTCGCGTCTACTCTTCTTTTATGCCATTTTTGTTATTTCTTTTGTCCACATTACCACTCACTTGCCTGTTTTAGCCCAATATTAACCCTAACCTCACCCCTGTCCCTGCTGTAATTCCACACACATTAGACGGACGTGTGTAAACAGTGAGTGGAGCTGTCCCTGCTCTGACATCCTTCATCCTCTCATCCACGCTGACCTTTTCCCTGCCCACCAAAGCTTCCTTCTGGGTCACTTTCACTGCTCTGTTATGGCCCTAACAACTGGCCCATGTCTCATTCTGACACATTTGTGAGTCTTCTATTTAATGAGGAAAAAATATGGCCCTCCCATGAACAGCCTTTTCATTACCTTCAGAGGCAAATGTAGTTTTATGAACAAAGTGAAAGGACCTGAGGCTTTTCTGTTTGGTTCTGGGGCGTTTATAAAGTTAGTCTATGTGGCATTTTCATTTTAAATCGCATGACATGTATTCAATCATGTTGGAATTAACATATTAACAGTTTTTACAATCTCAAGTCATTCAGAGGTTTTATGGGAGAGCTTGTTTTTGTTCTTGAGTGGTTGAACACTGCTAAAAGTGTCATTCTAGATCAGTTAAGTTGTTTTGAACTTGTGGTACTGGGATGTATTCCACTTGTATTTACTTACTAAACATGAATAAGTCAGTCGTTGAATCAGGCACTAAAAAGTCAGACATTTTACATAAGTTGCTATATTTTTAGGATTGAGAATTGTACTGACAAGATCTATAAAGTATAATTGTCGTCCCGAACTTTTCAATGCAAGTTTAGATTTCTCAGAACAAAATGGAGACTCATTGTCATATCACACTACAAACTGACGTAAATTATGTTGTTTCAGATGTTGTAAAATCCAATTTTTGTTTCACATGAAAATAATAATAATTCGGTACATTTATCATACATATTTTTATGATAAAATGCATTAGATCAGTGGTTCCCAACCATTTTCATCTTGAGTACCCCCTATTCATGATGTCACACACAGAGTACCCCCATGTAAGTTTTTTTAGGGGTATTTTATGTTTATTCAGACATTTTCAATTACAACCATTGCATTTTATCGTTTTAATATATTCCATGTCAAACAGCTGCCTCTTAACATGTAAAAAGTGCTGCAAATAACATTTTTCATATTATAATCCTTACAATTCTACCTTTCTTTTAAATCTGCAATCATCAGCTCCAGATAGATACTGTGGAAAAACTCAAATCAGAGTACAACACAGATCCATCTGACATGAGCCAGGTTAGTCTTGCCTAAGAACACTATTATAATTTCTCCGTTAGTCGCCCCAGAGTGACACCAGGGATTTTCTTCAGTGGTCTCCCATCCAATCCATACTGCCCTGGCCCAACCTGCTTCGCTTCAGAGATCTGACATGATCTGGTTAATTCATACATAAGTTTTGTTCTCTGAATGATGACTTGGTGAAAGGACTGTTTGTCTGCTGCATTAAAAACTCGTCTCTTTCTGATCAAACTGCTTAGTTCTACGACAGAGTTGCCAAGTCTGCTTCTTTATAGCAACTTTGGGCTTCTTAGGAGTTTTGACAGTCGCGGGTTGCATCAAAAACAAGGCAACTTTTCCAGGTTTGATTCACGGAAATATACTTACGAATGAAAGAAATATGGACTTGTAGCGTATTTCAATTCTTTAAAGTCTTTAGCGATCAAATAGTACTTAAAAAATGTCAAAATTAGTAACTCTCGTTCTGCCGTGACAATGTTTAATTACAGAGATTATTTTAATTACTTTCATTTATTTTTTTTCCCCAAAAGCTTGGTCGTTTGTTGCTTTCTGAAAATCTGGCAACCCTGCTCTGTGAGTAACATCTGCAAACACCAACTGTTACATTCAAAACCGAGGAATTCAGAAAGAGACAAGAAACAAAATGCAAAACAAGTGAGATCATTTAACCAATTCATTCTAATCTGATCACTCAAACTAAAATTACAATCTGAATTCTAGTCCTTTTAACCGAGAGATTCACTTTTTGGAAACCTGCTGAACACATTCTCCGAGACACAACTCAACTATCTTTGACCTTTAACGAACTAAATCTTCACACTTTCATCTGTCTGGGTGTGACGAATGGATTTTAGAACACATTAGCCACAAGTACCTCGCTTAATGTCAGAGAATTAAGTCGGATTTGGCCGCTTCTCTTTTGTTTTGTTGTGATCAAGATGGCGGCGGACGGAGACATTTCTACGACCATGTCCCACTTTTAGTTTATTGTTTTCGTTTAAATCCAAAAACTTTCTTGCAAATATAAGTCCTGTATTTCTCAGTTGTGACTTTGGTGACTTTTAGCTGTGTTCGAATGTTGTTATTTGATCAAAAACAAGGGGCAAAGTTGTAATTTGTTTGAGTAATCCTTTATCTGTAAAGCTCAAAATGCTTCGTTACACTTTGTGATGTCATTGCGTGGCTGTTTTAACCTCACACCGTAAAAATAAGAAGGCGGTTTAATTTATAAATGAAAGTACAATTTCTGACTCAAAGTTTTATGTCAGTTAAACTCATGTAAGAATGTTTTCTGTTATTCACTCTCTTTCTCTCTCTCTTTCTCACTCTCTTTCGTCTCCTCTCTTTACCGCAAACTAGCTCTCTCCTCTCTCTGTCTCTCCTTCCTCTTTCTCTTCCTCAACTCTCTTTCTCTCTCTTTCCCCATCTCTCCCTCCTTGCCTCTCTATTCCCCCTCTCTCTCCCCTCTTTCTCCCTCTTTCTCTCTCTGACTCTCCCCCCCCCCCCTCTCTCTCCTTGACTTTCTTCCCCTCTCTCTCCTCTTTCTCACTCTCTCTCCTTGACTCTCTTCCCCTCTCTCTCCTCTTTCTCACTCTCTCTCCTTGACTCTCTTCCCCTCTCTCTCATCCCTCTTTCTCCCCCTCTCTCTCCTTGACTCTCTTCCCCTCTCTCTCCTCTTTCTCACTCTCTCTCCTTGACTCTCTTCCCCTCTCTCTCCTCTTTCTCACTCTCTCTCCTTGACTCTCTTCCCCTCTCTCTCCTCTTTCTCACTCTCTCTCCTTGACTTTTCTCCCTCTCTCTCCTCTTTCTCCCCTCTCTCTCCTTGACTTTCTTCCCCTCTCTCTCCTCTTTCTCCCCCTCTCTCTCCTTGACTCTCTTCCCCTCTCTCTCCTCTTTCTCCCCTCTCTCTCCTTGACTTTCTTCCCCTCTCTCTCCTCTTTCTCCCCCTCTCTCTCCTTGACTCTCTTCCCCTCTCTCTCCTCTTTCTCGCTCTCTCTCCTTGACTCTCTTCCCCTCTCTCTCCTCTTTCTCACTCCCTCTCCTTGACTCTCTTCCCCTCTCTCTCCCCTCTCTCTCCTTGACTCTCTTCCCCTCTCTCTCCTCTTTCTCCCCTCTCTCTCCTTGACTTTCTTCCCCTCTCTCTCCTCTTTCTCCCCCTCTCTCTCCTTGACTCTCTTCCCCTCTCTCTCCTCTTTCTCGCTCTCTCTCCTTGACTCTCTTCCCCTCTCTCTCCTCTTTCTCACTCTCTCTCCTTGACTCTCTTCCCTCTCTCTCCTCTTTCTCACTCTCTCTCCTTGACTCTCTTCCCCTCTCTCTCCTCTTTCTCACTCTCTCTCCTTGACTCTCTTCCCTCTCTCTCCTCTTTCTCACTCTCTCTCCTTGACTCTCTTCCCCTCTCTCTCCTCTTTCTCACTCCTCTCCTTGACTCTCTTCCCCTCTCTCTCCCCTCTCTCTCCTTGACTCTCTTCCCCTCTCTCTCCTCTTTCTCCCCCTCTCTCTCCTTGACTTTCTTCCCCTCTCTCTCCTCTTTCTCCCCCTCTCTTTCCTCTTTCTTCCCCTCTCTCCTCTTTCTCACTCTTTCTCCTTGACTCTCTTTCCCTCTCTCTCCTCTTTCTCACTCTCTCTTGCCTTGACTCTCTCTCTCTCTTTCTGATCTTATCCCCTCTCTCTCTTTTTTTTTCTCCATCTCTATTTGACTCTCTTATTCCTCTTTCTCTCTCTTCTTTTTCCCCTATCTGTCTTTCTTTGACTTCCCTTTCTCTCTAACTGCTTTTTCCCCCCCTCTCTCTGACTCTCTGCCCCTCTCCTCTTTCTCCTTGACTCTCTCCTTCTCTCTTATCTCTCACTCTCTCTCTCTCTACTTTTTCTCCTTTCTCTATTCGACTCTCTTTATCCCTCGTTCTCTCTGTCTATCGCACATCTTTTTTCCCTATACTATCTCTCTCCTTGACTCACTCTCTCTTCCTATCTCACCTCTTTCTCCTCTCTCTCATTTCATTTTTCCCTCTCTCTCCTTGACTCTTTTTCTCTCGCTCTCTCCCCTCTCTCTTCCTCTTTCTCTCTCTCTCCTTGACTCTCTCCCCTCTCTCTTTCTCTCGCTCTCTATGACTCTTTCTCTCTCTCTCTCCTTTCTCTCTCCGTCTCTCCTTGACTCTCTTCCTCTTTCTCTCTCTCTCCTTGACTCTCTCCCCTCTCTCTTTCTCTCTCTCTCCTTGACTCTCTCCCCTCTCTTTTTCTCTGTCTCTCTCCATGACTCTTCCTCTCTCTTTCCTCTTTCTCGCTCTGTCTCTCCTTGACTCTCTTTCTCTCTCTCTCCTTGACTCTCTCCCCTCTCTTCCTCTTTCTCTCTCTCCTTGACTCTCTCCCCTCTCTCTTTCTCTCGCTCTCTATGACTCTTCCTCTTTCTCTCTCTCTCTCTCTCCTCTTTCTCTCTCTGTCTCTACTTGACTCTCTTCCTCTTTCTCTCTCTCTCCTTGACTCTCTCCCCTCTCTCTTCCTCTTTCTCTCTCTCTCCTTGACTCTCTCCCCTCTCTCTTTCTCTGTCTCTCTCCATGACTCTTCCTCTCTCTCTTCCCCTTTCTCACTCCTTTATTTACTCTCTCCTCTCTCTTCCTCTTCCTCTCTCTCTCTCCTCTTTCTCTCTGTCTCTCCTTTACTCTCTCCCCTGTCTCTTTTTTTCCTTATCTCTCTCCTTGACTCTTTCTCTCCCCTCTATCTTCCTCTTTCTCTCTCTCTCCATGACTCTTCCTCTCTCTTTTTCTCTGTCTCACCTTGACTCTCTCTTCCTCTTTCTCACTCCTTTACTCTCTCTTCTCTCTTTTTTTCCTTATCTCTCTCCTTGACTCTTTCCCTTCCTTTTTTCTCTTTCCTTCTCTTTTTGATGCTCTGTTCTCTCTTTCTCCTTTCCTCTCTCTCTCATAACTTAAAGTTGAAAATCTTTGACTCACATTAAGTTAAATCAAAGCAGCCGCTGCGTCTATAAACGAAACAAAACTAAACTCGCGCTGTGTTTTTGTTGAAGACACAAGATGATAAAAAATAGCAGCGTGGTACCGTCCCTTTAAGTTTGCCCGTGCACCCACCTGCTGCTGCTGCTGCGCTAACACCTCGCCCCACCGAAGGCGCTTGTCTGTGCCAGGAATCGACGCGAGGAAGTTCATGAACACAATCTTCTTTATGGTGGTAAACAGCGTGTTCGAGAGGCCCAGCCAAAATCTGGAAATAGATTCAGATCCACCCAACAGGCACTGCTCACTCTGCGTATGTGTGTGAGCGAGAGCCAAGAGCGCACTTGGCTCGCAGCGGGAACCAGAAGGGAAAAAAAAGACTGCTATTATTCACTGAGTTTTGAATACAAGAAGGATTCGTATGGGTTTATAGTTTCAGTGGTTTTGACATTTCACCAGTTCAGTCCAGTTTGGTTAGTTTGTATTCCAAGTGTATAAACTGTTATGTGGAAGCAGCATTTAAATTGTATTTTAACAGTACTTCAATTCATGCACAAAGTTCAATGAGTTATCAGTAAAGTCGCTCCTACACACACACCAAACGTTACATTCTTAGACCAGGGCTTAATTTGAGCCGGAACAAGCCGGAATAAGATCCGGGAACTCTCGTGGGGCATTCCGGTAACAGTTTTGTCTGCTCCGGTAACGCATTCTAATAAGCTTTTTGTCTTTCTTCTACGAGACGCGGTTCTGCTCCTCTCCCGTCTCTCATTCACAGAAACAACAGGCTTATTTGTGGAGAAGACGGAGTCACAGACTGTGATTGGTTAAAAGCGAAACTGACAGGAAATTTGACCAATCAGAAGCAGCGCAGGCGGGTTTAAGACTTTTCATTGGTTCCAGGCGAGCCCCGCTCTTGTATCTTCTTCTAAAACAGGAAATATGCGTCTAAGTGGATTTTGTGAATATTTGTTGTTATTTGCGACTCGTTTTGATGGATTAAAAGCAGCGGGAGTGTCACATGTGTTTGGAGTGTACGGGACGATAAAGAGGTCAGAACCAGCGCGGATACAGCGGTCACAGTTTCTCGTAAGTGCAACTAACTTTACTGTGTTACTTTAACGTGTATTTTAGCGTCACGTTTGATGTATGAGACCCGTGTAAAGGCTGTTTGTGACCTGTGTCTCCTGTGTAAAAGCTGTTTGTCCTGCGTTGTTGTTGTGACTTGTGGAGAGTCAGATATGATGCGGAGGCAGTGCTGAGCTGCAGGACGAGCGTGTGTGGGAGGGCAACTTGTTGCTGTGGATCGGATTTAGCGGCAGGTGCGCTGATTTCTGTCAGAATGAATGAAAATATGTGTGTGACGTGTAAAAAAAAAAGTGTAACACAGACAAAATTACTTTTATATTGTTTAACATCGAGTAAGATGGACAGTTGGGTTGTATTTTAGCATTTCTAAGCCTCGATGTTCACTTATTGTGTGCGCTCCGGTCGATAATATAATAGATCCATGGCTCCGGTAAAGGTTCGACCTTGTCTGGACCCCGGTCCAAAACCCACATTTTGTTCCGGCAACGTTTGAGTTACAAATTAAGCACTGTCTTAGACCAATCAAGATTTAGAACGTTTTTGCAGAAGGATTTGTTCATAGCTTATTCTATGCCTGGTTTAATCAAGTTTTAAGTCTAACAAAATTGGTAAAAATGTGAATTTTTCAGCTGATGTTCAGTCAGATCCAGTTTGTTCAAAAACTCACTCAAAATCTGTTAATAAAAAACAAAGTAAAAGTAGTCAATAGATTTAAAAGTGAGGTAGCATTTTAGAATTGTAAACTGCAAACACGATTCCTCTCATAAATCCTTGGCACGTGGTTATTATTCGATATACATTTTGGTTGCAATTACGGCTTAAAAAACATTTCTTATAAACAGCACTGATACTGGAGAGGACCACCCAAGTACAGCCAATCTGAGAGCAGCATTCTGCTTTTGATTAGAACAAACATTTATAATTCAATTCAAACAGAACAGTTTTCACAAACTGCTGCATTTATCAGATAATTTTTAATAGAAAACATAAAGTTTATTAATCTATAACTTAAAAGGTTAGTTATCCCAACTTTAAATTTTGCTTTGCTCATTTTTCAGCTTATGCTGACTTCGACATGTGCAGTTTTTTTTTTTTTTTTTTTTTTTTTTTTTAATAAAATATGATATAATGATAGCTCATACAGCTTCTGGGAGATTTGCTGTTCTCATGAGCCTGGGCAGAGCCGCTGTGGGTCGGGGCGGTCGCTCTTGGTTCTCTGAAAGTCTGGCAACATCGAGCGGTGCTCACTTCTTCCCGGCCCACAGCGCCTCTGCCCGGGCTCATGAGCAAAGCAAGTCTTGGTATGTGTGCCTAGCTTCTGTTTGCGCAGTTCGTTCACACTTTTACAACTTCTCCTTAAGGAAAACCCAGTTCAGAAGCTGCTCTTTTCCTGCTGTGACAACCGTCACTGCGTCTACAACAGATGACAAAGAGGATTGCTTCAGGACTAGTCCAAAATCGTCTGATGTCCATCGCATTTGGAGTAAACAACTGCGACCCCATGGCAATTACACCACCCGATGTAGTGACCTACGTCTATCTGAGACTGGAAGCCCCACACACAGCTTCTACAAAGCTAATCAGGCCACACAACCCACCTGGCTGTGAGCAGCACAAAGCTCCACCTCCAAGACTCCACTCAACCACCTTCACACACAAAGTCCTTCAACTTCTTTGTAAAATTTAACTGTAACAAGCAACAGATACTTGAAATGTGAATCATTTTGAATGACTTCATGTCTTTGCATTTGGTGTTTTTTTATGACAGTCTATTTAAGAACTCAAATTACTTCCTGCAATTAACTTTTTTATGTCAACTTTTTCCTAATTTGCAACTTAACTGCTGTAAAACTATGATAGATATCCACTACACTGACCATCACACCAAACCAAAAGTAGAAAAACACCCTTATCTATCATTTATTCTTTAACAGCTAAATTGCCTATAAAACCTCTGATGTTTTCTCGCCACCAGAAGCCCGACACAAACTCTCAAATACATACTTGTCGGTGTAACTTGTGCGTTTAATGGCAGCATTAGCGCAGCAGCTGTGACTCGAGGACAGAAACACAAACACCCGGCTCTCGTCTGTACCGCTCCATCGACATAATGATGGAGTATTTGGACAGGAATAGGAGCGAAAGAGGCCGACGCATGCGGTGCTTTCAGAGCTGGAGGAGCAGATGCCATCGCGCTGAATGGCACCGAGCGGCGGGAGATCCTCGTGCCTGATTACACTTCCTGCTTCTCCAGATGAAGTGCTGTGATTGGATGAGACAGTGTTCCCTCCGAGAGCCGACATCGTCCTTAAGCCTCTGTCTGGAGACGCGCAGCAGTTAAAAGTGAGCCACTGTAGTTCTGTATTCAGTGGGAAATTATATGATTGGTCCTTCTTTGTTCTTCATCTGTTAGCTTGCTGTCTATTAATGCAACTTTAGTCTCTCAATTGTTTTTTATTTATTACAATTTAGCAGTGTTGTGGCATGTCATGACTTGGACTTAACTTGATGAAAATGAACTAAGACTTGGATTGGATTAGAAGCTCTGTGACTTGATGCTTCTCCTCAAAAACTAAAGTGTGTAATTTTACATTTACAAGTTGGAACATGGTCTTCCTCACTTCACTTTTTTGGTCCAGTTAAGCCTTCTGCACATTATGGGAGTTTAACATTTTAAGCTCGATGTGCTCCTCTACGAGTTTGAAGAGGCATGACCAGAATAAGAATTCTCAAGATTCTCAATTCTTCTCTCAAGAAATGTTTTGTCCAACTCTGAGATGTGGAACTCTGTTGTCAGGATGCATCATCAGGAGGTTCACATGCTGCACAAGCGCAAAAAACCTTTACAACAGACAGTGTCTGGTGCATCTGCCTTGTGAAAATGTAAAATCATCATCAACTGTATTTGTGCACATAATTTAAAGTGCGGGATTCTTTTGTCACGAGCACATCATCTTCAACACACCTGCTCCTTAAATGATGTGCAAAGCACCAACTTTACTAGACTATTATAGAACATAGTCAACACTTAGTTTGTGTAAATTTTTGCATTTCATGGCCACAAATTATCAGTGTAATAGTTCCTTACCTCTAATGACCCTCCGCTCTCCTGTGACCTTCATAAACCTGCTTTAATCCAATTCATCGTTGTTGTTGTTTCACTTTTATAACTGCGCACATGAAAGAAAACACTGCGCTCGATCACGTGACGTCTCTGTTCTTCCTGCAACATGATGCAACTATGAGACAAGTAATCCTTGTTAATGTTCTTATATGTGGCCTGACTACAATTTTCTTCACAGTATCACGAGATGCTCCAAAGGACAACAGATGTCGTCGCTGTGTAACAGAGGCAACTGAAAAAACGTGCCCACGGATATAAACCAGGATGAGGAGCTTTTTTACTCTCTCACACCTGGGATACACAGGAAGGAAAAGGTTTTCAGAACAGAAATTTGGGTTGGGAATGTGTTGGGAATTGGGCGGGGTAGGTTGCAGTTGTAGTAGTTTCTGCCGGAGACAACCGAGAGAACAGAGACATGCTTCAAATGCCCCAAAATACACATCAACAAGGAGACATACAAAGACGCTTGGCAAGATAAAAATGCTACTTAGCTCTGCTTTAATCTCTTGCAGAAAAAGTCTTGTTGCAGTATTGGTAGTATTCTCCTCAAATTAAAATTAGATTTGAGCTTGCTTAGATCACACTTTTGGCAATGTTCAAGAATAAGTTAAAAGTGTAAAAGACAATAATTTTACGTTAAATAATTTAGTTTTTCTAAATAGTTTTGTGATTGGCAATACAGTAGAAGAAGTTGAAGAAGTTTTGTTCATATTTCTTACATTGTTCCATATTGTACATCTATGTTCTTTGCCTATGTGAGGACAAACGAAAACAAAAATACAAACCGCGTGTAAGCTCATGTCCAATCCTGAAAGTCTTGTAGCTCAGTGTGTCAGACATGCGTTGAGTGTCTCTTTCTCTTCTAAGCCATGGCTGTTCCGTTCACTGATTCATTGACAACCAGCTGCTTATCTGCCCCACACAGACGCAGCAGAAGGCCGGGCTGTCTCCGTGAGGGCGTGATGGAGATATGTGGGTTCTTCTGGAGGTAAAGAACACCCGCTGGCTCCGCTGTACACACGCAAACGGCTCATTTCAGATCACATTGTTTTAGGACGACTTCGGTGAAAGACGTACACTTGTGCGATTTCAAACTAAACCCCCGGATCTGCCGGGCTGGTGATTATTGTTGAAGAAAGTGTGGGGAGTTTCAGTTTGTCTGTTCAGTGTCCAAGTTAGAATGCCAGCAGAAAAGTAGAATTTGTTCTTACTTGTGAAAAAGTATCTTTTGAACTTGAATTAAACAATTTTATAGTATAAGGTACTGTTGCGGCAGAATTTTTTAAATTAAGGCACATTTTGCCATCACAAGCTCTTTTAACTTAGTATCGCGCATTATTTGAATCACAACTAACCTTGCAAAGTTATTTGGAGTATTATATATCAGCTGGTTTAATTTCACTCTGTGGAAAGTGTCTGACGTCTCAGATTTGAAGCTTGTTTGTTCTGGGACCATTTTTGTTGCTGTTTCCACAGTGTAAAATGAAACCTGCTGTAACATCAGGCTAGAGCGACTCCATCACATCATAAAAAGGTGATTCGGAGTCTAAATTTCTGGCAGCTAGGGTTAGGGTTATGTCTGTAAAGCTTGATTCAAGCAACAACAAACACTGAAATCTCTGACTTCACAGCTGGAGTAAAATGAAATGGAGTGGAGGCACTAGGTGGAACGAGCCTGGCTAGGTGTTAGCTACAAAGTTTACAAAAGAAAGCTATCAGAGCAATAGATTGGGCTAAGTATAGAGGAATTCTTTGATTACGCACGCACCCGACCTGCAGAAAGAGCTGCCGCTCATTGACCAAACTGGAGCAACAACTCAAACTAGAGCTGTTTTTTAGCCATTACAAGAGTCTATCATGTGGGAAAACAAAGTTATGCTGCTAATTCAACATTTGTGAAATAGCTTCAGGTGTGTCCCTTTTACAAAATGTATATATATTTTTATGACCATATGTTTTATTGTATGTTTTCTGTAATTTTGCAATAAACCTGATTGATTTTTTTTATTCGATCATAGCTCATAGTTCTTACAACAAAGACTCTCTCTAAAACCTTCAAGTCAAGTTAGAAATGTGGGAGTACTAATGGACTCAGACTTGAACTTTAACAGCCACATCTAGTCAATAACATCAGCAGCTTTTTATCATCTAAAAAACAAAGTTTAGTGTCAAAGCCTGACCTAGAGAGACTTATCCATGCATTTGTCTCCTGTAGGTTAGACTATTGTAACGGCCTGCTCACCGGCCTATCCAAACGAGCTGTAAAACAGCTGCAGTACATCCAGAACGCTGCTGCTCCAGTCCTGACCAGAACCAGGAAGTACCATCACATTAGTCCTGACCAGAACCAGGAAGTACCATCAGATTAGTCCTGACCAGAACCAGGAAGTACAATCACATTAGTCCTGTGCTTAAAGGTCTTTGCACTGGCTTCTGTGGCTCAGAGAATAGACTTTAAAACAGCTATGCTTGTGTTTAAGTCTCTCCATGGACTAGCTCCATAGTACATCTCTGACATTACTCTGATGACCTCAGGATGACCTCCTGCTGATGGCAGAGTCAGGACAAGTGAAGTGCGAAATTTACAGCTGATGAGATACAGTGGACCACAAATCTAAAGTTACTTTTTTTGCACTTTTTAAATTTACTTTGCATACATATGAAACGTTTCCATCACAGAAGCACATACAGTATACTGTGAGTATTTTGTCTCTACGATGAGAAGAGATACATTGACATAACATCAGTGCTAGAGGGAAATAGATTTTAAGTTATTTTATTGTAAAAAAAAATCAGGTATAGTCCCTTTAATACATTTAAAACAAAGGATTACACCGCAATTAAGACATAGTAGAGTGAAGAGAGAGGGGCTTCTGTTTATACTCAGGGCCTGAAGGACCTATACCCAGGCTGGCTTAGCTTAGTTCTGCTAACAGACCAATTCCCAGTCATAACCTATTATGAATCAATCCGTATCACTTTGCTTGTTCTGCTGGAGGCAAGGTCAACAAATCCACCGGACAATTTGAGGACAGTAGCCGACCTCAGTACAAAAAAACTCTCTCTCTCTCTCTGTGCACACATAGACGAGTTTGTGTGTGTAAACTGAACCTGTCCCTACATCTTTTGGGAGACTGCTCTGCTCCGTGTATTTGAGTGTAGAAGCAGATAAGGACTTCCAGCTCTGCCTCCATGCTGCAGCATACTAACAGTCTCTCCTGGGTTGTCCCTCGGGGCTGCACACTGTCACTCCTGGATACGGGAGAGTGAAATGACTATTTTCTTATACACTTTTTTTTCCCCAAGTCTGAGCAGTGTACAGTGTAGGTTTTGCGGTGTACTTTGAGTTACTTTATTTGCAGCATTTAGCATTGTATTTATTCCAAGAAGCTCCTTACATCATTAATTATCCTTACTGTATAACGCTTCATTAAAATGCCATTGTAATGTTCCACAGTATGGTATTAAACGCGCTTGTTGTTTTGCAAAGCGTACCTTCTTATACTGTGAGCAGGTTGTCTCTCCGCAGATCTGACCTGTGACTTTGCCTGAGGGTGCCATCTGCTCGTTTCCGTGGAGATAGAAAAGTTTAATAACATACTGTAAACAAAGCTATAACATCCGCGTGGAGATAAGCAGATAATGAATCCTCCGCAAGAATAATCACACGACAACTTTTCCAATAGGACGTGAACATGATTATATATACTGAACATTTTGCTTGTTTTCACTCAGTTTGGCTAATCTATTGAGGTTGATATTTGTTTATTATTGCACAACTGTTACCAAAATGTAAAAAAAAAAGGGTCAAAATCCACATAAATGGCATAGATATTACAATTTGACAAATGATATTACCTGGTAACACCTTACTTTTGTTAAATGATTGTTTAAACAGCACCCATTGTGTGTTTTAGCGGACCTCTCTCCAGGTCTGGAGAGTGGTACATGCAAGCTCACTCAAAGTAAAGAGGCAAATTTGTATCATTTATTTTGTGCAACAAAGAAATCTAAATGCCAAAAACATGCTTTTATCAAGTCCTACTTTTGGCCAATAAGTTACACAGTGCACCTTTAAAGGAGGGGTACTTGATTTTCATGCTGTCCAACTAGTTGTGATTTAATTCTATCTACCTATGTTTTCCCTCTCACAAATTCTTCAGCACATTCATTTGTCCAGTTATGACAGAAGAACTTCTTTTTACAAACAGCAAAGTGAAATGAGAAAGGGCCACTCATGGACAACCAATCAGAACGCTGCAATACGCTTTTGGTGAGAATCTTTATTATTACTATTATTCAATTCAGATAGTCCACATTGTGCACATATTTGGTCTAATGTTTTTCACGATTTCTCAAATTAATATTATACTTTTTAGTGGGAATGACAAAGTTTACTAATTTACAAGTAAAAACGTTAGGTATCCCACCTTTAAATACAGACAAGTGGGCGGGGATAGATGGTAGATGAGAACAGGGCCTTTCTGAGCACTCGATCAGCTGCAGGACAATACAAGACAAACATACATTAATCAACCTTTGAGTAAACTAATGATGGGAGAAGAAATACAGAAGATTTACACAATAGGTCTGCTTTAAAGGTGCACTGAGCAACTTTTTGGCCCAAAATAAACTTGAATAAACGCATATTTTGTCATTTAGATGCCTTAGTTACACTAAATAATTAATAAAAACCTGCGTTTTTCCTTTGAGTGGGCATGCATGGCCTCAAAATAGTCTATTATTTGGCTTGGAGGAGCCTGAACATGTCTTTTTCTGCAGAAAAGTGGTTCCTTTAACTGATTTTTTTTTTCATAGTATGGCATATAATGTATTCATCTCCATCGTCCCAAAGAATAGCTTTAACTTTATAATTGTACTAAATTGTGTAGCTGACTTTTCAGAAAGTTACACAGTGCACCTTTAAGCTTGGCGTCAGTTGTGCATTTTGACATTTTTGATGACATACTATAGAGAATTTGTTTTAGAACTCAAACTACTTCCTGTATTTTCCACTTTTATTCATCAATTTCTTCTTAAATTGCAACTTTACTTCTTGTTATTTACCACAAGGACTTTGACAATTCTATCACAATTAGAAAAACATCATAATCTATCATACGTTATATAAAGCAAGACATTTTGTTCATGTCAAAACACACTCTCCGCTAAATAACCGCACCTTTTGTCGCCTGGTAATTGGGATTTCCATTCAAATCCACTGTCCTTCTAACCGCGGCCTTCTGAAACGTTGTCAATACACGTCTCTGTAATTCATTTAGTTTCTTTTTCCAGCTTATATATTGTCACCTTGCTCCTGTTTACTTAGCCTAAGGTTTTTGGGGAGATAAATAGCTATAATTCTCATATCTTTGCGTTTGCCGTACTCTGCTCCGTGTGTGGATGCGGTGGGATTTGGTGTTTTGCCGTTGACAGCTGTTCATTATTAAGTGTTTGTGCAGATTAATGACTGTCTGGAGAAACAGAGGCGAGGGGGGAATGTGGGGAGTTCTGAGCAGAGGTGAGCACGAGGAGTTTAATAAAAGAGTCTCCGGCGTGTTGAAGTTCTGCCACCCAAACTTGGCGCTATGCTAATTAAAATGTTTGTCTCTGGAAGGACATGTTCACTGTGTCCTCAGTTACCGTTTCTAATAATTGAGCCTTAGTAATATTTTGCTTGCTTGTTATTGCTAATGAAATTACAATTTTATTTGTATTTTAACTTATATACTGCATTAGTATTAAAGCATAGCAAAATTACAACATTTTATCCAAGCGTAATCTAGAAATAAATTATAGAAAACCATATTTTATTTAAACTTTTTTATTTCATGTCTATTATATGACTGTTATACTCTTGTTGACGCTGTGAAAAGCGTCAAAGAGAGATGCTACTTTTCATGCAGGTGTTTTGGTTGAAGCCATGATGGGACGTTTTCTTTGGGTTTAACGGCTAAGTTTAGGTCTGAAGTTACAAAAATAGATAAGTTTAGGTCCGTGGTTTGGAGTTAGTTAAGATTAGAATTTTTTAAATATTCATAAATAATAACACATTTTTACAGTAACGATTGAAATTAACTTGGGCAGCAACCATAGATCCTCCTGACTACCCATAGTTCATTTTTGTCCTCTCTAGTGGACATTTCTCCATTAAGATATTTCCAACCCCCTGCACACTACCTAACCAACTCCTTTTGTGATTTAAAGAGGACATTCATAACTTTCAAATGATACCAAATTTATAAGGGTGGGGCTTGGGAAAGACCCTGCTCCTTTTCAAGGAAAATGGCCATCATCGAAAAAACCTAATTTTGTGGAAAGAAGGATAGAAGGTGATATACCTTTTTATAGACCCAGTTTTAGATAAAATTCCATTGGTATATTTTTATGAATGTCTAATAAACACTTTGAAACAATTTTTGAAGTAATGTCACAATATTTTATAATGAAATTTGAGTGTTTGACAAATGGACATTTAGAGTCATTTCACTTTTTTTTTTTAATTTTGAAACCAATGGTTCTGAGTCAGAAGTATAGAGAATATTGCTACAAATGTGGGAGAAAACTCAGATATTGAGTTGTTTGATGATGATGATGATGATGACCAAGATCCATTGTTTGAGGGAGAGGCAGCGTAATCAGAAAGCTCTGAGGATGAGGCTGAGGCAGTACAAGCAGAAGAGGAACCGTCAGTGTCCAGTCGCCATCTGTCTAGAGCAAGACTACAATGTACATCTTGACTTTGTACTCTTTGGACTATAATGAAATACAGGCTATCAAAAAGAAAGGAAGAGGAGCATCTGAGATGGTGGTCAGAAGAAGTTCTGAACTTGCTGTCAGTAAATAGTTTGACAATAAGCCAGTGGTTATGTGCTTCTCTGCCTACGGCATTGAGCCTCAGGACTTATGCAGAAGATGGTCCAAGAAAGAAAAAATGTTTGTACAATGCATGGCTACACTGCTGTCAGCTTCTGAGCAAGAAACCACTAAAGTTCCTGGATTTTAAACTGGTCCTTGTTGAATCATTAGTCAAGCTCAAGGAGCAATCTCGAAAGAAAGTAAAGAGAGAGATGAATCCATATTTCACACACAGTAAACCAGAAAAAAAAAATCAGAAAAGTTCAATGTTCCAAAATAAATGCACTACAGATCTGTGTTGAGGTTGTGGAGAGTTTTAAACCCTGAGTTCACTTACTCTCTGTAGAACTGAACTGTATGGAAATTGTTAAATTTATACGTCGGCAAACTTCTGATGTCCTCTACAGTGGACATGCTGTGTTTTTCAAACAAAAACATGGTAAAGAAAAAAAATATTTCAGTGTAGTCACAGTCTTCTAAATAACTGGGGAAAACAAAAAAATTACAAATTGGGGGAAAAAAAATTCTCTGGTAGTCAGGAGGTTAAACATCAGATTATACAGTCTAAGGCAGTAACATGTATCATAGACACGCAAAGAAGGAGAAATTATGTGATATACATACACATTTATATTTTGCGTGCACACACATTTAAATGTGTATGTACAGTATACCATGCAAATGTAAATGTGTGTGGTATGCATACACATTTTTTTACGTGGTATACATACTTACTATTTAAATTTGCGTTGGATAGACACGCGTATAAATATGCGTAATATACATACACATTTGAATGTGTGTGGTATACATACACATTTAAATGTGCGTGGTATACATATTTAAATGTGCGGGGTATACGTACACATTTAAATGTGCGCGGTATACGTACACATTTAAATGTGCGCGGTATACGTACACATTTAAATGTGCGTGGTATACGTACTTATTCAAATGTGCGTGGTATATGTACACATTTAAATGTGCGTGGTATACGTACACATTTAAATGTGCGCGGTATACGTACACATTTAAATGTGCGCGGTATACGTACACATTTAAATGTGCGCGGTATACGTACACATTTAAATGTGCGCGGTATACGTACACATTTAAATGTGCGCGGTATATGTACACATTTAAATGTGCGCGGTATACGTACACATTTAAATGTGCGCGGTATACGTACACATTTAAATGTGCGCGGTATACGTACACATTTAAATGTGCGCGGTATACGTACACATTTATATGTGCGCGGTATACGTACACATTTATATGTGCGTGGTATACGTACACATTTATATGTGCGTGGTATACATACACATTTATATGTGCGTGGTATAAGCAGGTTAAACTATCTTTAACACAAAATGTAGCCAAAGAACTTGTATGTGTGTGTTTTTGCATCTGTTTAGGATTGTTTATCATAAGAAATTGTAGACCTCAAGTAATAATCAATGTCCAAGATTTTGGGACATTGTCTCTGAGACCCCACTAAACCATTGGTTTAAATCCACCTCAACCAGTTCTGGAACATTGTAACTTCAAAGGCTGTTTTCTCAAAATGCATTTTCCTTCACCAGGTCATCACTATCAACCTCTAATACTGTACAGAGACATTCAATTTCAATTTGTAGCACAATTTGGGGTGGAATAAAACATAATTAAACATGTTTTAACACTGTAAAAGAACCTCTGAGAAATTTGCGGAAAAATACACGTTATCAGCATCACTTTACCATTTGTTTACTATCCCAAAACTTAACGTAGGAAAGACTAGACACTAGTTGGGTCTGAACAAAGATGAACCAGATTCAAATCAGGTCTGAACCAGGACCAAAGCAAGTCTAAAGCAGATTTCAGACTAAGACAGGGACAAACCAGTTCAAAAGTAGCGCTAACCTAAAATTAAACCTCTTAAAAGATAAAATACCTTATTTCTATTTGAAAACGCCGACTTGATAAAAACATGTAATCCTTTTTCTAACATTTTTGTGAATAAACTACAACACAAGTTTCACACCTGTATATTTTATCTCCTGTTCACCTGCAGTGTCTCACCTTATTATTTATTTCTCCACGTCATGTCCCCTTTAACGAACCCCACACATCATTACAGTTTATTTGTATTCTCACGGCCTTCAACGCAGCCACTCTTTCTCCTCCAAATAAAGTTCTGTGCGCATGTGTTTCCCGGTGTCAGGGCTGTCAAAACCCCGGTCCCTGTGTGCCGGTAATAAAGACGTTACCTCCGCCGGAGCACAGCACAGCACAGCAGAGCAGAGAGTGGAGTTGTATTTTTGACTCCTGTGAGCGCTGCGGTGACAGTGTCTTTGTGTGTGTGTGTGTGGCTGAGGGAATAATGAGGCCACGCTCTTCTTCTTCTTCTCCTCTGCAGCTGGAGTAGACAGACCGGTTTACTGCTCCATCATGTCCGAGTCGAGAGAGAGAGAGAGGGAGAGAGGACACTGTCAGAGGGATAAAGAGCTCAGGAGTGTGTTCTGTCTGCTGCAGGATTTAGACATCCATCTGACGGCCGGGCGAGAATTTCACGTCATGTTTTTTTAGGTTTGTGTTTATAAAGAAGTGGTCAGCAGCTCGATTGCTTTGTCGAATGTCATCTGCAAGATTTGGGGGAAAATATTGAATCACAGTTTTTTTTTTTTGCATTTCTTTACCTGCCAAGGATGTCTATTTCCATCATTGGACTTAGATTTTTTGCAGCATGCGACAATATAGGTATTTTGTGTTCATGCAAGCGCGCTCAAACACAGATTGTTATTATTGTTTTAGCGCAATAAAGAAATAAAAATGATACAATCATGCTTTTATTCAAGTTTATTTTGGTCTAAAAGTGCACACAGTACATCTTTAAGCACAAACTAAGTCTGCACACCCAATCGGTGTAGTAGTATTTGATTAAATGACTCACCTTTTCCCAAACACTTTCAGCAGGGGAAGTTCCAGAAGGATAATGAGGAAGAACTCAAATTAAAAGTTCGACACATCAAGGAGTTCCACACATGTCCTAAACTTCAAAAGAGTTAGGTCCACACAATTTGAAGATTTGAAGAAAATATCACATACAGTATCACAACCTTCTAGAGACCAGCTGAAGGCAGCTAAACTGACTATTGCATAAATGTTATTTAATACAGAAAGTGGATGGGTCTAGTCACTAAAAATCACCAGAGGTACAGTGGCAGAGTGGCCAACACTCTCGCCTCACAGCAGGAAGGTTGTGTTTCTGTGTGGTGTATTGTTTCTCCCCGTGTCTGGGTGGGTTTCCTCCAGGCACTTTGGCATGTTAGGGAAAACCCTCCAGCTATGGTTGTCCTGATCAAGCCTAGCAAGAAAACAATACAAAACAATTGTGTACAATGCCTTGGTTTCTGGTTTTACTTTTTTTTACTAAGCAATTGCACAACATCATTTTGATAATTTTTCATTGCATAAACAAAATATTATTACAGAGATAAGTTCAAAGCAAGTGAGTGTAGTTTGTCCAAGGTTTTCCTTCTTTTGAATTCAATTATTTGTAAATTGTTAATGAAAACTTGTCTTTGACCTTACAATGGCCATTTGAAAAAGTTGTATCTTGTTGAGTGAAAATTGGTCTTGAAAAAAAGCCATATATTGTCCTTGTTTGCACCTTGAGTCAGTTTGGTCTGGACAAGTTCTGATCCTTTCCAAAGCTGATCTCATGTCACATGTGCTACAATATTAGAGCTGAGCTGTAATTCCTTATGGCTAATACTACACCATCTTTACACCACTCCTCATCAGACTTAGCAGCTCCCATTTACCTCCCACCGAGAGGATAAACCCCGGCAGTTACAAACCCTGAACCCAGCTGCATCTGTCACGTGAGCAATGTGAAAATGTTCAACCAGGTATGTTTTTATTTATTTGTTGGTTTGAGGTTCAGACAGTCGAGTAGAGAGCACGAAGTATTCCTTTTCATTCAATTTCTACCGCTGGAGTTCAATAAGTTTTGGAAGTACAGATTCCCATTATAAATCCCCAACACGGCTCTGTAAAAGAATTCATAATAAAAGTTTGAAAACATCCTCAGGGTTAATCAGCTCTGGTGAGTAATGAGCGTAATTTAAAATCTGTTTTGGAAATGTTTTAATCGGAGAAGTTATTAAAGCGTTTGCTGAGATTTACAGGTGTTTTTTTAGACTCAGAACAACCACGTCATGGATCAGAGTTAGCACATAACCTGACACATGACTGTAACTGAAACATGTCAGGAAAAACTGAATGTCATGACTGTATCTGAGTTAAAGATTGAGCGATATGGGTTTTTCTTTAGCAGATGACGATACCAGTTTTTTAAAATGTTGTCAGCCGATTTTCAAAGCAGATTTATATACATAACATTTTAAAGAGTAATTCAAGAAAGTTATCTTTAAAGTAAAAGTATAAAAGTATAAAGTCTTTCTCTCCAAAACTAACTGGGAGGTCAGCTGATCACTGCACAAATGCAAGAATCCAAATATCCTCCCCTAAACATCGACCAGTCAATATATTGATATATCCAGGGTGCGATTTGCTGGGGGGATGGGAGGGATTATCCCTACCTCTGGTTTGTCTGTCCCTCTCTCTGCTTATATTTTCCCTATCCCTCCTTCTGCTTTTATCTTGTATTATTTGTAGGGGGGATAAAAATAACAAAGACTGTGCTTCATATTCTAGTTTTCAAAGTGTTCTATCAATCCCAGCGTAGTCACATCGATGTTTTTTCCTTCTCCCGGTGCTGCTCCTCCGCTCAACAGGCAGCTCTCATAACAGCCAATAACGCCACACTTTCACACACAGTTCTTTTCTGATTGGCTATTCCTCTAACTTTGTCTGCGACCACAAGTATAGTTTAAATGGACAGATTTCAATAATGAACATAGGCGCCGCCGCGCAGATCTCTCTCTCTCTCTCTCTCTCTCTCTCTCTCTCTCTCTCAGCGCTGTCATTTATACTCGGGTTTGGTCACTCAGAGCCGCTGTGCTGCTGCTCTGTCCTCTGCCCTGTGAGATTATGGTTTAATCCACGACTGTGCGCAAAGCAGAGCGGGAAAATCAAGTCAGGAACAAAGTGAGAGACACGAAAATGTTGAAGTGCGATGCGATTCAAGGCGGGACAAGACTCGTATTAAGTGACGAACTGCACTGCTCCTGTTTGTATAACCCGGTGCCGCGAGAGCTGCGCTGAGAGGGAGGAAAAACCCGGGGCTCTGCGGAGCTTTATGCACTGAATGGAGTCTGTTCCTTTTGGGAGGAAACGTGCCAGTGCGCGCCAGAAGCCTGTTAGTTGCGAGTGGAAAAGAAACGGAATGGGCATGGGAAGGAGAGACGCGATTGTAGTGCCGCGCGTGCACGTGGTGCGCATGCGTGTAGCGCGCGTGCACGTGGTGCGCGTGTAGAATGACTTCTAATTTTCTATCCCCCCTTCTGTTTTTTTGACAAATCGCACCCTGGATATATCTATAATATCTATATCTATTGAACCTGTTTGGTCAAACCATCTGAACCCGGAAGTTCTGAGAAGTCACGTTTTTCGTTAAATTTATTCGAGAGAAAAACAATTTTTTCTGAAATGCACAAATTTACACTGTGTGCAGGTTTTATTTTAAGTCAGAATAGTTATTCTGTTATAATTGGTTGAAATATGTCTAACCCTGCGGCAAGTTGGCCACTGTCCAAGGTGATCCCCGCCTAAGGCCCAAAGTTACTGGGATAGGCTTCAGTCACCCGCGACCCCTAACGGGATTAAGCAGTAGAAAATGAATGAATGTCTATTGGCGCTGCTATGTTTGTTTTGGTTTGAATGTGCGCTTCCACCCAAATCACAATGGTGAGCTGTGATTGGTCCAGGTAATCATGGCCATTTCTTACCATACGGCACGAATCACTCCAGTTGTATTCTTCAGATTTTGTGAAAATCTTGGTCAAATCTGTTTGGTAAAGCCAGATTAAGAGTCTTCCACACCAAGCCAAGGGTCGCAGGTCTCAATCTGTATGGCAACTCTTGCCGACAGGCAGCTCTCGTGTGTTTGGTGTGAGGTAGCTGGAGTGCCCAGGGAAAACCCACGTTAACACTGGGAAAACATGTAAACTCCACTTAGAGAAATCATGAGATATTGATTCCATCCGATCTGGATTTGAACTGGAAGCTAGAGGTCTAACCACTCTGCTAACGTGCACCCAAAACAAGCAATCACAGTGATCTAGAAGTTACATACAGTATGTACAATTCCTTACAAAGAGTGTTTTCCTCATTGATTCAACAGAAATCCACAATGCTTTACATCCCTCTGTGATCACTTTTTGTTTTGAAACAGTAACGTTTGTTAAACCGGTCAATCACACCGATCTAAACTCAAGATGAACGCCTGTTGTTATCAACTTGTACAAAAAAATACAGCAATATATTCAGGCTTTTCCAGGCAAACAGTCTTCAAACATTTTCTAAGCTGTTATTTTTTTCCAGTTTTCCATTAAAAGTCTAAAATCTCAACATCCGTCTGCAGACCTCTTCATGAACTCTGCTGCGTTCTCGGCTTTTCTCACATCTCTGCCTGAAAAGCAAACTTTATAATCTGTCTGGGTAATAAAGTGGGGTGTCAGAGCTGGACTATTCAAATCACGGCTGACCCACATTCCACGGCACTTTCCCCGGGCCGTTCTGCGTTAGAGAGAGAGAGAATGTGTGAGGTGGGAAAAGGCTGTTTCTGTACGCCTACATGAAGAGATGACATCATAAGGTAGAGTGTTTTTTGGAGGGGTTCAAATACAACTTCTGGTATGGTGGGATAAGGAAACGATGTCATTATAATAAGGATAAAAAAAGAGTTTAATATAGGAATTTTTAAACATGCATCAAAATAAAACAAAATAAAATAGTTAATGTGTGAACCTATACGGTGACGTATTGAATCGAGGTTTACTAGACAACGTTTCCCAGAAAACCATCACAGTCGTAACGTTTTGTGTTCACAGTTTATATGGTGTCGTAGCGAGCTAATCTTCTTTTACTTGGAAAAGTAGATAGACCCGAAATGCTGTGGTTCTTATGGAGGTGACGTAATTGTGCTGGGGCACGGGACCCACTAGTAAGGCCACTCCAGATGACCTTACCGTGGCGTGACCCCACGAAGCCTATAATAACACAGGCACTGACAGCTTTACAAGTTATCCATATCAATAAAATGACGATGAAAGAACCCAGAGTGAGCCTTGTTTTTGGACTGATGAAGAGGTGAGCACGCTTTTGCAGGTCATACTTGATTATAAAGCATAAAAACTGCAAGAAAATGTGGACAGAGAATCATGTCAAAGCAAATACAGCGACATCCTTGAAAACTTTCTACGAAGTTCGTTTTTTGTGTAAAAGAGAAGCCAATCTGACATAAGGCCTTTCTTTAGTTCCTAGAACTTTGTTTGTTCCAGTCCACATTTTAGGCGTATTCACACAGAGCAGGAACTATGTACTGGAACCACACTTCAGGGACTTTTTTAGCTCCTGCTCTGGGGCAGGTACTTTCCAATCAGACCACAAACTTTTTGGTGACACAAGCACATTTTACTACACTAATTTGTTTGGAAACATGTTTTATAGTCTCACATTAAGACAAAAATAGAAGAAAACATTGAAGCAGTAACTCACAGAATTACTGTTTAAATTTGTGTTTTATTGTAAATTTCAATGAGGTTTTGGTTTTGTACAATATAGATGGTACATAATTTTATGTTGAAGGGAAAAATAACTTGTTTTCCTAAGACCAACAAATGATGTATTTATATGTTCCAGATTATACAAGAGCTAATGTTAAAATTTTGTAGCCCCACTGCAGTGACTGTTGCTGTATAAACACAAACATGGGGCCAGGGTAGTTCCTTTGACTAAACAGGGGCTAAAGGGATGTGGGAACATAGTTCTTGGTACTTTCATGTGGGAAAATGTCTATAGAAACATTTTGTGAAAACTCATCGTATAAACTGCCCCTAAGAGTCTTGTAAGCCTGCTCAAATTAAAGAGGGATGTATTTAGTAACAAAAACATCAAGCAAGACAAAAACCTGCAGCACAGAAAAGGAGAGGGTTGATCACTTGTATGCTTGTAGGATTGGGCAGACCGGGTATATGAACAGAGTAAACCAGATAGGTCTTGAAAACAATACACACAAAATTATTTAAAATCCAATCTATTGTCCAGCTCTAGTTCATGGCCTCCACTGTTTCCTCTGTATCCATCTTTAACCTGTCTAACTCGCAGCGTGATGATTCAGAATCTCCGCCGACCTCATTGTGTCACGGCTCCAAAAAGCTCCCCGCCAGACCCCGCCTCCTGGAAGCCTGTAGTGCTGAGACGAGACTCTGGCTGGTCCCTGGAGGTCTGCAGAAATCTGGTGAGTGTAGGGCTCATCAGTTTACGTTCCCCGGAGAGAGTTTAGGCGCACATTTCACCTGACTGCATCACCGGCAGCCAATCGTCACCCAGCAGAGGCGGCTAATTATGGCTAACATTTATCACCGCCGTTCCTTTGTCACGTTATTTTGCATAATTCATTTGGACGATATGAAAACACGTCCAGAAGAGTGATTCAAGGGCAGAGCTGAATTTCATTTGTCTGTGTTTCCCAAAGGTGTAAAGATGTGATTGAAAATGACTAAATTGCATGTTTGAAATAGTTTTGCAGATCATTTAAAATGTTTGAAATGACTGAGAACTCGGACGGTTCTCACCTTCTGAACATTCTTTCTCCACTCAACCTGCTCAATTTACTCTTCTCTGTCCTTGTCCTGCTGGATGAGCCTGTTTTTCTTTTCCTAATGGACTCTGACTCTACAGCAGGGCTATTAAAACTTTATTTTTACAGAGGGCCAGATATTTCAGAGATCCATAGCATCTAGGTCTACACAATCTGTTTCAGTTATGTTTGTAAGCTTTTGTTAGATTTGTAGAAGTGTTCATGGATTGCCGAGTGCAACAGATCTCCACATACATCAACATGCGGCGCCTGATTTTTTATTCCAACCAAGTTATGCCAGACAACATCACTTTGGATTAGTGGCTATGCTAGCAAAAGTTTACATTTTATTCAAGAATTATGCCAAGGCTAGGGTAGGATTAAGGTTATGCTTAGGTTAAACTAATATGATTTAAGGGCTTTGAGAAAGGTATGCTAAGCTTTAGCATTGGGGAAAAAAAGATGCCATGGGGAGAACTAATGGAGACACAGCTCTATTGAGCCCTGATTCAGAGAGCTTCATGTAGCCTTGTTTTTGGTAGGCTACTTGTTTTGTCTCTGCTTGGCCCTGGTTGCAGGTGATTACGTCTTCCAGCTGCTGTGTTTTCATGGATATTGGTTTCTCATGGGCAGTGGCTATGAATAAAGTACCACATTCTAAATAGAAACACAACAAGGCCAAGTAGAGTCGAGTAGAGCCAAGTAGGGCTAGTGGAAGCAAGAACCAGACGTGATCCATGGGGCATGTTTGGGATGCTCTGGATCAGCGTACAGAGGGATTTTCAGTCAATGTCACTTTCCGCCCTACTGCGCCGCTCTCCGTCTGGTTAGCTTGAGAAACTTCTTTGAATAAAACAACAAAACAGGACGAGAGAAACTGTTTGGATCAGGTCTGAACCAGTCTGACGTCTGTCTCCTGAAGCTTGAAACTGTATTTTTCTCACTGTTTTTCTCACTCACCTGAATGTAACTTTTAAGGTTTGTAGGGTCCAATTTCATTCACAAATGTTGACTCCTTTAGTTAGCTGACAACAGAACCTTTTCGACTTGTTTCCACTGTTTGTGTCCATGAGTGGCGGCTCTTTCTGGAGGCGAGATGTGTGCGCATCACCCCATGGTGATAAACAAAAAATCCCTCTATACAACAAACAGCTTCACACAGACATTGAAGATTAGTGGACCAACATTCCACCATCCACAACCTGATCCACTCTGTGAAGGAGAAGTGTTACACTGCATGAGGCAAATACTCACACCAGATACTAAGTCTCCAGACCCCTCCAACAAAAAAGTGCACATTTCATGGTGTCCTTTTATTGTGGTCACACCTGTGAGACTGTGGGATGGATTATCTCAGCAGGAGAAGAAGTGCTCACTATCTGAGCTTTAGACAGATTTTTGAATATTATTTGAGAGAAATGTTTCTTTTCTGTACGTCGAAACTGTTTTAGATCTTTCAGTTCTTCTCATAAAAAATAGGAGCAAAAACAAATGTGTTGCGTTTATATTTTTGCTCAGCGTAAATGAATTAGATATAAACCCTCCAAAAAGTGGATGTTGCATAGCCTTTAAGATGTTTTTCTGTTCACCTACAGAATCTCTCCATAAGTCTGAGCTCATGTTTTAAGCCTATTTAAAGTATACCTATGTTGAGCAGGCTTTTATTATACACGTATTTAGTCATGAATTGTTAATTGCTCTGGCAAACATGCTCTTTTCTCATCTCTCTGAAGCCCACGGAGAACGCCTCTACTTTCCTTCTTTCACATTTTCACTATTCTTCTTCTGGTCCGCCGCCATCATTGACTTCCATTTTTACGACTCCATTCCCTAAACTAAATATAAAGATGATAAAGTTGTTTTGGTGGAGGCAGTGATCCCCCTGATCCCACTGTAGCATGAGCAGTAATTCCACACTGATTACATTTACATAAAAGTTGGATCTTCCGCCAACTGGCAACACGGCGAGCGCGAGTGTCACAGGAGCAGACAGGGCTGTACTTATGTATCCGTGTTGACAATGCTCAGATGGGTTTAGCTCCTGTCAACCTCTACAGTAAACTCTCCCATCCATCGCCGTGGCAACGCACAGGGGACAAATGTCTCTGGAACGCAAAGTGGAGTTCGGGCTCAAATAGTGACAGCTGGCGTCTACAAAGGCCTGGGTTTGCTGCGCTGGAGGAGGAGTGAACGTCGACTTCAGTAAATAGATATGTAGTGTTTGCATTGTAGTAGTCATTGGTTTGTATCAGGGCTGCACAGTTAGTTGAATTTAAGTTGAAAATTCAATGGGCTAAGTTATCAAATAGCCGACATTAGATTGTTCAACACAGTCTCACAAAAGTGTATTACAACAAGTGCTGGGCGATATTTGTGAATATGGAAGTCTCCCTGATTTTTTTTAGCGTATTTTGATTACGATATTCATATTTCAAACCAAGAGGGAAATGTTCAAACACATCTTTAAGTGTACTAGTTGAGGTTAAATGATCAGAAAAATTAGTCGACTAAAAGGTCAGACTCTCAAAACTAGAGTCTCAATGTTCTAACCAAATATTTGACCTAAACTGCCCTCACAAGCTCAGAGGTTTAGATGCTAAATTACTATTTGGAATAAATTTGCAATGTGCTTTCTAACTAATAAAAAAATTGTCAACTAAGACACAAAAAGTGATGAATTGACTAAAAAATTTTAATTTTTACACACAAAAAATGACAAATTACAGTATGTGGGAGTTTGGGTTTGATTGTTTTATTTTTTTGTCATGAAAAACACTATTGTATTCATGAGCTCTGAGCCAGATTTTTTTTTTTTATTATTATTTGTTTCAATTTTTTTTACATTATGTGTATTTTAAGCCTGGCTAAAACAGCCTTAAGGGAGGACAATACAGGTGAACAGGGAAAAAACGGAATTTATTGCAATCAGCTTAAAAACATCTACTGTAGATTACTTACATAAATATAAGGAAAAAATCAAATAGTTTTATTTTAAGGCATTTTATCGACTTGACTTTGTAGCTACAAAATGGATTTGAGAAATCTGATTTGAAATTTGATTCAAACTGAAATTTGTAATTAAATATATATATATATATATATATATATATATATATATATATATTATATATATATATATATATATATATATATATATTATATATATATATATATATATATATATTTTGCACATTTTAGACTTAAGACCATAATGAACCTGGCTTACATACATTTCCAAAGCATTGCTGCTAGAAACCCCTGACTTTTCATTTTTCCTGCACCTTTTTCATCAAATCCTGCCTCTTGTGGATGTTCTGTATGCCAAGCTCCAGAAGAAGGACCACATCAAAGGAAGCATCCAGCAGTTCCAAAAGGACAGAGAAAATCAGGTAACTTTATTTTTTTCTTTCCTTTCAACTTCATATATACTTTATATAATCATACGGCACACCCTTACGGAACAAAAATATATTTCTCAATATATTAAATGACAATATATATCATGATATTTCATATATTGTGACATTTTCCTAGCAATATATGATAATATATATTTTGTAATAATATATTTTATATGGAAGTAATATATATAAGATAATATATTGTTCTATATATTAAAATATATTTCCTAATCTATAAGAATATATATTGTAAGAAGTCCTTAGCAAATGTTCACAGTAAATGTCCATTGTGCTTGTCCATGTGTCTGGAGGTTCTTCCTGTGTCACAGCAGACTGTCCTGTTGTCTGCATTAGTAACTTTACACTATAAACATCTGAAAGTAACCAAACGGATCTATCCAAAAAAGATATGGGGCATTGGTAGCTTTAGCATTAGCTCGGTGTTAGCGCGTTAGCTTTTAGCGGCTGCTAAAAGCTAATGGACACTTGGCTTGGCTATTTGGAGACTTGGCTTTCATCCAGCGGTCTGTCCAGGTTCACTCAGGGCCGTCGGGCTCCGCGATGTCCCGTTGAGTCCAAAAAAGAGGCATAATCCAACCGAAAATGTCTGTTCCACTAAGAAGTCAGACCTCCGTGGTCCGTGCTGTTTACACCGGTCTAGGGACACACCCCCGCGCTCCCCCCGCATCTCTCCAGACCTCCAGGCACCACATGTAGCACCTGGGCTGAGAAAACTTTTTTCTGGCCGTTTAGTGACTTTTTAACTTGATAGATGCACATTGTATGGACTTGTTAGTGATGGGTAGTGTTACAACCTCGTGGCTCAAAAAGGTGCAACAAAGGTGGGGACGACACAATGGCAAGGTTTTGATATTTTATTTTGCCCAACGGGTCTTTTGTTTTTGCCCAACGGGTTTTTTTATTATAAACAATAATAAATGTCAGTATGTTGTCAGTATATGAAGAGTGTGCTGTGGTGCGTGTGGTGTGAGTGTAAGTCAGTAGGATAACGTTTGTGTGCATGTAAGATGTTGGTTGCGAGTGTATGTGTAAAAAGGAACAAAGGCGAAGGCAAGTGGCGTGGCGTGGCTGCTGGATGAGAGAGAGAGGAGGCCTCACTTCCGCTGCTCTTATCGGACGCGGCCTGCAGTGGGCAGAGCCAGGAATAAAAGGACCTGCACAGACAGAGAGGGAGAGGCGGCGGCAGGAGGACTGCATAGCGGGCCGTAACAGGTAGGTTTGGTAAAGATAGAAAACTAAGTATTTTGGGGGGATTTTTTTGGTACTGTGGCATGCGAGGGAGGTGTCTCTTAGCTCAAATTGAGCAGAAATAAAAATGTATATTTAAATTAATTGTAACATTAGCTGTAAATAAATAAAACTAAAAGAAAACCAACAACGCCACCGGGTATAACCCGTAAAAATAAATAAAACTAACAAACAAAAAGGCAACACAGGTTCGTTTGACATTGAATAGAGAGGCAGAGTTCCATTTAGCATGTTCACATTTATTTTAGGATGCCAAATGTAATAGTCATTTTCATATTTTCTGTTTCAGTCCACTTAAATATCCTTCACAGATCATTCTGAAAACAGTTTGTTTGTTCAGTCAGTTTGTGTGAGAAGACAAAGACAGCGAAGGCAAGGCAAGGCAGCAGGTGCCCGGTGCACTGAGCCCCGGAACCTGTACAAAAAGAACAACAGTCGTTAAGCTAAAGGCTAGGGCTAGGCTAGGCTAACACCACAGGAACCAGAGCCGTAACGTACCACACTCCCACAACGAGCCATCACCCGACGACTACCCCAGTCACCAGCTTCAACGTCGGACCCCGGTGGGGGATATGACCTGCCACACCACCAGCTTCAACGAGGGACCCCAGGACTGCTAGCCGCCGACCCACGGAGCGATGAGGCGCTGCGGCGGTGCGCATTGCGAGGCTCTGCAGAAAGGTCTAATTAAGCGTTTGCTAAAATAAATCATTACACGAATGGGAAAGCGTAACGGATTCGTACCTGCAGAGCAGAGGACGGCACACAACCTGACGGCAAAGCCCAAACAAACAGACAGCGGTTGCTTCAGAGACAGAGGAAGTACCAAGGTCTGAATTGAGCTTTTATACTATGCGTCGCCCCCTACTGGTGACCGCCACAACTAACCCATAATGTCACAGTACCAATACTTAATACCAGTACATTCTTACAGATGAAGGCATTAAAAAAAATAACAACGAACAATTCAGCAGGAACAGGTAGTTAGTTAGCTGAAGCTGATGTGAGATTGACACACAACAATGAGGAAATTACTACAATAATTTAACATTTGCATATGGAAATTATATTTGCTTGAGCATCAATACTGAGATTTTAAAGAGTCAATATCCACGTATCAGAACTTCAGTATTCACTATTTAAAGTATCAACAAGCTTAAGAAGTTTCAGACACAAATGTACTTAAAGGGTTTATTCAAATATGTACTTTGAATTATTACAATATTACAATACTTAGAATATTACAAATTATGGTCCAGAATCACTTTTTCAGTGTATGACTCACTATATAGCAATATATTGTCTACTTATATATTGCCATATATGTTAAAATATATGAGACATTTTATCATATATTGAAATATATTTTCTAATGTATTGCAATATAAATTCTAGTGTATTGCAATATATTTTTGTTTCGTAAGGGCACTTACTAAATCACAACCACAACAAGATGTTTAATTTGTATTTAATGAATAAAATGCTTTCTGGTTTTTTTTTTTTTTGCAACACAATAAATCTGCTCCACATGTTCTCAGAGAGCAACATGGTAGATGTTTTCCAAGAAACAACAAAACTCTCAAAAATCATCTTAACCACACCCATGACCACTGGAGAAGCAGAGAGACGCTTCTCCACATTGAAAAGAATAAAATCCTTTTTGAGAAACACCATGAGCCAGGACAGACTTAATGCACTTGCCCTGCTCTCCATGGAGAAGACACTAATAACTGGAATGTGGGATTTCAGTCAGAAAGTAATAGAAACAATTGCAGAACAGAAGGACAGAGAGGCAACATTTTTGTTCAAGTAGGGGCTTGTTTAATTTGTTCTGATTAGTTGTTTACTATTGTGCAGTGCAGATGTTAGAAACTGTTAGAAACAGTGTTTGTTGACCTTTCTGTATAAGTGTTTTTGTTGCTTCTTTTGTTTTTTACAATTTTAGTTGTTTTGTGAGCTCTTGCAGGAGAAAATGTCCTTTCTTATTACCAATAACTTCATGTTTTCCACTTTGATTGATTCGTTTATTTCAAACATGCAAAACATACAAAAAGAGACATGGAAACATGAGTCACCAGTTGCTTGTGATACTGCGTAAGCACAATTCAAAATGGAAATTTATGTATTTAAGCTACACAAATATCAATTTACATGTTCAAAAAAGGAGTGAGAAGAAGTATAATTTATTTAATCCCACCCCCTTTCCTGATTATAACTTATTTCTAACTTTTTCAGTTTCCTGTTTCAGTGTAAGCCGTGTTATAATGTGCAAAATATACTTAAAATGAATAATATTTTTGATCACCAGCCGCCACTGATTACATCAGATATGTTATTGGTGTAATAGTACTCAGATTCAGATTCAGACAACTGTTAATCCCGCGAGGGGTAATTTGCTCGAGCAGTAAAAAAAGCACATCCACAAAACAAAACACTTAAAACACACAACAGGAGTTCTGAACAAGGAGGAGCTTTGAGGTCATAACGGAAACCAATACAGTAAAAATACAATTTACTCATTCCTTAAACATTTCCATTTAAAAGACGAATAAGTAGGAATAAAAGATTTAAAATACCTGCTTGTTTTTGCATAAGGGACTGCAAAACGACACCCTGATGGCAACAGACAAAATCCACTTTTTAAAATGTGGTTCTCTGAACTAAGATTTCCATTGGCTTTTTGTAAAAATCTGTGCATTACAGAAAGAAGCCAAGTCTCTCTGCTGCTCCTGTGATCTTTGAACTAACTCCAACAATGGTTAGACAAGTCTCGAGACTAGTCTTTGGAAACCTGGTCTCAGACACGAAAGCACATTTGAACTCGGTCTTGTCTTGGATTCGGTCTTATCTTGGATTCGGTCTTGTCTTGGACACCGAGACCATGAAGGTCCATAAAGGTGTTATTAACTTGGTTAATTTAGTTTTGTGAGTAGGACCACGCACCCACACCCCTCACGCTTGTGTCTCAGTTTGACCCTGCGCCTCTTCTCAGTTCAACTCTGCGCTCTCCGCCCTCCACTTTTTCACAACATTCCTTCTAGCACCCAGTTAGGAAGGGGGGGTCTTGAATCGGCCGGGCAGATCGCCGAAACAGAACCCCCACACTGAGTCTCCTTGCCTGGTCATCGCTCATCTGATTCCACGGAACTTCAACATCAATATCTATTCAATAAACAATGTGTAACTATCTCTGTTTGGTGTGGTCCTTACTAACAAAATAAATGTTGTGTCTTGTCTTAGAGGTCGTTGACATGACACTACCTCTAAATAAACTATACGGGGGCCATCCTACCTTGAGCCAGCCCAGAATATAGAGCAATAACCCTGATTTTACCCTCGAGAATGTGTGCACGTTTTTAAATAGACCGTTTATTTCCCTCTCCGCTCATCACTCCTCCAGCTCGATCAGTACACCAGCTGGCTCACCACCTACGGAAACATTACCAAGTCAGACCTTTTAGGAGAAAAGAAGTTTGGGATTTGGCAGTGGTGATTGTTTTGCTTTCTGTTTTGGCACCGAAGCGTCTCCAGGACAGTCCAAATTGGTAAATGATTCAGTTAAATCAATGTTTAAATTTGTTAACTCAAATTGGACATTTTATCAAAGCACACCTGGCAATCTCTCAAGACGCACTCGTGTTCCTGGCACGCTGGTGGGAAAATCAAGGGTTTAGGTAGAACTCCAAAGAGATTATGAAAGAGTTTTTCATTCAAAACATGTTTTTATTAGCTTCCAACAGAAAGCAAAACCATGACCAAATACTGTACTTAAAGGACTCTCAGAACAAACAGCTGGATTTCAAAACCTTTGTGACAGATCTCAGATGGTTAAACACGATGACCAGTGTTCAGAAGGTGTGACACAAGGATCTGTTCTAGGGCCACTTCTGTTCACTATTTAAATAAATGGCAGTGGACAGAATGGAAGAGATGCAAATTTTCGTTTTCATACTGATGAGATGATCATTGCATCTTCAGCCATTGTAGAATCTGTCAATCTGCAAACCGCATTTGTTTGTCATAGTTTTTCTGAATAAAAAATTTCTCCTAAAGCAAAAAACAAACAAAAAACAAGCAAACAAACAAAACAAACACACAAACAAAAAGCACCACCACCAATAACAACAACAAACCAATAACTTTCTTCAACAAAAGTGTCTTAAGCTGCCTTTTAAAAGAGTCGTCCTGACGAAGGTGTTGTGGCAGAGCGTTGCAGAGTTTAGGAGCCATTGCCTGGATGGAAGGGTCTTCTTTTAATGTCAGTATGAGTTGTTGTGGTAACATTCCTCCCTGTGTTGGTCTATGGGGGCTAGGGATGGGCAAAGTTACACAATTCCTATTTGGAACCAACCAAAAAAGGTCAAGCAGTAGGCTACTGATAAAATGACCCTCTTTCGATTCCATTTTTTGGGTTCTTGGCTTTAAACAAAGTAAGCATGTTCCACAACTCTGGCAAAACATGTCAGCTTAAAGGGAACCCTGGTTATGAAGACAAATGTTGCTAAACACTAGTACTGCTCATTCTTCTTAAAATAAATTTCAAACACATATATAACTACTTACTATTTTTTATAAAATTGTCATTGTTTAAGTTGTTTTCAAGCCACTGGGAGCCGCCATTTTGGTTGATGACATAAAATAGTGTTTCCATGGTTACTCCCACAGTTTCATATGTGAACACAAAAACACCACTGACAGTGTCCAGTTCTTGCCTCTTCCTCTTGATTATCTTCAGTTTCACTAGATTCCACATAATCGTTCTGTATTTGGCTTTGCTCCGGCTCAAACTGAATAGGTTTAACCCAGGAATTCATGTTGCTTAGTTACCTACTGATGCCTGTTACCATGACAACACTATTTTATGTCATAACCGCAGCAAAATAGCAGCCTCCATGTAATTTCTTTAAAACACTACTTTAATAAAACTACAAATACTTTCAAGGCATTTGTCCTATATTTATATAAGTGATGATATTATAAGTGTTTTAGGATAAACATGTGATTATAGTCAGGGTTTGCTTTAAGCTTTCTGCACACTACAGGAGTTTTGGGCTGATTTTAAGCCTGATGTGCCCCTCTACTGTGCATCACTACGACTCTGTTACAACTGTTTGTCACGAGCCTCATTGTGAGGTTCATGTAATGCTTTGTGCTCGTGGTTACGGTGCAGATTCTTCTTTTTATCATTATTGAGTGAGCACTGCAGACACCATCTCCAACACGCCTCCTTAACTGATGTACATGCACCTAATTAGACTATAGGAAGTGGCCAGCACAACACTTTTGCGCTCGTCTCTGTTCTTCTGCCACATGATGCCACTGTGAGACAAATAATCCTTGTAAATTTGTCTGTGGCTTCTTCTTTTTTTGACATGTCTGGGAATTGCAAATGATCTTAAACTCCTCTAATGTGCAGCTGGCTTTACCTTCTTAAACAGACTAAAGGAAGAAACAGCATTTTCATTCAAAAACAGTCTGCAGGGCAAACCTTCTGTCTAAAGTGTGCTGGTCTCTATAATAAACCCACATGAGTATAGGATGAAGGCTCTTGTATCTAAGGCTTATTTTGAAACTCTTTTAATACAGCAGTTCACAAACTTTTCAGACCAGGACCTCCAAAATAAACATGTTTGTAATAAGTTGGAAAACCATTAAAAAGTATTTATTCTTGAAGTTTACTGCTTTATGTTAGGGTTAAGGTATTATTGGCCCTGTAGGGAAATTTGTCTTCTGCTTTTGACTCATCCTTCAATGCCTCTGGGGCGCTCGGGGACCCATCTCCAGATGTTCTTGCCAGGCTTGGTCTGGACTACTGCAGCTGGAGGATATTACTCTTACATTGTGACTTAACTTAACTTCAGTCAAACATGATGCTTCCAGGAAAAAAAATTAAATCCTGAAATAATCTTGTGACCCCCATATTTTGCTTGGTAATTCTCCGATGTGTCCCGAACCCCATCTGTTTCTAATTTTGTCTTTTAACATTTAAAACAATTTGTCATACATAAAAATATTGTGTCTTGAATTGTGTTGTTAAACAACACAATTCGATAAACAAGATTTTCCGAGTCTCAGTGGGACTTTCCTGCTTAAATAAAGGTTAAAATCCAAATAAACACCTGTATATGTGAGCAATCCATTTTAAAACTGCAAGATGAAAATAACAATAATCAAAGTAAACTGGGAAACACACAGGCTGCTTTTGTGTTAATATGAAGGCAGCTGTCCATGGTGCTGAAAGTCTGAATACACTTTAGGAGCTCTTCCCAAAGCTGCACTGAAAACTATTAAGTGTGTGTAAATAATATTCATTTCAAACAAGAATATTAGTAACTGTTTAAAGTTTATAGTGACTTTTGATTTGAGTTTTGAATAGAAAACACTCAACACTCATTAAAGTGTTCAGACCAGTGTATACAGTATATATAAATAACCTTTGCTGCTCTGTTTGCGAGGCCAGGATTACAGCATCATCGACTTCCGCCTTGTGTCCGACTCCTGGAGCACTTTCATTTATTGCCAAATCCCCCTCAAATGAAAGTAAAGTATTTAAACAAGCTTAAATCAGACCGCGGAGCTCATTAAACGTTTGTTAAGTGATGAAACCAGCTGAAACTCCGCAGCAGGCTTATAGATATTTAGTTTTCATCTACATATGTCCTGGGGCTTTCCTGTGAGGCAGGAAAATGGAGAGAAGGTGAATTTAAATCAGACGGTTTTAAATAGAAGGACTGCCTGACTGTTACATATCATTTATTGAGGGCAGCTACTGTATCAATATGTTCAATAAATCACCCAGACTCATCTGGAACATTTCTGCAGCTTTACTGTGTCATTCAAGATTGATTTGGATTATTTTAACTTCTTTAGCAGCCAGTAGATGCAGCTCTAATGGCCTTGGTTCTGGTGCATTCGATTTTAAAGTGGAATTACTCCTGAGTATGTTTAAAGGACAAGAACAATGCAAAAACTGCATCATATTATTTCCCCGAAACATGCATGTGGGTTAATGGGCAGCACTGATAAATGATAAACTCAAAAGTTCAAACTAAGAATCAAACAAAAAGCATAATGTTTACTTTAAAGCCCCACCATTTTTTAAATTCATTTTATTTTATTTTTTGCTTAAGAAAAGTTTTTTTTGTGTGGATATTTTAGTTATAGACGGATTTTTTGTTTATCAACATCAACATAGGCGATGCGTGTGCACCTGATCTGTAGAAAGAGCTGGTGCTCATAGACACAAACAGTGGAAACAAGTCGAAAAAGCTTCGTTGTCAGTAACTACAAGAGTTTATCTGTGTGAGAAAACAAAAGTTCTGTTGCTAAATCAACATTTGTGAATGCAATTTGATCCTACGACCCTTAAAAGTTACATTTAGTTGAAAAAAACGACTTCAGGAGTCAGACCGGTTCAGACCTGATTAAAGCAGCTGCTCTTGTCTCGTTTCATTGTTTTATTCAAAGAAGTTTCCCCAGCAAATCAGACAGAGAGGAGCTCTTTCTGCATAAAGCATGCGCAGTAGGGCTGAAAGTGACCGAAAACCCCTGTATATTAATGCGTTTTTACACATTATCTTTGCATCTTCTCATAATCGACTTAGTTTATGTCTTTTACATCTGATTATTATCCATAAAGGAAGTTAAAAACTATAGTTTTTCTTACATGTGTCACTGCAGAGGCAACTGGTCAGGTGTGATGCACTGCCAACAAAACTAAAAACAATTGTGCTGTAGAGAGTTGTAAAAATAAAATAGATGATAATCAATTGTTGAATGAAACATGGGTTAAAATGATCCCAGAGTACTATGTCGTGTAAAGCCCTACTCACAGTAGCACACATGATTTGACTCGAGTCAGACTTAAACACTATCTTGATGACTAAAGGTGAGGTAGCTAACTTTTTTAGTTGTAAATTAGTAAACTTTGTGCTTTCAACTAAAAATATATATACTGAATACAGCACTTTGTGAAAAAATCAGACCTCTGAGTATTGTCTGAACTGAATAATAAAGAATTTTAGTTTTTATCAGGCGCTGAATGCTGCTCTCTGATTGGCCGAGGCGGGGTGGTCCTCTCCAGTTTCACTTTGTTGTTTGTAAAAAGAAGTTTATAAGCCACAACTGCAACCCAAATGAATACAGGTCGATATTAACCATGTGTCGAAGGATTTATGAGAGGAAGTTGTTGTATTTAAAACCTAAATCGTATTTGCAGTGTAAAAATCTATCTATCTACCAAGGCTTGCTCTTGGGTTTTACACACCTCTACACAACATTGACCTGTCGTCAGAATCATTTACAACTCAAACCACTCCACACCGCACAACTTCTCCCTAAAAACTCTCTCTCCATCTCTTCTCGTCCCACTCTGAACCCACTTAACCACGCCACCTCCTCCACAACAATAACTCCCTGTCATCTTTAGGCTAAACACAACTTCACTCCGCTCTCATGATTTGTTCCTCTTTGCTCTTTTTGTCGGCCGATCTTTGGCACCGGCTCTCAGGTTGTTTTCACACTAGTTCTGCTGGACTTCCTCTTAGAGGTGGTGTCCGCTTCGCCACCATTACCCCCGCCAGAAATGAATCATCTGCTATTGATTTTGCGCGCACTCTTGCTTCGGCGGCGCATTCATCACGGCTCCGTTTTTCACAATCCCTCTCGTTTCTTATATAGCATCTCCATAAAAGCCCTTTGATTGATTTGCAAATCGGGAGCCCAGTGTAGGTGTTTTTTTGTTTGTTTTTTTTTTGGGTTCCGTTTCCAGGCTGCGTTTTGTCCCTCCATTATTTAGCGGCGAACAAGCTGCCGGCGCTGATTAATTCTCGCCTAATTGTAACCCGCGCTGTGGCTTTATCGACCCCCGCTTCGGCCCCGGAGCTGCGAATGAATAATATCACAAAGGCAAACGTGTTGGAAAAAAAACTTGAACCTAGCTCCGGCGTATTGACAACTATTAGAGAAAACAATCATTCCTTTGCAGGTAAATATTGCTTTTCTGACAACGCCTTGTGACAATAATGAATTCATTCGAGGGGAGCTGGGAGCGTATAAACTGCGGTATTGATTTGCCTCGGGCTGCCTGTTATGAAGGGAAAAAACGACAGCGTATTTAATGTGACTGTAACCAAAGCGGGGGTATTAGGAGCAGAAATACAGTGCTTATTCAGTGCAGGTGCTGACTGACCGTTCAGTCGATATCGCGCGTGGATCGGGGGGATATTTCCAGTCCCAGTCAGAATTTGGTTATTGGCAGCTGGCGGAGGGTAATTATGGGCTCGTTTCGCAGCGGTCTGTCCTCACGGAGACACTATTAACCGGTCATAATGTAATCAGAGGAAGCTCCATATACTCACACTTCTGAGGCTTTCGGGAGACTGCTGCATCAGCTTTAATGAGTTATGTGACTTGTTAAAGCGTGTCATCTTTTAAGTTAAAGACATCTTTAGGACAGGGCTGGGCAATTAGGTTTTTCCAGCAGGTCAGTTTCAAGCACGGACAAGTAGAGAAGGGCCGGATCTCAGTTTCTGGTGTGACATTGTTGTAAGTAGTTTTGATCTCTTCGTGTGAAAATATAAGGACAACAAGCAATGACACATGCTTCATAGCAAAGTAAATTAAATAAAAGAAAAATAAAGAGTTATTATTCTTCTATACTTATTATTATTTTTACTGTTATTTTTTTCTTTTTTCTCATCTTATTTTATGGGCCGTACCTTAATTCTTATCATTATTATGAATAGAATCTTAAACTCTGCTATTGCTGTTGTTACTATTATCATTTTGACTGCTGTTTGAACCTTGTCCTCATTATGTTATATGTTATTTGTTCTTTTGATTAAGTGGACAACCTGAACAACAACCAGACCTCCCAACTATTATAGTGCACCACACTACTGTATATACAGTATATGCACAGACCGAGAGTCGCTCATGAGCCTGGGCTGAGGTGCAGCCCTTGACCCGCATTGCCTCTGCCAGTGGTTCATGAGCCAACGTATTCTCATGGCTTACGTGTAAATACCATGCAATGACAACCTGCATGTCATGACGACGCTTCTGCCTTTTTACTCGTGTACACGCCCATTTTTTCTGGTGTGGTTTGGACACGCAATGGGGTTGAGGACAAACAGGACGTTTTTTGGGGGTGCACGGCTAAGTTTAGGTCTGAAGTTGCAAAAATGGGTAAGTTTAGGTTTGAGGCTTGGAGTTGGATAAGGTTAGGATTAGAACTGTGTTAGTATTCATGAATAATAACACGCCATTACATTCACCATAGAAATGAACTGGGACAGAAATGCATCAAATACACAGGCAAAAAATAGAAATTGAGTTCATATGACACGCTGTTTACATTTGCGTGGGAACAGGCTGCATGAGCACAGCGAGTCTCAGTATGTGTCTGTGTCTGTTAGCACATTTTTACAACTTTTCTTTATGAAAACCCATTGCTTCAGGATAAGCCCAAAGTCCGTCGTCTGATGTCCATCACAGTTGGAGGTAACAACTGTGTCCTTATGGCAACTACGCCACTGGATGTAGTGGCCTATGTCTATCTGAGAACGTAAGTGCAATACTCCTATTAGCAACTAAAGAAGTTAGTTACCCCAATTTTAAGGAGCTAGAAGCCAAGGAGCCACTTTATACTATTCAGACATTCCCCATGTCTAAAAGTCAAACTATCAGGGTAAATTTATGGTACATTTTTTTCAATATACACACACTGCGAAGCACACTCAACCTTTTATTTTCAAGAAATGCTCCCAAAGACTGTATTTGTTGCGTAGGTTGAATCATTTTGGAGTCAACCAAACTATTCTTGAAACTGTGTACAAAGCTTTGTGGAGAGCATCTTAACTTTTAACATGTTGATGTGGTTTGGCAATTTAAGTGTGCAGCGGGAAAATAAGCTGGAGTGCATTGTTAACATGAGCTCAAAGATCATTGGTCGGCCTCAAAAGTCTTTGAGCAGCGTTTATGATGCTCTCTTAGAGAAGAAAGCTGTGAGCGTCATACAGGACTCTTCTCATCCTTTGCACAGTCACTTTGAACTGTTGCCTTCTGGAAGACGGTATAGAGTCATTTCAGCTAAGAAAAATATTTTTAGGAATTCTTTTATACCCAGAGCAGTTAAGACTGTGAACTCTAGGAATCTCCACTGAAGCGCATATGTAACCGAGGGAGGGTCGCTAAATAAATTGTGATTAAATATTGTAAATGCATAAAAGTAACCAACAACGCCACTGGCATATGCCAGAAAATAAAGTGTAATAAATCTAAAAGTGATGTGATGACGTGTCTCACTGTGAAGATTTGTATGTTTTGTATAAGTGTATTGTTGGTGCTATTTATGAAAGTGGTAGCCCATATTGTACACATGCAAAAACTAAGAGTGTTAAGCCAGGCTGGAATAAGCATGTAGCAGAACATCATGCAGATGCTAAGCAAGCCTATGACACTTGGGTACTAGCAGGCAGACCTAGATCTGGGCCAGTCCTGGAGCATAAAAAGATCACCAGAGCGAGGTATAAATATGCTATTCGCTTTATTGCAAAATATGAACAAAATATGAGAGCGGACTCTATGGCTGAAAAACTGTTAACAAATGACGTTGTTGGCTTTTGGAATGAAGTAAGAGCCCTCAATCGAGTGAACACATTACTGCCTGGTACTGTAGAGGGAGTTTCTGGAGCTGAAAAAATAGCAGAACTGTGGAGGCAGCACTATTCTGCTTTATTTAACTGTGTTAAAAGTGACCCCTTTACTGTTGGAAAGATCACAACCAGGGAAGCTGTGACTATTACCTCGTGTGAAGTTCAACAAGCGATAGCTCGTTTGTCTGATAAAAAGTCCACAGGCTCTGACAATATTACTGCAGAACATCTGAAATATGCTAGTCCAAAGGCTGCCATTCTGCTTGCATTATGTTTCTCGGGGTTTATGACTCATGGACTTTTGCCTGACTCTCTACTGTCTGTTACATTGGTGCCTGTTATTAAGGACAAAGCGGGTCAAGTAGGGAGTCTTGACAACTACAGGCCAATAGCCTTAGCAAGTGTCATCTCTAAAGTCTTGGAGAAAATTCTGCTTGTTAGGCTTGAACAATTCATTGGCACTACAGATAATCAGTTTGGTTTCAAGTCAAGACTGGGAACTGATTTATGCATATATGGCTTGAAGGAAACAACACAGTCATATGTGAGGAAAAAACTCCTCTATGATCATGGGCTTTATTGACGCATCCAAGGCGTTTGACCGAGTGAATCATCATAAACTTTTTGGAAAATTAAAACAACGAGGTGTACCTGACTGTATCATACGGATTTTGGTCTATTGGTACTCTAACCAGAAGATGCAGGTCAAATGGGGGAATACCATCTCTGACTCCTTTGGTGTCACTAATGGAGTGCGCCAGGGGGGGCTGCTGTCTCCGGCCCTGTTTAACCTGTACATGGATGAACTGTCCCATAAACTGAATGACTGTAAAACAGGTTGTATGATTGGCAGCACGCTGATTAATCACTTCATGTATGCCGATGATTTGGCCATTGTCTCTCCGAGTAGTGCAGGATTTTAACAGCTGCTGAACATTTGCTCAGAGTATGGACTTAAACATGACATCATATATAACGCCAAAAAGAGTGTGGTGCTTATATGTCGGACCAAAGCGGATAAAGATCTCTGTTTCCCTGACTTTTACTTGTCCAAGCAAACACTTAGTGTCTGTAACAAAACAAAGCACTTGGGACACTTCATCACAGACCGTTTCTGTGACGATGACGATATTAAGCGACAGTGTCGGATACTTTATGCCCAGGCCAACATCTTGGTCAGAAAATTCCACATGTGCTCAGACAGAGTAAAAATTAACCTGTTCAGAACATACTGCACACCTCTGTATACAGCTCCACTGTGGTGCAAGTATAAAAAGTCCACACTCCAGAAGCTCAAAGTAGCTTATAATGATGCATTCAGAATGCTGCTGAAAAAGCCCAGGTCCAGTAGTGCGAGTCTCCTCTTCTGCCAGGCTGGAGTCAATAGTTTTCAGGCTCTTATGAGAAAACTAATGTACAAGTTCATAGGTCGCCTAAATGACTCTGAGAACTCTGTGGTGGCAGTGCTGGTGAACCCAGTGTGTAGTGCTGTGCGATACCAGTCGTCAATGTGGACGCATTGGTACAGCTGTCTTTTATAATTTTTGTTGTTTTTTTATTGTTGTTGTTTGTTATGTCATGTGCGTTCTTTTATGGACCTTGAGTCTGGAATAAATAAATGATGATGATGATGATGATGATAAAAGGACACAGGTTCGTTGAACTGGCTGAATATGAGACTAGAGACAGGATTTCTTATAAAAATATACAAAGTCTTTATTATGACATTAATAAGTTAATTAGTAGTTTATCCTTGTTGTTAAAATCACGTGTGCTGATGACACCTTGATGTAGCCCTGATTATAAGGCAGGACAAGCAATCCAGTCCACAGTTCAATGTTAAACAGTTAAGTTGACTCTTGAGAACATACAGATCAGTACATCCAAAAGTTAACCAGCATATCCCAAAGGGGTTAACAGTGTATCCAAAAAGGGGAGGCTCATGATCAAAAAGCGCCACCAGATTTAGCACTGCTATTTGCTAGCTGAACAGGACAGATCCAGCGCTGGCCCCACGCTGAAGCGCCACACTAAAACAAAAGCGTGGTGTAAGCCTTCATAAATAATGAATTAGTGAAGTGACGAAACAAGTGATTGCTTACCAAGATAATGATCAAACGAACACAAACACAAGCGGCTCGGGGGAGCGCCTCGCACTTTCAAACAGCCCACACTAAAAACAACATTAAAGTTAGCCCAATGACATCAAATGCATAGGTACAAGACGTGGCTAACTACTCACTAACATAAGCGCCATAACGTTGCGCAGTCACCCGGCTTTACGCCCGACAATCAGTGACTTTTGGCGTTTATTTGGCGTTAGCTCGCACTAGCTCCTGCCGACCGGCTGCCCGCAGCCTGTGGCGTCTGACGTCAGAGGTGAGAGGTCGACCGGTGCGCGGATGCTTATTTTATAGGGCAGCCTCTCACCTGACGCATCAAAACAGGAGCGCTATAGGCCATCCTGCTACACATAGATCTTTTTTGCTGTCTCATGATGAAATGTAAAGCTAAAGCGACGTGTAAATGTATGTCTTTTATTCGTTTTGGTGAACCCAAAGGCAAATTTTCACATCAGTGGACAATGGTTTTCTATTCTATTCTATTCTATTCTATTCTATTCTATTCCTCGTGTTAAGTGTCTGTCTCCATCCTTTAAAACACCTTTAGTTTACCTGTTGTCGTGGTGAAACGCTGATTAAAACAAAAGTCATTTATAGTAACAACCAACACTCAGAGTCAGCCCCACAATGTACTTTCCCATGTCCGACAAAACCCTCTCCATAAACATTCCTTTAACCATAAAAACACATTTCCAACCCTCCATCTTGACCCAGCGTGTTGTGGGAGCGTGCTTAGCCGTGACCTCTGCCTGACCCCGCTGTTTGTCTCCCAGCTGATTAGAATTTCTCCCACTATTATTCCTTTTCGTTTCATCTCCGTCTGAAGTTTCCTGACATGCCGAGGGCGACGTGCATGCGCGCTCCCAGATCTCTGATAACTTTATTCACAGACATGAAAGGGAATGACTGAGCAGCGTCTGCACCAAACTGTTCACCGCGCCAAAAGAGAGAGAGAGAGAAAGCAACAGAAACAGAGAGAGAGAATTTTAATCACAGCTGTCTGCCCGTGTACACACAGCGCTCCGACACTCGCCCGACAAATGAAGACTTCATGCTGGATTTGGGTTTGGTGTCAAGCGTGAATTCTGAAGGAGAACAATGAATATTTAGCCGCCGCGTCTCAGTTTGTGCCACATGAGCGTGAGTCAGACGGAGCAGGTTTGGGGAGGGGGAAGGAACGAGTGCCCTCATTCTCGCTTTATCACGGCCGTTTAAAGGCATTCTGACGCATTTTTAACAGCTCAAAAACAGAAATAAGCAATTAGCACGAACTGTAAAATGTAACTTTTTGCAGCTATTCAAGTTTTGTCCATTCATTTTCTGCGGCTTGTTTTCGTTAGGAGACGCAGGTGACTGGAGCCTACCCCAGTGACTTTGGGCCTTAGGCGGGGAACACCCTGGACAGTGGCTTACCTATCGCAGGGTTAGAGACAGAAACATTTCCCCTAGTGAGTGAATGAGAGAGTGAATGGTAACACAAGGAGAACATGCATACTCCACTCAGAGAGAGCGTCAGATGTTGACTTGGCTCGAAATAATAGGTCAGTGTTGGTGGAGGACCACATTTTAAAATACAGGACTCACTATGTTATATTCTAATTATCTAAGCATATAGGGCTATGTAAAGCCTAATGTAGCAGACGTTCTAATATGTCCACACCCATTGTTTTACTTTTTATTTTATACACACACAAGTGATAAAGTAACTAAAAGTGGGTAACCAGGGTCCAGCTGTTCTACCCTGGAAAATTTTTGACAGACTATTTAGTATTTAGTTGTATTCTAGTGCATTTTAAAACATTTTTTGTCACATCTCAACAATATATTTGATTGGTGGGCCACTATTAATAATAATCAGAAATCATCCTGGGGCCACATGAAATCATCACACATCACATTTGGCCCCCGGGCCGCCAGTTTGAGATCCCTGGCCTACATAAACAATTATTTTGTTATTTGATTAGTCATTTCGATTGCAAAAGTCACCGGAATACAAGATTTTTGCAAAATGTTCTTGAAGTGTAGGTTTACACAGTAAAATTACACAATGTTATCTTGTTTAATCTGATCTCAGCTCATGACATGTTTTGAAACCTATAAAGACCAGTTCATGATTATTTGATTACTGAATTAGTTCTTTCAATTTTCAATTGGGTGTGCGGTAGCAGAGTGGAGGTCGTGAGTTCAACTCCCAGGTCAGACCATATCAGCATCTCACGATCTCTCTGGGTGGAGTTTGCATGTTCTCCCTGTGTCACTGTGGATTTTCTCCGGTTTAGGTTAATTGAGCGTCACTGTAACTTTCTACTGTAAGTGAATGAGAGAATGAATGGTTGTCTGTCTAACTCTGTGACGAGTTGACCACTGTTCAGGGTGTTTCCCCGCCTAAGGCCCAAAGTCACTGGGAGAGGCTCCAGTCACCCGCGACACCTAACAAGAATAAGCAGAAAATGAATGAATAATTGATTAACTTGTTACAGCACTATATGCCAGGCATTCTAAGCCTCCTAAAGTAATTTGTCACCTGACATATCAGGTCACATGGTCATGTTCCTTACTCTGAACAGAGTTCTTCTCATATTAAAGTCTGAGCTGGCTCTCGCTAAAAAAGCGGCATATTTGTTTTGGTTCTCACATTTGACTTTCACCCAAACCACAAAAGCTGTGCTTTGATTTGTCCACTACTGCCTTCTGATTGGTCCGTACCCAGGATGGTTTGAAGTCTAAACATGTAAACCTAAGGCCAGAAGGCGGTCCAAATGGAATCTCAAGACCTTGTTAATTCCCAGAGAACAAGAACACATCTGACTGGCCAGGTTCACTTCACATAAAGATTTTAGAAGTACTTCTCCAAGGTAAGTTTTTTTTTTCTCAGTAACAAGTTTGCAAATGGCAGTTTGAACAGATATGCCCTTTCCACACACACTTCCTCCAGCTCCTCTGGGGTAAACCTTCAGTCATCCAGAGTACTCGGGCATGCCCAGATGAGCAACTGGGTCTTCTTGATGTGGAAGAGCAGCAACTATACGCCAAGTTCCTGAGCTCAACTCACTTTGTCTATTTATATGTGTGATCTTGTTCTTTTAGACATCACTCAAAAGTCAGAACCATATCCTCATCTATACATAAAAGTTAGAACTGGATATTAAATGTAGAGGTAGCTCTGGTGGAGTCCAACATGCACTGGAACAGGTCTGACTTACTTCTGTCGCGCTGGGCACCAGAAGTGTCACTTTGGTGATGTGTCTTGTTAGCCATGGAGAAGGCTGTTCCACCTACAGGAGAGTTGGAAAGCTTTTTCATCAGTGAGCATCGCTTTCTGATTTCTACTGCTTTAATGATCCATAGTTTGTATTTGCTGTTTTTTTCAGATTAATTCTCCGAGCGGTCACTCTGATGCAAGTGACTATCGACACTAGTCAGGTAAAACGTCTAACACATTTTTGTCTGATATAGAAGAAAACATTTTCATCTAAATGTTTTAATAATACATGATGCACATCCCTCACTTATCTGTGAGATTGGCTCCCACATTATTGTAAATAATCACGATGAATATTATTTAGACAATCATTTTTTATAATGTTGTTAACCATGAGTCACATATCACATCACATCAGAAGTACCCTAATACTTCACGACTCTATTATACCGTTAGTGCAGCAATTATCATCTAAACACCACTCCAAACAAACAGCCGTCACAGAACTGAACCAAACACGGCGGCGGTATGATCCATCGTCAATCTGCCCAGAACGCACTTCATTGTGGGAACGGCGTGAAACTGTGTTATTAAAGTCCTTTAGCGTCACAGTGCAATAACAGTGTGGTTATTGCGGAGCTGATGGGGCCGCGATTCGTCACACTGACAGCAGCACATCTCCGCTCCCAGACTGCTCCTCACAACTGTTCGGGTTTCAAAAAAAAAAAGACAGCATTTTCACAATCTCGAGTTACTTTGGTACAGGATTTGTGAAATTAAAAAAATGTGAAATTGAATAAAAATAACCAAAATACATTACTCACCACCACTTCTTTGCTGTTGTGTTTTGTATTTTCCACTAAAGCTGCTCATCCCGGAGATTGAAGCTGTAAACAGAGACGGAATTTGTGAATTTTTATGTTCTTTTACAATATTAATATCGGAGCCAACCTTCCATCTGAAAGTCTGAAATAGTGAAATGGAAAAAACACGGCGTTCTTGTTGCAGTGTCTGACCTAACTCTGGCACTTTGCTGAAGTTTGAGAGAAAGTGGAGTATTTTTGCACACTGGAATTTCACTGTTAACACCGAAAGAAGAAAGCTGAAAAGTGGATTTTTGCAGCTGAATTTACACCAATCAACACATCTCAAGAGACAGTTCTTAAAATAAAGAAACAAATGTAGAGTTGAATTAATACCTTGTTTTGGGTTTATCATTGTTTTATAAACGTTTGAAAATGATATAACTATTGTCTCATGACGATATGCATAACATACTTTATTAATCGACTATTTAATAGAGAGAGCCGATTGAAAAAAAAAAAAAAGGGATGTTTGCCCTGTCGTCACATGTTCATCATGTGGCGCTTTGGTTAGCAAAAGCAAACTTATGACACTGCAGTGTTAATGAACTAATATCAATCATGTCAGGATTTATTCACTTGGATTTTGTGTTGGAGAAGAAAACAGACTTGATTACTCAGATTTGATCAGGGCAACAATCGAAGGTAAGCGGCTAATATTAGCAGCAACCTTAAAACATGACTCCTTATTTATGAGTACTTTATTTGAGTACATAGTGCAACAGTGCTTTACATGGCCAAGCTCCTTCTTATATCATTGACCTGATCCAACCCTACAGACCGTCTCGAGCACTGAGGTCTGTGGATCAGAACTTGTTGATGGTTCCTCGCACACGTTTTCGGACCAGAGACCGGTCATTCAAGGCCCTTGGATTGTGTTGATGTCTTTAAGGGCCAACTCAAAACCTTTTTGTTTGGTCAAGCTTTTTAAATGTAATGTTTTGCAGGGTCTGATATGTTTGTGTAGTGTCGAAATTTTGTTTAAATTGTCTACCTTTTATTGTCTTATCTGTGAAGCATTTTGTGACTCTGTGAAAGGTGCTATATAAATAAACTTTACTTACTTACAGTGCATTAAAGTGTTTATAGAGACTTTTATTCAGTGGTGTTGTACACAATTCAAAGACCTGCCTCTGTCTCTCTGCTCTGAGTTCACTCTTGTAGTGCTGCTATGCTCAGTTATAACACGTCCAGTGAAAACAAAAATTAAAAAGTACTGCGTTTACGTTGTTGGTTAACAGATTATTGACCGTGAAAGGCTCTAACAGTTAAAACATTTAAAAAAAAAAACATGCATCTCTATAATTGACACTGAACAAACATGAAAAAAAGACAATGATTGTATCTTGCTGTGTGACGGACAGTGTACGGACAGGTTGGATAAGAGCAATCCAAACTTCTACGGTGTTCCTACAAAGCCTATAACAAGAAGAAAGATTTGGATTTTGGCAATTAGGCCTCAACTGAAAAAAACAATGGGAGCTAGTTTTGGTTCAGCCAGTCATTGAGCGACCACACTTATATTTTGACGTGACATGTTGGCTCTGCGAAACTCCCTAAAAACCTTTTCTCCTCTAAAAAACAGCTGCTTGCTTAACAAATGAAGGTTTACCAAACGGTATCACTTTATAATAATGTCCAGATACAAATCATTTACAAATGTTAGTTAATCATTAAGATAACATTATCTAATCATTACTAAATTATTAGATAGTATTTACTAATAAAAAATAAACATTTAATAATCATTTACTTTTGGCCCCTATTCTAAAGTGATGTGTATGTCACGTCACTTTTCGTACCGGAAGACCCGATTGGTACCGTTAGCTTTACTTCTTTTACATTGTTTTATTCGTATTGAAATTTTTATTAAATACAGACGAAACTAATCTATTAAACACAAAATTCCCTTACACATTTCAACAAAGCTAATGATTGTAAAATTAGATTTTTACTGTTTAAAGGAGTAAATGTCTGATTAAGCTAGTTCCGGCTGCTATCTGTTAGCTTAAAATGGCGATAAATAAATGTGCCGTTTTGGGCTTTCTATTGCCAAACTTTTGCAAGATACATTCATAAATATCAATATAAAGAAATAATATTAACTGTACACTTACAAATAATGTGTTTAAAACACGTAAGTTCGGTCTGCGCATGCGTCGTTGACCTAAAAAGGAACTTCCGGACGAATCGGGTTACCGGTACGAAAAGTGACTTGACAGTGCATGTAGTGCAGAGGTTCCCAAACTTTTCAGCCCAGGACCCCCAAAAAAACCGTGCAGCCAACTCGCGACCCCCACAGTAAAAGAAATATATTTTTGTATTAATTTTATTTTACAAAACCATTTAAATTAGGCTTATTTGTGTTTGTTTTGATTGTGTATTGCTTTATATAAATCAAATTCCCCCAAAAAATGATGATACATGCCAAGTCATAATTGTAAAAATACATTTTGAAATCATCTCGCGACCCCCAGATTTTGCTTCGCGACCCCCGAGGGGTCCCGACCCCCACTTTGGGAACCACTGATGTAGTGGTTAGATCATCTACACTTTGGAGGTAAACCAGTGTAGGATCAAAGTGAGCTCCTTCACTGGCTTCTGTGACTGTTTGTGACGTAACAACCTTACCAGGGGACAAATTAGGCTACGTTTAGGCACAGTTCTATGGTTAAGTTTAGGATTGGAGTTTGGGTTGTTGGTAATGATATCGAGAATCGGATAACAGAGTACTGTATATCATTAAATATTTTTTTTGACAAACCTATGAATGGTCATCACTTTAGAATAGGGGACGGAAGTAAATGATTAGCAAATGTTTTCTCAATATTAGTAAATACTATCTAATCATTTACTGATGATCAGGTAATGTTATCCTAATGGTTAACTAACATTTATAAATGATTTGTATCATTATTATAAAGTGTTACCGCTTGTCCAAGCCATCACCCTGACCATAGACATATAATTAGCAAACGCGCAGTTCGACTCTGTGTCTATCGACCACTTAGCATCTGAGCTAGTCCAGTTTTGAAGCGTTCTCCTGTTTGTTTTCCCTATAGCCGTTAGCATTAGCCCTCAAAATACGCACGTTATGAAAGATACAGAGAGGGTCAGCTGGTACAAACCTACGGACCACATTTAGCCGAGGTAAAAGGTCAAAGCCTCATTACAAGTTATTGTTGAGTTTACAAACTTTTTGTGTTTTATTATAGGTAAAATGTGTGTATAAAACCCTCTCTTCTGAAAGACCTGGAAATGCAATCATTAACCTGTAACTGTTTTAACCTGTCTATGTCTTTTCTGTTTATTTTAAAACTAAATTCTGTGTTCTGGGTTGTGTTGTTGGAGCCTCTTAGCCAGGACTCCCTTGAAAAAGAAATCTCCGAATCTCAATGGGACTTTCCTGGTTAAATAAAGGTTAAATAAAATTAAAAAAAGAATTGTCTGATCTAGTGAATCATTTAAGACTTTTATGACCACTAAATATACTACTCATTTACATGTTACAAGTGAAAACAGCAGAAAAATTTCATAAACATCACCAAATAAAAGTTGTACATCAAGCTACACTTTGATCCTTTCGTGAAATATTCTCCTCATTTATTATTTATTTACATGTTTTCATAGAAAACCACCAACAATTCACTGTTCAATGCCCAATAGACTGAGGATGTGAAGCTCCATAGAAATGAACTAAACAGGAAACAAACATGCCAGCAGGAAGTTAGCATTTTTGAAATTTGAGTATGAGTTTTTAATTTTGTGTGCTTGTTTTTTTACCTTTCATGGCCACCGTACTTCTGTAACAACACCCTCAACCTACTTAGTTACATGTGTAAATAATGAGCTCTACAATAAAGTTCCACCAATGACAAAAAGATACTTCCAAGTCCTCCACACACAATCATACTCTGTTAATGAAAATGGCGTCATAATAAACTTGCCCTCTCTCACTCCAGGCTTGTTTCTGCACTAAAGTTGGCGCGAGCTCACTTCTCACTAATCACAGAGAGTAATACAGCCGCAGAGGCGTCCATCACGGCTGTATAAATCCTGTGCATTAATGTGGCAGAGACAAATGCTGATTGGTGCACCGGAAGGTCAGCCCGAGCCAAAGTCAAATCCACTGGCTCCTCTGTGGGCTTTTCTCTCTGAGCTGGATCCAGATCAGGAACGTGGCCTGGTTCAACCTTAGTTAGTCTACGCCGAGGTTTTATGTGTGACAATTATGCAAAGTGATATTTACGTTTAACACACTGGTACAACTGTGAAACTGTGGCCCAAAGAATAAAAGAAAAGAAATATTGACCTATTGTGTAATTTGGTTAGCTGAGTTTATGTTTTTTTAATTTCAATTTTTGTGTGTATTTTTAAGTTGGGGCATAGTTTTTTTTAATTTGCGTTTCTGATTTTTATTTTTATTTTTTGTTTTTGAATTTCTGTTTGCATTTTCGAATTTGTGTTTTGGATTTTGCGTTTATGTTTTTAAGTTTGGGTTTATGATTTCGGATTGTTTTTTTTTTTTTCCATATTTTATTTTTTTGTGTTTGTTTTTTTCAATTTTTGTTTGCGTTTTCCAATTTGCGTTTATGTTTTTGAATTTGCATTCCTAATTTTGGATTAGCTTTTACATTTTTGTTTGTGTTTTTGACTCTGCGTTTGTGTTTTTTAATTTATGTCAATGTTTTTGTGTTTCTGGTTTTGGATTTGCGTTTGTGTTTTTGAATAGAGGTTATGCAGGTGACCTCACAGCATTCTAAATGTTCATGCTGAGTGGCAACGATGCATGAGAGTTAATAGAGAGAAATTACATTTTCAAGAGTTCAATAAACAGGAAAAACAAACTACAGTTTGATAACAAACTAAACCCACAACAAGTCTACTGAGCACTGGGTTTGTAACTGTCATGTACGAAGAGAAAATCAAGTCAACAGTTGTAGCAAAGCAGATAAACAACAAGACTTTAGCTTCTCTCACATTTATCATTGAAATCACACACAGTTGAACTTATAACCTTTTTCTTCGTAAAACATGTTTTTGAGTCCGTTTGCTGCTGTTAAAATGTCCTAAACCATCAACTCTTGTTAATAGACAAGCCATTGCCACGACAACAAAGAAGTATAATTGTTTTGCCCGAAGATTTGCCACTCTTTCTAAATGTTGCTAAGCAAAATAATGTCAGTGCATAACCTCTATTTGTGCTTCTGTTTTTGAATTTGTGTTTCTGTTTGTAAACTAGCATTTCTGAATTTGCATACACATTTTTCTGTTTGAATGGTTCGCTCCACAGCTAATCCTGCCAGTAAAACATATGGTTTAGAAGTAATATGATTGCTTTCGTAAGATTAAAACATGTTTTGTTTATGTTAAAAAAAAACATAACCTACAGCCATTTTTACTTTGTTTTTGAAATTAGGTTGAATAAAAAAAAATTCAGATCATTCAATAAAAGAAAAAAAATGGCCAAGCCCTACTTTTAGAACCAGTGAATTTGTTGAAATAGTTGAGAATGAATCCAAAAACGTGCCAGAACATCCTAAGCAAACACCACTGTTCTCCAATAAACCCCCTGGTGCCCGAGTGTACCCAGCCCCGGGGACGCTCCTGCCTCTGCACCGTGAGGGAGCGCGCCTGTCGTCCTGGGTGTCTTTAAGAGGATTAGCACACAACGATCCGGAGGTGGGCTCTTCATTGTGCTCCAAACAGTGAGAGATGAGTGATGTGACAAACAGATATCCGGATTATGTTCAGTCAAAAACCTGTTCCTTCAGTGGGATCTTTAAGAGCTTTGGATAATGCCCTTATGTTATTGATTTAGGTTGCTTAAGAAGAATTCGCTCCTAAGGGTTTTGATTGGTTTGAACTAAAACTGACAATGGAACAAGCATAAAGTATCTTCAAAGAGACCTTTCTAATGATTTGTTGTGTAAATCTGGTCAAAAAAGGGTTTAATCCTAATTATTGTAGTTGTTTGTTATGCAATTTGGTCTGAAAATCATTGCAACATACTGTTTTCAATGTAAATAATTGATTAAATACAGGATAATAATTGTAAACTTACATCTCAAATCATTTCGCGACCCCCAGAATTTGCTTTGCGATCCCCTAGAGGGCCCTGACCCCCACTTTGGGAACCACTTTTGTAAATGAGAGCAATTTAACTATTTTTGTGTGGTTCTGGTACATCCAATCTGGTGTCTCACAATGAGTCTCATCCCATTTCTAAATTACAGCTTTATTTCTTTTCACTCCAGCCTCAGGAATTTCAGGGTTTTCAATTCAATTATTTCATTTATTTTTGTATAGCCCAAAATTACAACAGTCATCCCAAAGGACTTCACATGGTCAAATAAAAGTCAAAGATTAAAAAACTGAGATGGGAAGGAATCCAAGCGAGGATGGGATCAGGTTCTGGAAACCAGGGGCCCTCTGAGGTCCAGGCCTCGACACTACAAGTACAAGTACAAGTATAAGTATCCAGATATTATAATAGATCCATGCCAAGCCCTGGTGATCAAAGATGGCAGGCACTGTGGGTCAATGGCTTTTGCTCAGTGGCGTTCGTAGCCATCATGGCCGTTAGCTTTAGCCTTTTGCTAGGTGCACTACAGGCTATGGAACCTGTGCAGTTGTGTTTCTACCATAATTCTTTGCGTGAGGAGCAGGACGAGCTCGAGCCGAGTGAATCCGAATGAAGCCAAAAGCTCACATGTGACCGTTCAGACCAATCAGAGCGGGAGTAACTAAGCTGCGGTAGCCGAAGCTAAAACTTAAAAAGCCGTTTTATACTAAACTAAAACTTTTTGAACCAGAAAATGTTTTATGGTGTGAAACTAGGTAAGAATTGCCGCAAAATCGAACAGTTTTAAAAGCTGTAGATGCTGTTTCTACCGAACCAAGCAGTTTGCATTTGCATTGCGCTTTAGGGAAAAATCCTTTCTAGCCTGTAGAGGGATTTTCCTGCTGCAGGACCAAAGGAGCGACCACTGGGGCTGATTTACAACAGCTACAAGCTAGCAATGTCCTATCCATATAATATAATCGATCCAAGCACGTGACCAAGTAGTTGGGCGGAGAGTAGGTGGTACCAGTTTGGCTAATGAACAACAGCCATATGCAAACATATTTTCAAGCCAGGGAATGACATTTTAATTTGTAAAGCTTCAGCTAATACCCAGTATATATCTTCATAAAGACACATAAGAAAATAATGAAGATATCTTAGAATATCCACAGTACATCAACATAAGCTGACAGTTTCTTCACAGTGTGAGCATGTACCTGTAGAGTTCAAAGTCATCATTAGCATTGCAAAAAAAAAAAAAAAAAAAAAAAAAAAAACTCCCTGAGCATCATTAAATTTTCATCTGTGTGCATAAGTTTTCTCCAACTTGCTCTGGCTGCACTGTGTGATTTTCATTAGAAGCAATTCAAAATCAATCAAAAATAATAAATGATAAACTTGTAGCTCAAATTATCAAGCCATTGAGAAAACGATTCCAAAAACAAGCTTGCACAAGAGTTGTTTTTTCAGTTCTACTTACACTGAAGGAGCAGTTTCAGATTTGGCAACTGTGCGAGGAGCCACAAAGAGAGAATACCGCTGATAATAAATAAAGGACTCATTCATTAAGAAGCTCATTAGGAGAGTTTAATTAGCGTTCTGCTTAAGCACAAACGTATAGGTCTGTGGAGGAGCAGTTTATACGGGACCACAAAATGACCAAGTCTGGAGTTTAAGAGTCGTGCAGTGAAACTATAGGCATTTCACTTCTGGTATGTTTGAATTTCGTCCATTTAAAGCAACACTGGGCAACGTTTTTAGGATTGGAGTCTTGCAACTGCTTGTCTTTGTGAAGATAAGATGTTTTCAGTCTAAAAAGTCAATCTATATTTTAAAACTCTGCAAAATGTCTTAATAACTTCATAGTTTAAAAAGCTGCAGAAATTAGTTTTAAACAAAAATGTAGGTCTTATGCTCCTAACCACATACTCTCCACAGAGCTAATAAGCCCTGAGGAAGTTTTCACACTTTAAATATACATTTTTTTTCAAAACCTACTTCCTGTTAGTGCAGTGTGTCGCACAAGATACAGCCATTTTACAATTGAAATCAACAAAAGTAACTTAGAAACCGGCAGGTTTTCGGCAAAGTTTCCATAGTTGTAATGCACACAGACAGAGTTTCTGCCTCCATCATGGAGAAGTGGGCGTTCCCTCGAAGAGCATGACCACACTTGTTAAGGGTTGAGGACAAACAGAAGGTTTTACATGGGGTTAGGCCTAAGGCCTAGTTTACAAGACAATGTTCCCCAGAAAACCGTCACAAAACGTTTTTTTGCTCACAGTTTAAATGGTTATAAGCTAATCTTCCTTTACATGGAAACACAGATAGACTGAAAATGCTGTAGTTCTTATGCCGCGCCAGGAGGTGGCGGTATTGTGCTAGGACTCCAGATGACCTTACCATGACCACACTCAGCTTATAATAACTCGAGCATTGACAGGTTTTCAAGTTCTTCATATCAATAAAATGGCGAAGCAAGCAACAAGGACCAGCGCGCGAGCAAAAAGGGAGATTGCACGAAACAAACACGAAGGGCCGAGGACCAGTGCGCGAGGAGAAGTGCGCGGGGAAGACGCAGATTGCTGAGTTGGACACAAACACGGGGAAGACAGCTCGCTTTTACCGGGCACAGACACTTGGACATCTATCCTGCATGTGCTTCCAACTTTATTTTCTTCTGTACACACGAATTTCAATGGACTAATCAGCACCCGGAGAGGCGATTTGTTTTGTGTCTCCTCTGCAATACACAGGTAAACACTGGACATTGTTGGTTTAACTTTGTGAGAATGAAAGGTGCCATATTGGTTTAAAGAGACATTTTTGGTGACTGTGCAAGTCTTCTTCTACGGTCTTAAAGTAGCGGCTACTGCGTGTGCATATCAGTGACGTAACCGTCGTCATTGACAACTGTGTTTTCATGTTTACACCGCGGTATATCCACTGAACCTCCGCGGCGAAACTACCTCTTACCTCTTGAATCGTATCCAGTGGAACGCTGATTCAATGAACATGTAGCTGTAAAAGAGAAGCCAATCTGGCATAGAAACGTCACGGATTCGTGAAAACTCATTGTCGTAAACTACCCCTAAGTTTTGGTCTGAAGTTACAAAGTTTAGGTCTGCACCTCGAATTTGGTTAAGGTTAGGATTAGTATTTGTGAATGTCTTTACATCCACCATAGAAATGAACAGGGCAGCAACGCATGAAATACACATGCAAACAATAGAAATTGCGTTCATATTACACTCTGAACAGGCTGTCTGTTTAGTAACGAGGTTCTTCTGAACCACAAAGACAGTAGAGAACGCTAACTAGTTGTCAAAAGGCAGAGTTTGAAGCTGAGCCTGCGAGAACTGTTTCACTGAAGCGGCTTTAAAACTGATTTTAATTGCCTTTTATTTTGTTACTGTATAACCGTGCTCTGGCCTCATAGCAAGAAGGTCCTGGGTTCGACTCCCGGGCCTCCTGGGGCCTTTCTATGTGGAGTTTACATATACTTCCCGTGTCTGCGTAGGTTTCCTCTGAGCGCTCCGGTTTCCTCCTACATCTAAAACATGTCCAATATGCCTCCCCTCCCCAGGACTACAGATGTAAATTAGCTGTAAGCTAGAATCTGGTGGAAGCATGTCCGCCTTTGTGCTAAATGCAAAATTGTACATTGTCGATAGAAAAACATTCCTTAATTAACATTTAGCCTTGTAATTGCTTGGCACAACTTGTACTGAACACAATAAGATAAACTATTTCAGAATTTCAACAAGGAACTGTAACATCAAAATTTCTAGATCCCAAACCACCAGCTGAAAAAGTCTTCAGACGACAACAATATCACCAAGTTTTAAACCATAATCTTCAAATGTTATTTCAGACTGTAGTGAAATCCGACTAAAAAGCCCTGCGTGGAATCCCATTACAGCAGGAAAAGATGTGTCGTCTGCGAGACATGAGCCTTTGAATCCTTCGCATAAACCTACAAAACTCTCTGTTTGTGCTGAACCCCGACTTTCCCCCCCAAAGCCGTTCCTCTGCGCGTCTGAAACGGCATGAATACTTGCTCGAGCAATTATAAAACGCGAGATGAAATCAGCCGCTCAGGATGTGGGTCTGTATTCCCCTGTCAGAGAACGCGGCCTCGCTGTGCTAATCCAACGCTAATAGGACGGGTTCAATCGCAGTGTCAAGAGCAGCCAAACACGGGGATTTTCACACAACCAACCCACCTCCGAAAGCTCTCCTGTGTGTGGAGAGAGTGGAGCTAAGGTGCAGCCAAAAAACACAAACAAAGAAGAGTCACACACACACACTTCTCTAATGACGGTGTGACTTCCTCGGCTCTGTAGAGTACAAACAAAATCAGAAGCACTTGTTCTACAAAACGCAAAAATACAGTGATAAGAAACTAAATGGTGGTGAACAAGTGCAAATTCAGTACAATATTTATGCAGCTTTGAGAGAGAGAGTGCATAGTTTGAAATAGTACATGAAAGTCAGCTGGTTTTAAGGTAGATTTTATACAGTATATCTGTCTCCTGAACTATTGATCTTTTTGTAGTAATCCAGAGCCGACCAGTGCAATAGGCAGTATAGGCTAAAAGTGATGAAGAAGAGGGCACCACCTGATGTTCTGTGGGTGCTCTGACAGTCTGGACCAGCCTGGTAGTAGGGATGTCACAATATCAAATTTTAGAATCACGATTATTGTGAATGGAAAAATTACAATTTTGTGATTATCGGCATAGATAAAGAACACAAGACATGTATTTTCTTAAAGGAAATTCTGTGACATTTTATCAGCTGACAGTGACAATACCTTAATTATGATATAGAATAAAACAAATATGCAAATCTTAATTTAATGCTTTAAATAGATTATCAACAAAACCATGTATAAAAACAGTACATTACATAGTTCATTCTACCTTTAACGATTGCTTTAATGTTCTCAATATACTGTACTTACAATGAGGGATTGATTACTAACTAATAACATAATATACAGTATGTGACTAGATGACTCACGACAGAGACTTCACTACACGTTTTGTTTTTCCTGCAGGTGGTCTGATAATACGACATACAATTTTTTTCTTTTTTTTTTTCTCTTCTTTTTTTTCTTTTCTTTTTCGACATCCAACATGAGATGCAGATGCTGGATCATGTTGGATGTCTTAGCGTTTTAGTGGCAACTTTTCAAAGGCACATTGTGCATCCATTAGCTCGTACAAAGCCCTGGTCATCTTTAGAACATCCCCCTGACTTGATTCTTTGGATTCTACAACTCCTGGAGCGCCGTTTCCTCTGCTAACTTCAGCAGCCATTCAACATAGCGGTGAGTTGACAACAGACTCTGTTCGGCCACTGGCGCTGCCCACGCACGGCAGCCACATCACACAAGACGTGTTTGCAGTATACCATGTATACTGCAATATTTTTGATTATTGAAAAATTGTAGTAAATTTTAAATAAAATGTAAGTATTAACAGTTTAAAGACATATCACGGGCTGTACAGAGCAGTTGTTCTCTGTCTAAAAATCACATCTATAGCTTAAAATTCAGCAAAACGTCTTAATAACTTCGTCGTTTTTAAAGCTTTTCAACAAAAATGTAGGTCTTATGCTCCAAACTCACCACATAGCCTAGTCCTGATGACGCTTTTAAACTTTTATTATATATCTAAATATTTTTTTTCAAAATCCCAATGAAGTTTTAACATGAGAGGCCACTGCTGAGCTTCATTACTGCATCTGTATGGAACAGTTTTCGTTTATTCTACTTGATTATTTTTAAAGAATTTGTCATGACAAAGTTAAACAGCGTCAGTGTTAAGTAAATTAGCTCTGTATGCATAAAAAAAAACAAAAACGAAAAAAGGCTAGGGCTGGCACTAGCCTGTCGTACACTCGCTCATAAAAGAGTACTTTCGTTCCTCTCTACTCTTCCCACCTTGACATCAGAGGATCTGGGTCATGGCTGTGAGGCAAAGGACCACTGCAGCTAATGTGAAGAGCTGAAGCATTGGTGAATGTTGTGGTACCCTTCTGTATACATTATGCCCCCTGAAAGCCACACTAGGTTTCTAATATATTTATCTCACATCAATATGCAGCCTAAAATGATTACAGTTCTTCATTAATAAAACATGTCTATTGCATGTTGTTGTATTTCTGTTGCATTGAGAAGTCAAAGACCCGCTCAGTCAGCTGTGGCAGACATGACACTGTCAATAGAGGATTAAACAACAGCCATGACCAAGGTCTGAGCACTACTTACTCAGGGAAAAGCTCCATTTCTCCCAGACATCACTAATAATTCCATTTGTGTGCTGGCGGCCGGCCTTGTTCCTGCACAGTTCACAGAGCCTTGACGGCAGGGTGCCCAGAAGAGATGGTGTGTCAGGCTGAGCTATGGCCTCCTAATGAGGGCGCTCATAATCCTTTAGCTGCCGCCTAATGGGCCGTTTAAAGGAAGACAATGCATCTTGTGGCACATAACCCCACTCCTCTTTACAGGCTCATTTGTAGGAAATCATGTTACAAGGAGAAGCAATTAGCTAAAGCAGTGATAAAGGGCCACAGAGATGTGTTTTTACTAAAGTATAGTACTTTAGTGTGTCTGTGAATCTGCATCAGAAAACCTTAACATTACTAATGCATTCATTCATTTGTAAATAGAGCAGACAATAACTCGTCTAAGCATGCACCGTTTACCGTTTACATGATCTGCGGATGAACTCAGTCTTTGAAGAATGTTTGATCATTTGCAATGAAGCCTGGCAAATGAGTGGTTTTTGGTCCACCATGAATAGCATAGGAGATTCTGCTTAGTAACGCTTTGCTTACAACACCATATTGCACAAGGCTTCACGGTGGGGATGGGGCGTTGATGTTGGTGAGCTATTTAATTTTTCCTCTTCACATGACGTTGTGTGTTTCTCCCAAATAATTCAATTTTAGTTTCATCAGTCCACAAAATATTTTGCCAGAAGTTCTGTGGAGTGTCTAGGTGATTTTTTGCGAACTTTAATTGTGCAGCAATGTTTTTTTTAGGCAGCAGTGGCTTCCTCTGTGGAGTCCTCTGATGAGCACAATTCTAAACTGTTGTTTTACATGTAGTCAGTGGATGCACAGAGATACTGGACTGTGCCAGTACGTTCTGTAAGTCTTTAGCAGACAATCTAGGGTTCTTTTTTACCTCTGAGTATTTTGCGCTGATCTTTGGGCGTTATTTTTGTTGAAAGGCCGCTCCTCAGGAAAGAAGCAACAGTGCAAAGCTCTCTCCATTTGTACAGAATTTCTCTAACTATAGACTAATGAACATCCAGACTTTTAGAGATGGTTTTGTAACCTTTTCCAGCTTTATACAAATCTACAATTCTAGATTGCAGGTCTTCAGACAGCTGCTTTTGAGCGAGCCATGATGAACAACAGACATTGCTTCACATTAAGACACAGTGCTTACCAGGAGTGTCTTTTATAGTGGGCAGGGCAGCTTTAAGCCACTCCTCAGTGATTGGACACACTCTGATTTAAATTGTTTGGTAAAATGGGGAAATAATTGCTCTTAAAATCTACTTAGGCAGAAGGTTCACTTACTTTTTCTTTCCCATTTTGTCATGTTGTAACATGTTTGCATGTTATCCTCATTAAAATATGAAAACCTATAAATGTTTGGATGGTTTTAGTTAAAGCAGACACTGTTTTTTCATTGGTGTGATTTTGACAAAGATCAGATCACATTTGATGGTGATTTTAAGCAGAAATGTGCAAAATTTCAAAAGGTTCACATACTTTTTCATGCCGCTGTAGATAGATAGATAGATAGATAGATAGATAGATAGATAGATAGATAGATAGATAGATAGATAGATAGATAGATAGATAGATAGATAGATAGATAGATAGATAGATAGATAGATAGATAGATAGAACTCTAATGCATTATTATTGTTAACCTGGTTCAGAATGTGGTGTATGGAGGGATTACATATTTATCAACATAAGAAACACACAACCTGACAGCAGAAGGAACCGGAAAAAGCAGCAGCAGCAGCAACACTAGCCATCACTGTGTGGAAACAAAAGTTATGCTGCTAAATCAACATTTGTAAATGAAATTTATCTTTGTGACTACATTCAGCAGAGTGAAAAAACACCTGATTGAAAACTGTCGGTCATCCAGTTTGGTTATTCAAAGAATTTTGCACAGAAAACTAAACATATAGGGCAGGGCTATTCAATATTTCTTGAGGGCCAAATTTTACCGAAGACAGTGGCCGCCAGGCCGGATAGTTGCACAAAACGTCACCCCTTTTGACAAAAATTAGGGTTACGCTAATGCACTATTTCTCTTTCAGGAAAATACTGCTATATTCTATGTTTGAGTTTGAAGGCTCTACAAAACTTCTGAAAGCTAAACCACAATTAAAAAATGACCAGATCAGTACTAAGAAAATCTCAGCCTTAAATACACCAAACAAGGTCTAAAGTTGGATTAAACCAGAACTAAAATAAGAGCCAATCAAGTCTAACGAATAGTAACCCAGTTTAAAACCAGCAAGCAAGAGAACGTATCCTTTTGTAATTGTGGGAAAATAGGTTGAGGAGCAGATTTGGCCCAAGGTCCTTAAGTTGAATAGGCCTGGCATAGGGTATCTTTATCTACATGAGAAGAAAGTGACGTTGACCGATAAGCCCCCATACCTGAAAACTTATTTACCAAGTGTGATTATAAACTAAATGATACATTCATGTGCATGCAATTTACTACGTGGAAATGGATATAAAGGATCTTCCACAAAACCAACATGTATCAAATTCAGCATTGTAAGCTTTTGTGTGTGACAAACATTTGTGTCAGGTTTTTGCTCCTTTTTTAGTGTTACTAGCTCGTTTGCTCGAAAGCAAATGGATATGGATATGACCAAGTTTGATATGACCAAGTTTAAAGTGATTATACTACATTTTTTTTACAATAAAATAACTTATTATCAGTTTCACCCGCACAGTTATCTTGTTAATGTTTCCTTTACGGTGAAATTAGGCTGCAATGTTTTGCCTTCATCTAATAATGTCCCGTTTGTTCACCCTTTGCTGCTAAGGATGTCTGGGGTTGTTGTTGTTAGCGTTGTGACTAACTGCTAGCATACTGACACGGTGATAAAAGATGGCTGCCGCTTTACGTCAATGGCTGCGCTCAGTGGCGCATTGCAGCGGGTTAGCTACGTACGGAGTGGGAGTTTGCTAGAGCGAGCGGAGCTGTAGTCGAAGCTAAAGATTAAAAAGCCATTTTTAATGAAACTGAAGAACTGGGAAAAAGTTCATGATATAAAACTAGGTACAAATTTTCACAAAGTCCAACCTTTTTAAAATGTGTTTGCTCTGTGAGGCAGCAGCAGTTTGTGATTACATTGTGCTCTATGGAAAAAATGCTTTCTGGACTGAGGGAATTTAAAGGTGGTATGGACGATTTTCAAAAGTCCAATCGAGTGAGCAGTTTGAGATGGTCTCCGAGTATTATTGGTTCTCACACTTGCCAATCATTACCTGCGTGATGTCGTACATGCTCACACCCAGCACGTCCGCTCGCTCCCTAGCCGCGCATGCGCATTTGGTTGAGTGGTGTGATGATATGATATGCAGCTAGCCGAGCGAAGCGAGCACACGTTTATGGAGCTGCACAGTGAAAGACCGCCCTGGTTCCGGAAGAGTTTTGCCCCATGTTATAGTGCCATAGGCTTTTCGAAAAATTCAAATATTAAGAGTTTAAAGACATACCGCGGGCTATCCAGCTATGTGCTAACTCAGATCCACAGCGCGGTTGTTTTCAGTCTAAAAAGCACATCTAGAACTTAAAATTCGGCAAAATGTCGTAATAACTTCGTAGTTTACAAAGCTGAAAAAACGTTTTTTAAATAAAAATGTAGGTCTTATGCTCATGACTCACCACATAGCTGCTTAGCCCCAAGGACGTTTTCAAACTTTTAATATAATTTTTTATCGAATTCCCTATGGCAATTTAACATGGGGTTCGAGATTTAGGAACCAGGAAGTGGGCGGTCACTGTTGAGCTCCATTAGCTCGTATATTCACTGTACGCATCTGTCCGCGGAAAACAGCAATGGTGGAGGGACGAGGATGGAGGAGTAAAAGTGTTGACGTCGCTCAGAAGCAAAACTCAAGTGATTCTGGTGGAATCATGCACGCGATGGCGAGTTGAAATCTCAAGTCGGGCTGCCATAATGACGACGCCTCCGTAGCGTTTCTCCGGACAGGTACGATTTTCATTTACTTTTAGTTTATGTATTTTGTATAAAATCTATCTGTAGATTAGTGATGTCGAAACGTACACTTTTGCATTGCATTGAGAGCTCAAAACGCTGTTTGTAGCTTCTGTTTTGATTTCTAATCAACGTAATAACATAAAAATACACTAGCTAGCGTTAGATTTTTCCTCTGGTCATTACGGAATATTTGCTTGGGGAAATTATATTTCTTTCACTCTTTTACAGTTACTACAGCACTGTCACGTCTACTCCTCTGTCACACTCACACTGGACTAGGCAGCCACAGCCTCCTGGGAGACGTTGTCTGATCGGTAAATAGCTTGAATTATATTTGTGAATTCAAACAAATGAACTTTTCTGCGTTATAGCTAAAAATAGAACCACGTATTGTGCCTTTATGGTCATTTGTATTTTCTTTTACTTTTTTGATACAGAGATGCAGATTTCTCTGTAATAGGGGTTGAGAGAATGGCTAGTAGCAGCAGCAGTGGTGGTAAAGAGAGATTACAAGAAAGACCAAGGTGAATACATTTTTGCATTTTTGTTTGTTATTTTTATTAGAGCCTCTACCTCAGCTAATGTAGGGTTCTTTGATGAGGATGACATCAATAGTCTCCAGAATTCTATGTAAGTAAAAGTATTTACTGTAAATGATTAGGGCTGGACGATTTGAGGAAAAATAGCCAATTGCAATTTTTTAGGGAAATATTGCAATTATGACTCAATTCGTGATATATGTTTTAAAAATCTGATTCTGTTCACATTTCAAACATGTCCGGGAAAATGGCAAAAAAGACAAACAGTTTTACTTGAGAAATGCAGTAACTATTCAGCTGAGTCTCAGTACAGTTTATGCTTTCAAAGTCTGACATTTCCAAAAGAATGGGAAATGTTTAGGACATTTCAATATCTGCAATGTTTAGTATTTTTATTTTTTTAAGTGCTTGTATATTGTCTGTTTAGTTTATTGTGGAAATTCTAATGCCATTTTTGTTTTCGCAGACACTAGTCAATATAAAAAGTGGTGCTAAACACAATCTGAATATTTGGCATGGGGCTAAAAACCCAAAGATCGCAGCAGTAAGTATTTTTGAAAATCACACTAACAGACACACAAGACACCAACTAATATGTCCATATACATTTTGCAAGCTGGAGAAGAGAAGGATTGCGGTCTTCTTCTAAGTTGGAACAGAGACATTAGCAATCATTTTTCGTACTCCTGTAAAGAAGCTGAAAGTTATGAAGCTTCATGGTTTGTAATTTATCATTGTGCTTGGAGGCTTTTGCATGTGAAATGCTTTGAGATACACTAGATGTAATTTCTATCTGTTCATGTTGTCTTGTAGGACCTGTGGACTGGAGTGCTACACCATGTCACTGGTGTTCATGTGTGTTGTTTTGGATCATGCAGTCATGCAACATTAGAGGGTTAGAGGAAAGCCAAACGAAGAACTACATTAGAAAAGGCTCCAGAAAATCGTTCTGGATCTACGCTGGCTGAAAAATGTGCTAAAGTATCTGTCTTTCAAGTGTGACATTTTCATTTCTCAATTCTTCACAAATTGCTGTATTCTCTACCATTTCTTTCAGTAGATCGACTACAGAGCTACAGTCCTTCCACAATCACATTCTGATGTATGCCTCCAAGCGCTTCAGCTTCTCCAAACCGGTTTATAAAGCATGAATCTTGCTGGCTGGTCTGGACGACAACAACCATCTTCACTGTGAAGCTCATGGGAGGAGGACACATGCAGATGGCACACATCAGTAAGCGTACAATCATAATTTGCTACTTAGAAAAGTATTATATTTATTACAACTGAAAAATCATTTCTGAATAATGGCCAAAATTAAAAATGTATAATATATCTTTTGCTCTTTCTTATATATGGCGGATTGTACAGCAATTGCTCTAAAATGTGGCGACACCATAAAAATACAGAGTACTGGTACATCCCAAGACGTCCGAAGTGCCAATGTGCGTAAAAGACTGCTGGCTGCAAGAGAGATATCAGAGAAAAGACCTGTGAGACTATACAATCTACGTAGGCTGGGGCTTTTGTCTCGTGTTCCAGCGCTAACAACACAGGAACTGCACCAACAGAAAGCGTGAGTTTTTTTGTTGTGTACGTTATTACTGTTTTCAAGTTATGTAATTTGACTGACATTGCTTTTTTTTCTGTCTCCCACAGGACAACCATCTCAGCCCTGATCCTTTTTCAAGTTTTTATATATATTTATACACACACACACACTTGCAACTAATGTGTACATTATAAATATGTGAAATAAAAACTATTCACTTTTTTCATAAATTGAGTTATGACAGTTATTTTTTTTTTATCTGTTCACTCACATAACTTTAGATGATTGAAGAAATGTAACAAAATATTTTGGTAAATCATTTATTAAATATGTAAAAAAATGAGCAACAAAAATACAAACTTATGTGCAAATATCGCCACACCACAAACTGTCTGTGGCTTTCTTCAAGTTCCTGGGCATCCATCTCTGCTCTTCAGACATGTCTTGCCAGTCTTAGAACTCCAACTTGCACGATGTATGTGATGGTATGTTGTTCAAGTAGGGTGGGCATAAGCTTACAGTTCCTGCAGACACACCAGAAGTGAGGTTGCTCTGGATTTGGCGATCCTGGCGGTGGTGGATCATCATGACGGTGGTGGATCATCAGTGTGTGTGAGAGGATGTCAAAGATGAGGCCTAGTTCACTCTGTGGAGCAGCTTCTGACACTTTCCAGGGCCATTTTTTAAATTCTTTCCTGTAAAAAAAGATCACAGTTGAGCATTTTAAACTTTTGGATTAATAATAAATCAAAAACAATTCATAAGTTACATGATGTGTTCTAAGCAATTCTTATAATGTGGAAAAATGTCAGTTATTATGGATGCTTGTCAAAGTTACATGAGGGGGACATTGTAATAAGTGATTTGAGTGTGAAAAGGCCCTACACCATGGAATAGTAAAAAGTTCTGTACAAACAATATGATTTCATAGTCTTGTATATAAAATGTGGTATTATTCTGTTCATGTATTGTCAAAAACATAACTTGGCCACACACCTTTTCACTCTTCATCCTTTCTGCATGATGAAGAAGTTTGACCCTTGCCATATTCTCGGGTAACAGACCAGCCAGGATCCTGAACTCCTCTGTGCTTGTGCCTCGTTAGCTTTTCCTTTGATGCTCCCTGTACACCGGTGCCCTCGTCTTGGTTCTCTTCTTGCAGTTGGTAGTAGGGGACGGCCCATCCGTGGGTCATCCGGGCTTTCCTCTTCAATTCTCTAATCATACATGTAGAAAATAATATAAATTTATGATCGAAATTGTTGGTAATGGCTGGCTGAACGCTAGCGTGCTAACATACAGCATTCAATATATTGATTCTACAGCCTTTCTACTTTCAAGTTTTAAAAACATACATGGCGTTTTTACATATCAAAATTGATAACCACTTACTGGTGGGCGACGCGACACTTTCAAAATATATATATTTCCTTTCAAAGGTAATCCTGCGAAGTGATTCCCGTCTGGTTTTGTTGTAAACAAACTCATGTGCTGCTGAGTGCTGACCCCGGTTCTGCCTCTGCGTGCGCGCACACGAGACTTTGTGGGCGGAGATGCAGTGAAGGAGGGGGCTGATCCTGCGCATGCGCAATTTTTAAAAAGGGACTAACAGTCCAGGGAGTTTGAAATCCAGCAAAATCGTCCATGCCACCTTTAACCGCTGCAGTACCAATTTAGCGGCCACTACCACAACTCGAGATGATGTTAAGCTAGCAATATCCTATCCAGATAGAGCCATAGTCTTGCTTCTAACAGCCAAGAAAAAGCTTACAGTGATGAACAATTCTGAGGCTCACAATGAAGCTGTGCAATTTTGTTTCACAGCACCAGAACGATAAACTGAAAGACTCATAAATCAAACACATCCAAAACCATATTTTATTGGGACCATTGTTGCTGTTGACATTATCTCATCCGGCATCAAAATGGCTGACAAAATATCCTGCGTGGAGGTCATCCTGCACTGTCCCGTTCTCCATCACACCGGAACCATATGACCATGAATATGTATGCTCCGCTCTAAACCCTTCCTTCATCTTCCATATTCCTTTCTATCAAGGCTAATCCTATCCGTGCAAAGTGAATGAAATATCCGTGGATTACGGCGCCTGCGACCAAGGGAACAAGGACTCACTTTAGCGGCCTTCACGTGTCCTGCTGTCTCTCATCGGTCGACATACGGTAGGTAATGTTTCCTCGGAGCTTTATTAAACAGCACCTGCAGTTTTTACACATTGTTCTACACGGAAAACTGTAATGGGTTAAGCGTGTTGTGTTTAAAACTAGTCTGCGAAGAACATTACAGATACAGAAGTGTGGTTTTTCACTTGAGTTAAATCTAATTAACTTCTATACGTGACTTGTAAGTTATGGATAAAATGAGTCTAACAGAGCTTATGTTTCCAGTCACGTGGTTGCGGAGCTGCGGTGGAAGACTTGTTATTGAGCAGGGTTCAGTGCAAAGTCATCACGCTCCACAGCAGTCTGTCATTGAGGGTGCAAACACACGAAAGTAACCAGATTTCCAGATCCTAAACGCAGGACATAGGAGTGACTAGTGACTGCTAGTTGGACGTCTTTTCTCAGTTTGAATCACCAGTGACGACGTCTGGCTTGATTAAGATGTTGCAAAAGAAGCTTTTACAATCCAAACTTAGAATTGAATTGTCTCAGACCAATTTGTTTCAATTTCAATTCTATTTCACTCTAGCTACTAGGTCAGGTACATGCCCTGGTGGTCAAATATGTGAGCTCCAGTTCCAGTCCACTGATGTCTGTATTTGCTCAAGGCCTGTGAGAATGCTCGGATTTTGACTTGACATAAAACCGCTGCGACCTTCGAGAAAAATGGCAACTCTATGGATACTTTCCACACACTCTCTTGACTCTTGCGTACAAGGGCACTTGCCTGATCAGCCAGCCCCGCCTACATTCAGTTTAAATGTAGAAGTGTCTGAAATCAAGACAGAGCCAACAATCTCGTAGGCTGTCCCCCTCGCCTTCCCCTCCGCGCCGCAATTTCAAAACTTTCTGCTAACTGTTTCAAAACATTCAAGATGGCGGACGTAGCTGATAGATTATTGTTTTCGACTCTAGCTTCGGTTTTGAACAATTAGGAATGTATCAGTCAAACCGGAGCAGCAAACCGTGTTGAGAGTCTTCACACAGGTTAATGCTCCATTGAAAAAAATCCTCGCGCTACATATTTACAATTAACATCCGGTTTAGCGCATCGCTGTTTTGGTGGAATTTCCGTTTTTTTCTGTGATTGGTTGACTCGGAAAGTCCGTCCTCGAAATTGAAACCCGGCACTCTGATCCCAGACCCTCACGTCTTTGTAAAGTGTCTGTCAAAGCATGTAGGGACTGGCTGGTCAGGCAACAAGGGCACATTGGACCTGCACCTAACTCGCACTCAGTGTACGGCAAGGTTTCGCCTTTTGCTTGGTGCTCCCACAAGCTATCGAACATGCACAGTTGAGCTTCCCCCATGGCTCTTTACGTGTCGTGTGGGGTGAGCTCAAGCCGAGGGGAGCCAAAAGTGTTGGTCTGACCGTTCTGACCAATCAGAGCGGGAGTTTGTAGAGTGAACAGCAGTAGCAGAAGTTTAAATTTTATATTAAACTAAAGACTTATGAACTGTAAGATTTATTTATAGATCTTACAGTTCATCAGGTATCGCAGAGCTGCAGACGGTTCGCAAAAACAAGAAAGCAAAAGTGGTGTGTTGGCCAAAACCAACCAAAGTTAAGATAGCGGATGGCATGTTTTTTGACCTTTTGTCAAATAATAAAAATAAGGTAACGTTTTAGTTGTAAATTAGTTGTAAATTAGTAACCATTGTGTTTTCCATTCTAAAGTATATGATAAAAGCAGCACTTAGTGAAAAAACTACTGTACTGTCTGAACTGAACACTAATGATCAGGAGATTCACACTCCAACAGTACTTGTTGATATTAACCGTGTGTTGATGAATTTACAAAAGGAAGTTGTCATATTTAAAACCTAAATCATGTTTGCAGGGTGAAAATACCCCACTTTTAATTTAGAATATAAAAGTATACTTTTAATTTTTGTAAGCTTGACTCACAGAAACAGCAACAATCACTGGCGCAACAAACCCCAATGGTGCGATGCCAGACGATTTCTACAAAGTGAAATGAAATTGGCTGAAGCAAAACATTCTCTTATCAACCAGAAATATCTGCATTTATTCAAATCTATTTTGAATAAACACATTTACTTTTTATTTCCCAGTACAGACCCATCTCTTAAATTGTCCGCTTTGTGATCAACTTACATGACAAAAGCAAACACAGTCAAATACTCTTCAAGTCATCACTCTTTAGTCTGCAAGAAACTTTGACGACTTTAGTTTTACTCCTTTGGCATATACCTGTGCAATGCGCTAGTGCGGGAGCTAAGCAGCACAACACTATATCTTCATTACACTCCACAAAGGGCCCCGGGGACTGCATTGTTTACGGTGATGGCCCTTGTCCCTCTCCTCACACACATTCCAGCGCTGGCGGCGTTCATAAATCTGCTCCAACCCTGCAACTTGTGGAGACAAAACAAACAATAATGAAACTAATATCTAGTCAACAGTTGCCTCACGGGAGCTCAACTGGTCTTTGGAATAACATTTAGTCAAAAAAAAGTTCCGCACTCAGCGAGCCAGCCACTCATTTAAGTCAAGTAAATATCATACGTCTGTGCATGTTGTTGTTTTGTGGAGGGCTGGTTAAAAATGCATGAAGGCCTAGTGGAGGTGGTGGCCCGGTGTTGCAGTGATGACGCAGCATATTTTCTCTAAAAACAAACTTTCAAAATTGATTATGTTGTGAGGATGTGCAAGCCGGAGGCCGCCTGGGGTGTTCAGTAAAGTTTGGGAAACCTTAAAACCAAGGTCTGGAGCATCGAAAAGTCCCCAGTTGTAACATATGCCCGGTATCGCAGCTGGATAGACAAGAGCAAAGATTTTATGTAATTCAGTTCGTAAAGGTGCAATATGTAGCTTCCATATAGAGCTGCACAAAATGGAAAAAATTATTGAATTATGAATTTTCTTTTCAGCAATTTATGTTTTCAAAAATCTTGGTTGATATGTGTGTAACTCTGAATTGAGTTCTATAGTACATACTGGAATGACTGCTGCTGAAAGTCATTGTCATGAGAATATTTGAAACTGATTGGTTGAAGCATCTAAGCCCAGAAGTAGCCGAACAAGCCGTGTTTTTTGTTAAATACAATAAACATGACTTTTTAAAAATACATCTTTCCTGTCCAAAAATGCACAAATTTCCTTTTGTGCAGGTATTTTAAATTCAAAATAGTCCGCTATTCTGATAAAATAGAGGAATTATTTGTTTTTCAGCATGGGAGATGTACGCGCACCCAGAATGCAGGAAGAGCTTTTGTTCATTGACACAAGCTGTAGCAAAAACTCGAGCCAGCGCTGTTAGCTTAGAGAGTTTATCACCGTGTGAAAACAAAAGATATGCTGCTATTTTAACATTTGTGAATGAAATTTAACTGTACGACCCTTAAAAGTTACATTAGTTACAGGTGAGTAAAAAACAGTGAGAAAAACACTGTCTCAAGCTTCAGGAGACAGACGTCTGTCAGACCGGTTCAGACCAAAGCGAAACAGCTGCTCTTGTTCCATTTTGTTGTTTTACTTGAAGAAGCTTCCCCAGCCAACTAGACGGACAGCGTCTCTTTCTGCATGGAGCATGTGCAGTAAAGCAGAAAGTAACGTCATCAGTAGAACCAAATACGTCTGTCTGCGCCTCCGTGTTTGGTTTAGTTTGAACGTGTGCTTCCTCACATCACAATGGTGCACTGTGATTGGTTTGCTGCTGCGCTGTGATTGGCTCGCTTCAGAAGTCTTTCCTTAGTCCGGAATATTGGAACTTGGGCAAGTTGTGGAGGACTGGACTGTGGCCATTGGTGTGAGAAATTCTCATTATTGCAGCAATTTTCGCAAAACATGTTTTGACCATTTACTGTGATACATATTAGAACAACAAGCATTGGCACATGCACCATATTCTAGTCAATAAAATAGAAATATTAAGAGTAGCACTTACTCAGGTCTGCTGTAGGAACTCTGTCTACAGTATGATGTCATAAATTTGAAATAGAATATTTCTAAGACCCAAAACCAAAGTTGTAAACAGGAAACAAAAAACATGTTTTTCACAAGGGAAGGATCAGTACTATTTTATAGTTAAAAGCTCTCATAACACTATAGTTTTGCATTAAGCCCAAAATTATTTGGTTTCACATAATTTCCAGAAAAGACTATCAGCCTTTTTTTCAAAGTGCTTTCTTAAAACTAAATAATCAACAACATATTTTCCAATTTCTCCATAAATTCCAACTTAAACTATCACACCAACTCTGACCTAAACCACTTGTTTCTATAGAACCTGTCTGGCTGGGTTATGTGAGTTCAGTGCATTAGTCAGCTCACATCTGATCACAGCTGGCTCTAGTCACGTAATGAAAAAAATACTTCATCTTTGTGTCCCTTAACAATTTACTCTGACTTTGTGTCGGAGTCAGACATAAGCAGCCATAACCTTGAACAGATCTGGGCTTTATGAAGACAGCACAGGCAGGATGAGCTTCTGTGAGTCAGAATATGCAGGTGATTAGAGTGTGGTGGAACTGAGGCCCCACAGCAGGTGGCAGCTCACAGCACAGACACCGGCAGTCCAACGTGTGTTTAGAATTCTGTTATCGGTGCAGAAGGAACACTGGCTAAAGCAGACTTGACACAAATGGAAGTGTTGTGATGCGTGAATTAACTTTAGTTTTTAAGTAGAAATGAAACTGATGCAGCAGATTTGTTGAGGGTAATCTTGTATCTAGAAAGCCTGATTTGTTATGTTATATACACCATCACTTTGTATTGGTTGGTATGCTAGCAAAAGTTTATAGCTAAAAATATTTACTTCTATGACTTGGGTAAGGTTAGGGTTAGGATTAGGGTTATTTTGGTCAAGTTTTAGGATTTGGGAAAGGTATGCTAACCGGGTAGCTGCATAACTGAGTTGGGGAAAATAAAAACGCATCTGAAAAGGGACACAAAAACTAGGGTTAGGGTTAAAAAATGTGTCGTAAAAGAGAAAAAAGAAATAACCAGCTGAAATTATTAATAATTTCACTGCTGGTGAAGAAGATGTATATGGTTTGATGAGATCGTTGAGGCAGAATGCAAATGAAGTGAAACTACAAAATGAAGCACTTAAATGTATTACACTGTTATCGACTTAAGAATCTTGCAGAAATGTATCATAAATGATTTGTACTTATTATATACACAATGTCTAGAAAAGCACATGGTCTAAAAAAATGGGTGTCGGGACCCCTCGAGGGGTCGCAAAGCCAAATCTTGGGTCACGAGATGATTTCAAGATGTCATTTTACAACTTTAACTTGGTATTTAATATTTTTTTTATACTGGAAGCATCATGTTTGAAGAAAGTTTGGTCATATAAAGCAATAAACTCTCAAACTAAATGCATTTGAACTCAAATGTATCGTTTTCTAGCTTGAAAGTATTAGGGCCATCTATTTGATTTTGCTGTGGGGGTCAGAAGCTGTGTGGGTATTTTGGGGGCCCCGCTTTGAAAAGTTTGGGAGTCCAAATTCGACCCTCCAGATGTTGGCCCACAAAGAGGTGCTGAGATTTGTTAGGAGATTTTCTCTGATTACATTTTGAGCTGAAAAGATTGTCAATATACCAAGTCAAGTTGATTCTACTAAAACAAGCTACTGACTATTGCAAATAAACGATTTAGATGCAACTTAAAGCCAGGTTTTGCTCTTGTCACACTGCAGTAAATTCCTTTGAGGCAAAAAAAAATTTTTTTTGGCCCACCGAAGAAAGAAGTTTGAGGACCCCTGCTGTAAAGCTTAGGTCCTTATCAGTTTAAAAATATTCCAAGAACGCCCTATCGTTTTTTCTCATTGGCATCATATGAAAATCTCTTCAAAAATGTTCATTTGGTTTGCAAGTTATTTATCAGAATGTTTATTTATTTTTATTTTTTTTCATTGCTTGACATTTTTTGGATGTCTTTTGCACCCTTCCTCAACGGGTCACTTACTGTTACAAGGACGTGTTATGCCGGTTGTTTTACACAGATTCTTACCTGAATTAGTAAGGGAACAGCGCCATCTGCAGTGTCACTTCTCCAGAACAGCCTCCCAGGTCTTTGAAAGCTGATAGGCCCCCTTCATCTTTGTTTACGGTTTTTGGGACGAGTTTCCCGATCTCATTTCCTACTTAATTTAATGATTGAGGTATAAGAAGAGGTTAATTTCTTCTGGTCAGCTTGTTCTTCTGGTCAGCTTGGTTCATTCATGTTTACTATTGGCTATCATAAGAAGTTGATATTTTCCAAAAAACAGCCAACGTTTCTGTTAGGGAAAATTTGATTTACCCCGGACTGTAATCCCTGTTTAGAAAAACAACCAAGACTCAAAAGATTCAAATTAGGATAAGATTTACTTTGATCAAATGGAAAACACGCAATCATACAAAAACATGTCCTTCCTGATCTAAACCCTATAACGTCTCCATCTTGATGTTGTCCCATCATTCGACGTCCTCAGTTTGTCGTCACCACTGCGTTTTCACTAAGAACCAAAGTCTCTCTTTTATTAGTTCTCCAGAAGTTTAGTAAAAGAGAGACTTTCGTTAAGCTGATTGGTTCTCCAAGTCCTCGGTTGGTTCTCCAAGTCTTCGGTTGGGTCTCCAAGTCTTCGGTTGGTTCTCCAAGTCTTCGGATACCCCTATTTTGGTTGTCGTTTGTCTTCTCTCAAAATGTCCATGACATCATCCCAGTCCCAGACTTGGTGACAACAAGTCTGAACTTGAAACTTAGTGACTTGCAGGCCAAAGCAAGATCAGCAGTCTGTGACAGTTCAGAGGTCAACTGTAAACCAGTCATTTGGAATGTTTGTTTGGGTCAAACACACTAACCCTTAGCTACAGTTCTTTCACAAATACATTATACATCACATAATTTAAACCATTTGAATGATTACAAATTATCAACACTTAACACACATAGAAATTACAGTTTCAAACATTTTTGGAGAACCTCCTATGGTCCAAGGGTCCCTGCACCCCACTTTAACAACCTCAGCCTTAATGTGTCTCTCTTGTTCTGTAGGTGTGTTGTTCTGATTATGTCAAAATGCAGATTGAAATATGAATGGAGTCCTTTCCTGACCAGCTGAAGTGTCTACCAGATTTAATTCAAGCTTTAACTAGACCTGGGCTACAAAGTTATTTCAGTTTTATCTCATGTAATCACACAACCCAAGGCCTGTAGTGTTACTGTGAAATAAACTGCACGAGCAAGTTAAAAGTGCCATCCTTCCTCTGTAATATCTGCCCGGTGATTGGAAGTTGCTTCACTGATTTCACTTCTCATTTTTAGTGTCGTTACTCTTTTGAGATTCCACCTTGAGATAAGGTGTTGAAAATTAAATTAAATTTAATTAAATGTCCATCCCTGAGGGGAATTTCAGTTGAGTCTTAATTATTCAGGAGAACGGCGAGTTCTTGTGGGGTCACTGGTCACCTAAAGCATGAGCTGAGTTTCACAGCAGAGCATTTCTCCTCTGGGGAGTGATTTACCATGGACCACTTCTCATCCTCGTCATGATCAATGTGTTACCTATTTGGTATAGCAAACAATGCATGAATCAGAGAAAATAAAGTGAAACATGTATCAACATGGAGTGTGCAGTAGCAGAGTGGTTAGAGCTGCGTCTTTATTTTTCCCAACACAGTTATGCCGCTTCCTGGTTAGCATACCTTTCCCAAATCCCTAAACTTAACCAAATTAACTTAACCTAACCCTAACCCTAATCCTAACCCTAACCTTAACCAAATCCCTTAGGTAAATATCTTAAACTATAAACTTTTGCTAGCATAGCCACCAATGCAAAGTGATGGTGTCTGGCATAACTGGGTTGGAAAAAAAAATCAGGCGTTAGAGCTCTGACTTCCCATTAAAAAGATTGTGGGTTATCAAACCAAATCAACATCTCTGGAAGTGTATATGCGTCGCTCACTCTTGCTCCCTAAATGCCCGACCCGACCAGAAGGTGCACTTTTTCTGCTGTTACAGCTATCGTTGCTTCTGCAACGGATGACAAAAGGGACTTAATAAAAATAGAGAATCACAATTGCAGCCTGCAGCATACACCTGATACAAACACGGAGAAAGGTATTAAAAGGTACTATATCTGATTTTTGCTTCCTTGAAACAGAAATAATTATTTCTAAATTATGTATTGTTGACTTACCTAGTGCATCCAAAATGTGTTTTAAGCTGTTTTCACAGTGAGAAGTACCGGTATATACTAACAGCAGTTAGCCATGATGCTAACAACAACAACAACAGACAAACTTAGTGGAACAAGCTTGCCTGGGATCCAGAACCCACGCTTCAGCAAACTGCGAAGAGTGGGTCTGGTCGCCACGCCCTCCGTCTGCATTTCAGATCAAATCTACATTGTACTGGGCAATCAGGTTAGCTTATTTGCGTGACGCAGATGAAACAAAGGAGCTGATTGGTCGTCTGTCATTTAGACCAAAATCTAACTTCACTCACCTCACATTAAAATCGTTTTTTGCTTCGCTCATTGATTCTGTAAAAATCTGCAATGTTTTTCAGTTCCACGTGATATTTTTTTCATGTATTTTTTTCGTCAGGAGCAGCCATGTTGGATTTTACACGGCGGAGGATGCGTGTCTCTGATTGGCTAATTAATCTGTCAATCACGGCTACAGAACTCCGAAAGAGGGACACGGTATCGTCTGGATTTTCCAGGCAAGGAACAAGCAGGACATTATTAGAAGGAGACAGGACATAGTGGACTAATTTCCACCTGAATAGATACATCAACAAGGTGTCTGTGCTGGGATGAAATTGATTTTAAATAATTGAGCCGAAAAAAAAAATAAAAAATAAAAATTAAATGGTACGCTTCCTGTTATGCCTACAACAGGCAGCTTTAGTGGCAGTTCCTGATCATTCCCCAAATCTATTGTACAGCAAAGTTCTGCATGCTTATTATTTCAATCGAGCGTCTTATATATTTAAGTATGGAAATAGAGTGTTGGCCAACAAAACTTGGTGTCACACATAGACACATTTTATACAACCTCACGATATGGTGTATTTTACATCAAGACACTTTATATATAGCAGGAGAGAAACATCGTAGCAAAGGTGAGCTGATGACAAGGAACTCAAATATTCTTATTAGATTCGTATGTTAACTTATTCTCTTTATCTAGGTCGCTTTTTTGCACAAGCGAGACATTTGGTTAGCATTATAACTTGACATCCTCAGCGTGTCGTGTGACTGAAACGAGTGATATGCATAAAACATGATTTTACATATGCCTTTGGGTAATTGTTACATCCACAGTTAGAATATGTAGCTGCATTGATGAATAAATGATGCAAGTTGCATAAAGTTTAAGTCACAGCACATTGGAAAGACAAGAAGAGTGACACCGCCAACAAACCCTAGTGGCTTTCACTAGAGTATTTTGAGACACGTTCGGAAAGAAAGGGCACTTTCGGAGTTTAAGCGAGAGAGAACTTAACTTTCATTAGTGCCTCATGCATATAGAATGGTGTTCACAGGCACCATTGTCTTTAGCATCGATATTTGATATATAATCGATTTCCCAAGTATTAATCCATGGGAATATAACTTAGAGTACAGCTAAAAGTTGTTGAGACGTAATTCACTAACATAGATCTGATTGAGGATTTACTATGCGACTACATATAGAGATTCACCATATGAGGACATGATAAGAATGCCTGAATAGCGTGTGTGAAATGTAAGCGATGGACATGCTCAACCCAATAAGGATGTCTCGATAAAAACTGTGGTACTGAGCAACTACGCGATGCGTTATCACCTTACTTTGCATCTGTCGTGTGTTCTTTTTCTGCTGATTTGATATTTTGCAAGCATTGACGAGTCTTTTATTGTTGTGGTGCAGCAAAGCGACAGAATTAAGTCTTCTGATTGGAGAGATGAGCTATACTGCAAGAGCAAAATATGTTGGTTTATATAGCGTCGACTCGTCCAAGAGTCATGGAACGCTTACAAAACTGAACCATAGATTGCAGAGGATATATATGTATTGAGACTCGGATCCATAATAATCGACAAGATCATGGAATCACGCTATCTTTGCTAACTACTCGCTTGAGTGCACATGATACGGCAATAGAAATAGTGCAATGACAAGTGCCGGATCTTCTAAACTTTTGTTGAGGCCATTCAACATGACACTGACTGATAGATCTTGATAGATGCGAATAAAGGTCACAAAGAGCAAATAGAAATTGACTTAAAACGATGTATAAGGACTGGATGATGGGCAAAGAAGCTTTATGACGATATAGGTGACTCGAACACCATTCACATTTTGTATATACACTTAGAGCTATGGAAGATGCAAAAGTATGCCGACTCTTTTTGAGGTATCGACAAACCCATCTGGCTACTAGACAAATGTATACGGGGATCTGCACCTGATCTATATCTATGTGTATGGTTATGTTCTCCTTTGCGGATTATAGGAACTCCGAAATTTATATGGGTCGCATTCTGGTGACAAGGACATCAAATATGTCTCAACTACAGTTATGGTGAGTGATACCAAAATGTCTGTAATATGAAACTATTTATTATTCTCCTATATATATGAGAGATAGAAAAAAAAATATACTGATAACGTAGACACAAAAAAAGAGAACGATTAAACCAAACAAGAGAGTATACATGAGATATATTGCTTTAATTAGCTATAGAGAGTTCTAATTCGAAACATGTTCCTTTCAAGGACCAGGTTTGTGCTCAAAAATGAGTTAGACCACTTTCTCCAACAGTTGAAACTACATATATTATATATATATTGCTCATCTAGTATTAGCACTGGAAGAGCGAATCTCGACGACTGCTCACCATTTGCGTCAGTATAGTCTCTAACAAAACGAGTAGATATGCATGTGTCTATTACTGCTCTTATACCCTCCCACTCTACCTCCCACTTAATCTGACCTACTTGTGGCAAGCTCATGTTTAGCTATTATTTTGAGATCAAATAGTATATAATGGTTGACATTTGGCTTTTAATAACATACTCATTAATATCACTAATATAATAGAGATAAAATATAGTTTTAATATTGCTTACCAACATCTATATACATAATAGTGCGAGAGCAAGAAAATAAACTACAAAGACACAGACAAGAGTAGTCTCTGCTGGTTGTGTTTCGAGGATGAGAAGTCAATAACAACTGATCTGAATATTGTATGAGATCACAAAAATGGTGGGATTAATCTAATACCTAGTGTTTTGCGCCCAGAGAACACCTTCTTTTAGAACAACTACTCTAGTGGTGTTGCATGAACGCAAATGTCAAAACTTATTTTTGCACAGCCTTCAAGATATGTGTGTGCACAAGCGATATAGAGTGAGCGTTGAATTGTGGACGGAAAGGAAGTTTTATAGATTCACGCATATTTCAGAACAACCCTGCCTTCTGCACTGCAGACTTTAGCTTACACCAGGGTCCATTTATTTCTGCGTATTCACATAGAGCTGGATGGTAATATTCGTGGACGATTGAGCGTTATCTCAAACTAGAGTTCACGAATATGACTCTCTGTGTGTACGCACACCTATAGAGAGTCTTGGTCTGATACCAACATTGAATTTGCACGGATACGAATACACAAAATAAAATGACATATATACTTGAACCTAGTCCTTCAACCTTTTAGCGTTTGCTCCAATAAGGCTCAGATTTTCGAGAAGCTCTCTCCAAATGGTCACTGGCTGGTTCACTCGCTAAGCTCGAGAGAACCGTTAGATAATCCGTTGTGGTCGTTGATGGCAACAAGAACTAGCTCGAACGGTGACTTGATTCAGTTCGTAGCATCTGGTGCAATAACTATTTCCATTCATATTATCTTATTCAATTGTATTTCTCTATAGCTTCTACTCTTAATAGCAATTTTTATGATATTATAATTAGACAACATTTATGGTATAATCTATCAATACACGGCGTCTAGTGTTATGAGAGGCATACAAGCAATAAAGACGCCTACGTTGTATTTTCTTATCGGAAGATCTTGTAATAAATGATATCCTTGTAAAGTTCAATCAAAAATAGAATCATTTAACTTCACTGGATGTCAAATGCTTAAGAGACTCACTAGACAAGATAAGATCTGGTGTGTCTTACCAGAAGACTCCCCCTCAGGACCACATGGTGGCTAACTTATTCCTATGTCTCAGAGTTTCGAGCATCATCCTTCTAGTGGCGCGTAGCTCTCAGCGTGTGCTGACCTCCATACCGAATTCCCTCCGCTTAACCACCTCTACACAAAACTCTATTGGTTTCCATTTATATTCTCCCGCGTTGCCGTCACTCAATTCGCTTGTTCCACCCACGAGGTTCTTCATCATAGAACCTAACAGAGAACAAATTCCTGTCCGCTGCTTCTTGTCTGAGTCTCGTTGTGCCATGATATAATCAAAGGTCGATGATGTAGCAGAGTATCAATTCTCATGATCCTATTACACCATCTAAAATCGGTGCGTTTATGTATATTCTCTCCTAGTTGTATAAAAATTGGTGGAGTGTCATCAGTTTGTGGGATGGATAGGTAGAGTAGTCTGGTCTTATGACCGGACTGAGTTCATTACGACTCTTATGTGTCTTAGTCAACGATGCTCTTCTCTTATACAAGCCGGAACTAATACTTTTTATATTCAACCAACTTTTTCTCCTATTAATTCTGAATTAGATAACGTCTCTAACATATAAGTAACCCGATAGAGCAAAATCGTTACATCTCATAGGAGCTATAAGCTCTGACCTCTATATATTCTATCAACTCTGTAACCAACAAGTCAATCTCAATGACACATAATCTGTAGTCTCACTTTATATCTTCTTTAGTCCGTGGCCTTTCTCCAGACAGCTAGCTTTTTATCCAAATGAGCGAACTATGATCATGCTCCAGATAGTATGAGTGTCTAAGAAAAATGGTGAATAACCACAGTGGTAGAGTGGTGCTTAACTTTGAGTTGTCATATACAGATATTGCTAATGGCTACGAATTACCTTGAAATTAATCAGGAAAGAGATTTACAAAGCTGCTCGCCCACTCAGTATCATATGTCGAATTTATAGGCGTTAAAAGCACTCATAAGCTGTGCTCGCGAATGCCAGAAGTATATTAGACAGAGAGAACTATTTCTTTTTGAGGCAAGCTGTGATGACTATACTCCATAGGATGCGAGATGCTTATAAAATGTATACAGTGAGGAGGTTAGTAATATTCTAAAAACTAACTCGCCAAAAAAAACGTAGAGCCCAGTAAAAATAAAATCTTATGCTTTAGGTGTTTGTCGAAACTTGCCCGTCTTACTCTATAGCTAATCCATTCATAGATAAAACCACGTAAAAACCTGAGAGCCTTTATATAGTAGTATAGGTTCAAGTTTTAGTTCCGCGAGTGTTGTCCCGAATCTTTTCTCGTCATCTCTATTCATACTTTATGCTTTTGCATACACGTTCACCTAGGCTATCTCACAGCTTTGTTCCTGTTCTGGAGTCGTGGGGTGACTATTGCACTTAAATTCATTCGAGTGGGCCTAGTTAGAGCTTTGTTAGGCGGCTAGAGATAGTCTCTGAGGCCTGGAACAGTATGCTGCAGACCCTAATAACTAAGAGTCATAGCACACAAGCCACGATCATGCCTATGATCTCTCACTCTCATTCACTTCGCGTGGCTTAGTTTTGACGATGTCGCTTCGATTCTTATCTACCGCTCTCCTTGAACGAGTGAGAATTTTCACACTGTAAGAGAGAAAGGAAGAACACCTATCTCAGCTGCCTAATTAAACATTGGCCATCTCCCAACAGACGCTCCGCTGTACCGCGTGCTTGCGACTTTGCGGCGCATAGTTTCCCCCACAGCGACACCTCTCCCCTGTGTCGAATCCCCATTAATATGCTTCTTGTGAGTTGGTGTCGCTCAGATCGCCGCTAACCACTCGTGCTACAAGTCACCGCCAAAAATCTCCTTAATACATTTTGCAATTTAAAAAACTTCTTAGCCTTTTTCATTACTGTCCTTGCCGTTTAGTTTCAATATGATTCTTCAAAAAGTTAAGGTCCACAGGCCAATTATCCATTACAAGCGCCGACCTCATTCAAAATTTCCAAACAGTTTCAGATGGATGCCGCTGTAAGGGTTTCATGTAGGCGCTCGTTATGTGAATTATAGATGTTTGAGGAGATTGGGACCATACTGGCACGTGGCATCTTATAGAGCCAGGGCTTATACGTGCAACTTCAATGCTTCATCTGTATTCTATCCAAACGTGTCTGTTTGTAGTATCCATTTGGTTATGATGGAGTTTACACGGAAGAAATACGCGTCGTGTTTCGGTATGTGCGAGAAACTGCTTTTGACAGAACGAATGGGGATTTGTCCGTGGCGGCATGTGAGTACTAGGCGACGAAAGGAGCCGCGCTATGCTCTACATTTTGGCTCTCTGATTGAAGTAGATGTAGTGGGTACTGATGTTGTGTGTCGGTAGAAAGCAGAAAGCCGTTGAGCAAAGCTCAAGGCCGCTCAGTCATTCAGAGATCAAGGCCGCTGGGTTGCGAGATCTGCGAGCAACGTGAAGGTACGAACCATTATATGGAAAAACCAATCTTAACAGCATGGAACAAACATGCATATCTCCATGATGTCTAAGCGTGTTTTTGAAGCATTGAAAGCTCACTTCTGCTTGTCGAGAGGAGTGGATAGGAACGCAATCCCGCACCGACGAGTCCAGAGCAGAGCGACTGTGCGAATATATATAATGAATGAGGAACCTCTCTTTAAGGTGATGCGGAACAGAGAAGAGCACAAGCAGCATCAGAGCACGCGAAAAGGACAAGATGTACATGATAGAGGAAGACTAGTAGAGAGGTATGGTATGGAGGGAGCTTTCAAAGGAGCAGATAGAGTTTAGAGAAGCGCAAGAATAGTACAGACCGTGACACAGAGAGAAGAAGGAAATATGTGGATGAGAAGAGATTATAGAAGTTGGTATACATTTTGGTACAAGACAGGTAAAGACGAGAAAGAGATGCATAAGAGGAGGAGGTTAATGCGAGAGGAGAAGGAGAGAAAAGAGCACATTAGAGGGGACCGAAGTAAGACAGAAATTAAAAGCGTATGATAGTGCACAGGTTAGGAAAAGCGAGGATTCATAATATACAATGATTTAGTAAATGTAAAGAAATACATGTATGGACGTTAGAAGCAATAAGAGAAGAATTAAAGCAGTGGGGACTCAAATGAGAGAGAATAGGATGTAAAGATAGAGCGGGACGCGGCTAGGAATAATAGACGGTATTTATTAATAATCACATCCATAGTACAAATCTACTGGTAAATGTCCGAGCCTTGCTACTTAAAAGGTAGATCATGAGCTGAAGAAGGTTGCCCACCCCTTCTGAAGAGGAAACCGAGGCCGGAGCAAATATTGTGAACAGAGAACTATTGCCTCAATGGGAAGCACTGACACAATGTGAAACTACACTCATGCATTGTAGGGCAAAATTACACTTAAAGAAAAAAAGATTCTGAAAGATACATTTGCTGGCCAAAAATACCCCAGATTAAAGGAAAATGCATTTATTTTGTTAAAAAGTTTCTAGGGCAGAACTCCCAAACCCCACTAGACAAAATTTTATTCCAATTCTATTTAAAAAAAAAAAAAAAAAAACTTAAATTGGTTGTTTATTTTCACTCTTTTAACTTAGTGAATGAGTGAGCTGTGAATGAGTGAGCTGTGCGTGTGCTATTCATAGGCTACTGTATATCCAACAAATTACAAGCAACATATCTAAACTTTAAGTTTGGAACAATAAACTAGATAAAGTGCCTCAATGAAAAACAAAGGATTGCTGAGAAAACCATGTGAATCTCAATAGAAAAGTGTGTATTTTTGATGAACCAGGCCTTGATCTATCTCTTCTGTCTCTTTCTCCCTCTACCAGTATAGTGAGACCAAAAAATGTCAAACACAAGTCTGTCTAACTAAGGCGGTTTTGGAAAAACAATCTTTCAGAATACAAGTCTGTTGGAATAGAAGTTTGTCAGAAAAAAGATTGAACACCCAATTTAATGGCCATTACTACAACTTGAGACAGTATTAAGCTAGCAATGTCCTATCCAGATGTTTAAATAGATTCATGGAGAAAACACAGGGAATCACTTCAGAGTTCTTCAAAACATACCAGACTAGCTTACATGCTATATGTGTCTGGTAGCTTCAGAGAACTGCACATCTATTGGAACAGCCTGTTTTTGGAAATTCATTCATACAATCTGTAAGTCACATCAAATACTACTACTTGATACTAATCTGTTTGTTTTGTTTTTTTGGTGAGAAAAAATCAGTTTCTAAAAGTCGTAAATATACTCAACAAAAATATAAACGCAACACTTTTGTTTTTGCTCCCATTTTTCATGAGATGGACTTGAAGACCTAAAATTTATTCCAGATACACAATATTACCATTTCTCTCAAACACTGTTCACAAATCTGTCTAAATGTGTGATAGTGAGCACTTCTGCTTTGCTGAGATAATCCATCCCACCTCACAGGTGTGCCACATCAAGATGCTGATCTGACATCATGATTAGTGCACAGGTGTACCTTATACTGCCCACAATAAAAGGCCACCCTGAAATGTGCATTTTGTTTTTGCTTTATTGGCGGTCTGGGGACTCAGAACCAGTCAGTATCTGGTGTGACCACCATTTGCCTCATGCAGTGCAACACATCTTCTTCACATAGAGTTTATCAGATTGTCTATTGTGGCCTGTGGAATGTTGGTCCACTCCTCTTCAATGGCTGTGCGAAGTTGCTGGATATTAGTGGGAACTGGTGCACGCTGTCGTATACGCCGGTCAAGCACATCCCAAACATGTTCAATGGGCGACATGTCCGGTGAGTATGCTGGCCATGCAAGAACTGGGACATTTTCATATTCTCTGAAACGCCTTTGGAGACGGCTTATGGTGGAGAAATGAACATTCAATGCATGAGCAACAGATCTGGTTGACATTCCTGCTGTCAGCGTGCCAATTGCACGCTCCCTCAATGCTTGTGGCATCTGTGGCATTTTGCTGTGAGACAAAACTGCACATTTCAGGGTGGCCTTTTATTGTGGCAGTATAAGGTACACCTGTGCACTAATCATGATGTCAGATCAGCATCTTGATGTGGCACACCTGTGAGGTGGGATGGATTATCTCAGCAAAGCAGAAGTGCTCACTATCACACATTTAGACAGATTTGTGAACAGTGTTTGAGAGAAATGGTAATATTGTGTATCTGGAATGAATTTTAGATCTTCAAGTCCATCTCATGAAAAATGGGAGCAAAAACAAAAGTGTTGCGTTTATATTTTTGTTGAGTATATATTTTTTTAAGTTATGCTTCGAATATAGTATTATTAAAGCCATTAATAATACAGTATTTGATGACAAAAAAACTAGCTCTTTTTTGTCTATACACATGGACAATGATGCTAAAATATGCAGAATTTTGCACTGAATTTGCACAACCAATTACCCACTTTTGTCTTTTAGTATGAATCAAATGTTTTAACCTTGTCTTCTGTTTCCCATGATCAGCTGTGACCTTGGAAGAATGTTCGTAGTAAGTGAAAGAAAGAAAATATCCTCCGTGTATGTTGTGTCTGGAAAGCTGCACAGACAAGTCTTTTCTCTCGGGACCTGCACAAAGCCGCTCTGAAAATTCTCAAAAATCACAACTTACACAGCGCTGTTTCACCTTAAAGTGCGCTTCCTCTCTCCGGAGACTCCAACAACAGCACCACCACAAACCAGCCGCCAGACTTCTGCTTCGTTTTATGGTTGCTGAGACTTCACACGCCCTCAGCAGAGTTTTTGGATCTGTTCTGGCCCAGCGCTGCACTGATGGCTTTAGCAGTGCAGGACTATTGAACACAGCTATGGCTAACGTGTAATGTTGCATGATAGCATAATAATGTCATGGAAAGTGAAGCTTACTTTGTCTAGTCTATGGCTCAAGAGTCGTGTAAAAGTAAAATCAAGTAAAAGTACAGTTACTTGTGTAATAAACAAAGTTAAAGTCTTGCTGAAAATGCTTTACTTGAGTAAAAATATAAAAGTCCATGTGTGTAAATAAAAAAAAAAGTATCACAGTGCCAAAAGTTATTATCTAGTGTTAATTAAAATTTCTAGAATACAAGAAATTTTTCAGCCCATTTCTGACAAGAGATTTGAGCTTAATAAAAAGATAATGTAAGGTCCAATAAAGTCAGTAAATTGTCTTTTTTTTTTTTTTGCATTTGAGTTGGAAAAGAATTCAGTACACAGGGGTTGGGGGTTCTCCCTTAGAAACATAAAAGGCATTTTCTTTTAATCTGGGATATTTTTTGCCAACAAATGCATCTTCTCTAGTAGTCAAGCTAAGTCTAATTTAGTCCTTCAATGCATGAGTGTAGCTTCACATTGTGTCTGTGTTTCCCACTGGGGCCCAAATCCCAAAGTGGGGCAAATTTGCTTTACAGCAGGGATGGGCAACCTTTTTTTAGCTCAAGATCTCCTTTTTAAGTCAACAAGGCTTGGAAATCTAGATTTGTACTATGGGCGCTATTACTAATAAATAACCTTTATTATCGTCTAGGCCACATATGTCAAACTCAAGGCCCGGGGGCCAGATGCGGCCCTCCACCTCATTTCATGCGGCCCTCAAGGTCTTGTAAGGTTTAGTTTAATTTTATATTAGTGCTAGGAGTAATCTGTCTTGACCTAATGAAATTATATGTCTGAAACCTAAAGATATTTATCAGACTAATGCAGATGTATAGTCAGTAATTGTCACTTCAATAAATATACAATAATCAAATACAACTGTTATTTGTAGTAATTCAAACATTAGTAAGGTTAAATTCAGTTACAACTGGCCCTTCGAGAACATCCCCGATGCCAATGTGGCCCTTTGTCAAAATGGGTTTGACACCCCTGGGAGGCTATTACATATTTCAGTGAGGCATGTATTTATTATTGCCATTTTATTTAATTTAAAATGTAATCTATGCCTATAGTAAAAAAAAATGGTTAGGAGACAATTAGATAGCCTTAGATTTTTCAATATGAATTTAGTATTTGATAGTTTGGTTTATTTAATCACATCACATTTGCTGATGTAACAGGCAAAAGCTCTCTCATTTCTACAGCTACTTTGTAATATACTTTTATTATAGCCTGTAGTTTGATGAAGAACAGGGCCTACATGGTAATGCACAAGGCAAACTTAGCATCATTTTCGGTTTGGCTCAGTATGGATTTACATAACAAGAATTCTTTTTGAAACCAACAAAGCAGGTAGGATTGTGGCACTCCTCACCCGTCTCCTGCTTAAACCGGGTTCACACTGCCTAAAGATCTAGATCCTGATCCGCATCCATTTGGATCCGGTGGTCATTCACACTGCCACTGAAGTATGCTTGTGTGTGTACAGACACTGCTGGCATGTTTTGTTTTGTTTACTATGAAAAATGTGCCTTACTTTGCAGTTGTAATTTACATGTTCTGCAAACATATTAGTTGATCAGCTGTTCGTAACTCGTCCTATTCACGCAAATAAAGACCGGGAAAAATCTGTAAACAGAATCTCTGATTTTCCGCTGTGTACTGTGAATAATCAGGCACATGTATCCAGACTTCTGTCACTCTTGAACACACCACAATGGACACAAACTAGATGGTTCATCACTTGTAAGCTGATTGAGCAGACAGGCTTTTTGTACAGTGTAAACCGGGGGGCATAGACTGCACTTAAGGAAATATAGCTCTGCACACATGCACAAGTCTTCATTTAATCTAAGTAAATAGTCAGTAGTATTTATCAAGAGGGAATCACTTCTTTAGATCAGACAATTTGACACATTTTGAGTCAAAACATGAAATGATTTGGAAGAAACAAGTTACGGCAGAAACATTTCCCAACTCTCCAAACGCTGGTTACTTTAAAAACACTCTTCTCTGTCATGCAAGCTCATTTTTACAGTCTCTAAAAAGTGTCAGCGCGGGTCCAGGGGCGCGCAGACGATTCTTTCAAGGACATGTTATATCAGACAATCGCACTGCCGCTGCTACGGACCTAATGGAGCTTGAATGTGTAATGTTCCAAAAGAGTGGGCTCCTCAGTGCAGTGTGACAGCCTCTGATTACACAAAGTGACAGTCTGGACACTGCCAGACTGACTCAGGCTGTTCCACGCGCACCAGTCCTGTCTCAGTCTCTCTGGTCCAGATAGAGAAGTCTGAAGTGACGATGAGGACCTTGTGTGTTACAAAGAATATGATCTGTGGTTGGTGTGGCTCTCAGGGCTGGAGTGCTGGTTTGAGGAGATGAATTATATGATTGTCTAAAATGATCTCATGTAATGTGAAAGGATTCATACTAGAGATGGGTAGGTTGGGAAATCTATAATCACGATTTTTTTTCTCATATATTAATCTTAATTTTCAGTTGAATTTTGTTCAGTCTTTTCAAAAACATAAAAAAACACTGCCTAATTATTAAGCCACAACAATAATAATATAGTTACAATAACTAGAGATGTACTTATCTAGCACTTTTGATACCATGTGTAGACTGGAAATAACCAATACCATAGGAACTGAAAATAGCTCTTTGCTTCTTGAAATTATTTAAAAGTACACTGTGTATCTTTTAGGCCAAAAAAATAAATGTAAAAAAAGGGGATTTTTCTCATTTAGATTTCTGTGGAGGTCAAAACAATAAAAGTGTCTTCACTTTGAGAGGGCTTGCATGGCCACATAATTAATTATTCTTAATTATGTGGCCATGCCCCCGTATGTTTCCATTGAAAGGTTTTAGCTATATTTTTTGACATGAAACATGTTTATCTCCAGTAAGAATGTTCTAACGAATACATTTCTGTTCTGTTTCTACTGAATTGTGCAGTTGACTTTTCACCTCCAGAAAGTTACACAGTGCACCTTTAAGCTGTAAAAAGTGTGGTAGCTGATTTGCACACAGCAAACATAAATCCTTCGACACACGGTTAATATTGACATGTTATCATTTTGGTTACAGTTACATCTTATAAACTTCTTTTACAAACAGTAAAGTGAAACTGGAGAGGGCCAACCAAGCAGAGCCAATCGCAGCATTTGGCTCCTGATGAGACAACAGTCTCACTAGAGAACATACATTTACCACGACACAAAAACAGCGTATTATGAGCACGATTTAACGGCTTTTTTTCGTACTTATGATACGCCGTACATGTAGCACGATAAGACAAAGCGTAAAAATATACGAGTTTTGGTTGAAGCCACGTGGGGAGATTTTCTTTGGGTTAAAAGGGTAAAATTAGGCATCAGGTTACTAAAATGGGTAAGTTTAGGTCTGGGGCTTGGGGCAGGTTAAGATTAGAATCAGCATTTTGTTAATATTCAACGCATCTTAACAACCACCATAGAAACCATATTACCATACCGAACCATATTTACGCCACAATTTACATGTCCTGTAATGCCGTGGTAAATGTACGCTTTCTTATGAGATCAGGCTCGTGTGTGGTGTCATTTTTTCACAAAATCATACTTTTCAATAGAAAGCACAAATTTACTTAATTTACAACTAAAAGTTAGTTACCCTGACTTAAAAAAAAAGTTGTGATGAGTTAAAACACTTAATTTCCCGAATGTGTGACATCACATATCTAGCTGGTGAGCTGTACTTGCTTCACTGTGCACCCGGTTCAACAAATTTAATTTTTTAAATCTCTCTCTGCTGTCAGTAGATGGGGACAAAAACCTATTACAAACATTATGAAAGACACTTTTTTTGTCTTACATATGAGATGTTAAAAGTACTCCAGAGCATAACAATATCTTAACTGAACTGTAAGTGTGTTACAGGGCAGAGGTAAAAGTGATTTGTGTGTGTGTGTAGAGTAGAGAGGGTGTGTATGTGTAGAGTAGAGAGGGAGCCTGTGGGTGGGACGTGGTTTGGATGGGTTGTTACCATGACAGACTGTTTTTACTGCAGTGTAATGAACTTTGTGTAACATTTTGTGTAAAAAATGGGCTCCATAAATTAAGTCTGATTTGATTATCTATTCTCTATTATGAAACATTGTAAATCTGATCAAAAGACGCATACAACCACATTTAACACATTCTCCAGCTGATAAAAATCAACATGTATCTTCACTTTCACACAGGCGCCTCAGCTCGGCGCCGTTCTGAAGAAGACTGTGTTGTGTTTTGAAGTCCTGCAGAACGTTGACCTCTGAACAGGTCATGCATCTCCTCTCTTCATCCCTCTGCCAGCCTGGACTGCATATGTCTTGGCTGGCTGAATGTCAGTGTGTGCCCCCCTGAACCGCGGACACCTGCCCCTCCGCCACATTATTCCTCAGGACCGTCTTTCATTTACCCGTCCACTTCAAAAGCCAATGCATAGTCAACAACCTTTGGGAGATGGGGTCAAACACATAGACTATTCTTTTTATTACCATAAATGTCAGCAGCTCTCTTCATCCTCGCGCACTTTTATTACTCCTGAAATGTCATATGTATTGCAACAGTCTGTGGCCTGAGGAGGGAGCGCCGCCTAACAAAACATGACATGTGTTTAGAGGAGAGCTCTTTAATGCCTTGTTTCTGCAAAGTGGACATGTGGATGACACAGGCTGTGACCGAATGTGTGCCCTAGTGAACTATATGGTGGTCACGCCTTTTTTAATGTTGTCCGAGTGTCCAGCAGGGCAAAAACTAGTGCAGTCAAAATTTTCCACAATTTCCACATCTGGAAAAGTAGTGAGCATCAATAGTCACTAGAATGGTCAACATAGAACACAATGCATAACAAAATCAGAATAACAAAGCTGACAGCATTAGGTCTGTCATTGTCACTTTGTACCTTTTAGCGCAACTGTACATGCTCAGGCTACATTTAAAACCATTATTTGCAAATGTACAGTTAATATATTTAAGTCTTTTTTGCCATTTTAGGCTAACAGTTAGCAGCCAGAACTAGCATTTAGGAGCTTTGAAATAGTAATAATCTCATGTTCCATTTTTTTGCTTTGTTGAAATCTGCAAAACGGTTTTGTGTTTGACAGTTTGGTTTCATCTGTGTTTAAATACAATTTTAAAATGAATGAAGCAAAGTAAGAGAAGTAAAGCTTCTCATTTATTCATTCATTCTTTTATTTATTGTCGTTTTTAGTTTTACGTAAAAAAAAAAAAAGATTGCATAGTGTTCCTATGCTAAATCAGAATAAAGGAGAGAAAGGGAAAGGAAAAGAGAAAAAGTAGTTTTGAGGAGAAGCAGCTGAATAAAGTAAAGATGAATATAAAAAAGATCCCAGAGAGAAAGAGTGAAAGCAATAGAATAAAGGAGAGTAACAGTAATAGAGAGGTAAAGCTAAAGGTACTGTGTTTCCAGTTTGACACAGGCAATGACAAGGTCTTTGATTGAATGAAAGATAATAAAAAGCCTCTCAAATGCTCTGCTGAGCCAGAATAATAAACACAATGTTAGCTGCTTGCCTTAGTTTAGCCTGTAATGTTGAATTGTTCATTTGCTGTTTAATAAAACTTGTTTGGGGATTAGCCCATAAATATGTGTGTGTCAGACGGACTTGGTCAGTATTTACTGCAAATGTTCATTTTTATCGGTGTTTTGTTAATTTCATGACCAGATGAATGAGTGCACTGACTAGTCCACTGAACAGGGCAGGACTGTGTGTTGACTGAGTGGTTAGAGAACAAGTGTGGACGTTCCCAGGGCCGGTCTGGCATAGGCGAACTAGGCAGTTGCTCCATCTGGTGGTGGTAAGTTCTATCACTATTACCCAATCTATCAGCTACTAGCCAGTTTATATTTTCTGTCAATAGGACACATATTCGTTGAGTTATGACTGCAAATAGCCAATGAATTTACACTTCTCCGTATTTATTCGCACAAACTACCACAGTTACATTAGAAGCCGCATAAAACATGAAACTATTAGTATTTGTCTTCACAACATGTGCAAAGAAGATTATTGTCTGGAAGAGTTTTATTGTTTCTCAAGGGAGAGCAGAAGACTGGGGCACCAAACAATTTGAATTTGAAAAAGATATTATATATTGTAGTGCAAAATTAAGTTAACCATTGTAAAAGATGCATTAATTGGTAAAAAAAACAATAGATGATTAGATATTGCATCTATTGTCTTCATTATTTAAACTTGTTGACCAAAGTGCATTTAAACACAGCACAACTACATTGTTGTATAATTTCTAAACAGACACTTTGTCTTCAGCTGGACAAATATAACTGAGCATGCTCATAACCCCTCACAAGTCTACATCTCAACAACAATAAAGTTTAAAACGTTTAGAAGAATAAATCACTCTGCACCAAACAACCGCATGTTTAAAACTAGTCCCAGAAAGACCATTGTGTCATTTTACAAACACAATAATAAACAGTATTAACGATATTTAAGTAATTCAGCATAATGAGGTCTGGATGATGCAGCAGGATTGTGTTTCTCCAGGGCAATAGATTGACTCTCTTGTGTTTGAACAGGAGCAAAACTAGTTTGAACTGTTTGAATTAAAAAAACAGATTTACATGATTTCTCTGATCATGTGTGTGTGGTCCCAATGACAGCTCTCCAAAAACAACTCTATTACCAAATACTGTATTGTGCCAGAGCAGAAAAACCATTCTTCTGACTGAGAAGCAAAGAGAAAAGTGCTAAATCCTCTTAATATTTTCCTGTTCATCACTTATTGAATGCATCTCACTTGGAGTCATTGGGAAAGTATTTTGCATCAGTGAACAGTGCTTCACAAAGGCACATTAGCACAAGACTGTGGCCTGGAGGAAAATGGTTGTCATGCAGCTGCTGTGTGGAGGAGCTTGTCTCCAGGCTCCCATCGGTCTCAGCGCTGCACAAGCTCTTATCCCGCGCCGCATGCATAATGAGCCCTCCAAAATGCATGAATTGAATTTGTTTTCTGACACTTGACAGTTGTGTACGCTGTCAACACTGTGAGCTGTTCACATGTGGAGTGTGTCCGAGCAGAGGCCTATTAGTGACGATGTGTCAGAGAGAGGGAGAACAGGGCGCTGGGATGTGGAGCTGGAGGCACTGCTCATGTACTTTAATGTAATCATCACATATTAGAATGGAAACGCCATACGTTCCACCACACTGTTTAGAACCATGTGGTGGTTAAGATTACATATTAGATAATAATACACATTATGATGAAGTACATTTAAAAAGATAATCTTTTGTTAAATTTACATCGTACCGGACAATCAGATTAGTTTATTTGTGTGACGCACATGAAACAAAGGAGCTAACTGGTCGTCTGTCATTTAGACCAAAATCTAACTTTACTCACCTCACATTAAAATCGTTTTTGCTTCGCTCATTGATTCCGCAGAAATCTGCGATTCAGTTCCACGTGATATTTTTTCATGTATTTTTTTTGTCGGGAGCAGCCATGTTGGAAGATGCATGTCTCTGATTGGCTAATTAATTTGTCAATCACGGCTACAGAACTCTGAAAGATGGACACGTTGGCCAGACGATATCGTCTGGATTTTCCAGGCAAGTTTAGCGCTAAAACCTTTGAGTAGTTTTATAACCAGATTACAAAGCTGTGGCAGGTGACACGAGCAGCCTCTTCTGGAGACTGTAAAGTGCCTTTTCGCAAAACAGCTTTTGCTCAAACAGCCTTTTCTGTGAGAGGTGCTGGTCTATGGAACATGCTCCCTGTTCATTTAAAATATGTAACATCGCTCAATCTTTTAAAAAAAAACAAACTAGATTTTGGATGTGTCAGCAAAGCAGTGCACTCATGATTAATGTGTGTTCTCTCTGTGTTTTCATGTATTTTTCTCTCTGTTAAAGCCCTTCTAGGGACAAGTGCTTCAAATTAGCTTTAGCACTATGTACAGGCATCGGACGACTGTGCTACAGTTAATCAATGTTTTTTGTACCGGTCCCTATTCAAATAAATCAATAAATAAAATAAACACATTAAAGTGCCTATGACAAGTTTAGCCACTCATTTCACTAGGACATAGTTAAAATCATTTTATTTAAGATTTGACAAAACATTTTTCAGAATTAAAGATTTACTTCCTGTTCATAAACAATTACATCACGCTAGGTAGTTGCCTAGTAACCATGTCATAAATTGGGCCAAAACTCTAAAGTAACAAACTTTTTAAACTTGAGACATAAAAACACACTAGAATGTAGTCTTTTTGTTGGAATCATGTGAACAGAGTCATCAAAACGTGTTTTGGGTGAGAAAAGGTACAATGTCCCGGTCTCCCTAGTGTGACGTCATCAGCTTAGAACTCTGCTCTACTTCCTGTTATTTTCAACATATTTTTTTTCTTAAACTTGTTCTTGATTCGTGTAAAATTGTAATTTCTATGGACAGCAGGTATTAATCTGCCAAATAAAGATAAAATTAGAAAATCATAAAAACCTGTCATATGCACTTTAAAATGTATTTAAAGTTTATATTCTGGTGTCGCTGGCAAGATTATCATCAAATTGACTTAAACTTGCAAATTATTAACCCTCGGGTGCCACACCACAAATAAGAAGGACCAGGAACAGGTCTAGCTCCTGCTCTGGGGCAAGTACTCTTCTCTTTAACCATAACAACCATGCTCAATGACGTTGGGTTTATTTCCAAAAAAATAATGGCAAGCAGGCACATTCTCTTGGGGGGAGAAAAAAAAGGAAAAGGGGTAGAAATGTTCCTGTACTTTTATTACCTTATTGTAAGTCTTACCTTGCAGCTCGAGTGCATACTGTATCTACAAGAACAATGCACAAAAGCGGTGACCTACATTCACACACTGCGCATGATTATTTATAAATATTTAGTAAATGTTTGCGGTTTTTGAGATATGAATATAATTTTGTACTTTATATGTGTATGTGTGTGTGTGTAGGAGAGCTGGTGGGTTATATAGTTACATTAGGGAAAACAAATGAGCTCCACGGAACAATTAGATTTTTGCTTAGCACCGCTGCACTCGCATCAAACATTATCAGACCATGTGCAAAATTAAGGTCACAGCAAATTAGCTCGGTAGGCTCACTCTCGTGTCGCAATTAGTTTATTTTTAACTCATCTACAGGTGCTGCTGGCTTCGCTTCGTGCGTTAACAAGGACGAGAAATGGATAAATAGAAATGTTTTGTAATTAATAATCTTCACCTACACAAGCACACACGCTTCTAAACAAACTGAGAAGAAATACAAACTCAAGTTAGACAAAGTTCATGAGCTGATAATAAGATTATATCAGCAATGTAAAATATGTTCTAGTTTGATATTGTGTAACATACACAGCTGGCTTACATGGCAGTTTATTAGAATTATTACCCAACATTACATTTTGAAGTGTTGTATGTAGGATTATTTGTTTCATGTTTTAGTTGAAAAGTGTCTGTTTTGGAATTAGCTCATTCAGTAATACTGATTACTGATAATCGCTGCAGAATATTTAAAACAATCATTTGTTCACATGAGGTAAAATTCGCCACTTGGAACTGTTAAATCTGTGGTTTCTGTAAATACAAGAAAACAAAGTAAATAATGTAAATAATGACATATCTACTGCAGTTAGCAATGCTAATTAGCATTCATAAATAGCTGCTATCTACTATAAACTGTTTACAGTGGTCCCTCGTTTATGACGGTGGTTACGTTCCAAAAATAACCAGTGAAAGGCGAAACTCGCGAAGTAGTGATCTTCATTTTTTTACCAGTAATTTCAGTTGATAACCTGCCTGTTCTGATGTTTAGTGTCTTTTGTACCGGTAATAATGCGCTGAACACATGATTCACCGCCAGATTCAACAGTGCGAGTCGTTTTTGTGACCTTAAAGAGGAACTGTGCTGTGCGCGTTCGCCTGCTCTGCGTTTGGCACGTTGCCCGTCCCGCTGCGCGAGGGACCACTGTACTTAAAACTATTTACTTGCTTTGCATTTCATGTTTGGAAGAGAGAGTGGCGGCGCGCAAGAGGTGCAGTGGCCCGGGGGCTCACTCCAAATGATACTCTGTGACAATGACAATAAATCTTTCTGTTCAAAACAAGTAAACAACAGTAAACAAATATTAATCATAAAAGACAGAACTTAATTGCTAATAACATTTCATGTGCTTTATGCAGATAAAACTTGAACATCAAGCCGTTTTTCTCATTTTAGAAATGTGGGTCTGAACATGACAAAATAAAATAACTACTACTTGTCATTTCTAATGGAGTCAGAAGTGGAAAGTAACTAATTATATACATTGATTACTGTAATTGAGTATATTATTGGGTACATCATGTTCAGTGGGTTTTAGTCATGTGATTGTAAATAATGTAAATCTGTCTTCCTTTTTAACAGTTTAACACGAGCTCAGAAAATATGCTGCTTGTCTAAAATAACCCTATAGGGAGCTGTAGTCAATATTTGCCATCTTATAGGTTTTCTTAAATTTGTCAGTATAAAAATATATTGATGACTTCACAATGCAATACAATACAAAAGATCAATCAATGTTCATAACCAAATTGGGATGAAAATGTACTTTTTTACATTTTTTATTAGTGTGTTTGATATATCATAAAAATTGTAATATCAGTGTTATCCAACATTTTGGGCAATCCTTTAACCCGTGGCTCAGGAAACCTCAGGTCCAAGGATCCCACTTTGAGAATCACTGAAGCAAACAAACAACAAACAAAACAAACAAACAAACACGTTTACACATGTCAAGTTGTGTTGACATGTGTAACAATGTAATTTCTAAACAATCTAATATTTTGAATTAGACGGGTCACATTTTCACCCCAAATAGATGCACTTTAGTCATTTTAACCTACCAGATGGTTACTTGCAATAGTTGTGATTTTCACAAAATGCATAAAATCCATCTGGAGAGATCCTGTCATACTGTTGAAGACAGCCACGATGTTCAAACCAAGACAACTGTGATGACGTCGACGGACATACTTTGGACTATTTTGACTTGAAAAATAAGCCAACGAAGATGTTTAAGCATTTCTTTCAACAAGATTTACTAAATTAAAAAGTCACTTGTCGACTACTTTAATGTTAAGACGCTCAATCAGATTCAAACATCATAATTTTTCCAACAACGTTTAGCTGCAGTCCATCCAGACTGATAATGTGTTCAGAGTTAAACATTTCCAAAGGACAGACAGATTTCACATTACTTAAAAATAAATAAATGAAGAATAATAAAGTTTAGAGCAAAGTTTTGTTAGATGAAATATTGAACCGAGAGACGACTAAAATTGCATTAAAAATATGCATTCTGAGTACTGCACATTTTTTGGCAGCAGTACTTATAATAATAATAATAATCTTAGCCACTGTAGCTGTTTTAATTACATTGTATTGTATATATTTTGAAGTTTATCTTGCTCTGCTACAAAGCATAAAAACAAATAAAGAACAAAGAATAAAAACACATTTACTGTAGACGCACATGGTTGAAAGGTCAGTAGTTCACATCGACTAAAACTTGAATACGTCACTGCTCATTCCAGATTCTTAATTCATTCAATAAAAAATACTTTCCCAGAGTGTGTGCTTGTTATATTTTATGAATACTGTTAATGCATTTGCTCTGTATCACACAAAACGTGAGGAGTCTGAGGTGAGGTAATCACATGGAAGCACTGCACCAAACTGTTTTTTTTTCTCCCCCCGGGCCAGGCAGCGCCCCCCCCCTCTCTCTGCTAGATGGAAACATACCGCGGGACCCTTGGGACACACATCTGAAATTCATCCATCTCTTCTCTCTCAGGTGGATATAAATACCCGAGTGGAGCCGCTTTGTCCCCCAAGTACAAGGCTGGAAATGGATGGGAGCGCTTCAGAAGGTGGCAAAGTGCTCGCGAGGAAAAGTGCTGTTCTCAGCCCCTATCGCCCCAAATAAAAAAGAAATCGGAGAGATATTAAGTCAGAGATCCACAGGTACAATGCCGAGATCTGTGGGAGAGAGCGAGACATAAAAACGCTCAACGACTGTATAAAATGTTGCGGGTGGAGGTGGCATTAGTTTGCACACTGCCCTCGAGTGAGCGCAACGAGGCACAAGACAGGGGTGTCCACGTTCCCTCAGGCTTTTTGTGTGGGCCATAAAACGTGCGTGATTACAATAGGCTTATGCTTCAGTGAGATGTCTGACCAGGGCTGAGTTCTTGTTGTCCTCAGAGGTTGGTTGTTTTTCTCAATCTTTTTGTAGGTTCACCAGTCGAGAATTCAAAATGCAACGAGTAAGATTAAATAATTAACCAGGAAGGTATTCTTGTAATACTTTTTTTAAACAACATTTTTGTTTACTTTCTTCACGCAATCATGCAGCAAATGCACACATGCAACACATCAAAGAATCAAATTCAAATAAAAAACAACAGGATTTTAAAATAAAAATACAAAAAAATACTATGTAAGAATAAATACAGTAAATAATAAAATCTCATGACACTCTACTATTACAGGGAGCTCAGTCTTCTTAAAACTTACTTTTTCTTTAACAACATAAGTTATCTTTTCCAATGTAACACAAAATGATAGTTCATTTATCCAACAGATGAATTTTCTGTTTCAGCTATCATTCTCCTGGCCAGTAGGAGGTCAAACATGATCAAAGTCTTTAAAGCCCATAATAGATTATCACTATTTTCTAATTTTGACTTTGTTTGGTGTAATAGTCCTTGTAGTAAACGGCAATTAAATAGCAAATTATGAAGAAATTGACATATAAAAGTTGAAAATGACAGGAAGTATTCGGAGTTCTAAAACAGAATCCCTCCACATATGTTATCAAAAATGCAAAGACAATTTACACAAAACTGACACAGTGTCCTGGGAGTTTAAAATATACATTTAACACAGTTTAAATGCTACAAAATATTGTTGATTCCTAACGTCTGTGTCATTTATGTGGGTTTTTGGTCCACATTTACAATGCGGTTGCTAGGTAACAGTTGTGGATCCACCTCTACATCTGTCATATTTGCTGGACTAAATACAACTAGGCTGATAAAATCTTAAATATAATCATGTTCACTGTTATTGTATACTGAAAACATGGTCTAACCTGTCATATGCACTGTACATTGGCTGCAACCATCAAGTTTGTATATTTTCCCAAAATACAAAGCTTTGCCAAGCCTTGAAAGTACTTCAATGAGAAAAAGGGTGTTTAACATGTAATGTTTGATGTCAGATTGACTTCTATTTTCATTTTGTGTTCACACTCTGCTCTGCTGAAAACAATGGCAAAGGTAGTTTGGTTGGACATGGGAGGCCACTCTGAGTTCATTAATAATTGAAAAAATTACTTTTCACAATGCTTTTAAAGTGCTTCTCTTTCGACTCTATTTAACAAAAAATGTGATTGGTCGTAGCATCTGAACCTAGAAGTACCTGAGAAGATTGAAATATTGCCATGATGTTCTGCTTTTTCCCAACAGCCGTAGAACTCAATTCAGAGTGAGCCTGGTTAGATTGAATTAGGCAAAAATTATAATTTTTTCTGACAACATAAACATGGCCTATGTACATTTACTTACCTACTTATCTAGTGCTATATTTGTAAGTTGTAAATCAGCATCTGAAAGTGATTTTTTTTTACAAATAAGGCAGGACTGGTTGAACAAAAGAGAGTGCATTTGTACTGATTGATTTATATTTATATTTCATGTTTGATTTATTTATGTCTCTAGTACATCTTATCTATTATTAACATTCAGTTATAGCAAATCAAGTGCACTTCTGACTCCTCGGCCCTGCTCTGTTGCTTTACAACCAACGCTAAAGATAATGCACCGATAAACGTGCATGATTTGTGTTTCTGCCCTGCAAACAACATGAAAACAAGCAGATAGATGGTGCTATTAGCGATACAGAAGATTTGAGACATGCTTCCCGTAGGCTAAGATTTACTCCTCACCTTTTGTGCAGTTATAATTGTCAACGTAAATCCACCGAAAGGGGAAAGAACCGCTTACACACTTCATCTTCTGTGCCGATTTAGAAGGAAGTCGTCATGTGTGCGCTGCAGAAAACTAGGACAAACATCACATGTGAGTGAGTCATGACTGTGGAAATATTAATTACGTTCTAGAAGCAGACATGTCTCCGGGTACCGTCTAAAATTAAACACAGAACAAGTATTGCGTGTCTTGTGTTTGGCTTTGGCCCCAGGGACACGAGACCACCGCCGCTGTACTGTATACACAAGTCCTTACGCGCGTTTTCTAATACAAGTGGAGTGTATCTGTACATGGAAATGTTTTTTATTATTTTTCAAGTTTAAAGGGACATGAGCAAAACACTTATTGAACTCTGTAAAGGTGCATTGTGTAACTGGAAGTGAAAGTCAGCTAAGGAATTCAGTAGAAATAGAAAGTTAAGCCTTCTTTTGGAATGTCATTATTACTGAAAGTTTTGCGTTATGTCAAAATGTGAAAAAATCAACAGTAGTCTCAAATAAAAAGACATACACTGAAATATCAAAAATGTATGATAAGCTCCTTTTTTACTTCAATAGTTTATGAAAAACCAAACTGTAACAACGAATTTTGGTTAAAGCCACATGGCGACACTTTCTTTGGGTTCAACAGGTAAGTTTAGGTTTCAAGTTACTAAAAAGGGGTGATTTTAGAACTGGGGCTTGGGATAAAGAAGATTTACCCGATAAACTCAAAGAAAATGTCACCACGTGGCCTCAATAAAAAAAATCAAAACATTTCTGGACAATTTGTTGTATATCTAAGTTTTCTCCGGTGACTGGGCTGGAAAAATGAAAAGGATTGTGAAGTACATATTATTGTAACCCCTGCCGTACACTGAGTGCGAGTTGTGATTCAGGACTTGTATGAGTCCTGCAAGACTTAGCAAGTGCTTAAAACCTATGCACCCTTTTACACCGACCTCAGAACAGTGTGAGCGCACGTCTGAGAGTCGCGTGAATCCGTGGAGAGTCAATCTTTCTGCGGACTGATGCAACTCTTAAGTCATAATACGAGCATTCTTGCAGGAATCCATGTGAATCCAGGCGGTTTTGGGCAAATACAGACCGCAGTGGACGCAAGCTAGTGTACAAGGCAATTCGCAAGAAACTCTTATGTGTCCTGAACCGAACTCACCTTACAGTCAGTGTACAGGAGGCGTAACTGCATCTACGAATGCAGTTACGCCTCCTGCAGTTGGGTTTATGGTTTGTTCTTAGCAATATACAGTATGGTGAGAAGCCACTTTGTCAAGCCTTCCTGCTTTTAATTTGTATATTGATGATGTTAAAAACTACCCAGCTGTATAGTTTGAACGCAGCGAGATGGTATTTTGTTGGCTTAGCCACTGCACAGACAACCACAGGTGCTGTTTTGCTTGTTGCTGTTTGTGGAATAGACAACAGTCTACACATAGATCTGCATACTTTTTTTTTAGGGGAAACACGATGGTCTCTCAAGCGTCATGATGTTTTTCTGTTCATACCACCTTCCAGGCAGGGTTAGGGTTAGGTTAAAATTAGGATAAGGATTTTGTTATTATTCATAAATAAGAACACATCTTTACAACCACCACACAAATGAACTTGGACTGCAATGTGTGGCATATTTACGCAAAAAAAGCTGTGAACTCGTGCTAATCATACGCAATTTACATGTCCTGTAATGTTGCAGTTTATGTACGCTTTCTTGTGAGATCGAGTTGAACCAACACATGATGTTAGTGCCCCTATAACCTTTTGCACACTACAGGACTTTAGGCCCAATTTTAAGCCCGATGTGCCCCTCTACTAGTTTATTTAGTTTTCATTCCAGTTTTATGTGTTTATTTGCTGCTTGTAGTCTATTATTTGTATTCTAAAGACAGTTTGAAATTGTAGAGAAAGCAAACGAGGCCTGCATGATTTCATTTGGAATATACCGCACTCTCTCTTTCTATATATTAAGTGATTCCACATTGGGTGGTTGTGCTGACAGGGCTGTGGAGTCTCTGCAGAGCGCCAGTGTCACAAATAGGGCTGGAGGTTCATTCCACAATCTATTAGCAAAACCAGGAGCTGTAAAATAGCTCGGCGCAGCCACCCATGTGAAGGGCTTGTCTAAAGGTTGTATAATGAGTCTGTTAGAGCCACAAGACTTTGGACTGGTATGTGCAGCTGATCAACTGAGTCAGGAGCTTTGGTGGAATTTTCATCTGAGCAAAGAAAATAGAAACTCAAATTAGCTCTTTTAATTAGAATTCTATCATGAACCCTGGTGTACACAGTGTTTAGCTGATGCAGGGATAACTAAAGCACGTTTTAAGGTTAGGAATAGGGTTACTTTCTTTAAACCCTGAGCCAAGTAGGGCAGCTGAGGCCTTATTTACTAGGGTTACCTGTTCTCACATTACATAACAACAAAAAAATACATACAATAAGTAATTAAAGGGACTATACTCGATTTTTTTTTTGCAACAATATAACTTAAAAACAATTTCTCCCTAGCACTGATACATTGTTAATGTATCTACTCAGGAGGAAATTAGTCCGCAAAGTCCTGTCTATGTCTAATAAAATCCCGTTTGTGTCCAACTTTTTCTGTTTTTGTTTTTAGCATTGTGGCTAACTTTTGTTAGCATACAGACTCACCTCGCCGCTAACAACTGTGAAAAAACACTAAAATACATAATGATGAACAATTCTGAAGCTCAGAATGCATTAGCTAAGTGAACAAATCATGTAGACTGAAGTAAGAAGTTTAAAATGAAATATTTGTTTGTTTACACTTTTAAGCATGCAAAAATCAGGTATAGTCCCTTTAAGTAAAGTACACTTAAATTCCCATTGGAAACAATATATCTAAGCTGAACAAATACATTTTTGTTAGTTTTAAACAAAGAAATGATTAAATTCTTTCTTTCTGATTATAACCATGTTTTGTACATGTTACAGGTTGATAATCCAGGCCTGGTGTTTTTAGGCCAAGTAGGAAATTGATGTGTTATTATCTACTTTGAGTGCTGTTCCGTGGTCCAAGCTCCAAACCTGGGGCAACAGAGCCTTCTCCATCACTGCCCCACCCTCTGGGACAGAGACTGCAACGACCTCACCACTTTTAGGAAAAATGTCAAGAGCCATCTGATTAAATCTGTTTTTGATGATTGATTAATGTTGTAATTACTAACTGTTTTTATGTATTGTACCTTTGTTTAACGGCCTTTGTCTGTGAAGCGTCTTTGAGTGTCTAGAAAAGCGCTACATAAAATGTATTATTATTATTATTACTTTGCCTAGGGATTCTATAGAAACCACGAGAAGTCAGAGCTCTAACCACTCTGCTATCGTGCACCCATATATATCACACAATCGACATAATCCACTCTCCTCAGGGGTTCCCAGTTTCCAGCGACAGAGGAAGGATTCCTGTACGTTATATAATATACCATTTGGTGATAATTGCAAGGCACACATGTCTATTATTGATACTACTCTTTCCAGAATTGGCTAAAACTCTTTTACTGTGACACTCCAGTTGTGTTGACGGCAGCATAGTACACTCCATGTGCAGTCAGTGTATAGTTGATGAGCAACCTTCACCAGCACCTCTTCCCCACAGAGCAGGTCACGCACAGGTCACCTCCATCCCCCCCGAAGCTTCCCTGGCTCTCTCCACACCTCACCGAATGAAGCCATAACCGCCGCGCCGTGTCGCTTCTAATACTGCAGCAGCTGATTGTTGACCACTTGGCTGAAGGGAAGTGTGCTGAGCTCCTGGGCGCATGAATCATTTAAGCTCCTCCAAAACCTCCGGGGACCTGCGCCCGGAGAGAGAAAACAGCACCGAGCTACAGCACCTCGGCTAAGCACCATTTCATCTGAGAGGCCCATTTCTGTAAACAAAGAAAGGAGCGCTTCACTGTCCCCCTCTCGTCGGCTCTCCAAAACACTCTTTACCAGCAATTCAGTATTTAGAGCATGTCTGCAAGTAGCTATTCCTCCCCGCAGCTTGTTCTCGCCGCTTTTGTAATTAATGCAAATGTATCTGAAGCTGCCGGAAAGTTGAAAAAGTCAAAACGGCTGATAGCATCTCGTGGCTGCGGGACATGAGCGTAGGATGCACAGCTCTCCGCACACACAGGCGCGACGAGCTCTTTCATGTGGAATGATTGCGCCGCTGTGTGCTAATATTAAAGATCATTTAGTCGGCTTCAAAAACAACAGCGTTTTTCGGCGATTTTGGGTTGCGTTGCTGGAAAGGCTGAGGTAATGTATGCAGATGGGATGCACGAAGTTTGAACAATGACTAGAGTAGCGTAAGAAAAGATATTGGGGATTGAAGCTGAAGGCGATTCTGTGATTGAAAAAAAAAAAAGGTTTGATTTGATTACAGCTACAGATTTTAAATTGGGAAATGATGTCCCAAAGTTTTAGATTGAGTAAACATTGTCCAATGCAGTAGTTTGTTTCTTTGCATTCAAACTTTGTATACAGGAGGAGAGTTTTGGTATTTGAGCAAAGATTACTCGAAAACGGAGCTAAAGCTCAGTACTGCCTATCTCTGCTTAATTTTTTTTTTCAATTGCATCACATAATTATGTGATATTATCATTAAATTTCATGATAATAATGAGGGTTATCAAGTGATGCTGTCATGTAATTACTTGACACTATCAAGTAATTCTCAGATAATAACGTGATACTATCGCCTGATAGTATCACGTTATTATCTGTTAGCATAACGTTTTTGCCTGATGAAATTTCACAATAATATCACGCATTTTGTAATAGTGTTAGGATAAATCGTGATACAGCTGAAAAAAAAAAAAAAAGATGATGTGCAGTATGCCTACTTAGTTTCCATACAAAACTAAGGATGTCACACATCAGGAAAATTCATAACAGAGAGAAACTTATAAAAGAAGATAAATTCATTAGATGAATTGATGAAGCTAAATACATCTTCTGTTATTGATTTAAATGTTCTTTTCTTTAGAATGAAACAACTTCCTGAACCCTGAAGAAGGTTTGGCAAGTAGACACAGCCCTATGAAATAAAGGCTTTTATACTTTTTCTAATCAAGTGAGTGCCTGATATTTTTTTCTTCTACAAATGAGCTAAACCCTTTGTCCAAAGCACCCTTGGTTACGAGGATACCAGAAACTCTCTGTCTCTGCTGTCTTTCGGAAAAAAAAAAATATATTTTGGTCCTTGACAGTGCAGACTCATGGTTGTTGGTCATACTAACTGGTAATATATTCGAAAGTTGTTTAGCCAAAAGTTTGGGGATTTAAAAAATTTTTTTTATGTATGTTGTAAAAATAGAGAGAAATACCTTCAAGGTCTGATCTTTGTTAAATTATTAAAGCTGTAGATGCCATGGCCAGTGCAAGTAGTTTGAAGTCTGATGCTCTGAGGATAAAAAGTTTTTGGACCCAACAGCGGCCACTCACACGGAGAGATGGTATCCAAGCCCCGGTGAAAAAGGTGACCGTCGCTTTATGTCGCAAGTTTAGTTGTTGGCAGCAACATTTAACGACTCTCCGTCCACTAAATATGGGCAATTGTGTTACTCCCCTCTCTGCCGTACCAATGGTCACTTCTACTACAACCCGCGACTGTTTTTAGCCAGCAATGTCCTATCCACATTTTAATAGATCCATCCAAGTTCTTATCATTGATCCAAGTCCAATTTAAGTGTAAACTCATTTCCCCAAAACCAATTGGTACACATGGTCCCGACTGATTGTAGTCCAACTTCAGAAGTCATCTAAACAATCGTTCCGCAGCTTCACACATGTAACTGAGCATGCTCACAAACCTTGCCCACTCTGGCAATAAAGTGAACATTTTCAGAACAAAAACCAAGTGGCACATACAGGCACATTTTTTTTTTTATTTAACCTTTATTTAACCAGGAAAGTCCCATTGAGATTCGAAGATCTCTTTTGCAAGGGAGTCCTGGCCAAGAGGCTTCCACAACACAACACTACATAGACTAAAACAAACAAAGACATAATTAAAAACAGTTAAAAACAGTTACAGGTTAATGACTGCATTTCCAGGTCTTTCAAAAGAGAGTCAAAACTAGCCATAGAGACAAGAGTTTGGAGTTTAAAAACTCTCTGTAGAAAATTCCAATCTGTGGGAGCACAGTACTGAAAAGACATTTTCCCTTTTTCTGTTCTAACATTGGGAACAATCAATGAGTAGACATCCTGAGAACGCAACTGGTGAGGTCCATCAGGCCTACGCTGAAGATACACACTCAGGTATGAAGGAAGTAGACCAACAAGTCCTTTGTATATAAACCTGTACCAGTGTGTGAGCCGCCGTGTGGCTAAAGCAGGCCATCCAACACGAGAGTACAGATCACAGTGATGGGTCCGTGCACCACAGTTTGTTATAAAGCGCAAAGAGGCGTGAAACACTGAATCCAGTGAACGCAAAGCTTGGGCTGGAGCATGCCTATACAAAAGGTCTCCATAGTCCAACACAGGAAGGAATGTTGCAGCAACAAGTCTCTTTCTGGAATTGAAAGAAAATGACAGCTTGTTTCTGAAATAAAAACCTAATTTCAAACGCAACTTTTTGACAAGAGATTCAATATGTGGTTTAAAAGACAATCCATCATCAATTATGACACCCAAGTATTTAAAAGTATTCACAACTTCAATAACTGAGCCGTCAGGTGTAAAAACTGAAGGGACATTCTGTGTACATACGTAGTTGTTTAACACAGTCCTACATGTTTAACACAGTCCCACAGTTCTGACTGTTTAAAACAACCCTACACGTCCCAAAAAGATCAGTGAGCAATTTACAGACAATATTACAAACACTTAGGTAAATAAACACAATGCAGTCTGAATCATGTAGTACTGAATTTGTTACAGCAGGACTTGTTTCACCAGGGTAATTGGTTTACTCTTTTGCATACAAACTGGAGCAAAACTGGTCCAACCGCTTAGTCTGTTTTTTTTCTTTTTAGCCTAGTCTGATTTCTGTACTCATGTAAACTCACTGACTGCCACAATGGGGCAAACTCCATGGATCTTAGTGAACAAACAGTCCATTGTTAGGTTACCATAAACCAGGGCTATTCAACTTTAGTTTCCAAAGGGCCAGTTTTTACCGACGGCCATGACTTCGGGGCCAGGTAGTTGCAAAATGCATCTCCACTTTTGACACGAGGTTGTGCCAAATATTAAGATTTATTTCTATAGCGATAATAGCTAATGCTGCTGTCCAAACCACAAGTAGTAAACTAGTAAAAAACAAATCTGTACCTGGTGTTTCTCAGCTTTAAACTAGATCTAAACCAGGACCATACCAGGTCTTAAAAGTGCACTGTAAAAAAGTAAAATTGGATAATGAGTGGAAAAAATGTGTAAATAAGTCATATTTATCTTAATAATCTTCAAACAAAGAAGAGCAAGAAGTGGATTGCTTTACTAAAAATATGAAAAATACAGCTTTTTTTTTTTATGCATGCAATTGGCAAATCTTCTTTTTAGACACTTACTGACACATTTCTATTTCTTGAGTAATAATCCAGAATTAAAGTGAAAGTGGAAAGTGAATTGAGGCCGAAACATATCTTTGAAGGGCCGGTTTGACACCCGGGCCTTAAGTTGAATAGGCCTACCATAAACTAATTTCCACCTGAATAAACGTTTACAAGATATTGGTGCTAGTGGAAAAGATTGCTGGTATGTTTGCTAATTTATGGCGCTAATCACAAAAAGTACCCTCAAAACACTTCTACATGGTAATCTTTTCCAACGAGGATTTGGAGTGTGGTTGAGAATCGTTATTGATTTAGATTTCCACAGCTTGCTAACTTCCAAACCCTGAAAGAACCCATCGCACAGACTTAACTGCAGACACCAGATCTCTCCGTTGTGCTGTTTACAAAGAAGAACCCCTCCCCTCCAGCACCTCTGAACAAGCATCACAAACTGCAGACCTGACAGACAGCCCACAGCGGCGATCACACGCACTCCCCGATCGATCCCAGGCTCCGGGACGCTCCGAGATCTGTGAGAGACGAAAGACTATCCCGGCTGTCTGCTCGCCACAGACTCTGGCTCAGGTACATTCAATTACCACTGTCTTCTGCCTCTAAGTGATGCCATTATGAAGCAGCCTCAACAACAATTACAGGCAGAGAATGCATTCTGCGAGTCAAATGAAGTGAAAGGGGAGATCAGTGAGACGAGGGGCTTGTCTCGGTGGAGTTGGCGTAAAGAGGTTTCAAAAGACTGCACAAGACAAGGACAGGGTGCATTTCCTCGCAAGAAGTACTCAATCTCAGAAAGTCTTTGAGCTCTGTCCAACTTCGGTTCGATCGATGTTGTTTCATATCTTAAGATCTATTGTCAATCGTCTGTGCTTCTGTTTGTAGAAAAAAACTAATAAATCTATCTCTAAGTTAAATATTTTGAGTTTGGTTCCAACATACAGCCCTCGTTTGTTCCAAAAAAAAACCCAAAAAAACTTTTGAGTAGGGCTGGGCACAAAAAACGCTTCCTAAATGAAATACTGGATTGTAAAACATAATTTTTCAGATCTGTGGCCTTTAAATCTTTGCGACACTAAGCAGGCAATATAAACACAACACATGCCACATGCACACTCTACACTGACACAAACGCCTCTCCACAAACAGCAAAAACACCACGTTGCATAAGTGCCAAAAACGAATTCCACAATGATGAACGCCATGTCACAGCAACCACTTCTCCCAAACAAAATGTGTTCGAGTTTATGACTGTGCCCTGCGCAGGCTGCAAGTCTCTCAAACAAAGCACAGTGTGTCAGTTTACCTTCTGAAAGTGCATATGATATATTTCTATGTATTTTCCATTTTAATTTAATTTAGAAGAGTAACATAACTTTTAAATAAAAATCATGGTTTTTCAGTAGTCAAGAACAATTTTGTGCGACAAAAAGTTTGAAAATATGTTGAAAATAACACAAAGAAGAATTCTAATCTGATGACATTACACTAGGGAAACAAGGACATTTTCTAGCAATAAACACATTTTAATAATCATATAAACACATATGTATACATTTCAAATTGTGTGTTGTAGTGAATTTATATGCCATAGGAAGTAAAAGCCTATTACATTACATGGCCGCTTAGCAACTCCCTTGTATGATGTCATCATCTATGAACAAGAAGTACACATTTCAAGTTAAAAAACAGTCTCTGCAAGAAGCCTTTCCTTCTTAAGTCTGTGTGTTGAGTTTTATAAATCCACATGATCTAATCACAGTTTGAAGCCAAGCAGATAATATAATCCAAACTTTGCAATACCATCTTCCTGATCAGTTGAAAGCATAATCCCAAATGATGCAGTTAAACAACTCGAGTAAAAAAATGTATGTATCACTGGATGTTTTATGAAAACCATAATGCCAATGTGGCCCTTGGTGAAAAAGAGATCGACACCCCTGCTCTAACTGACCAGTGAGAGCATTATATTAAAACAGGTTAATCATTATTCATGCATAAACTAGTCTCATTAGTCTCTCTATTATTTATCTTACCAAATACATATAATTTATTTTAGAAGAAGCTACAGTACATCTGAGTGTGCTTCATCATCTACCTACAGTATCGCGAACACTTACTTTCAATCTTGTAGTTAAGTTGTGTGATGTACCTGTAAATGTTTAACGGAGCCGGAGCACAGAGGCCCCGCTCCAGCTGCTCTGCTCAGCGTTCACAAACTCATAATTCATCCTCCGTGGCCCTGAGCGCTGCGCCGTGATACAGTCCTCCGAGACAACCAGAGCAAAGAGCGCTAACACCCGCAAGCTACTGTATGTTTAGTGGGTCACGCTAACATTCAGTTGGAGCATGTTCTGAAGTGATTCTGTTCGCTTGATGTTGGTCTAAGATGTAAAGAGAGCTAACTGAAGGTGTAACTTTATTCTGACTTCTACATTTGTGCAACTTATAACACCAATGGGGCAACCCGTCAAGAAGATTAGGCAGCCACAGTTGTTTTTGGGCTCATTCAAGTCCTTAAAATGTGCCTCTTTCGATTGGCAGCCATCTTTGCATTCTGGCTGCTGACAAACTAGGGTTAGAAAATTCCCATTTTAGTCAATGGCGATGATGAACACTTGACAGCCTAGCTCAATGTGACTAACACTAACCCACACTGCCAGGCTACTCACCTTACTTGGTTATTTTAGCAGAATTGGGGCAACACAGGTTCTGATGCTGTTTTCACAATTTAACGTTGAATTAATAAATACAAGTTGTTTTTCTGAGAAATAGGAATTTTGGAAGCACAATAAACCTGAGTTTTGACATAGTGGATGTTTGGTTGGTGAAATAAAAATGATGAGATTGATAAATTGCAGTAGTTTACATAGTAAAGTGGTACTTTTTAAAGGTTGTATGGAGGATTTTAAAAAATTGTTTGTTGTCAGTCTTGGTCAAAAACACTTGCATAGATTTGTAACAGCCTTGTACTTATGCTAAACAAAAAAAGAATTATAAAAATATATAAACTGTGGACATGATGAGGCCTGTAAAATAGATAACGAGGTACCTCGTTATCTATTGGCCTGTGAACCTGTCAAACAAACCCTCAGTGTTCCTAAGTAACTCATTGGCCCAGTAGCAGTGAAGGGCGTGGCCCTGGGAGGAGAAACACATGTGCATCATTTGAAAAACAACAAGCAGCTGTTGGATTTGAAAAATCCTCCATACAACCTTGTTGTAAAGTTGTTCATGAAAAGGGTTAGACTTTTCATGGGGTTAGGGTTAGACAGTACTCAATGGTGAGACCATTGAGTACTGTTTAAATTGAATAATAATGAGATTTAGTTCAAATCAGGAGTTGAATGCGGTGCTTTGATTGGCTGTGCTTGAGTGATCAATTCCAGAATCTATTATTTTTATATGTAGTAGTGTGGGGTTTGCGCACCTGGCCAGTCGCACACCTGCCTATAAAAAGGGCACTACGTTGGCACGTCGTCCCTCTCTACTCCTCCCACCTTGACGTCAGACGCCTCCTGTCTCCGTGTGTATCGTGATTATCATCAGCTGTGTGCCAGTGGAGGCTCACGGGCCGAATAAGGCTCTGGCGCCCGCTGTAAGCTAAGGACTGGTATTGGAGCTTGTCACGGTTGTAATATAAGACTCTGAAAGACTTTTGTTCTGTTTGTCCAATGCCCTATGTTCCTTTTAACTTAACTCAAAGCAAAAACTAGAATTCTAAGTAATAAATAAGAAACCTGATTCATGTCTCATGTCATTTTAGTTTACGAACCTGTGTTGCCTTAAAGCTAAATTTAAATATACAAACTATTTATTTCCCTATTTAATGGGGATGGCGTTGCTGGTAAATATAAAAATAATATAAATTGGTAGCTAAGCCCGTAGAGCGCACCCGCTTGGTCACACTTGGCGCTCGCTGGCAGGATTAATTAAAATTGACAGAGACTTGATCTTTTTTTTTTAGTTAACTTGAGACATGAAACTTTGTGCATTGGGCAAGTGTTGTGAATTCTTATGTGGGTTTAATAGAAGAACAGTTAAGCCAATAAGGTGTTTTTGTGCATGATTTTGTTTTTCATTGCATGTTTGCTTTGCAGTATATTTTGTTGTGCATTTTTAAGCCTTGCTGGTACTTGGCCAATTTCTTTTTGTAACCTAACATGAAATGCTATGCTACTATTTTTGCCATTAAGCAACCAATGTTAAATGGTCTCAAGCTTGTATAGTGTGTCTAAAATGGGTTTATTGTGAAATTTGTTTTATTTCAAGAGGAGGCTCCTTAAGGTGACGTCAGGGGTGGGGGATTGGTTGGGCACAGCTGGATTTTGTACTGTGGATCCAGTTTTTACTTTAAGAACTTGTGTGCGAGTTTAGTAGACACTCACCAGCAGGGGGAATGCCTTTGACGTTGTAATTCTGACTATGTGTAAAAGGGGAGTGAGCCGACGCGATGTTTTGGTTGTAGTTTTGAGGAAAGGAGCGCGTCACAGCAACTATCCGTATACTGCACACGTGTATTTTTGCATCGTCGGGTCGCCGATGAATTTTGGGGAGGCGAATGTAGTAGTGTGGGGTTTGCGCACCTGGCCAGTCGCACACCTGCCTATAAAAAGGGCACTACGTTGGCACGTCGTCCCTCTCTACTCCTCCCACCTTGACGTCAGACGCCAGAGGAGCCGGGTCATGGCCGCGAGGTGAAAGGACTACTGCAGCTATTGTGCAGCGATAGGCGCACTTGGGTCGTTCGAGGGCGTAAAGCGCGGCGACTAGGAAAAGTGTGCGGGCATCGCTCGCTATGGCCTGGTGTTGGATCTCTCCCCTTGCTGCTGGTGAGGTGTTTTGGGCGGCTAGACGGGTCAGCGCACAAACCACTTTGTACTCCGGCTCCTGCTGGCGGCGAGCCTCCTCTTTGCTCTCATCGTCTTCACCTCCTGTCTCCGTGTGTATCGTGATTATCATCAGCTGTGGGCCAATGGAGGCTCACGGGCCGAATAAGGCTCTGGCGCCCGCTGTAAGCTAAGGACTGGTATTGGAGCTTGTCACGGTTGTAATATAAGACTCTGAAAGACTTTTGTTCTGTTTGTCCAATGCCCTATGTTCCTTTTAACTTAACTCAAAGCAAAAACTAGAATTCTAAGTAATAAATAAGAAACCTGATTCATGTCTCATGTCGTTTTAGTTTACGAACCTGTGTTGCCTTAAAGCTAAATTTAAATATACAAACTATTTATTTCCCTATTTAATGGGGATGGCGTTGCTGGTAAATATAAAAATAATATAAATTGGTAGCTAAGCCCGTAGAGCGCACCCACTTGGTCACATATAGAAACGATTTTAAGGCATAATAGATAGATGTGAATATTAACCATGTGCTGAAGGATTTATGTACACTGTAAAGGATTTAAACTTAAATTGTGTTTGCAATGTGAAAATCAGCTGCTGCATCTTTAAGTGAACTAAGAACTTTGACATGTACAAAAAGGAAATGATCTGCCCTAAAAGACTGAGTCACATTGGTGTTTTCTGCATCTGAGCAAACACACATGAAACCTCACTGTTCGAGTGAATGAGCTCTGTCCTCAGAGAAATATCCCATCAGAACTTGACATACTGAAAAAAGAATTAGGCCTACTGTCAATGTTATTATAATGGCTGGTCCCAAGTGATACGCTTAGCTTAGCTTAGCTTAGCATAGCATGTTATTGCCCAATGTGTAACTGGGTAACTGACATATAGTATAGGAGAGTTGGGTGCTGCAACCAGTTAGCTGACGTCAATTGACTCTGTGCTTTGAAACTGTTGATTTTCAAATTTTAGTCTTTTTGTGAAATATTTGATTTTGAAGTATTTAACAAGTTAACAAGAGAAAACCACCAACAACTCCCTGTCCATTGTCCGATCTAAAAGTATTTCTTCATTGTAGACTGAAACTGTGAAACCCATAGAAATGAACTAAACAGGAAATGAACATGCCAGCAGGAAGTTAACATTTCTGAAAATAAATAAACCATCAGACTCCTGTGCACAGAGCCAATCTAACTTAACAACAATAAGTGAAGGCTTTTTGATTGACTTTTGATTGAATGGGGAGGAGCAGTCATCGACGGTCCATCTTTTGTGGCACGTTCACACTTGATCTCTAGAGCGCTCCTGCTAAGTACACTTTGTAGAGATGTCAAGTCAGAATCACACCAAGCAAGTGCACATCTGCTCCATCTGAAATGAAAAGTCTCCGTGAAGTACAGTTCCAGCCCTGCAGCTCTCCTGGAGTGCTCCAGAGATGACATTTTTATGGGAAGCTAAGCATTAAAACACTACTACTGCGCACTCAACTGGTGACCCCAGACAAGCAGGAAGTTGAGAAAAAAAAAAAGAATTTAAAGGTGCTGTCGGATCTTCCTATTCGCAGCATTAGAGGTGGGCCCTCCATCTGAGCGCTAATATGTCAGTCCATCAATCATGCCTGTTGGCTTCACCCTCTAGTTTTTGCTGTGCATAAACCCTGTTTAACCAATCCATCTTAAAAGTGATCACTCCTCCCCTCGTCTGTCCTTGTGACACGGCAGAGACACGGCCGCTTCCCCTGTGCTGCGCTCAAGATTGACAGAAGTAGAAATATCTCAGCACAGATGTTCTGTATCTCATAAGCTCTCAGCCAATCTTAATTTTCTGTCAATTGGACAAGTATTGACTGAACTACGAACACAAAAAGCTGATAAACTAATACGGCTGCTGGTTTAATCGTGAAAATACGGTGGAATTCTGCACATTCTGTTGAATTATTTCAGAAGCTTCGTAAAACATGAGGCTGTTTGTCCTGAAAAAAATTCTGATTTTACTATTTCTGTTTAATAAGTCCAGCGCGATGATGCAGCCTATCGACTGCACCAGCGCACATAAAGAGGAAACAGAGGCGGAGCTCACAGGAGAGGGACAGGGCTGGGGCCCCACTAGAAAATATTGACACCAAGTGAAACTTGAGAAGAAGTGCAATTATATATTAATAATAAAATTAAACATAAAATTAGACATACGTTGAAAAATGTAAAAAAATAAATTAATAAAAAAAAAGTCTTGGTCTATAATAGCTCACTTCAGATTTAGAGAAATGCATTGGTTATATTTTTTATATTACTACAATATTTTTTTCTGTCATTTGTTTAATTAATTATAATAAAAAAAGTCAAGATTGGATATGGTTTGTGAAAGATTGGAGGGCCCCCGAAGCTGATTTTTTGCGTAGGGCCCCCAAAAGGTTACGGCCCTTTTTGGATCAAAAGTTCAAATATGCGGATCTTGTTAAGTATTTCTAAGTCATATGCGTCAGTCCTCTGATACCTTGCTCCTATACAGGACAAACTACTTCCTTCAGGTGAGTGGTGGTAGGGCCTCTTCAGCCAATTCAATTTGTTTGACAGTTTAGCAGATATACGGTATTATTAAATCATCTGAATATGCCATGCATGAGCTAGTTCCACAACTTTTTTGTTCAGAGCCAAAATCATATTACGAAACTGTTAAAGGTGCATACAATGGATTAACAAAGAAAATGGAAAAGATTAGATCCTTGAAGAAGGGTAATGTAAGTCTTTTCTTGTAAAAAAATGGCAGCCATTTATTGACTTTTTTGTCAGTGTCTAATCATCCTCCATATCCCTTTCTTAGGATATTACTTATTATTTTGGGATTTTGTGTGTGTGTGTGTGCTTATCTTTTTTTCTTATTTTTTAATTCTGCAAAACATTATTCATTACAATGGCTTGCAAATAATCTTTTTTAGAAGGAAGGATAGCAGCAAAGAGGGGCAGAGGAATGTGGACAGAGAACATCAGACAATGGACGGGACTGAATTATGGTGCCGCGATCAGAAGAAGAACTGTGAATCAAGACAACTGGCAAATTGTGGCATCCAACCCTGTACAGGATGGAACATGATGATGATGATTCTACAAAACTGATCTAATTTGATTGTGATCATGTGACATGTGTGCAATTTATTATATATATCTTTTTTTTATGTCAACACTGTAAAATGGAAAGAGGTGTACAGGGTAAGACCTTTTAACTGAGTTTCATATTTGTTTGAACATCAATAAAAGCAAACTGCTGAGGGCTATCTTAATTTACAGCATCAGAGCAGCTCTCACGCAGGTCTCAGTCAAAACGTGCCTCGACATCCCACACTGCACATGCACTGTAATGGAAATGCATAAGCTCTTCACTTTGTTAATCACATAATCTTCTCCTCACTTCCACTGCCACTTCTCTCGATCACTCCCGGGGTGCTCCTCTTGTTGGTATTTTCGCGCAGCAGCGTGTGGCTAACCTTGTGTGAGAATTCCTCACACATCAACCGTAAGTGAAGAAGAACCTATTGATTTGACCTGTCTGTTATGACTTTTGAATAGCTGTTAAACGGCTCACCTCAGGCGCCTGAGAATCCGCTCATGTTCAAGGAATCATTTACTTCCAGACAGAGGCTGTTATGTAATATTAGAGGGATGCCTGGAAGAAAAAAAACACTACAAAAAGGTTGACTTATACTTCTTAATATATTTCTTTCTAGAATCACTGTGAACACATCGCTGACATTTGGAATTGTAAGGTGAACAGCTCGTGTCATATTTATGTAAAAAAGACATGAAATCGTGTTTATCAAACACTATTGACATGGACTGTTATGTTTCTTGTGAGATCGCATTGGATTTTCCTTGGGTTTAGTCAAACTCTTGCTTCTGCTTTTCTGTGGGTGGTTCTTAGGTTTGTGTCAGTTGTCTCATGAGGGTCATACGTTTCATACCTTTAACATAGTATAATTATAGCTAAAGCAAGACGCGTGTATACTCTGTACAGCGACGCTGTGAGGCAGGGTGCTCCGAGCTGCATGTCTGGTGGCTGCTCTCACAGCTCTTCGTTGTCCAACTCTCGGTGCTGGAGTCCTCAGTGCAGCTGGTGCTGGGTCTGTTGGAGCGAAGTGGCTTGTTCTGGGTCTAACTACATAAGGGCTATTCAACTTTATTTTTCAGAGGGCCAGATTTTATCGAGGACCACGGCTTGTGGGCCGGGCAGTTGCACAATACATCGCAGTTTTTGACGTAAGATTGTGCCCAAGACCAGAGTTGTTTCCATAGTGATAATAACTAATGCTGCGTCTATTTTTATTGCTCTATAGCAGGGCTATTCAATTATATTTTACAGCGGACAGAGGACTATGGTCTATGGGCCAAATAACAAAACTGAACAAGACACAAGAACTTATGTTTAGTAAATTGAAAATAAGTTTAAATTGCTCTGTTCTATAACAGGCTTACAAAATCAAAACTAGAACGTGAGCAAATCAGAACAACAGATAAAGGACTAGGCTAAACCTAGAGTTAATCCAACTCTATGAGTCTAGGTTTACATATTTGCTACTTCAAGGGTGAACCTCAATATGGAACAAGACTAGAGAACAATTTATGAGACTAGAGAACAAAAGTGAACAAAACAAACATCACTGGAATTTTAGCTGATGAAGTTGATTTAAAAGTACTGCAGGTGACTGAAAACCAGTGGCCCACTTTACTGATGGGCCAGTCTTTATTGCTTAGCATTATGTTGCTGTATCCACCACTGTACTGTAAATCAGATACGGATTGTTTCCCTGGCTTCTTTAGAAAGGGCCCAGTCCGTGGCCCATTTTACCAAGGTGGGCCACATCATACTGCTTCCAGCCCGCGGGCCGCTATGCAACATCAGTATGCTTTTCCTAGCTTAGTGTTATTAGTAATAATGTTAGCATAGCGCTAACCTTCTGTTTGTGACCTTCGGTTTGCAACGTCTGTTTGCAACTTAGAGTTGCTGGCTCTTCTATTTTGGCCTTTTCTATATCTGTGCACATTAATTTGTAATACGGACACTGCTGTCTTGCTGGCTTCATTAGCCATGTGGCCTATGAACTTAATTGAAGGTAATAATGTAAACAAATGGACTTGTAAGCGAACTGAAGATGTGAATTAAAAGCAGAATAGAATGTGCTCTCACAACTATGCAAACGACACTCAGGTCTATGTGTCACTAACAGCAGGTGAATGTGGGCCAGTGGATTCACTCTGTCACTGTATCCAACAGATCAGTGTGTGGATGAAACAGATCCATGTGTGGATGAAACAGATCAGTGTGTGGATGCAAAACAACTTTCTCCAGCTAAACTCAGACAAGACTGAGGTTATCATCTTTGGCCCACAGAAACAAAAAGAAAGTGTCAGCAGTCACCTTCAGTCTCTCTCTCTAAAACCTTCAGGTCACGTTAGAAATCTGGGGGTAATAATGGACTCAGGCTTGAACTTTAACAGCCACATTAAGTCAATAACATCAGCAGCTTTCTACCATCTAAAAAACATTGCCAAAATTAAAAGTATAGTGTCAAAGCCTGAGTTGGAGAGACTTATCCATGCATTTGTCTCCAGTAGGTTAGACTATTGTAACGGCCTTCTCACCGGCTTATCCAAACGAGATGTAAAACGGCTGCAGTACATCCAGAACCAGGAAGTACCATCACATTAGTCCCATGCTTATGGCTTAGGGCTTTGCACTGGCTTCCAGTAGATTTCAAAGCAGCTTTACTTGTCTATCCATGGACGAGCACCAAAGTACATCTCTGACATGTTAGTGTCTTATGAACCATCTGGGACTCTGGGGACCTCAGGGACCGGCCTCCTGCTGGTGCTCAGAGTCAGGACTAAACATGGACCAGAGTCAGGACTAAACATAGACCAGAGTCAGGACTAAACATGGACCAGAGTCAGGACTAAACATGGACCAGAGTCAGGACTAAACATGGACCAGAGTCAGGACTAAACATGGGGAATCAGCGTTTCAGTTTTGTACAGTTCAGTCTTCCTGAAGATGTAAGACAGGCCTCCACAGTGATAATGTATGGACAATGGATCCCTGATTGTGAAGCGCTTTGAGTGCCTTGAAAGGTGGAAAGGTGTTTATATTCGATCCCAGTATTGGATTAATGCATCACTATTTTCAACGTTTTGATAAGCACCTCTCATCTTTTTAACTCGGAGATCCCCTGAAGCACAGTTTTTCTTTATCTCATGACATCTCTCTTGAATTTCCTCCACTGACATTCTCACACTCACACGACAAGCCGCCGCACCTCCTTCTGCCCCAGCCGGCGTCTTTCCAGAGAATCCCTTTCACCGGTAATAGAGCTGTAGGGAGCGAGGGTTTCCGCCTGGGACCCCGGTGGCTTGGCTGTGGCTTGTTTGGTTCGCGAACATGTGTGTGCGTGCTCTCCCAAACGACTCCCACCGGACCGCCTCTTCCTCCTCCTCCTCGCTGGATCTAATGCATGCACCAGCGCGCTATAAAAGTGCCACTGAGCTGCTGTGTGCGCGCGGTTTATGGCTGCGGTCGAGTGAGAAACCTGTCTCGGATTCATGTGCTTTTCTCCTCACTGTCAAGCCCCGGCAATCTGCTGTTTTATTGCACCATTACTTTGACTGATGTGGCCTGGTTTGAGTCGAGTTCTGACTTTAATGCAACATGACAAAAGGATGACAAGTCAGCCCGGAGAGACATAAACAGGCAATCAATTGAGTGGAGGTGTAGTTGAAGTTTATTGAATGGGTGAAGTTTGGTTACAAGCTGGTGGAGGATGTAGAATTGTGGGAATGTAAAGGCTGAGGAGGCGGTTGTTGAACATGGTTGATGTATGCAATAATAAAAATGGACTCAAAGTCGAAACTTGACGGGTTTCTCAAAGATTAATATATTTAGTCGAGCTGCTGCCCTGGGGTGGCTGATAGAAATACAGTAGAGCTGCAAATCTGCTTTAATAGCCTCTCTGACCACCGTCGATAAACCACTTCAGGTTAAGCAATTGCGTTTTAAGAGCTATTAATAACGTGATTGTCCACAGTTAGTTCAACATTTTGCAGGATTGACTTTTTAATAGTGAAGTAAAGGTGTCTGCAAGCTTTAACTGCAAAAGCTCCAAATCAGTCAGAAGCTGGATGGAGCCGCAACTTTATTTAGTCTAAGAAAATGTTTAGACAGTTAAGTTAATTTATTCTCAAACACTGAAAACATTGTGTAAATTCACAAATATGTTTTTGATGGCAAGACAATACAATTTGTTTCATTTAGCGCTTCTTTCTGTGCGTTTTTGAAAGACCATTTTGAAATGTCTAAAGCAGTGATGGAACACTAGTGTTTCTTGAGATAATACCAGATGTGCCTTGAAAAAATGTATTTATTGTAAATATTTCACTTTATGAAATCAGATTCAGGAAATAATTTGCCATTTTGGTGTGTCCAGAAATCTGAGGAAAAAAAGTGTGCTGTGACTCAGAAAAGGTTGGAAAACACTGCATTAAATAACTGCTTATTTAAAATAAACACATACGAGAAAAATAATGAATGTTCTTTGTCTGGTTCCTCATTTCAAAATCAAATCTCAAAGAGCAGCACTTATGTCTTTAAAGAGCTGCATGTGGCTCTTGCGCCGCATGTTGCCTGGTGCAGTGGTACTTGAGACCGGTCTTGGCTGCTTTTTTAAAGTTTTGGTCTCATCTTAGACTCAAGCACAGAAAGACTTGGCCTTGTCTTGGTCTTGTCTTGGACACAGAGACCACATAAACTTTCAGCAGGAGTCTGGAGACAAGGTTCCAGGCACAGTTTGCAATAAGCACTGCTCAATAAGAATGTTCGCCGTGTTGTCACATGGTTACCTCGTGATTTAAAATGTAAAATCATGCTGGCACGTTGAACAAACATGAAAAAAAGACAATTGTTGTATCTTGTGTGAGTCGATGTGCTCACAGGTTTGATAAGAGCTCAAAGAACTTTCAATTTTGACAATTAGGTCCCGACGGAAAAAAAACAATGGGAACTAGTTTTGGTTCTGCCAACCACTTTCCTCCAGAACATATTCAAGTGAAAATGAGTCCACAATGTCCTAATACATCTAATAATGTCTTGTTTGTTTACCAAACTCAACTAAGTTGGTCTGTTAGTGTTGATGTTGTTAGCAATGTGACACTACTGTGGTGAACATTTTGGAGGTCCCGAATGCATTGGGTAAGTGAGCGAAACGTGTAGGAAGCTTGGAATGAATAATTTGTATTTGTTTACATTTTTAAGGAGGCATAAATTGGAAATAGTACCTTCAAAAAAAGTAATACAAGCAAGCATAGACACATTAATATAACAGCACATACTGTAGATACTGTACACATAGTCATATGACGGAAGTTTTTTGTTATAGGCAAGACTTGGGATAAGATAAATGTGGCCCAGCTGCTGAGCTGTCTCAACAACCGAGAGAGGACTGCAGGAGAAATTAGGTCAGAAATGTTTTTAAATTCAGTTCTGAGCAGATTTTAGGTTACATTTATACTGGGTCAGTCCTGGCCCACAGAATCAGTTTCACACATTCATTTTATGGAGTGATTTCGACATTTCCTCTAGCTTCATGGTCAGGATTATTTGTATTTCAACAGCGAAGATCTGCGCTAAACCTGCAAGCAGAAAGATTGACACTGTATGTATGTAGTGTCATCGACGGATAATCCTTCTATACTTAACAGTTCGCTAATTTGACCCCTGATGGTGTCCAGTCTCCTCTGCTCATGCCCTGTCACGATACATCACCAGAACAAGCATTGATGACACAACTCTACATCAGCATAACTGAATCTCTCTCTGCCTTGCTCCAGTCCAGAGTCAGGACAGGATCAGATCTGGGTTCAGAAGCGTGCGGCGGTGTGATTTAAGAGAGGCCTGGTGCTCATCTGTCAGAGCTGCTCCATCCACACCAACACTGTGCCTGATAGTCGTCCGGGTGATTTGTCTTCCTGTTCACTCTTACACTACACAATGAGACAGTATACAGATGGATGATGCTTTTCTTTTGTGCCGTCACGCAGAAGAATCTGAGCAGCATTTGACTGATAACACCCATCATCGCCGCGCTGAACAGAGAGTCTAAAATTGTAGTGTGCAGGCTTCGGCTAAGGGCACTCGCACATCATTTTGTATGCCTTTGATTTATTAACCAGCAGAAGTCACTGTTCTCAAGAAAGTGTCAAGTTTCTGGCCTCAAGCCCAAGTCAAGTTACAAGTGACTGATCTTCAAGTAAAAGTCAAGTCTCGAGTCAGTGTCCTACAAGTCCAAGTCAACTCCAAATGAAAGTCTTTGATTAAAGTCTTCAATCAAATCACTTTCTACAATTTATGGATTTACAAATCACTTTTCATCACTGCAAAAAAGGTCTTTCAAAAAATGAGAAAATTAGGGTTATTATTATGAGATATAAATGTTTTATTTCAAGTGAAATTATCTGCCAATGCAGTAGGAAAATTTTTGCTAACGTAGTTGTTTTGAGCAGGAAATGCTAGTTTCAAGTACTATTGACAAGATTTTAAGCAAATCTATTCTTGATTCAAGCAAATATGGCTTGAAACAGATACAAAATTGCTTAAAATAAGTTTTTATATCTAGATAAGGTAAATCAGGATAGAACATCTTAAAACAAGTCAAATAATCTTAGTAAGACTTGGTCCAGCACAGTTTGCTTACATGTCAACAGGGGACAAGGGACTCCACAACTTTTCTCTCTGGTCATAGAGCTAATTAACCTGGCCAGCCACATGGTTTATCGTGATATTTGTGAATTCACAAACACGAGATAAACCATCTGGTCTTCCAGCCACCCGATTGGTTTGAGTTTTGAGGCCCAATCACATTGTAGCAAGGTGGGCTTGATGGCTTTAATATAAAAACCTTACTTACCTTATTTACTCATTTAAAGGGGACCTATTGTGTTTTTTCAAACTATTTAGTAAGAAACTAGAACATCTGCAGATCAGTAATTTACCCTTTGTTCATTGTAAAACACAAAATTAATCTAAAACGGCTTGAAAATAGAAACAGCTCTATTGACTTCCTGTTTAAAACTGCAGAACTGATAAGCCCCGCCCCTTCATTTTAAAATGTAACTGTAAAAAGCAACAGATTTAAAATAACAAATTATTGTTGGAAAGTGGCTATGGGACAATTTTGAACCAAATATGCTTCACTTTGAGTATTGATCTTTTGAAATATATCAAGTAAATACATGTGCGTGTTCATGAGTAACTGTACCAGGCTCTGGCCCACCTCCTCCAAAATGTGTTTTTGCCGACATTGGATTCAAAAACACAACCAAATAACATACTCTGTGCACGTAACATCAGTTGGCATGTGTATATTCAGAATAGCTAACTTCTACTTATGAGCATTCAGACACAAACACTGCTTTATATAAACACACTTTGGTCCTTTTGTGAAGCATTCTTTTGATTTGTAAAGTCTTTCACATCTTTTCAGACACATTCACCACAACTCGTTGTTCACGGTTTGATTTAAATATTTATTTTTTTGACTAACGTAGTGAAAATGAATTGAGCAGGACATGACTTAATTTTGACATCCTAATTTTTGGATTATTTGCCCTTCCCTAGAGAAGATTACCTCTTTTTCTTTTTGTGGGCATGTCATGATTCCAGGAAACTGAAGTAAGTAATATTCAATGTGAGAGCATGTGGTAACTTGGTCAAATTGGCCAATGAACAAAACCTCTACAATCCTCTGTTTTCATATTGTACAGTCTTTCACTGTGGCACCAGTTGTCAGGCTCGGTGGACTAGTGTCAAAGTGAATGTGTAATGGACACTCTCAGACGCGCTCGGACAGTGTCTCCCTCCAGTCTGTACCACGGATGCATGTTTAATGTGAAAACCCTCCGGCCAGAAATTACAAAAAGAACCAAAAGATATGAAAAAATCCACACAAAAGACAGGGAACAGTTTCTCCATATGAAAAGTCCACATTAGCATTCAGCCCATGGACGACCCAACTCTCTCTGGCTGTTCTCAGACGACCATCTTTCAACTCAAGTACAAATATAAGAAAACCCATCCTGATCAAGGGCATTACAAATCCAACCAACAAGTTTCAAGAGAACGACCATACTGTCAAACACACTTTATTCAAGGTATTTTACTAAAGAAGGTTCCATCTTTCTACTGACATACAAGTACAAACATAACTTTTTGGACTTTGTTGTAAGTATCCCCTTGTTGTAAGTGTTTTTAGCTTCATTCAAGCTTTTGCGAATAAATAATGTTTGCCTCCAAAAACTCCAAAAAGAAGAGGAGAAATTTTGGAAGGACAGATAAAAGAGACACTTTGAACTTTGCTGCTTTGTGAACACACAACGAGAACACGCGGCCACGACGAGGTGTCAACGCAGGGACAAGAACAAGAAAAAGTCGTTGTGGGGTTTAGATCAGGATAGACATGTTTTGTAACGTTGTGTGTTTTCCCTTTGAATTCAAAGTAAATCTTATCTTAATTTGAATCTTTTGAGTTTTGGTTGTTTTTCCAAACAGGGCTTACTATGAGCATTTCTGTTGTTAAATCACCTTCATTACATCTGAGCACCAGCATTCTCAAGTCTGAGGAAGATTTCTATTGAATTCCCTTCAAGTAGATATTGCTTTTTCTTAGTGCTAATGGAGCTCAACAGTGACCGCCCACTTCCTGGTTCCTAAATCTCGGACCCGATGTTAAATTGCCATAGGGAATTCGATAAAAAATTATATTAAAAGTTTGGAAACGTCCTCGGGTCTAAGCAGCTATGTGGTGAGTCATGAGCATATGACCTACATTTTTGTTTAAAAGCCGTTTTTACAGCTTTATAAACTACGAAGTTATTACGACATTTTGCTGAATTTTAAGTTCTAGATGAGCTTTTTAGACTGAAAACAACCGCACTGTGGATCTGAGTTAGCACATAGCTGGCTAGCCCGCAATATGTCTTTAAACTCTTAAAATTTTAATTTTTCGAAAAGCCTATGGCACTATAACATGGGGCAAAACTCTTCCGGAACCAGGGCGGTCTTCCACTGTTGAGCTCCATACATAACATTCTGCACAATAGTAGAGTAGCTTAAGAGATCGTAGGTTCAACTTCAACGCATTCTCATGGCTCGCGCGTAAATACCACGCCATGACAAATTGCGTGTAATAATGACGCTTCTACTTTTTTTGGTGTGCAATTACACGTCTGTTTTTTTCTTGCCTGGAAAATCCAGACGATATATAAAAAAAAATATCGTCTGGCCACCATGTCCCTCTTTTGAATTTCTGTAGCCGTGATTGACAGATTAATTAGCCAATCAGAGACACGCATTTTCTGCTGTGTAAAAACCATCATGGCTGCTCCCGACGAAAAAAAAAATACATGGAAAAAAACATCGCAGATTTCTGCAGAATCAATGAGCGAAGCAAAAAAGGATTTTTAGTGAAGTTAGATTTTGGTCTAAATGACAGACGACCAATCAGCTCCTTTGTTTCATCTGCGTCACACAAATAAACTAATCTGATTGTACGGCTTGATCTGAAAATGCAGGCGGAGGGCGTGGTGACCAGACCCACTCTTTGCAGTTTGCTGATGTGTGGGTTCTGGTCCCATGCAACGTTTTTTTCTGGTCTGGTATGAACACGCGATGTGGTTGAGAACAAACAGGAAGTTTTTTTGGGGTTAACGGCTAAGTTTAGGTCTGAAGTTGCAAAAATTGGTAAGTTTACGTCTGAGACTTGGAGTTGATTAAGTGTAGGATTAGGATTGTGTCAGTCTTCATGAATAATAACACGTCTTTACATTCACCATAGAAATGAAGTGGGACAGAAACGTGTGAAATACACACACAAAAAGTAGAAATTGCGTTCATATGACACGCTGTTTCAAAATGCATGGTATTGACACGGCGGCATGGTGGCAGAGTGGATAGCGCTCTGGCCTCACAGCAAGAAGGTCGCGGGTTCGATTCCCGCGCGGCCCGGGGGAGGGGTTCATCTCACTGTGATGCGCTTTGTGACTCTGTCTGTGAAATGCGCTAATGCAAGTAAAGATTACTTACTTACTTATCTGTGAGAACAAGCTGTCAACTTCTGGGTTTGGCTAAATCAATATCTCGCCATCTCTCTGGGTGGCGCATGTTCTTTGCATGCTCTTTGCATGTTCTTCTGATGATACCATGGGTTCTCTCCAGTAATACGACTCCCTCCCACCTCCAAAAACATCCATGTACAGGTCAATCGGCAACACTGTAAAATCCTCTTGAGAATGAGAAAGTGAATGATTGTCTGTGTGTATGTGTTAACCCTACATCGAGTTGGCCAGGGTGTCTTTGGGCATCTCTAACCCCAAAGTCACTGGGTTAGACTTCAGTCAACCAACACCAAACGAGAACAAGCCGTAGACAATGAATGAAAGAATCCAAAGTAAAGACAGTCCAGAGCAGTCTCAAATATTAACATCTTATTTGTGATTTAATTCATACGTACAACTCTGCTAAGATTGCCTTACACTGTTTACACTTTGAAAACAAAGATAAAAAGAATTTCCATCAAAAAAGTTCTGATTAAAACCTATATCAGATGTCGGATCCCATCTCATTTCTCCTTAGCCTCAAATCAATTAATGTTTTTGGATTGAAACCGCGGCGCGCAGTGAACATGTAATTATTGCTCATAATGCAGTTTATTCCCTCGAGGGCTCTGCTTCTCTTCTCTTCATGAGTCTCGCAGTCTTACCTTTTCACCACAGCCGACGCTACATTTAATCTCATCCCTTCGGAGACTTCTGACACATCGCTTCACTCCCTTTTTTGAGGCAATTTCGTGTACAGCCATGCATTTCATTTTGATTGCATCCATTTATTATCCATTTGGCCGCCCTCTTCAAAGCGCCACGCGAACAGCAGCGCGCTATCAGGGGGAAGTCATTTCTCTGGTCCTGCCGCGCGTCTGAAAACAACAAAATACTACCAATATGTCACTTTCGCCGTCGCTCGAGAGGCATCCAGTGTCTCCGCGACGTGCAATCCGAACGAGACGAGCGTTTGAGTGACAAATATGGTCATGCTAGCGGCCCCCGTTGCGATGCGAACGCTCTCTGGTGTTTCAACATCTGTGAGCGGATGCGCTGCTGTACAAAATCTCACTGTGAATTTCCTTTTTGTCACTTTGATTTGGGGGATAGATCGACGTGTAGGCTGTAGGATTTGTGTTAGTTAGCCTGGCAAAGTGGTTTTCAATTGTTTTTTTGGTGGAAGGAAACTAACCTGGGGGCAACCTGACAGCTGCTTGTGAGGGGTTTAGAGAATTCTAATATATTTACACTTTGATGTATGATTATAACGTCAACTTTAAGTTGTATCCCTTTGTGGTTTGCCAAAGCAGTGTTTTTCAACCTTTCTGGAGTCTGTGTACAAATTGTGTTCTACATAAACATATAAACTTCCCTTCCCTTGCCTGTTTTCGTTATTTCTCCTATTTCCCTGTAAAGAACATCTCATTACTTAGTTTATCCATAATCTGTTCTTTGCTATTCACATGTTGTCCCTTGTCCCACTCCCCTCTGGGGAGTGTATCTGTTCCAGATGTTCCTGCTCCAGTGTCGATGCCTGGACCTCGGATCCCACCGAATCTTGACTTCGGATTCCACCTAATCTTGAGATCCTGGACCTCGCTCATTGTTCCACTCCAGAATCTCTTTGACTGGCTGTCTTCGTCCTGCTAGAAAAATCGTCTATCCTGCTAGAAAAATCGTCTATCTGGCTCCACAGACTTAAACTTCTAATTACATCTGGACATACGTCAGTCCTGGTCACATCTTCAGCCTGTCCGTCCATGGGAGTGGATTCCTCTTTCACTGTGGTTCTCCTTGAGGTTTCTCTTTTTCCCCCAATGGTTTTTTTTGAGTTTTTCCTTGCCGAGAAGGAGGGTCTAAGGACAAGGGATGCTCTGGGACAAATTTTATTTGCCACTTTGTTGTTGTAACAATCTGCCTGCATTTCCTAATAATGATTGTTTCTAATTTTACATTGTTTCTGTTGACATTGACCAAATGTTTCACTGTTTGATTTTCTGACAAATCTTGTTTGCTAAATCAACATCTTGTAAAGTCCGCTGAGATAACTGCTGTTGTGATTTTGGGCTATACGAATAAATTGAATTGAATTGGAGTCGCGGTACACTGTTTTGGTTGAGAATTTTCGGTGGCACACCTAGGACCGTACGCAGGATTTTGAAAACACTGAGGTTCAATTTAATTTGACTAAAAAAAGTATGTAGCATAGTTTCAGAAATGACAACAACACTGTTTCCATTGGCGATCAATTATTATGCTGTCTTATTTTGAGTCAAGACATGTCATGTTAAGGGGTCACATAAGTATCAGGAAGGTCATCACCTAAAATTTTAAAAGAAAATCATATAATATTATATAATCTGAGATTAGTTTTTATCAGCTCTATATTTAGAAAAATTATGAAGACATAAACAACGACCTCTCATTAATATTCCTAACACAGGCCATTAATTTACAGCTAAACTTTGATATTGTTGTTATTAATATCTTATTTCTGTCATACAAAAACAACCTAAGTCCAGACTTCACGGACCTCAATGCTACGTACGGCCATGGGCACACCTGATCTCAAACTAAAGGTGTTGTACTTTTTACAGTCTCAAACCGTAAACAAAAAGAGCTATTACATTTCACATTTGTGTGAGCTCACTGACATAATACCAATAGAAGAGCTTTTCCCAGTTCTTAGAATTAGATGAGAGATTACAAATTAATTTTCATTTGGTGCAAAATTGATTCTAAGTTATTTTCTTTTAAAAGTTATATGTAATCTTGCAAGTCTTGTCCATGTCATTATGTTTAACCTTTAAACTATGCAGCACTAGTGATTGATTTGCAGTCTGCAGTGGTGTCGGTGTAATCCCTCATTCGTCCAGGAGGGATCCATAGTTGAAAGGCTTCAAAGTTGTCATCTGGACAGTGTTTTTGAAGATCAAGACGTTTCATACAAAAGTCCTTTTCACTCTGTCACTTACATCAGATTGAAAATGACTTTTGGTTGAGACTCGATAAAGTGAAGTTGAAGTTGAAACGCTGTTCAACTGTGAAACCTTTCTACTAGTGGTAAATTATGCAAGTTGCGGGACAATATGTCAAGGCACACTACTGTTCCCTGGCACACAAGTTGAAAAACAAGGCACTAAAGACATGTTGACTTATACTAGGGACCAGGGAATAGTTCATGTGCCTTGCGATCCTGCTGTGCGCCACGCGATATCGGTTGTTACGCCAGGTTCTAGAACGCAACAAGAAGAATGGGGGAAACAGGAAACTGAGAAGTTTTTAAGCCTGCGGTGGGGCGTTTATTTAAACAATAATCTTGTCAGTGTACGTGTAGTCTGTTGCATAAGTGCATGTTGGTGCGAATGAAAGTCTGTGAGAAAGAGTTTGAAGTGCGTGTGCATGTTGAATGCGTAAAAGAAAACAAAAGGAAAGTGGAGTGGCAGCCCGGTGTGGCCCGAGGTCTGGCCACTGGAGCTGGCGGAGAGTGGAGAGGAGAGCTGGCAGCAGGTGGAGCAATCATTTATACCCACCCAGGCAGGTAGAGTAGCAGCACCTGGGCAAAGAGAAGAGCGGCGGAGCAGGCAACAGCACCCAAGTCCCTCCCATGGCTGTGGCCGTAACACAGTACATTTCCGCGTTTGCATCTCTCTGCTTGTGTTTGCGTTCCAGGCTTTGAGCGTACTGCGCCAGCAGTGCTGGGTAGAGTACTTTGAAAATGTATTTCGTTACAGGATACTGAATACTCGGTCTGAAAAGTATTCTGTATTGTATTCCGTTACTTGGCACATTTTTGTACTGTATTCTGAATTCTTTTTATATCGAAATGCAAATTTGGTGTTAATTTTAACCTGAAATTACAAGGTTTTCGTGTTTCTTCTTAGTTCTGTTAAGTAATGCTAGTAATGCATCTCCACATAAACAAGCGTTATAATAACTTTGTATAGCTAACTAACTTAATAACGGAATACTAGTACTCATAAAATGTATTCAGAATACGTTATGGCGTTACATGGATTCCGTTAATCCCCAATACTGTGCGCCAGACACACAGGCAGAGAGAACAACCTGACACTGTGCTTACCGGGACAAAGCAGTACCTGTATGATACATGGGTCGCGTGTCTGTGGTATAACGCCTCATCTGCCACATTATTTCACAAACTCTGATCACTTGTGGAATAAGCACAGCGCAGCTTTTGAACAAATTATGGCCTTTTCCATTCAGCCTGTGAAGCTGACTACACTGTAAAAAAAATAAAAATAAATAAGAAATACTATATATTGAGGTGGCTAGTAGTTATTTTGTTGTCTTTTTTTTAAGTTGTATTCTAAAATCTTTGTTTAGAAAAAAAATTGTCTATTGTATTGATTTTTTGTGAGTAAAAGTATAGATAATAGAACTAATAATAAAAAAGCAGTATTGATATGAGCAGTAGTATCAATGAATCCTTAACGTGACCTATTTTAATGACACAAGTTTTGGTTGAAGCCACGTGGGGACATTTTCTTCAGATTCAGGTTTGACGTTACAGAAAATGGTAAATTTAGTTTAGGGTTTTCAAGAATTAGGAATTTGTTAATATTCATAAATAATAACACATTTTTACCTCCATATTTAAATTTGTGCGATTTAGATACGCATTCAAATTTGCGTGGTATACATAGGCTAGAATGTTCAGTAAGAATAGGTTTAGTCCACTCACTGTCACAGTCCTCCAGATCGTGTTGTTGCCCGACCTTCACAGAATCTCCATCTCTGAACCTCTATGCATGTATACAATGTAATCATGGCCTTCTCATGGGAAACGGAGGATTTAATAATGCTAATCAGAGCTGCCTACTCAGCCACAGTAGGTCCTGCACCACGTTTACGGAACAAAACAACCTCTAACGGGATCAGGCGTTTCATTAGGATCAAGCATGTCCCGTCGGTGCGCGTGCAGGTGGGGGCGAGCTGCGGTTCTCCTCGGAGCTCTGTCCTGATTAAAATTCACAGCACAAGGCACAGTAACAAACTCCCTCCCTCCCCTTCAGCACTTATCACATTTAACATTGAATAAGCATTCAAATAACGTCTGCTGAGGAATCATCCGGCATAAAGCTCCATCTGTGCCGAGCTTCCTTCCGCCTCCACGCTCGTGTAAACAGAGGAGCACGGAGTCGCAGGCAAGCTCCACCGCAAAACAGGGCGCTAATCAGCAATCAATTCTACTTCCAAAAAAACAACTACGCCTACTGGAAAATATTTGCTAAAATCATTTATAAATGCGTGGAAATGGGCTGGAGGAGGCATACGGAGTGAGAAGGGGGTGGCAGGGATCATAAAACTTCATGAAGCAAAAGCTATAAAAGAAAACGGATGTCAAGCTAGCAGAGCTGTGTCATTAGCCAGTTAGCGTTCTGGTCCATTCAAAAGTCAGGTTTGTAATAGCATGTTGTTAATGAAACAACTTTAGCTTTGCACCAGAACAGATTTTGTCAAAGTATTTATTCAATTGTAAATTTGTTTGCACTGTTCCTTTCACTTCTTATACTAAATATATACATGGCTAGTTGTTGTTAGCTTTTCTAGCACGCCTTAGGTAGGGTTGCCAACTGTCCTTGCCCTTTTTTATCCGTCCCTATTGGGTCAGCTGCTGTCCCGCATTTCAGCCAGAGCCTATTGTTAGTAGAGTAATTGTCTAATCAACAAAATGACAAGCCACTGACTAGATCAAAGCCACAATACAAAGACAGGTTTTGAAGAGATTAGGTTATAATGCAGCTTTTTTGGAACAGAGTGACTGAGGAGGAAGATGGGACAGCTGACTTTGTAACTGTACATCAGAGACTACCAGAGCGGGACTTGAGACAGACGTATCGGGCGGACGTGAAGAAGTGGTGAGTCCGTGAACGTGTTGACATGAAAAAGCTTCACACTACTGGCCAAGGCTGTGGTGGATATTTGTTTTATATAGCATGTATGAATCGCTGGATTTTAAAAGTAACATCTTTGTAATTACAGCCGACCGTTGTTTTCTATGAGCTTGCATCTGGGCGGGCGCACACCTACTACACGCAGAGACAAAATCACTGCTTTAAACCTTAGAACAGAAGGATTAAAGTCACAACAGAAGACAACCTGCCCTCTAGTAACTTGAAGTTTAAGCTTAAATGGGTAAGTTTAGGGCTAGAGCTTGGAGTAGGTTAAGATTAAGATAAGTATTTGATAAAATGTACATAAATAATGCCATATCTTTACAACCACCATAGAAAAAAAAACTTTCTTGTGAGATCAGGTTGCAAATGTAAGTCTATAAAAGTCAATTTTGCACTCTAAGATCTGGTTACCAAACAAATATTAATTTAATGGTTACTAACACAATTTTAAAATCTGTTTATTAAAACAAGATCGCCGGAATCACTTTCAAGTCATTTATTTCAGCATTAACATGGTGTATTTTAATATATATTTGAAATGGGTAAGTTTAGGGCTGGGGCTTGGAGTAGGTTAAGATTAGGATGTGGATTTCATAAAATATACATAAGTAATACCATATCTTTACAACCACCATAGAAATGAACTGGGGCTGCAACGCGTGTCATATTTACGAAAAAGGCGTTAAATTGTGATAATCATACGCCGTTGCCATGTAAGCTTACACTCAGGGACGTAGCACCAAATTATGGGCCCCAGGTACAAATTTTGTTCATAGGCCCCCTCCCCTAAAACACAATCTTCTGTTTTAAATATTTTGTCTTTTCTATTCATTTTGGTTTTATTCCTTCTAGATTAGTCATATACAGACTCGATTGGCTGCAGTAAATCAAACTGAATGCGTTGTAATACAATCTTTCAACATTTTTATTGCCATAACAAAACATGACATTTATATGTTTGTTTTTTGTGCTTGTCAAAACTACTGCGTCGGAACCACTGCATTCACTCACATAAAGACAAGTTATAAAATAGAATGTGTTGTAAACGCACGCATTTTAGTTAACTTGTTAAAACATATAAACTTGTCTGAATTATGCCAAAAAATACTCTTGTTTGACACATTAAAATGTTGCTGGATTGAGACGTAGTGAAAAAATTTAACACAAGAGGGGTGTTGGCCAATTAATAATCATCTTTATTTAGCGATTTTCTTTGGCCAAAGTCTATTTGCTTCCTTCTAAGGAATGATGAAGATCCTGATGTCGCAAATAATGGCATTTAGAGGAACAATATTTATCTCACAAGCAAACATTACCTGCTTTTGGGGGCCCTTTCCGGTCCTGGGCCCTGGGGAAATGAGTACCATTTACCCCCCCCCAGTCCGACACCCCTGCTTATGCTGTATATGTCATTATGTGTATACATTTTCTTGTGAGATCGGTTTGCAACTGTAAATATATAAAAGTCAGTTTTGCCAACAAATTTTAATTTAATGGATACGAACACATTTTAAATGGACTGAATCACTATCAAGTCATTCATTTCAAGATTAATATGATGTATTTTATTATAGGTGATTATATGATTAAATGATTTCTTAAACCTACAGTATTCATCTAACCGAGCACCCGCCATAACCCAATTACTACCAGACCTTTTGTCCTCATCATATCTTTTATTACAAGATTGCACCTTTACCCTTACGAGATCACTTCTTTAAAAGGACATTGTAATTTTACCAGTGAATCAACGCAATCTGGCATTTGCATAATACCGTATATCTTTCTTTTGCCCTTTTTATTTAATACTTGAAGCTTACGTCTACTGCCGGGCACAGAAATGATTTGTATATCTTATAAACGCTATTACGGATGATAAATAATGTTCGCACTCATTCCCGAGCATCCATACAAGTGCACAGAGCTGATTGGAGGCTGACACGTCTGATTAAACTAGCGCCGGGTCACAGCTCATCATCAGGAGCACAAACATCTCCCACTCGAATGATTGAAACGCTCTGGAGTAAAAAGCAGAAGAGAAATGCCTGTTGCTTCGACGGAAACACAACCTTTCGCGTCTAACGGAGTAACTTAATCCAGGTGAATCTTTGTTTAGTAAAGATAAAGTGAGAGTGGATGTTAAGGGTTTAATTTAAAGATAAAGGCAAGGCGAGTTTATTTGTAAAACACTTGTAATTGTATTTCAAAGAGCTTTGCAGTATAAAGGCAGGGTTAGTACAAGTATCAGACAAACCAATAAAAACAGTCAATACAATTACTTTGAACATTTCAAGGTGGGTTTCTTGGACGTGACTCAGTACATACAGTGTTGTACAAAAAATGTTTGAATTGGCGCTATGAAAATGTGATGTGTGCGTTCTTCAACCCATCTTCCAAATATTGCAAATATGCACATTTTTCTTGTTTGCAAGTTTAATTTTGCGTGTACCTGATGATGTTGCTTGGACTCGATTTTGTCATTTCAAGTCAATGGACCTGTTTCTATTTCTAAGCCATTTTAGATTCATTTAGAGTTTACGATGAACAAATTGAGAATACTGATCTATATAGTTTAGCACTAAATGCATAGAATAAACACGCATAATAGATCTCTGATGAAAGAACATGAACACTATAAAACTATAAAGATGTTTAGATAATTCAAGTTTGAATTTGTCTTCTAAATATGGTTTACAAAGCATTTTATACATACACTCAAGGAAAAAAGAAATGCAAAATTTTAATTTTCGAAAATTCCTTAGAAAACGAGTACGTTGGCTTAGCACCATGGTTTCAGTCCATAGTAAGCTGAAGACAGGTGAACAAATTTCTTGGTTTGGCTTGACTGATTGTGAGAACAATAAAGAGTGCATTACAGGGTCGTTTATGCACAGAAAATCATGTTTGAAACTCAAGAGTTGACTTTTACCGCTAGTTAACTATGCTCAAGTCTTCTCTATAAAAGGCACCAGAATGAAGCCAAAAACACACTTCTTCACAATGCCATGATTGTCCAATAAGAGAGGGATCGAGCTATTGGCAGCTCCAAGCTGGACGGTGTTGTCTTGTTGTGGCCAGGGTGTTTGGAGTCCACCACTCTACCATTAGTCGTCATACTGGTGGCCCCCATGTAACGACTTCTACCAGGCCGAGACCTTTGGAACACACCACAGGCCAGAGTCGGCCAGAACCATCCTTAATCGTATCCGCGCTGGCGATATTTGACCATATGTTGGATCAGTGCTTACCCCCCAACATCGCCGAGCTCGGGTCCAATGGTGCACTCAGACACTACTGCCGATCCATGAGGCAACGAATAACCGCTGTCCAGGAGCCAACGGGGGTCACGTGAACTATTGACCGTATGATTAAATTCCTGTCACTTTTGGTGTAAACGTCGCAAGAGTTGGCCTGAGGATTAGAAATGAATTTCTATCTTTGCATAATTTAGTGATCCGTTCCTCAACCCATCTTCCAAATATTGCAAATATGCACATTTTACATGTTTGTAGGTTTAAATCTCGGTGTACCTTAAACCTTTAAAATGGGTAAATATCATGTATGAATCAACTTGTTTTGTTTGACACCAGCCTCTGGACTGAACATGTTGAATAAGTGTAAATTGTAAGTATAAATTTTGCATTTCGTCACCTCCATGTCCGTGTCCTACATCGTTGCCGGCTCACGCGAGGACAAGTCATTACAGTGTGGTTTGGAGCGTGCCGTAAAGCTGAATAGACGTGGTCCATGTTAAGTGAGTTGCCTGTGGTAAGCTGATGGATGGACCATTGTACGCCGCTCATGCGTTGAAATGGTCGTAGCACATGCTTGTTAGCTCATGTAGTGCTACATGTCAGGAGAGAGATGTGTTCAAAACGCCACGAACGGTGGCATTTCATTTGCTGTCAACTCACGAAGTCTCACATATGTTACACCACACGAATCTTTTCACGTTTGAATTCATGGTGTGTCTAATTCTTTAATGGAAGTAGAATAATGTAATGCAATTTGTGAACAACCTTGCAACTTTGACATGTTTGTTTGTAAGCAGTTCATACTTGGAAAATATAGGTAATGACCCAAATATTGCTTCTGGTATAAATCCTGAATGTAGGTGTATTTTGATTTGATCTTTTATTCTGTTCCAATCAGGGTTGCCAAGTCCAAGGATGAAATCTAGCCCAATGAAAAAATTATAGCCCAATTTTTTTAAAAGCTATATTGTTTCTTGAAACTTGTGTTGTGTTACAGTTGTCACTTTTTGAGTCAAAAGTATTTGTGAATGCACACATTATTTTGTTGATGCACACCACTAACCCTCCCTCTGTACTCTGAACCCTAAATGGGAGAGCACCTCATTCAGAGTGTGAGCAGCTTCAGGCCTGCAGTGAACAGCAATTGAATGTCGTTAGCACAGTTCTAAGGTGAAATTTAAAAAATTTAACATGTTTAATTAGTGGCTGCATACATTTAAAAAATAGCCCAAGAAAACCGCAACTCACGGAGCTGTATTTTGTCCCGCAACTATTTTCTTAAAATAGCTCAATTGTGTGGGAAAACCGTGGATGATTCCAATTGACCAAGCTTCACTTTCTCCGGAATGAGAAACAATTCCTCTGCACATCTCTCTCTCTTTTTTCCTTCTTTTCTCACTGCGCATGTAACATAAAGTTTGCAATTTCTCTCTCTCTCTCTTCCTCATCTTTTCCTTGCTGAGAGTGTACACATACATGTTCCTTTTCAGTTCAAACCCAGCAGGGCTTCAACCATAATAAACAGAGGGCACTCACAGGAAGATAATTTAAAGACAGGAAGGGATAGCGCCTTCAAACTTTTGTCATACAGTTTATCCATTCTTCTCAAGTGACTTCTAACAAAACATCAAAAGACAAAGTAACACAAAGGATGAATTTAGATTGAAAGATTCCAACACAGTAAATACACTGACCTGACACTGGTCCAAGATAGAAACACTCGGGGCTAAAACTTTTGTCATGTGAGGCCTGTTAAAAAATTAAATCGAAATGTGGCAGGCATCCTTGTGATGATATGGATCTGCAGACGTGTTGTCGTCAGTGTTTATTTTGCTTGTAACTCGGCGTATAAATGTCCAATGAACGAAACAAAGACTGGCTAACAGCTTATAGGACGTACAACTTGTTTTGATGTTCCAAGAGTCTTTGATTTTGTGCCATAAATTATCTGGTACATCATAGACTTCAGACATGGGTTCAGTAGAAAACGGCGCACTAACATTTCCCCCTCAGACCACAGAGGCCACCGCTCCAAAAGCCGTGCAGCCCATCTGGAAACATCTCGATTCCCCTGTTTAGTCAGCACGTCATTGGCGTTTTGTTTAGTCAAAAAACTGGTTGCTGTTTTTTAATTTGACATGATTTGTGAGGTCCACCTTAGCCACCAATCCTAAAGAAACCTCTATCAAACAACAATGCTAACACCAGGCTCACACTGCATCCAGTCTGTACTCAGGTTTGGCATCTGGCTTTCCGTTTCTTGAAAAGTGATGAAAAAAGGATCTGATCCAGTCTTCCCGATATTGTCCAGATATTGCATGGAACCTTATTGGTGAAGTTATGAAAATAAAATATGACAGTTAAGAAACCAAGGGAGCATAGTTTTCAAAATAAAATAATTACGCTACTACTTTTAATACAAATAAGTCAAAGTTTTAGACATATACAAGACTATATAATACATAGGATGTAAATAAAAATCCTGTGCTCATCCTAACAGAAAACAAATTGAGGTAAGGCCAAAACTGCTGTTTGATGGGGGTGACACGGTGGCGCAGCGATTAGCGCTATGGCCTCGAAACCTACGTGTCTGCGTAGGTTTCCTCCGGGTGCTCCGGTTTCCTCCTACATCTAAAAACATGTCCAATGTGCCTCCCCAAGACTACAGATCATTTACAGATGTAAATTATCTGTAAGCTAGAATCTGGTGCAAGCATGTCCGCCTTTGTGCTAAATGTAAAGATTGTACATTGTCCTTAATAAACATTCCTATAGCTGTTCTTTGTTTTCCAGTATTTCCTATACATGTGTTCAGTGATTGCCTAAACTTCCAAGTTGATCGTGAACCTCCATGAACTTGTGGTGTCACGATGTCTGTTCGTACATACGCATGTATACTTCGGTCTCAGTGTGAGTGGCCACTGCACCCAGACGGACCTGGATCTGGACTGGAGGGCAATGTGAGCCCGGTGTTACGTTACTATTTTGTTTGCAATATTAGAAACCCTTAATTCATGGGAAACCTACAACCTTCAGCCTTTTTATTCAATACAGCAGCCAAGAAATTCATTACCTTTACTCATGTATTTAAGTATTTTTCTTGTTTATATGAAAATTACAGTTCTGAACTCTACACGTGTTACTCTGAATTTATTTAATTACAAGTAAATACAGATAAGTGGGCGGGGTAGGTGAAAACAGGACTTCTTATCGTACTTGAGTATCAGCTGCAGGACTATACAAAACATTCAAACATGTATGAATCAATCCAAACACAACTCTGAGTAATCTAATAATGAAAACAACACATACTTGTTTTGTTACAGCTATAGTGAGCCCTTCTAGGGACAAATATGTACTTTTTCTCCCTGTGATATGTCTGTTCACGCAGGTTTTTAGCAGCGTGGTGTGGGGTGACCTGTGTTCCGTCCCCAGCCCCGCTCTGAGCAGCTGCTGAGGCAGACACTGACATAATGACCTCCGGGGCTCAGAGACCGGGCCGTGTGAGGAGGAGGAAGAGGAGCTCACACATACTGCACTGTACAGAGGCAGTTTACAGCTTTATCGTCAAACTCACACCAAGAGCTGGTCTATGTTATAATATTAAAAACTAGTTTGATTTAATAATGTAGTGCACAAAGCTTATGCTAAATAGTAAAAGATTGGCATGAATTTGAATATTATAAAGAAAGTCAGTTCATGTAGGTGTAATCAAGATCTATTAGATATGATTTCTACTTTTTTATTATTCAAGAATGCCCCTGGAGATGTGTTATTTCATTTTCAAAGAGATCACAACAGAAAACAAGTACGATGCAAACAGACAGATACAGTAACAACCTACACAAAGTACAACATTAGACACACTTGCTCACACACTCTCCTCTCCGCACTCCTGCAGAAAACATGGTTTAAGTGCTTCACAACCAGGATGTCTAAATCATCTGATGATTATAATATATTACACCACATAACTGTTGACAGTGTTGGAAAGAACATTCAGAAAATGTATTCAGTTATAGTTTTTACACTTGCAATAGGCACTGTATATATGTACTGTATATGTTGCATAGTCATAAAAGACCTCCAACTATTTTGGACAACCTCACGCTGAATGACATATCCATAGTCAAAATGCAATACAATAGATTAAAACAGCTTTTGATTTTGAAATACTCTCTGCTCAATAAACTTGTTACCTTTTATTGACTGTGAAAATGACATTATTACAACATTAAAGTGAACCGTAAGCGAGATGCACAACTAGTAGTATTGAAATAAAAATGAGCTTGTGTTTCCAGAGTGTGAAAAACACTGAAGATTAGAAGCTACTGACCAATCAGAAACAAGATTTGCGATGATTCATGTGTCAGACTGGTGGGAGCAGACATCACAGGAAATACAGCTAACGTGTGCACTCGAAAAAAACAAAAAACAAATGTGAATCTGAAATGGTTAAACAACAAAACTCACATTTCTGCAACATTTGATTCAACCTTGTATTAAATAAAATATATAGTCCTCATTCTCATTCAAAGATTTTCAGCAAGTACTCGAGAAGCAAACTTTTAATTGGAACTGTACTTGTTACGTGGAAAGTGACGTTTCACAAGTTGTTCTTAAAAGTATTTCTGTACAGTGTAGGTGGAGCCTAATGAGAACTGTGTGGAAACAAGTGCATGAGCCAATCACAGATCAGTGTCCCAGTGTAACATCAGTTCAAACTCAAACATGTTCCTGACTCATGGTTCAAAATCAGTTTCAGGCTCGAAGAAACCAAACTGGCAACGCAAATGAGAGAGTCATGTGAGGCTCATTCTGCTTTCTGATTGGATAATCCACTTGAAAACCAAGAAATCAAATGTACACATCAACAAATGAACATCACGTTCACTGCTTTTTTGATAAAGAATAACTGCTGCTGTCTCAATCTGCTCTGAAAGTTAAGAACAGTAATCGTAATAGTAACAAGATCAAAAAGAGAAGAAAAAATTAGACATACTGTACACTTAAAGGGGAACTATCTAGCTTATTGGATGAGGGCCCACTGCCTGATTTTGTATTGTCCGTGGAGTGACCCTTCTGAAGTAGTATCTTTTGTTGGAGAAGTTGAAATAATTAATTACATTTGCTTTCATTCTTGGTGAAAATGTAATTCTAAACACTGAATAACAGCAAATAATTCGATTAAATCTGTTTAACCTTATTTCATTGTTTTAATTTTGGAAGCTGGTATTTTTTTAAGGCACACCTGGCACTAACTCAAGGCACACTAGTGTTCCCCGGCACACTGGTTGAAAATCACTGCATTAGACGATCAATTGGCACATTATGGTTCCCTGGTTCTAAAAAAAAAAGCCAGTACATGATTGAAAATATATGTCTTTCCAAACAACACAAGTGCAAAGTCTATATTTTGACTAACTACAGCCATGTTTGTTTTGATACAGACAGACTAGGTGCACTTCAGACTGGCTAAAGTTTCAAGTTTTAAACGGATTCTTTTTCACATATTGTTGAGAATATTGTTTGGAGCAGATATTTGATATTCTAAATGAGAACGAGATGATGCTGGACGATTGCACCAAACAGACAATCACTTTCTATTCTCAGGAGGGACTCAAAGTAGTTGTAGTAAGTAAAACTAATTTATTTCTTCAAATGTGGAGTGCTGAAAATAACGTGTGCGCTGAATGTAAATGAGAGAACTGATGTGGTGCTTTCTTTAAAGTGCTTATGAAGGGTAAAAATCGATTTTATTTCAGATTTAACACAACGTTTTTGCTTGTTTTCCCCCAGTTTGTCTTTGGTGAGGTTTATAATTGTCTTTTGTCCAGCAAATATGACTATTACCTAGCGACCATCTTGTAAATGTGGATCAAAGTCCGCATAAATGACAGAGATGTTGTGATTTGAGAATATCTTTCAACACACACAATGATTGTGCATCTTTGCATTTAAACGCTTTTTATTGTCTCATGTGAAGGGATTTCATTTTAGAGCTTAAAAAACTTTACGTAAATTTGAGTTTTTATTGTTCTGTTTCTGACAAAAAGTGTAAAAAATATATATCAGACGCACACTTAACTAAAAAGCCTTAAGTTCCAATGCATGCTCGCATATCCATTGTGAACAGGGGCGGCTTTGGGCATAGGCAAAGTAGACGATTGCCTAAGGCGCCGTCTGATGAAGAGATCGCTAAATTGCGGCCAAATAAGAAAAAAAATGCTCCAACACTCTATTGCCAGTCAATAGAACACAAATAGCTGATAAACAGCACATTTAATCACTCAAACTACTGTAGTATAAAACATGAGGTAATTTAAATTTTATTTTAATTGACCTTTATTTAACCAGGGAAGTCACACTGAGATATAGAATCTCTTTTGGAGGGGAGCCCCGTTCGGCAAGGGTCGGGGGAGGCATTAATGGACATTTCTTTAATGGACATTTCTTTAGTTTTTAGTACCCGGAGGAAACCTACGCAGACACGGGGAGAACATGCAAACTCCACATAGAAAGGCCCCAGTCGGTTTGGGAGTCGAACCCAGGACCTTTTGCTATGAGGCCAGAACGCTAACCGCTGCGCCACCGTGTCGCCCCAAAATAGTAAGTAGTTTTTCTGACAAAAAATTCAGGCTTTAGTATTTCTGTTGAAAACAGAAATTGCTGTCCTGTTATCCCCTAATACAGTAATACAGTAATTTGAATCATGGTGAGAATATATGACACATATTGTAGTACAAAAGTATGCTAAGTTAACATTGTAAAAGATGTATTGGTCAAAAATTGCAGGAAATTGCATTTATTTTCTACAAAAACGGCCTTGCAGATAATATTGCCCTATATGTACCTAATTGGATTCAATATGTTTATTTTTGTAAATAAAAATAAAGTGGACGGCTGTATGAAAGCTTGCCTAGGGCGCTAAAAGGGCAAGAGCCGACATTGAAAGTGCTTCTCCACAGACACTAGGGGCAGTCACTGTTTTTTTGTTTGTTTTTTGCTATAGAGATCCATTCAGTAAAAAGCTCAAGAAATTGAGATTATAAAGTAAAAAGTAAGTTAGTGAACTTGTGAGCAGTGATTTGTGATTTTAAAATATTCCACTGGCATCAGCAAATATCAGAGGAGGCCAAATTTTTAATATCAATAAATATCGGCCCACGTATAGAACAGACTTTTGCAGAAGAGTCTGTCCTTTTTAACGCCATAAACCAACCATTAACCAACCATCAAAAATCTCTTCACAAATTACATTTCAACCAGCTTTGCTCTCTTTTGCTTATCATACGTTTTTGACATTTCGTTATATTTAATACGTTTTCTTTAACGACTGGGCTGGGTTTCAGGGGCCAAACACACCGCACGAGGATTTTGGAGCGGAACGGCAAGCGAAGTGCCTCGCGCAGGCAGGCGCCAGGCTCGTTTCACTTACGCGCCTACCTCTGTAGGGCAGACCTTGCACACAGCACGCCAAAGCGCCGAGCAGCCGCGCGCCCAGAGGCGCAGCCAAAGCCGCGCGCCAATCCAAAATACGCTTCAAGCGTATTTTTTCCGCTCGAGGCTCGCGCAGTGAAGCGGTTTTCAGTCAAATTGCATAGAAAAACTGTCTGTATTGATGCATTTTAATCACACCAGCAGCTCTACAGCCCAGCACACACTGACGAAACATCAAAGGGGAAATCTGACTCGGATTGACAGGGATTTTACACTTCTTTTTTTCCTTTCACAAACTCACGCGTCTGACCTAACCAGCCCATAGAGATGATAAAGACTAACGTATATGACCAACTTTTGTTTAAGTGGAGTTGTTCTATGAGCTGTGCTCTGCTGTTGACTTCCTCATAGGGAGACACAGAGGCAGCAGCTGCAGTCGCTTCTCGCCCCTCGCTCCCGGTGTGTTATCACTACGCTCTCCGCCAGGCAACTTGCTCGCCGAGGGCGCGCGCCTCTCGCTCACGCGTGCGGTCTGTTGGGGGCGTAAGACAAGTATAACTTCCAAACTAAGTCATTATTTTGCAAGTCTCAAGTAAGTCTCAAGTCTTTGGCTTCAAGTCCATGTCAAGTCCCAAATCAAGTCGAGTCTAAGACGTTTTAGTATTATCCTGTTTTCAATAAACTTCTGGTGACAAATGCAGCAGTGAGGAAAGATACAGTATGTTCCAACTTGTCAAATAATATTCATTTTTTGAAGAGAAGCATAACGCCATCAAAGTCATAGAGCTCCAAGTCAAATCTCGAGTGACTGACCTGCAAGTCCAAGTTAAATCCCCAGTTCTAGTCCATTTTATCAAGTCAAGTCATCAAAATATTGACTCAAGTCTGACTCAAATCCAACTCCACACCTATGATAACTTCTTCTTAATCCTCTTTCAAAAGCTCCCCCCAACAGAAATCAAACCATCAGGCATTTTCTAAACTAAACCTTTGTCTACGGCCAAGCAAACGTAGCTAATCTGGAAACTGAGACTCATTTTATGTACGAATCTAATCCTCCAAGGCCCCATTAAGCCCGGCCCTTTAAAGTATTGGCTCTGTGATGACACCACAATGGACTTTTAAGTGTCGAACCATTCTGTCTGAACTGAACTTGGACACCGCAGACATGGAGACCGCTATAAATAACTGTACCTGGCTTTGCAGACAAACGATTGCGCCAGCCGAGGGAGCGCTACGCTAAGCTGTCCCCCCGGAGCACTGGAGAATCATTATGAAAACGGCTGTAATTGTCCGGATCGCGGGCCTGCCTTCTGAGGTCGGGCAGGACTACAAACACAGCGCTGAAGCTTGAAGTCCCCAGAGGAAAGCTAAAACAGTGCTTATGGAGCGGTAATGTGCAACAATACGAGTGAAAAGATCTGCGGGCGATGTATGCGTGCGCGTTGGAGCCCATTTATCAAGCCGCAGTTGGATTATAAAACAAGATAAAGTATTGAATGTTATTACCCGGAGGATGTACCTGTTCCAGAGAGAGGTGTGAGAGGAATGGATGTACTTTCAAGATACACAATGCGTTATTCTAAATGTTTTATCAGTGGCGACATAAAATGAATTGTGAACTGGACGTTATTTACTGTGAAGTAGAGACATGTTGTATACGGTATTGGCGTATCAAGATGAAACGCCGTTTCAAAGTGTAAAATAGAGACACTGTTTTCTTACGTCTGCAGATTTAAAGGTGCACTGTGTGACTTTCTGGAGGTGAAAAGTCAACCAGTAGAAATAGTCAGCAGACATAGAAGGCTAAAAGCATATTTTGGGACATTTTAAATAGAAATAAAAATGTTCTGAGCCATAATGTGAAGAATACAGCTAAATAAACCGCTTTACCATGAAAACAAACAGGAGGAGGCCCTTCTAAAGCTCAAATAAAAGTCCATTTTGTGGCCTTGCAAGCTTGCTCAAAATAAAGACTTAGATTTTTATAAAAAAGATCTAAATAACAAATACATGCTTTTCTACACATCTATTTTTGGTTAAAAAAAAAAAAGAAAATGCAGACATGCAGCTTATCAGCTGTTGGAGCGTCAGTGCAGTATGAAGAGGGAGGGAAACACTCACACCAAGTCAAACTTGAGTAGAAGTGTAATCAGATATAATCAGAAAATTACACAGAAAAATGGGCATACATTATTGTAAAACATTTGTTAGTCTTAAGTAGCCCACTTCAGATTTAGAAAAAGCTTCCTTTATTGTGTATATTCAACGTGTTCTCATGGATTGCGTATAAATAACTCGCAATGACTAATGGTGTGTCATGACGACACCTCTGCCTGTTTTGGTGATATGGTTAAGGACCAACAGGAGGTTTATTGGGGGGTTAATGACTAAGTTTAGGTCTGAAGTTACAAAAATTATTAAGTCAGGTCTGAGGCTTAGAGTTGGCTAAGTGTAGGATTAGGATTTTGTCAGTCTTCATGAATAATAACACATCTTAACATTCACCATTGAAATGAACTGGGACAGAAACGTGTGAAATACACACGCAAAAATAGAAATTGCGTTCATATGACACGTTGTTTCAAATTGCGTGGTATAGACACACTTATCTGTGAGAACAGGCTGGTATATTTATAAAAGTTTTGAACTAACTGATTAAGGTTGGTTGGAAAGATTGGAAGCCCCCCTGATTTTTGCTTAGTGGCCCTCAAAGGTCAGATCCGGCTCTGCATTAATAATAACACATTTTTACATCCATCATAGAAATGAACTGGGGCAGCAAAGCATAACACATATGTATAAAAGAACGCATTGTGTGGTCTACATATGCTTTTCTATTTAATTGTGTGTGGTATACAAACACACTTCAGAGGGACTGCACTGCTCCAGCTTGTGCAGAGTGAACAGCCACAGAACATTTACATTCTGAAAGCGTTGGACTTCAAAGCAGCAGCAAAGTTCTGCTGCTGTGGTTTTATTGGAAGAAGTTCATCTCGGGCTTAGAGGAGAGAAAGACATTCAGGATGACAACTTTGTTAACGTCCCTTGTTTCAGGTGAATGCATGCTGAATGAGTTTGCTCTCGCATTAATATACATAATTCTAAATAAAGTCCGTCTGTGGAAGTGGCCAGTGGCTTAAGGGATTAAAGAGTTTTAATTTGTTAAACAAATGGCTGGAACTAGATACGGACCCACAGTCAATTGAAAAGTCATTTGCAAGGCCGTGTGGCCCAGTTAAAAGAAGTCTTTAATTTTTATAATTAAAAGATGAATAAATGTCATGAGGCTGACAGCTGACATATTCATCTGTCCTGCATCAGAGACAGTCACAGTGTCACAGCTCTGATGATCACAGCAGAGCAGAGACAATGTGGGCTACAGAGACATCAAACATCACTTACCAATGGGATTTAGTTTTATGTGATTTTCTGTGTTTGGTCTATTTTTCCAGCACAATCAACTGAACAAAAACAACACTTTGCACTGGCTCCTGGTCCAAACATCAGTTGTATATTACTTTAGGCTGCAAAATCAAATCAAATCGTGACTTAACTGAATGTTACCATCCTAGTAGCCACAAATTGATAATATGGTCTTAAGTTTTATACTAGATTTTTTTAAGCCATAATAAATTAATCTGTAGGTCGTCAAATAGAAATCGACATTTATCTCTCTGTCAAAGGCAAGGCAAGGCAAATTTATTTGTATAGCACAATTCATACACAAAGCAATTCAAAGTGCTTTACAAGGCAGGAAAATGCATCAAAATTACAATACAAAATTATTAAAAATATAAATAATCAGCATAAAAATTACTCTAAAAGAAGTAAAGAAATAAAGAGTGCAGACAAAGTATTTCAGTCATATGGACAGATAAAAAAACATGTTTTCAGCCTAGATTTAAACATTGTCACAGTGGAGGCCTGTCTTACATCTTCTGGAAGACTGTTCCAGAGCTTAGCTGCATAAAACTGAAACGCTGATTCTCCATGTTTAGTCCTGACTCTGGGCACCAGCAGGAGGCCGGTCCCTGAGGTCCTCAGAGTCCGAGATGGTTCATAACACACTAACATGTCAGAGATTTACTCTGGTGCTAGTCCATGGAGAGACTTAAACACAAGCAGAGCTGTTTTAAAGTCTATTCTCTGAGCCACTGGAAGCCAGTGCAAAGACCTAAGCACAGGACTAATGTGATTGTATTTTCTTGTTCCAGTCAGGACTCGAGCAGCAGCGTTCTGGATGTACTGCAGCTGTTTTACAGCTCGTTTGGATAGGCCGGTGAGCAGGCCGTTACAATAGTCTAACCTACTGGAGACAAATGCATGGATAAGTCTTTCCAAGTCAGGCTTTGACCCAATACTTTTGATTTTGGCAATGTTTTTTAGATGGTAGAAACACCATGTTTAACCCTAGAACACTTTCACTATAAAAAGTTACACCATCACGTTTGCCGGGTAATTTTTACCCAATATAATATACTAAAAAAAAAAAAAAAAGTATTTGTCATTAAAAAAAAATCTAAATATGACAACACTTGATAAATTAAAGTGGTTTTCTTTTATTTTAATCTGTGGTATGTGTAACAAAATGGAAAATAAAAATATAGGAAGATCTTACAAATATGATCGAAAATTACTAAAAAACTTTGAATTTGAGAACAAAAACATCCTAAAAAAAATACTGATACAGGAAACTTGGTCTTTGGTCCAGCCATTCCTAAGACGAAAAAAAGTGGTATTTTTCCAGTGTGTAAAAATGACCACTTGATTAAAATATTGTTTTCACCACATGAATTCACTTTGTGATATATATTTATAATTCATAATAAATAGCTAGCTACATGCAGCTTTTAGCAAAAAAAAAAAAAAAAAGTAAAAGTGCACTCACACCAAAAGCGACTGGAGCGACTTGAGAGAGCAGTTCCCATTCATTTCCTCTGCAGGCGAGCGCAGAGAGGAGACATGAGGAAGTGACGAGACGAGCGCAGGGACACAGGCGACCAAAGTTGAGATGAAGTTAACTTTATGCAAATTCAGAGCGACATCGCTGAGGCAACAACCACTCAGTGAACTCCTTTCCACAGACACAAACGAGGCATTGGTCCAGGCAATCAAAGCGCTCCCAATTACCCCCTCCCTCTGAAAACTATGCCTAGAGGGCTGGAGACAGCGGCCAGGGCTCAAGTGGGCGTGTTTATCGCTTTTGGTGTGAGTCCACTATAACAGAATGACGAGGGACAGTAAATATGGTGAGAATAATGAATGTTTTCACCCTTGACATGAGGCAGAATCGCTTGATTTTAAACACTAACACTATCACTACCTCTTTCACTATCGCCGGGTGAAAAGCCCCCCAAAGCAAGCCTGTAGGACAAAGTGGGCTTTGAAGAAGGGAAACACCCAACCCTTCACAGATGTCAAAAACAATGGTGAAACTACCCAGGGACTCATGACACTCAGAAAAAATCACCCAGCGATAGTGCTGTAGGGTTAAGATGTCAGTTTTTTTTACACAATATTATTTTTCACACATTAACACACATTACACCTCCAGGAATAATTTTGTGACCCGGTTCCGACCCTCAGGCTGTGGATGGTCAGGGCTGATGTGCGGTTGGACGGTTGGCGCTGATGTGGGGTGGATGGTCGGGGCTGATGTGATGTGGATGGTCGGGCTGATGTGAGGTTGGACGGTCAGCGCTGATGTGAGCTGGACAGTCGGCGCTGATGTGAGGTTGGACGGTTGGCGCTGATGTGAGGTGGACTGTCGGGGCTGATGTGAGGTGGACGGTCGGTGCTGATGTGAGGTGGATGGTCGGGGCTGATGTGAGGTGGATGGTCGGGCTGATGTGAGGTGGATGGTCGGGCTGATGTGAGGTGGACTGTCGGGGCTGATGTGAGGTGGACGGTCGGTGCTGATGTGAGGTGGATGGTCGGGCTGATGTGAGGTGGATGGTTGGGCTGATGTGAGGTGGATGGTCAGCGCTGATGTGAGGTGGACGGTCGGTGCTGATGTGAGCTGGACAGTCGGCGCTGATGTGAGGTGGACGGTCGGTGCTGATGTGAGGTGGATGGTCGGGGCTGATGTGAGGTGGATGGTCGGGCTGATGTGAGGTGGATGGTCGGGCTGATGTGAGGTTGGACGGTCAGCGCTGATGTGAGGTGGACGGTCGGTGCTGATGTGAGGTGGATGGTCGGGCTGATGTGAGGTGGATGGTCGGGCTGATGTGAGGTAGACCGTCGGCGCTGATGTGAGGCCGGACGAACGCTGAGTGCTGATTGGCCGATCCCAGGTGAGCGCTGACAGTGAAGGTGACCCTGTGCTGGCTGCAGATGTGGTGATAATCAGAGCAGCGTGTTATCAGATGAGCGCCAGGCAATTCAGATCTAATCAGTCCCATTAGAATGTTTCCTTCGCCAAACACATCACACTCACATTTACACAGATACAAACCGACAATATGAGGCTTTATTCTGGATTCTTCAAATGTTTTTTACATCTTTAGCGTTTCATTACTCGGCTAAACGTTATACTGGGTAACACTATTCTTTTCAAGCTGTTAAAATGAACTCTAACCCTCAAAATGTAACAGATGTAGTCACTAATAGAAGGAAAATCACGGTGTAAATCTGATATTTTGCGGTAACAGTATGAATGACAATATAGTTGATCTTAGACAAACTTCTTCAAAAACAGCACAATTTTATTAGTGCAAATTCAAAAAAGGAACAATTTCTTTGCAATTTAACAACAGTGTTGTATGTAGATTAGCCTACAGCTATGTTTTAGTAAAAAAATCTTTTATGCATAAGTAGTAAGTAGCTTAACCATGAGTTTGTTCAAACAAAAGACCTAGCAAATAAAAATATTTGGTGAACAAATAAATCCTGAGCATTAACAAAACTATCCAAAAAGTAAAGTTGCTCTGAAACATAAAACTGAACTGTACAAATAAATAAATACATATAAACTAACTCTATTGGACATGGAAGTAGACATTTATACATTTGTACACTAACATTTTCACAGTTGTGGGCTTAAGAGAGGATCTTTGGAAGTTACTACATTTCCACCTGAGCTGAACAACCTTTCAGACGCAGAGCTGGTAGCTGGAATACACGGGTTCAGTATTTTCTGGCTTATCTGCTGATGTGGGGAAAGTTCTGTGTGGATTTTCCACCACAAAAGTGGATCACTCTCACAGTCTACTGGTGGACTGTTCATTTACCTAAGGGGTGTCCAAACTTTTTTCATCAAGGGCCGTATCTTGAAAGCCAGACTAAACGGAGTCCCGCTCTGGGCCATTCAAACAAGGCCATATAGTAAAATATTTGAATGGGTGCATTGAGAACAAGTAAAATTGGATCACAAGATTCAAGTATAATACCATAATAGTACACATTGAAATGCTTGATAATGGCATTTAAAAGTTAGATTTTCAAAGCTCTTGCTGTGTGTGCCAATCCTTCAGGTGATCTGAGGGCCAACAAAAATTGGTCAGAGGGCCGCATTTGGCCCCCGGGCCGCAGTTTGGACATGACTGACTTAGCTGCTCAGTTAAGACAAGAACCTCTCAGCAGTTACTTCTGTCTTTTCACCAACTGCTTTATTCAAAAAGTTTTTTTTTTCTTTTTTTTTTTGGGCTTTTTAGCTGCTATCTGACACAACTGCTCTGCTGAAGTTGAAGGAGGGGTTTCTAAAGCACTCCCAGGTGTGCTACCCTGCTCTGAGCTAGGCTTCACGTTACTAAAATGTCTAAGTTTAGGGCTAGGGGTAGCTTCAACAAAAATGTGTAGTTATTTTGCATTTTTGCTTTTCATTACATATTGACGTAAAAGAAGACTTACATTTTTGACATTTCATTGTACATGTACGTTTTCTCTGGAGACTGGGCTGAATATGGCAAAGTTAACCTTTATTTAACCAAGAATTCTCCTTCTCGGGAGGTCAATGTCATATATCAACTCTCCTGAAAAGGATTTGTTTAATTCACAAGCTTTATGTGCCCCATGCATTTCATGGTTTGTGTTTTGAACTGTGGCCCCTATCCTCTGTCTCTCTCTGCTACTCTGTTTGCTCCTTAAGTTTAGTTCAAATCAGGAATCGAATACTGCGCTCTGATTGGCCGTGCTTAGGTGGTCCTTTCCAGTTTCACTTTGTTGTTTGCAGCCAAATTGAATACATGTCGATACTGACCATGTGTCAAAGGATTTACAAGAGGAAATTGTCAGATTTAAAGCCTAAATTGTGTTTGCAGTGTGAAAATCCGCTACCCCAGCTTTAAATTCTCAAACTTTGACCAAGAAAAACAGTCTCAACTTTTGTGCTGAAAGTTTCTAACAGAAATGAGGAGAAATCCATTGTTCTTTGTCACGGTAATTTGTGTGATTAAATCCGCTGCTGTAGTCTTTTAGTTCAACAATTTGTGCCTAGAACTCAGCCAAAAAGTGAAATAAAGACTGTTAGTTTATGGGTTTAGCTGTAAATAGATCACTTTATTGTCATTCACAGGGTATCGTTTCGAAATATTGTTTCTCACCAGCAAGAGCGCAATTTAATAATTTAAATAACTTAAAAAAAACTAGTACTAAACTTCATAATAATATGAAGTTTAAACCTCCAGATCAACTCGAATACAACAGTCCAACGTCCAGTGTCTCATACAATTCATATCAGTTCAGTCTGAATTTGAATGAGCAGTATCCAGATGTATCCAGACACTCTTTTGCACTGCTTTGGGATCAGCTCATGGCCCCTGTCCCGTCAGTGTGCGCCCTGAGCATTTGTCTGGGCTGTACCTTTTCTGAATACACAGTCTGAATACAAGTTATGAATGCATGCACCATTCAATATGTGAGTTTGGCTGTGCTCTTTTCTGCAGGTGGGCACCTTTCGGCTCAACTCAGGTGCCCCCAAAAACACTTGATGCCCTGTGCGCTCTGGGTTAAGGGAACGATGGCATTGTGCGCAAGTAATGCATTCACTACACTGACATAAACAAGAACTCAGAGTGCACTAAACAAACAAACTTAAGGAGTTTTTTGCGTCAGTAAGACAACTTTTGGAATTGACTAGATGCAAGCACTCACAGGTGTTTGTAAACGTGCCAAAAATACAATATAATACACAGCTATGTTGTGAATAAAATCTATCATGTGATGTTTAGTTTAGTAATTTAATTTAATTTAATCACATTCCAATATAAAGCGGGACAAACTGCCACCAATACGACCCTTTAAAGAGAAACTAAACGAAGAATCCACTTTTTTCACTGTTAAGCTGTGTGTATGGGATCAAATTTGCAATATTTACTGTTTCCAGGCCTTTTTTGGACATTCTTGTGCAAACTCACTTATTTTGCAGGTATGTGTGCAAAACCTGCAACTGTTCTGCCAAGATGGTCAAACGCTGTCAGTGCATTTTCAGTACAGGCCGACGTCGAGTCAATTTGGCTGACAATCTGTCTCCTCCTTCTGACACCACTGCTATGGTCTGTTGGAAAGCGGGCACCAGGTTAATAATGACATCATCAGTCATAAGGCTTAAATGGATAAGCATGTTTAGCCTCAGTTTAAAGTGAGGCTTAACACGCAGTCAGGGACTAACGCCGCCCACAACTGCACCTCAAACAGACTCGCAGAAGTGGGAGATGCCCGGAGAACTTTAAGAGACGCCCAGGTGGGTGTGAACAGACGTTGACTGACACCGACACCGATTGCAGCTGAAGAAGCTGTACTGCACTAAGTCGTTTCTTATTTGCACGTCAAGATTTTTATATTTACTTTGCAAAACATACTGTATGTATGAAACCTTTGCTCTAGTCTACATAAGCGCATGAGCTTATGATGTAATTTCTAAAACTGAAAATGAAAAACATGCTGGCGCGAGTTTTGAACATGCGCATCATTTTCATGACCGCTCCGATCCCGATCCCTAAGCATCCGTGACCGTTCCCGCCCGATCCCAACGCCCCAGTGTGCCTGCCCACCCGAGAAACCCTTGTTGGGTCACGACTTTTTTTTTTTTTTTTTGGTGACACCGAGATTGCGTGGCGGCTCCAGGGCATAACAACATGGACACAAATGACTAAACTCTGCATAACTCTCTGCATCTAGTTTTAAAATGATTAGGCACCAGCTTAAATAATCTGCAACAAGGCGATTATGTTCATTTGACACATTCAATCCTAAAGCGATGATGTTTGTGTATTTCTTACCTGAAATACAAAGCTCCTCACACCTCCAGTTTCTTGCCCAAACTCTGTGAGTAATATTTCCATCTCCCTGTGCGTAAAAGTCAGTCCTTCATTCATTCCTCTGGAAAAATTTTCGCCCGTGCTGCGGCTGCTGCTGGCGCGAGAACTCACAGCTGATGCACACGCTAGACTAGGAAATGCAGCAGCGCCAGTTTTGAGTCTCTCTGTTGAACAGCAAAGCAGTATTTCTTTCTTGCTACGTAATGTTTTTAAGACAGTGGAGAGAGCACGAGTCCGGTCGGGACCCGAAGTGTTTGGCCTGACCGCCTGTTTCCGCCCGAGGCAACGTTAAAACCGCCCGATCCCGAGGGTTTGCTCACAGATTCCGTGGGTCCCGCGGGAATTCCCGCCCGATGCAGGTCTCTACCTTGTACCACGCGATCAACAAGCTGAGCCAAAAAAACGATAAAGTCATCGCGCAGCGAGTGACCGTTTTCAAACTTTCCACAGCAGCAGTGTCAGAAGGAGTTTATAAATCTCACCTGGGAGGCTCGTCTGTGACATCGATGAGAACTGAAAATGCACCGACAGTGTTTGACCATCGTGGCAGCAGAGTTGTAACTGTAAAATGAGCAAGTTTGCACAAAAATATCCAAAAAAAAGAGGCCTGGAATTAGTAGATAATTCCATTTTAAACCCGTATACACAGTTTGACAGTGAAAAAAAGTTGATTCTGTGTTTAGTTTCTCTTTAAGCATTTCACTCCAGCTCGCAGCGCATTTACTAATGTAAGAATACTACTAATAATATACTAAACTTGTATATATACTGATATATAGCTTATGGTAACCAACATCTACTATTGCTCCTACTAAAATAAAAATAAAAACAGAAACATTACGTGTAAACCTGAGACACATCCACCTCGCTAATGGTCTGACTCAATGTTAAGCGCAGAAATCCAACGTGTCCCTTGAGTCCCAAAGTTTACCCCTATACCTGCTTCAGAGGCACTTTCCATGGCCTCTGCTGCCGTATACTGACATGATATTTGGTGAAGTGCTGACTTGTGTTTGTCGGCTCCGCGTATACGTCCCATTTCCTCCGGTTCCACCCATTATTGAGCCGTCTGAGGCGCGGGGCATCTTCACCGTTTCACCTGCTCTTCACCGGAGCACGGAACACAATGATCAATTTTACACAGCTATGCTATTGACCAACCCTAAGCAGTCGTTTACGCTGGCTGGATAAACCTGAAGGGAGAGAGGGTCAAGAGGAGAATTCTAACCAGGCCAGCTGAAACACTATCTCTATACAGGTTCTTTTTCTACATAGTTTTTTTAGCCAACATGTGCACTGGGCACAATGGTTTACGACTGTTAAGTATGTAGAGTGATCAGATTTTCAAAGCTAAATAGTGGACCACAGTGGACTGGGTTTTAGGGTCACAATAACACTCAAAAAAGTGAATCAATAAATACTAGAATGGCACCAACTAGAATGTAGGCCACACATCTAGATGGCATCACTGCAAGATTCTAAAGCCTGTGTAAAAAAAGTAAGGGGCAATTCATATCTAATTGTAGGGTTGAGCGATATCGTTATATACCGTATATCAAGATAATTCCGGCGTCCTTTCGAAGGGAAGTCCCACTTCTTGAAAAATTCCTTTTTGTTCAATGTCATAATAAAAACAAAACTATGAAGCACCTTGAAATGCTAAAGATAAAAATGACATTGTGTCTCTTTTATTCATTCATTCATTTTCTACCGCTTATTCCCATTAGGGGTCGCGGGTGACTGGAGCCTATCCCAGTGACTTTGGGCCTTAGGCAGGGGAACACCCTGGACAGTGGTCAACTCGTCGCAGGGTTAGACAGACAAACATTCACTCTCTCATTCACTCACTAAGGGCAATTTACAGTGATGCCCAATGAACCTAAACATGCATGTTTTTGGAGGTGGGAGGAAACCGGAGTACCCGGAGAAAACTCACGGTGACACAAGGAGAACATGCAAACTCCACCCAAAGAGATTGTGAGATGTTGATGTGGTCCAACCCGGGAGTCAAACCCATGATCTCCTTATTGGGAAGCCAGAGCTCTAACCACTCTACTACTGTTTCTCTTTTATTTAGAGTCAAATCAGCCTCTGGGATGAATCAGACTCAGTTTCAACTCTAAACTGACAAATAATGACAAAGTTCTGCATTTTCCACTTACATTTTAAGTTAAACTTGTAAAGAGAAATCATTCAAGAAAACAAAAGGCCTAAATACCAAACTTGATTGATTGGCATGTCCAGTTCTTTTGATTCTTGGTCTTATTTCCTAATTTTTCCATCTGTGTTTGGTGTAAAATTAAGAATGAGATACTTTTAGTGATAAAACAACACAATTATCATACAATTATATATTTTCAATTATTCATTATTGGACTGCCAATGACACAACTTAACCCAGGCTCTTTGGCACTAATCAACCAAACCCCACCATTTTGTAAAAATGCATTATCTCTCAGATTTAAGCTAACATCATGCTAACTATCTATTCAAATTGTAGCTTATCAAAGCATTAACACGTGTTATATAATTAAAAACTTGCCTATAACTGACTTTTCTGTTCTAAACAACAGAAAAGTCAGTTATATATTCAATCACCCATCTAATCGATTACCAAAATAATCGTTAGTTGCAGCCCTAAATTTGATTACTCACTCCCAGGTAGTTACATGTTGTCTGTGGTTACAGGAGAACATACAGTCTTCTTTATCAACTCTGGCAAGTTCTGCTCAACACACTGCTTTGCTTCTGTTCATTGAGTGACTGTACTTTCTGCTTTTGGGGAACTGTCTACAGTTCTGTGATACCTGACCCAGTGGCTGGAGTGAAATGGAATTGAGCAGAGGCACTAGATCAAACCTGTTTTGGAGTCACAATAAAGTAAAGTTGAAATAAGTAATTATTTTTGAATCCGTGTGGGTTGGAAGCCTTGTAGTTTGTCATTGTGCTTCACTTGCATGATGCCTGCTGACGACCAATCATTGCGTAGATCTAGATACTGTGATCCAAACCAGTTTATCCAGTATCAATGAGCTCAGAACAGCCTCCTGTGTCCAGTGAATCTACCCCTGCTGTCCTTCTCAGCAAACTGCAGACTGATTGCTTGTTGTAGTGTAAAAGATTCTAACCTGATTTCAGAACATTGCAGGTTGCTGTGTAAACCAGGCCTGTAGGTGCAACTGACTTCACCGACACCAAAAGGCAGGACTTAGATTTGGGCGACTCCCTGAATATCCATTTTAAAAGCTTTATCCCATTACAGCAGAAAGGAGCCTTGGAGTCCTCAGAGGAGAGTCTGGCTGAGTTTTTGTGCTGCTGCGTCTCTCTCACAAAGGATTTGGAAAGAGACATTTAGCTGTGCTTTTTAGCTTCTGAACTGACTGTAAACTGGGATTAAGTTCTATAGACAGCCTCAGGACTCCACATTTACTGAAACCATTGTTAACAGTTCTGGAAATTAAAAAAAGCAATTGATAGCAAATAATATGTGGCAGGGCAAGGGTTAGTTACTAAGGCTTGAGTATATGATAAAATAAGCACTGAAAGGTGCAGATATGATGAAGCTGACATAACTGTGCAGACATGACACTGCACTCACTCACTCAACTTGAAATCAACTGGACACTGGTTGGGTGGAGAGAGAAGTCAGAGGTTGAATAAGAGATAAAGTGCATCTTTTATAGGCTACAGCACTACATGTGGACAAAAATACATTTTTGCTGCTGTTATGGAAAGCTTTATAATCTAGTATTTGCAACTAAGTGTTCTTGGATCGTATTTTGCCCCAGTCAATGTTTTAGCACTAACGTGAAGAGATGTTTTGTGTATTGTGTCAGAATCTAAGCAGGTTAGGCCTGGTCAAAACTTGGATGGGAGACTAGTGGAACCTCATGCACCTCAAGAAGAAACTTGTTTTGTCCATAGGCAGACACTTCACCTACACTCCCTAGTCTGGATCTGGTGAGTGTGAATGATTGGTGGAGATCAGAGAGGATTAGTCTGCCCAAGGGCAGCTCTGCCTATAGTAACTTACCACAACCACAGTGGTTCTCCAACCTTTTCCCACTTAAAAGCTACTTTTAGAAAAATAAAATAGCAATGAGCTACTACTTTTAGCTGTCGCAAAAAATGTATATTGCATGAGGCAAAATTAGGTGTATATTTCAGGAATTGTCTGACTATTTTGTCATCCTCGCCGGTTGTCATGGTAATGTGTAAGTAAGAAACATGCAAAATGCAATCGAACTTTTGTAGTTACCACAATCTCAATCTATTCTTTTTTTCATGATTTTTTTTTAAATTAAGCTAAGCTAAACTACCTTTTAACACTAACCTTATCCATAACCTAAACCTTTTCGAAGGTTTAGGTTATGGATACGTAGACTAGCCAACTATCAAAAACTAGTATTGATTATTTACTTTTATCTTCACTTGTCAAGCAACCATTATTTTACTTTCACACTAGGTTGGCATTAATTAATATTATTATTTGTAATGTAAATCTACGTCTAACAACACGCGACTGCAGAATGGCATAGAGTTCAGAATCATTGGACGAAACTTATGTTCTGACCATTAACAGCACATCATACAATTAAATTTACAAAAGCAACATTATTAATATTTATATTTCCAAAATCCTTTGATGATCTAATTGAAAAGTGGTGAGGAGCCACAGGTTGGAGACCAAGTGCGGAGTGAACGAATAATGCAAAATGTCCTTGGGTGTCATGAAAAGAACCACATAGATTTCATTGTTCTGGATTCATAGAAAAAAAATGTCAGTATAATATATATTTTTTTACTTTGTCGTTATCTGACGCAGTGCCCCCTTTACGTTTGTGTTTAAGTGCTACATTCTAGAGAAGGATTTGCTCATTTGGAGAGAGCTGTCTGTGTAAATAGATGATAGCTTCTTCTTCTAATCCACAGAGGAGAGGAACGAGCGGGCAGGGCTGCTGACAGGAGCAGAGAAAATCCCCTGACATCTTATTTTAGGTGGAGTAAAGCCCCGCGGAGCACACAGCGGGGCCGGTACAGAGACGCCCTGGGGCACAGACCCTCCACACTCTCTCCACTTATCTCTGCTCCGCGCTCAGCTAAAGCAGCCGTACTTCAGCAGGTACACTCTGCCGCGGCTCACCTTTGGATGTGGTGACAGGCTCATTTTAGAAACAGTTGGGAGACCACATATGTTCAGATTACTTTTAGCAGTGTAGGATTTTCAAATGTCATTCTCTAAAGGAAATAAAAGGTTAGAAGACTGTATTATTTGTTGGTCATGCCCAACCAGGAAATACAAACACAGTGTAATCAAAATACCCAAAAATGTTCAGTAATAACTTAAAGGAGTCCTATTGAGTATTTTCTATGTATTTAAGCAATAAACTCGCCCTGCTTCTTTAAGGGAAATTTTAACTGCAACAAGCGGTAAATTTCAAAATACTTGTTTTTTCTACGTTTTTTTCCATCCATCCATCCATTCATTTTTTTATGCTTTAGTCTAAGCAGGGAGGCCCAGACTTCCCTGTCCATGCACACTTCCTTCAGCTCTTCCGGCTGAATCCCAATGCATTCCCAGGCCAGGAGAGAAACACAGTCCCTCCAGCGGTCCTGGGTCTTCCTCGAGGTCTCCTTCAGGACATGCCTGAAACTCCTTCCCAGGAGGCATTTGAAATACAGTAGATGCCCGAGCCATCTCAGTTGGCTCCTCTCGATGTAGAGGAGCAGCGGCTCTACTCCGAGTTCTTCCCGTATGATTGAGCACTTGAGGCAAGGACTTGCCACCCACCTGCAAAAAATGAATTTTCAAGTTAAAGTTGTGAAAAAAAAAAAAAACTCCTTCAGAGGGAAACCTTCGGGAATTTTTACTTTAAAAGTCACATCCTATCCCGGACTCAACAAGGAGATTGATTTCTCCCCTTTCTTGTGAATGCTCTTGAGTACATTATGGTGTCTTTGCTCGCTGTTTTCATTACTGCTCTGTTCTCCTCTCTGCATACAGTAGTGTCACAGTTGGTAATAATGTCATGTTGTTCTTCGTGTGTATATATGTATATATTTCTATGTAATTCTTTTCAATGTGTCACAAAAATGTGTATGTCTCATGGTCAGCTGATCACTGTCACATGACCCACTCATCACTTTAAAGAGGGTCACCTGTTACTGTTTTTAACTAAGCCCTGACGAAGACACTTAGGTGTCAAAACGTGTAGGCCAGTCCATGATTAAATAAAGGACTTTTCTATAATTTTCTACTTCAGAGGGCCTCGGATTTCTTGCTCCATCCTTCACACAATTTTTATTGACAAATGTGAGCAAAACGTCTTCTGCCTTGTTGATCTATGGCCTTTTCCTTGAAGAGCACCTGAGTAGGTTTAATGTTAACATTTTTACAAAAGCCTCTTTGATGCACTCATCCTCTCTGTTCACAAGTTAAAGTTGCATTTTGACAAATTTAACCTTGATTTATTGTAGAGAAATAGATTATTTTCATTGTTTCAAGTGTTTTGATTTGATTTCAAGACATTGCTTTTTATTTCGAACCAAAGTATTTGCCAATGGGTCAAGAAAACTGTTCTAAATATTTTTTTTCTTGTTTTTGGGCAAATTCTCTCATAACCAGTTAAAAATGTCATGAAACCACTGAAATATTCTACATGACATAAGAAATTAAATGTTATTCAGTTAAAACAACTCAACGTTGAATTAAAATTCTGATTCCATGTCATTTTAAGCAAGTCTATAGATACAGTATATCGTTTTTGCAGTGTGTAGGGGACAAACCACCTTTTTCCGTTTAAGAACCATGGCCTCGGAATTAGAGCTGATTTTCATTCCAGCCGCTTCACACTCATCTGTAAACCGTCCCAGTGCATGTTGCAGCTCCTGGTTTGAAGAAGCCATCAGGACAACTACTGCACAAAGAAATTCTGTCCATAAAAACAACAAACTCTCTTTATTAACTCTAAGCGTATTCTTGCTTTGAACCTCCTTCCCTGCCAGGCCTTTTTGCTCATTTTAAAAAATATTCACAGCTGCATCGACAATTTTGATCAACTCACCATTATAGTCATTCATACATACAAATTTTCCAAAATGTAGAGATCTGTTTTTGCAATCTAACTCTTCAAACGTTTGTTGTAATAACTTTTGCACTAGTTTGACATCTTCCTCAGACAGACAGCCTGGGCCTTTCTTAAGCAGCAGGAGAGTGAGAGCTGCTGTATCACGCTGGGTCTAATTAGCCGGCTCTTTAAGAAACCGTCCTCCTGCTTCTGCCTCTCTGCGGATCCGTGCCTCTGGTCCCCGACGCGATGTGGACTCTCTGACCACCGGATCCTTCATAATTGTCATTAATTTGACGTGCTCTGTGCCCCGTCATTCTATTTAGAGTCCAGGCGGGTGTCCCTTAGCCTCATGTTTGGATAAAGTAATTAAAATTGCTTCATACGGCGCGACTTTAATTCCTGCCAGTTTCCAGCAAATCTCGCCGAGCACTTTGATTCCAATCATATGCTCTTGTAGCGCTAGTCCCTATGGTGCTTTACAGGCGCAATCAGCCCTCATTTACATGCGGATATGTCAGGAATCTCTCACAACGCTCTGTTTTGTTTGAGGAGAGCTCCATCTTCTCAGCTGAATGATTACTTCCTGTCTGTGTGAATGATTTGACTTCATCGAGACAATGGCGCGAGTGCGTTTGGAAAGATGCTAACGTGAAGTATGCTCTTGTAATCGCTAAAGTAAACCGGTTGATGTAAAAAGTACAATTGCCCAGGGTCGTCTCAGAACAAGGTCAGAAGCGTACTCATGCAAAACACTCCAACTGTGAGTTTTTATAGAGCGGATTAACAAAGAATTAGTCCAGTTATTGTTGGTTGTGGTGATGGTTATGGAGCTAGTTGTGGTCATGGTTGTAGGGGTGGTTGTGGTTGGTTCTGGTGATGGTTGTGGTTAGATATGTGGGCTGTGGTGATAGTTTTGGGAATAGATGAGGTAGTGTGTCGTGATAGTTGTGGGGTTGGTTGTGGTAATAGTTGTGAGGGGGTTGTGGTTGGTTGTAAGAATGGTTGTGGTGTTGGTTGTGGTTGGTTGTGGGAATAGTTGAGGTTGTGTGTCGTGATAGTTTTGGGGTTGGTTGTGGTAAAGAGTTGTGAGGGGGGTTGTGGTTGGTTGTGGTTTGATATGTGGGCTGTGGTGATGGTTTTGGGAATAGATGAGGTAGTGTGTCGTGATAGTTGTGGGGTTGGTTGTGGTGATAGTTGTGAGGGCGGTTGTGGTTAGTTGTAAGAATGGTTGTGGGAATAGTTAAGGTAGTGTGTCGTGATAGTTGTGGGGTTGGTTGTGGTAAAGAGTTGTGAGGGGGTTGTGGTTGGTTGTAAGGATGATTGTGGGGTTGGTTTTGGTTGGTTGTGGGAATAGATGAGGTAGTGTGTCGTGATAGTTGTGGGGTTGGTTGTGGTGATAGTTGTGAGAGGGGTTGTGGTTGGTTGTAAGGATGATTGTCGCGTTGTTTGGTTGGTTGTGGGAATAGTTGAGGTAGTGTGTCGTGATAGTTGTGGGGTTGGTTGTAGTAGTTGTGGTGATGGCTTTTGGTTGTTTGAGGGGTTAGTTGTGGTAGTGGGTGGTAATAGTTGCGGGGTTGGTTGAGGTGATGGTTGTGGGGATGATGATGGTTGTAGGGGATGGTGATGGTTGTAGGGGTGGTGGTTGATTGTGGTGATGGTTGTGGGGTTGGTTTTGGGGATAGTTGTGGGGATGGTGATGGTGGTAGAGGCGGTTGATTGTGGTGATGGTTATGAGGTTGGTTGTAGTTGGTTGTGGTGACACTTGTGGGGTTGGTTGTGGTCATGATTGTGACTTTTGTTGTGGTTGGTTGTGGTGATGGTTGTGGGAATGGTTGTGGTCATGATAGTGAGTATGGTTGTGGTTGGTTATGAGGGTTGTTGTGGTGATGGTTGTGGGGTTGGTTTTGGTCATAATTGTAAGGTTGATTTTTTGCCTGGTTGTGGGATTGGTTGTGGTAGTGGGTGGTGATCGTAGTGGTGATAGTTGTGGGGTTGCTTTTGATTGCTGGTGGGGGTGGTGATGGTTATGGGGTTGCCTGTGACAATGGTTGCAGCTGGTTGTGGGTTTGATTGTCGTGATGGCTGTGGGGTTAGTTGTGGTTGGTTGTGGTAATAGTTGGGGTGTTTTTTCATAAAACTTGCAAAAAGATTTCTATCTTTAGATTGAATTCATTTGCATTTTGTTGAACTATTCTTATGTTAAATTTTCTTTATTATTATAAAAGGCTGCAGTAAAGTCTTTTTTTAAAGGGAGGCGTATTAAAAAGCTGCGTATCCAATTAGTTACTGTAATACAGTTCTTCTGTAATGTCACATTTAAATGAATGAATTAGTAATCATAAATTTAATGTAATCATATAAAGTGTTTAATATAGCACAAAGGTGAGATTTGCTCAAATTAACTCATAGTAATGTAACTCATTTAAATTGTAGTAACTGTAACATTGTAATACAAATATATAAATTTCTTTAATTTTTGTAACATAACATACTTTAGCAGTAACTTGCCCGACACTGGCTCTGTATTCTGCAATACTAACAATACATGAATACTTTTGAATGTACTTTAGGCTGCAGGAATAAAACAACGACAAAAACAAAGTTACAGCTGTAGAACAGAAAATGCGCCTTACACTTTAAACCACATTTTGTTCTATAGTTTTCCTCTCTGTGTCAACTTCTTTGCTTCTTCTTGCTTTACAAAATAACAAAACACATTCCGCTAACAGACATTTCAACACCAACTCTGTAGAAACATCCTCTATTTTTATCCCCGGCGAGCTAAAACCCGTTTGTACGTTGGCGACGGCAGAGCATGAAGACACACTCTCTTGACATTCTAATTAACAAAGTAGTTCAGGAGACACCGCTGCTCGCTCTGATGTTGCGCTGTTTGGCAGAAAAGTACAATTAGCTGTACATAATGAAACCAATTTGGGGGATGCTTTCACACACTGTTTGCTAAAGTGCTAATGAAATTACAAGTGCTTAGCCGCCCTGCATTAATGAATCGTTACACAATTCATTATCTAACTATGTCTGAGGCTTTGCGCGGACATGACAGTTATATTTATTAAAGAAGATGCTAATTAAAAAGCGTGGATTGCGGTAGGTTTTGTTCGTCAAAAAAGAGTGTGTTTGGGACAAGTAATTAGTGGGCTGAGAGAGGAGGCCCGGGCAGGCAGGGGGCACGGGCATCAGGAGCATCGCAGCTACAATGGTAATGAGCTGTTTGAACAAGCTCGGCAAACAACAGGGAAAATTATTTATGTACAAGCGGGAGAGGGCCGCGCGTGTAAACACAGATTTCCATTAGAAGAGCGCGCACACACACATACAGGATGATTCACGAGTCGGGTTTATGGTGTGATCCAAGGTGCATCTGCTGATAGTAAAACTTAATGTCTGGTCAAAGTTGTGTTCAGGTTGTGTAATACGTGGATGAGGAATGGAGACAGAGGTGACCAAAAGTACTGGAGTTCGCTGCTCGAGTAAAAGTACAAGTATTTGTCTTAAAAAAAAAAAACATTGTTTCTGACTCGTTTAGGCATCCAATTTCGCGCTTTGAAGCAAATTTTGACTATTTTGAGAGCTGATGCTTAGCTAACACAACAGGCGCCCTAAACACTCCAACGCACGTCGCCTCTTTGAGTTTCTGCTTTTTTGCAAAAGGCTTTGTTTTGCACGTAGGCAGATCACATTGAGAGAAAGAGGGAAGGAGAGCGACAAAACGTAACTTGTCTCTGTACTCCTCCAGTGTGACGTGGTACAGCAGTTCTGAGCAACGAACGACCAAGCCTTTGAAAAAAGCCCAAAAACAAGCAATCATTCATTATAAAAGGTTTTTTTTTTTTTTTTGAAAAGACATCAGTAAACAGTCCTTTTCCCTTGATGTGAAAGGAGAATGGCATGTCACTACAAGACAGAAGAGCAGGGTGTGATTGGTGAACGCAGGTGTCTGACGCTCGAAAGTTCAGCAGTGCTCAACTCGGGCGTCGACGCCTGATAAGGCGGTCAAAGCATCCATCGCACGCTGGATTGTCTGTTCCGCAAGACGCGGCGTCAGCAACAAGCAAATTTCAATGGCTAGACACAAATTTTAACCACAGAGACGTGGGTTACATTGACTGTAAATTAAACACTTTGGACACTCCAATGTTGTCGAGTCTGAACGCAGCAAAGGCATCAGGTGATCTGGGGGCTGAGCAGTGGTGATAAGACAGGCGCAGTCAGCCTTTGTTTTGCATGCTGAATCATTTACAGTAAAAAGAGTCATAAGTTTTCTGTTTTTCTTTCAATAGGACAAAATATTGTCTGAATTAAGAGGACAAACAACTTATGAACTAGACAGTTTAATCCCTCATTTATCCAGGAGTGATCCATAGTAGAAAGGCTTCAAAGTTGTCATCTGAACAGCGTTTCCGAAGATCAAGACATTTCGACTTTCATCTGACAGTCATTTTTAATTTGATGACTTTCTGATGACAACTTATGAACTAAAAACTAATACATGTGCACATTAAACATGTGAAAAAAAATGTTGGGTTTCTGGACTTTTGTTTTAGGTTCTTGTAGAAGCCATACAAAAACTGAATGTATTCGTCCTGGCAAAAGTTTCATCATACTTTGTATTTTTGTTTATTTCAGCGTGAGGTTGCAGCTTACTTTCGACTGTGCAGCACGTACTGGAGTGTGAGCTCAGGGAGTGAAATGTGTTGTGTGAGGGGGTAAACCCAATCTCCTAAAATGAAATTCAATCATATACTCTCGGACACAATTACACATACATTTAATTTTTCACAAGAAACACTTGCTGGTCTAAAGTAGCAGTGTCAAACTCAAAGGGATGGGGCTAAACTGATCAGTCAGAGTCAGAGTTAGTTGACGGCCGTATTTAGAAATATAAATCCTTTTGTGATATATTTAAATATGGCAAGTGAGATATAAAGCTAATATAACACATCTACTGTATGACCAGGTTTATATTGTAACACGGCTCCTCTCATGCAGAGCTTGTCTACAATGTATTCTGGGACCTGTAGTTTAAATTCTTGAGCGCTTTTATCAGGAGGCCACTATCAATTATATTCAGAATCATCCCAGGGGCCACATGAAATCATCTTTGGGGACTAATTTGGCTCTCAGGCCCCAGTTTGACACCACTGGCCTAAAGGAAAATGCATCTAATTTTTAGGGGTGACCTGTAATGTAGAAATCATATTAACAATAGAAAAGCATAAAACTAAATCAGGCATCGGCTCATAACTTGGACAAAGCTCAGTTCTGTCCTGACCCTGAATTTCAATGCTATTTTCTGTACACGCACTCTGGTTCGAAAAAGCATCCAAGCCTCTGCTCCAGGCCTGGTAGAGGCAGAAGTGATTCCAGTGCGCAGTAGACAAGTTCGGGCAGTGCTTGTGAGCTGTGCCTGTTTCTTCCTGTGAGCTCGATCCGGATATTTAGAATGATTGAATTGATTAGGCTTTTATTTCTTCCCCAAATCAAATCTAGTCATAATGTAATTTAGCCTAAATGGTTCAGTAAAGAAAATATCTTGAGTAAAATTTATGAAACAAAACTTGAGATTCTTCCACGTTCTTCCCAAGGGTCCTTATACCCCCTGTTGGGAAAAACTGGACTAGAGTGTCAGGGTTAACAACTGTGTCACTATGGGAACAAATCTAGCAGACGTAGCGACCAGAAGACATTGGCGTATAACCCCTTTTTACACTACACTTTTTGGTTAAAAAGACATTTACTAGTTAAGTTAAAAGTTAAGTTCTCCACCTTTAACCAAAGTTGTTTTGCGTGGACATTCGGGGACCGGCACTAACTGTTCCAGCCGCCGCCCACATGTAACGGTAATTCTCCTTCCTAGTTGGCTGAAGTCTGGACATGATTATTTACACAACACTCATCCCTCCAGTGGTCTCATTTACCTCCACACACCCATCCCACAGTCCCTCTCACAGGCCCAGCGCCTGCAGCTCGTCTCCACTCAGTTTGGCTCGTGGCTAGATCTACGAGCCCCGTGATGGATGCTCAAAGAGTTGACCCGGTGACCAGCGAGCCAGCGGGCAAAACAAGGCTGGCTCTACACCACGCTGCCAAGGAGAATATTGATTTTTGTTGTTGTGTGCACTTTGGACACCAGCTACAAATCCAAACTGGCCCCATCTGTCTAAAGCTGGAGAGAATCCAATAGCTTTGCATTGTTACTAAGGATACGGCTGTGTAGCGCCCGGAGATGGCTGTTTCTGTTTTTGTAGTGAAACAATGCAGGCGGATGGAGCCTCCCACACACAGATGTAGCTCTGGGGAGGCATGAGCGTACGAGGTGCTGCGTTTGAAGAAGCTTGGAACAAATCAAACTGACCCGCTGCAGTCCTGGGGGTGTTCTGCGCCGCGCTCATCTATGGGCTTAAAAAGGAAAGTAGCCCAGCACCCTTCCCTTCTGCGGCGAGAATCAGCCCACAACAACTCAAACTTTACACCTGCGTATCTCTCGTCTTTGTTTAGCTTCAGTGGTATTGCAAGCCAACTTTTTAAATTTGCTCAAACAAGAGGCGACGTTTCCTTTGCAAAATCAACAACAAATCTTTGCATGTTCAGTTTGTGACCTGACACAAAATTAAATAAAAAAACACACAGTGAGTACAGTCTTTTAGAAGGCAATCTGTGCTCAGGTAAGTCGAAATTGAGCAAGATTGCGGGGGTTTACGGAACACTGTGTTTTATGTTCAGATAGAGATGAGATCAACCGGTATGGGTGTCCTCGTGACTAGCTTGTTTAGAATTCAGAGAAACTAAGCACGACTAAGATTTGCCAATATTTTCAAGCTCATTTTCTACAAACAAAGAGTGTGGCCATGTTTTGAGCGGTTTCCTCTTGGCACTAAAACATTATGTGTATTTGCATTGTTCTAATTTTGTAAATATGCTTTGGTGCATTTTGAAGGGCAGCAAAACACGAATAGGTAGTTGTAAAGGGTGTTGTTGTTTGCACTAAACAAAGCTAAGCTAAAATAAAAAAATCAAAATAATAATAATAATGTATTGGATTTATAAAGCGCTTTTCATAACAACCAAAGATGCTTCACATTATGTGTTATAAAATCACTTTCTGTGCTGCTATTATAGACTGACCTAAGTGAGGCTGCCATTTTGCGCCATCAGAGATTCTGACCACCACCAACCATTCACACTCACATCAGACCCAGACTAGGCAATTTGCGTGAAGTGTCTTTCCTAAGGACACGGGTTTCTCCTCTGTTAGACCCATCCAAGTACTGATTAGGCTCATTATGCTTAGCTTCTGAGATCTGATGGGATCAGGCTTCGGCAAACTGGTGTAGCCACAAAATACTGAATCAAGATGACTCGGGATCAGACAGTCCAGCTATGTGTGTGGACTTTGGCTTGATTTTAAGGAACAGTCTGTATTCTGTTCACAAGGAATCTGCTTGATAAACCTGTCGCATCCACAAACATATAAACACGCAGACACAGCATTCGATTCTCACATGGTGTTTGTTCCTACTGGCAGCTGATAGTCTTAGCGAGCCCAGTCTCACAAAAGAGCGTACATTTACCACGACATTACAGGACATGTAAACTGCATATGATTGGCACGAGTTTGCAGTCCCATTTCATTTTTATGGTGGTTGTTAAGATGTGTTCTTATTTATGAATATTAATGAAATCCTGATCCTAATCTTAACCTGCCCCAAGCCCCAGATCTAAACTTACCTATTTTAGTAACTAGAAGTCTAAACTTACCTGTTACACCTAAAGAAAATGTCCCCACGTGGCTTCAATCAATACAGGAAAAGCAGAAATTACGTGCATTTGCAACATGTTCGTTGAGATGTTGAGTAACCATAACCTAAGGTGACCGGATATCTCTATTTATCGGAAGAAACCTTTTTTTTTTGAGCCTTGAGATTTGTCCCAGTTTAAGACATGTCCCAGTTGTCCTGATTTTAGAACACTTTGACACCGAGCAGTAGTAGTAGTAGTAGTTGTCTCTCTTTGAATTGGGACTTGACTTGAACTGGTCTCTCTTTGACTTGGACTTGTCTCTCTTTGACTTGGACTTGACTTGGACTTGTCTCTCTTTGACTTGGACTTGTCTCTCTTTGACTTGGACTTGACTTGGACTTGTCTCTCTTTGACTTGGACTTGTCTCTCTTTGACTCAGGACTTGGACTTGCCTCTCTTGGACTTGGGACTCGACTTGGACTTGTCTCTCTTTGACTTGGACTTGTCTCTCTTTGACTTGGGACCTGACTTGGACTCGTCTCTCTTTGACTCTCTTTGACATCATTAGCATCACCTCTAAAATGACCGTCTCTGCTTAAAAAGTCCTGTCTTTGCTTTCTCTGTCGCGTCAGTCGCCAAGGGCAGCTGAGTGGAAAATCCAAAATTCTAACTGGCGAAGAAGAAACCAATTTACACATTCTCACAGCTTCCAGAATCATAATCATTTGGATCAGTTCTGTGTACACCAATCTGCAATCACGCCACTCTATTACTGCAAACAGCCTTTTTTCTCCTCTCACACAAGACTGCATAAGACCTGGCACGGCTCAGTCCGGCTTCTGGCATCTTTTACATTTGTCTAGCATCTATATATAATCTCGCTAACCTTTACTCCTGAAGCGGTTCTTTCTTCCGAACGCCCACAGACAGCCGGCGCACAGAGCCATAAGCCTTTGTGCCTGCTGCCGTCGGAAACATTAAATCAATATGCGTACGAAATCTTTGTGTGATGTCGCTCGTATGGCGCTATCAGCCAAACGTTGGGTGCTATTTGCAGATTGGCAGGCTCCGAGCGCGCAGACGGAGAATTGCACAAAACAACGCCGTGTCGACCCAGATCCGAACATGTGTCGTGCATTTATTTCTGTTGGCTCACGGGCTCATTTGCATATTGGTTGCTTCATGTTTGATTTGTCAATAAAAGGATCTGGATTTCGACAGTGGATTAATGGAGCTTAGCCAAAGCGGTGTTCAGAATTTGTCCTGCTGCTGTGGCTGATAACTGAAACGTGCTAATGCTGATATTAATGTTTAATTGTTGGAGCAAATTGTTGTTAAGCTGCAATAAAGCTTCAAAGTGGAGTTTTTGCCACAAACAATTGCATGAAGAAGACAAAACATATACTGTATCTCTATTTAAGATTCTCCAAAGTTGTCCAAAAGCATTTTTCTTTTTCTTTGTTTTCTTAGCTTAATTTGTCAATAAATATTGCATCAAAACAATGCAATGCAAAAAGTAAAGTAGCTTTATGTAAAAAGGTCACACATACAATGTAGCAAAATCTCAGGCGCAAACACACACATTCAGGGATAAACCAGTGTGGAATGTGTCTCTACACCATGCCATGCAAGTAGCAAGTCAATTCAAGTCTTATTCCTTTTCTGGCGTATTTGCTATCAACAATGCAGACACCCAAGCATTAGAAACGGGTTAAGATGACACACTATTTACATTCGATGGTTTGTCATTTGTATGAGATCAGGCTGTGTAAACACACAGTAAACCAAATTAGGGTAATTAGGATGAGAAATTACCATCAGTGATGGCGATGGTAACATTTCAAACAGACACTTGTCAGTTGACTGAAATATAGAATAAAAAGTGGCATGGCTGGGTGGCAGACAACATTTTTAACTTAAAGGGCCTAAGACTGCTTCGACCCATTTAAAGGTGAACTGTGTAACTTTCTAGAGGTGAGAGTCATCTACACAATTCAATAGAAATAAAGTCAAAGCCATATTTTGGATGCCACATTCAGGATGGAGATAAGTATGTTTCATGCCATGAAGTGAAAAAATATAGAAGGACTTTTTGTTTATAAACATGAGAGATGCGTGCACATTCTGAATGCAGAAAGAGTCGCGACCTATTGACACAAGCTTTAGCAACAACACCAGCTAGCGCTGGTGTAACTACAAAAGTTTATCCCTGTGCAAAAACAAAAGTTATGCTGCTAATTCAACAGTTGTGAATGAAATTCGTCCCTACGACCCTTAAAAGTTACATTCTGGTGAGTGAAAGAAGTCTGACTGGTTGATACTGGTTCAGGTCTGAACCAGTATAAACCAGTCTGTCATACGGGTTCAGACCTGATTCAAAACAGCTGCTCTCATCAAGTTTCCCCAGTCAACTAAATGGACAGCATCTCTTTCTGCATGGGGCATACACAATAGATCAGAAAGTGACACCATCCCTTTAGAGCTTTTCTATGGAAAAGTACCAGAGGAGAACCTCCTTTAGGTCAAATACCAGTTCATTTTGTGGATATGCAAGCCAGCTTAATGTAAAGAAGCAGATTTTTATTATTTACTTTGAGTTTCAATAACATCTAATTGACAAAACTGTACTTTATTCAAGACTATTTTTGGTCAAAACAGTTACATAGTTCACCTCTAACTAAAATACATTTAAGATAGTTATAGCTAAAATTTTACTATTCGTTTTTCAAATGTGTTCTCAGCTTAATAATTGTTTAAGATTAAATGTCTACTTCCAGTCAGTAGAGTGCACAGCTCTCTCACCTCACAGCAAGGCCTTGGGTTTGACCTCTTTTTAGCCTGTTCCTTTCGGAGCCTGTTCTCACAGAAATGTGTGTCTGTATAACTTCATTTGAAACAGCGTCTCATGAACACAACTTTTATTATTTACCTGTCTATTTCATGCGTTTGCTACCTCACTTTATTTCTATGCTGAATGTAAATGTGTAATTCATGAACATTTTAACCAACTTCGAGCCTCAGACCTAAACCTACACAGTTTTGGAACTTCAGACCTGAATTTAGCCGTTAACCCCAAATAAAACCTTCTGTTTGTCCTGAACCAAAACACATGCCTCATCAAGAAAATGTGCGTATAATGGACATCATGACACACTATTTTACATAGTGTGGCATAGACAGGCAATCCATGAGAACATGTTGTTGCTTTGGTTTCTCCACCAACCAAAATATGTTTAATAGGTAACATACTATAGTCCTGACCAAGCCTATCAAGAAGATGAAATGCAGAAGACAGCTTTCTCTACGGGGGACAATAAAGTGTATCCTAACCTTAATTAAACCATAAATATAAATAATGCTGTACAACATGCAACTGCATGTTTGTACTGGGCCAAAACTCTTCTAAAGTCACAGATTTGTTCTATTTGATAAAAAATGTATATCAGATCACAAATATTTTTTTCACAGGGCAATAAGTAAACTCCCTAGTGTAAAAAATTTAAAACATTATATAAACAAACTTTAATTTCTCTTATACTCCCACTGCAACAACACTCAATAGATAACGCCAACAATGACCAGAATTATTGCATCACGAAAGGACAAAACTAACAAACTCGATCAGTCTTTTCTTCCTCCAACAAACTCCTCTTCAGCCGGACCTGGGCTCAGACGGACTGTTATTTTAAAGCAGTGTCACCTTGAGACCTGGTGTTATGAAAAATAATGGTAATCAGCAGAGACACATTCTCAGATCTGCCTCATCAGCGGACATCCTAATTATCCGCTGGGGTTTGGAAAATACCGAGCCGACTCTGCCGACCGCCAAGCCTTCATTTGGAGAGAGACAAAGAGAGAGAGAGAGAGGCCATTTTAACTACAGCGTTTGATTTACAGTGTTCACCTTTGAAGAAGTCAAACTGAAGCAGCCCTACGTATCTGCTGTCTCAATTAAATGCTAATAGGGCTCATATTTTCCAATAAGCGCCTGCTAATAAATCTGTCTGTGCCAAGAGCGAAATGGCTATTAAAACGAACAGAAACTCAGCTTGTAAACCGAACGGCGAGACACGGGCTGCCTTCTTCACGCTGGTGGAATGTGCAGCTGTAAAACCAGAGTAATGTGGCATGTGAGTTTTTTTCACTTCAACGTGGAAATCTCAATGGAATCTTTGTCTATATGAGCCTAAAGAGTTCAGAAAGGTGGTTTACCAATTGTGTACTTCCTGGAGAGTTCATTTTCTTTTATTCATTATTTTTTTTTATTTTCTACTGCTTATTTCTGTTTGGGGTCATGGGTGACTGGGGTTTATGACAGTAACTTTGGGCCATAGGGTGGGAAACACCCAGACAGTGGCCAACTCATTGCAGAATTAACACATAGAGACAATCATTGGGCCTTTACCAGGCGACTCCCTACTCACCTACATACACCCTAAACTCTTACGATTTGCACGATCCCATGAGGTAATTGCTGTCCGGAATGTACAAGAGGATCAACCAGTCCCTATTCCCTCTCCCTGAGAACTACACACTGTGTGGGACACTCCTTACTTCCCTTCATTCCCGTGAACAGCCCTTGGAATTTTAGACACACTTCACTCTCTTAAACTTCTTCTTATATTGGCATTTAGGACTCCGAAGGCTGCGTTATCACCACCTACTGGGCACTTTCAGTGTTTGTCTTGTTTAGTATTTGTTTTGACTGTGACAAAAAATGTAAATATCATTACAAACAAATGAGTCACAAATCAGTAAAAGCTCTGACCTGTGAGTCACAATGTCAAAGGTACTTTCAATCCTTATTTCATTTATACAGTCTATCATAGTGATTCCCAAAGTGGGGTTCGGGGCCCCCTGGGGGGCCTCAGAGGCTAAGGGGGCCTCCAAAGGTTGTCCACACAATGGAGGATGACAGAAAACTGAGTTTGAAACTAACTTTGTAACCCTATTTTGATTAATTTAATATTTTCAATCCCTCCAAGTCCACACTCATTATCATTTTTACTTGATCTGAGAGGAAATACATTCTACATTCATTTGTGTGAAATATTACCGGGGGGCCTCAGGCAAACTTTGGGCCAATAGGACAGCCGCGGCTCTGAAAAGTTTGAGAAGGGCTGTTACAGTATCGTATTGTAAAATGTGTGAAGAATTAATCCAGCCTCTTCTTAGTTTACAAGATTATTAAAAATGCCCTGAACATTTTGAGTCAGAACAGTGCTTTTCAGGACAAATAAAAGCAAAATTTGCATCATAGTTTCTTCATTAATTTCAAGATGATTATTGTTGGAAATGAAATGTTTAATTAAACATCTTTAAACTTTTGTAAAAAGCTGGAGCTAATCTCATTTGGTCCATGTTTCCCATGGAGCTGTTCTTAGTGTTACACACAGTGTGCACATGCTGCTCACTCACTGTAAAGCGTGCATGGGTCATCCACATTGCTAATATACGCTTTGCAGGAGCTCAGGTTTGGTGAAAGAGCGCAATGGCAGGTTTCACGAGCTTACGTGTGAAAGACAATACTAAATGTTTGAGGTTATGTATTTTTGTAAATTATTGTATATGAAATAATTTTAGAAACAAAAAAAAAAAAATTTGTTATGCAAAAAAATGACCCCTTTAATAAACTTGCAGCTGCCTGTCCCAGCCTCAGAGCCTCTGTGATCGAACCCCCACAGGACTCAGGACCCTGACTCGTGGTGAATCTGACGTAGAAGTTTCGCTGCAGCTTCTTAAAGTGGAAGTTACGCACACATTTTTAAAACACTTTCATGAATGAGGCCCATTGTTCTTTCCCCAATTTTTTGTTCTTTTTTTAAAGCCAATTCAATTCAAGTCACTTTAAGCAAATCTAGACATATAGTTTTTGCAGTGTTGAAGAATAAAAGGTAGATTCCTCAACGCAGAATCAACAGAATTTCCTATAAAGGCGACACTTTCTCGTGGCCTTCGTCCGACGTGTGTGTATAGCACTTAACATAGTCTCAGATGCAGGTGAAGCACTAAAAAAACCTCTTTATAAAGTCATTAAACAGGAGCCTGGCACAAACCAATAAGCCGTGCATCGCTTTAACCTTGGCTGTTTGGAAAGCCACAGATCTGCTCCGTGAAAATCAACACGCGGCGAACTCTTGCACCCTGTTACAATATGTGCAAATACTTTGAAGAAACGCTCCAATTATCCAGACTGTGGTGCGCCGCTGAATAATAATTAAAACGCACTCATTACGGAGCTGAAATTTAAATAATGATGAAACGAAAGCAAAGAGCGCTTCATTATTCATAACACGTTCAAATATCTTTATTAAAGCTGCATATTACATCACAGACTGTATGTTTTTGCCAATATCTTACTACTTTCCATTGTGCTAGTTATAAAGTTTTTTAGCAAATGAACATCTTGAGAAAAAGCTGATGACATTTGTGCGAATGTGGGTTGGAGAGTGTGAGAGAACGTGTTGTTTGTTGCCTTTTACAAGACTCGGTTGTTTGTGCGGTGCCGGGACGCTGAATGTGCCGCTGCTTTAGTGGGAGGTGAGGCTGAAGCCGGCCCACACTTCAACATGCCTCAGCGCTGGGAAAGTTAGTGATGAAAACGGCGACTTTACTGAGTTTGTCTTTCTCTGGTTGATTCATTTGCCACTTTGAATCAACACAAAGTTTACATATTTATGCATGTTAAAAGTTTGAAGAAAACTTTCTGTAATGTTTGAATAGAGTGTGAAATGTTATTAGGTGGCCTTGTGCAATGTGTCTAACCTGGCCAGCCAGCCATATCTCGCAATATTTGTGAATTCACAAACACGAGAGAAACCATCTGGCCTTCCAGCCGCTTGATTCGTTAAAGAGCCACAGCAGTGTTTCGGCCCAATCACAGCAGTGTGGTTTTGAGGCCCAATCACATTGTAGCAGTCGGGCAGGCTAACACAGGCTGTTAGCGCCGAGTCTGATTCAAGCTAAACAAAGATGGCTGCTCCCGTGGATGTACGTGTTGTTTGCTGCTTTTGATGCGATTTTAGCAGAAATATGGAGTAATTTCTTTTTTAAAGAAGAGCAGTATGTGTGACACTTGTTCTATCCCACACAGACATTGGATACACCATTACGAGTTGTTGCTGTGATTAGCTAAGCTCAAATAAGGTAGGCCGCTCACCCAATCACCTCAAAGTATTTCACTAAATGCCCCGCCTTTTCCCGAACGCTTTCAGCGAGTCAAGTCCCAGATGGATATAGTGAGAACTCAGATAGGAGTTCAACACAGATCCATCTGGTGTGAGCCAGGTTACAATGTGTCTACCTGATAGAACAATGTTTTGAGTAGAGCTGGGCAGCAATTCAAATTTTTAATACAGTATTACACACAAGTCCCATACATAGCTATTTTAACCAATTTTTTTCCACATTTTTTTTTTTTTCTTTTTTTGGCTCTTTATTTTGCATAGTGTACAGTGTTGCATCTTGGTGTGATATTTTGGCTTAGATAATGTATTTGGCACCAAACAATGTTTAATTTGTAGTTCAGTGAAGTTTTATTTATTTTATTAATCTTTATTTAACCAGGAAAGTCTCACTGCGATTCAGAATCTCTTTTGCAGGGGAGCCCTGGGGAGGGGAGGCATTAATGGACATGTTTTTAAAGGTAGGGGAAACCGAAGTACCCGGAGGAAAGACAGACACGGGGAGAACATGCAAACTCCACATAGAAAAGCTCTGGGTCGACTGGGAATCAAACCCAGGACCTTCTTGCTATGAGGCCAGAGCGCTTACTGCTGCGCCATTGTGTCACCCGAATAGAATAAACTGTGAATAAACTGTGCTACATAGTATTACCAGTGTTTATCAGTTTCATCTTGTTTTAGGCTTTATAAATCTAAGCATGAAAGAGTCTTGTTTAGTCCAGGGTTAGTCCTAGCCAGGCTGGCACCACCTAGTGCCTCCCCTCAATTTCATTTTACTCAAGCTCTAGGTCAGGTATAGCAGGACTCCCGAAAGCAGGAAGTATGGTCATCCAATCAGGAGGTGCACAAGCCTGAGCCAACCCGAGTTGACATAGCAGACTGTATGTTCTCCTCATTTGACCTTTTGAAAAGTTTAAAGTTGAAGTTATGTACAATTTTTAAGAACACTTTCATGAATGATGCTCAACACTTTAAAATAAATAAATAATAAAATATTTAAAGATTTATTTCACCAATTTAAAATAATAACTAATAACTAAAAACAGCACTTAAACAATATTATCTCACCTGAACCTGGCCTGAAGAATGCTGTGATGTCATATGAAATAATATAAGAAATCTACAAACATTCTTCTCAGAATCCACAGTTCTGAGGTTGATTGTGTCTCCTGCAGCATTGACGGTCCACTCTTCAATTCAGGATTCTCTCTTTCTGGACTTAAAAAAGAGGTGTGTGTTTGTGAAGATGCTGCTGTGGTGAAGATGCTGCTGTGGTCAGAACTGTTGCGTGTGGAACAAAAGTGAAGAACTATTGCAGCAGTTTTCCCTCGCCTTCGGCTGGGAGGCTTTTCAGGACTTACCCTCAGGTCCAAACACAGGTTTACGTCAGCTCCAGGAAGTTATCTGTTTCTCCCAACCAGGCAAACAGTCATGGATTTCAGGCTCTCAAGTGAAGCGCTGTAATTTATTTTTACAAGATTTACGTGGATTTGTTCTAATGCAATGTTCCAAAGGTCTGTACAGTCTTGTCTTACCTTCATACATCAAACAGCAGTTATGAAGTTGTCTCAAGAACATAATGTTGCTGCCTGCTCATCTCATGCAGCAGTCACGTCTCCTGAAGTAAACTTTCTCCTGCTCCGGGACAGTGTCAGCTGCTCCTAATGATCCAGTGTGAAGAGCATATGTCCCACTTATTGCTTTAATTTGAGTCTGAAATCTATACATTGAAAAAATAAGAAAGTCAACTTTTCATGACACAAATCTGATAGAGATTTGCTATTTGGAAGCATGTTACCTTCTTTGTTGTCTTTTTTCCACCTGTTTGAGGCACAGCGCCATCACAAGAGGGATTTGTGTTGTCTTTTTAAACAGTTAATTTCAGTTCCAAATGAAACTGAAACAATGTTTCAACTTTTAGCGCTCAAGCAAACAAAAATTACATCAGCATCACATTGTGAGGACCAAGTGTATACACACTCACTCTCAGAAAAAGATGGACACCCATTGTTTGTCACAATCTATGGCAAACTTCTATAAATCAGGCCACTTCAGATGTTGTAAAATCTACTGCTGTTGCCATTCTGGAAAGAAACTAAAAAAACAATGCAACAACGTATCTTTTGGACACAAAAAGAATAAGGTATAGAGGGATTTTTTGTTTATCAACACGGGCGATGCGCGCGCACCCTGCCTGTAGAAAGAGCCTCCGCACATAGACACAAACAGTGGAAACAAGTAACAAGCTCCGTTGTCAGCTAACGTCAGGAGTTTATAACTTTGCGAAAAAGAAAAAAAAAAAAACGGCGAGAAAAACGCTGTCTCAAGCTTCAGGGGACAGACGTCTATCATACCGGTTCATACCTGATGAAAGCAGTTAGCTGTCGTCCCGTTTTGTTGTTTAATTCTAACAAGTTTCACAATATAAACAAATGGAGATTAGCTCTTTCTGCTTGACGCACGCGCAGTAGGGCGGAGAGTGACAGCGACTGAAAATCCCTCTATAAGCATCATTTTCAATGTCATTCTTTATTTTGTTGTGTTTTGCTACAACATTTGAATGAGCTTACAATAGAAAATAATATTTTAATTACTTTTGTTTTATTTTGAATATTATTATTAATAGTAATATTTTTTATTTTTTGTTTGACACTTGTCTGTTGTCAACTGTTGTGTTTGTGTCTTCGCTATCTGTGTCTTGTCAGGTATTGTCTGTCTTGTTTTTTAATGATTATGTTATTTTATTTTATTTATTATTATATTATTTTTTGTTTTTTGTTGTTTATTATTAACTATTAACTTAGTTGTTTTTTGTTGATATGTGTCCCCTATCGACCTGTGACCTACTTTTCGGTTGTGGGCGTGGCTACACACCGGTGCGCAATCAATAAATGGCGGCAGCTCATTCACAAATTTGTTGAGCTCATGCAGGCTAAACTAAACCATGTCTCTGAGTGAATTTATCCTCCGTATTGCCGGTATCCTAGCTCGGTATCTGACTGCGCTAACATTTTTGTTTTTCCTTATAAGTATTTTTTAAATTTTTGTTAACTTTTTTGCTATGCTTTTTGGATTATTTTTGTTTACTTGTTGTTGTTGTTGTTGTTTTTTTGCTTTTTGTCGTCTTTTTTTAATGTATTTTTGTTAACTCATTTGTTTTGCTTTTTGTTGTATTTTTTAAAATTATTTTTGTTTACTTGTTTTTTTTGCTTTTTGTCGTCTTTTTTTATTTATTTTTTTTTGTAATGTTTTTTAAATGTATTTTTGTTAACTCATTTGTTTTGCTTTTTGTTGTATTTTTTTATTATTTTTGTTTACTTATTTTCTTTTTGTAGTATATACATGTTTTTTAAGTTATTTTTGTTTACTTTTTTATTATTTTATTTATATTTCTCTTGTGTGTTATTTCCTTGTCTGATTATGTACAGTCACTGCTACACTTGTGATGAATAAAAAGGAAAAAAAAAATAGATTAAGTGTTTATAAAAGTCCGTATTATTGCCAAAACACTACCTATTTTTATTATTATTATTTTTTTTTATATAAATCCCTTGATGCCTCTCTCTGGTACAAGAAGCCGAACAGACATCTCTCCACTTGTCTCCTGTCCCGGGCCGACGAACGACTCAATCTGTCCGACACAAATCACATGCGGTGTCAGAGCGGCAGACAGGACTTCATCAGCAGAATGCCTCGTACGCGTCCTGCACTATTTCTCCTCCATATCATCTCATCTGCCCCTCTCCGACACCCCCTCCTCCTGCCTCCAGAGTCTCTCCCCGGGCCGGCCTGGGTGTTCCTTTGTCCTTGACTGGAACCCATCCATCTCTGTCAAGTGTGAGGAACTACCCCCCCTCCAGCCTCTCCGCAGAGCTCACTCCGGAGGCCTCGTCTATCAGGACGTCACTGCTAAATGGAGACTTTACACACTGACTGCGTCTGTGGTCACTGCTGCATGTGTGTGGGTGGGTGTTTTTAATGGTACAGTTATTGCGAGACAAAATATCAAGTTACCATGGCCTAACAACTGTCACTCTGGGAAAATATACCATCTTAAATAAAGGTAGCCTATGTGTTGTCTGTCTTATGCCAATGTAATGAGAAACAAAAGTTTAGGAAAATAACAAGCATGTTCAAACTTTACTAATTATAACAAAACACACTTGTTCTACTGCCAAATCCTGGAACTAGAAATTTAAAATAAATACTTTGCTGAAACACTTTTGTAGCTTAGCATTATAGCTATAGCTTTATTTCATTCTGACTGTTAAATACATCCTTTTTCCTCAAGTTTGGGATTGTATTAAACGGCTTATTTTTGCATCTGAAATTGCAACACACACTATAAAGGGCTTTCCTGTCAATGTCACTTTCTGCTCTACTGCGCATGAAAGATACGCTCTCTGTCTGCTTAGCTGGGGAAACTTCTTTGAATAAAGCAACAAAACGGGATGGGAGCAACTGTTTTGATCAGCTTTGAACCGGTCTGACAGACGTGTCTCCTCAAACAGTGTTTTTCTTGCCATTTTTCACTTGCCTGAATGTAACTTTTAAGGGTCGAAGGGTCCAAATTCATTTACAGATGTGAATTCAGAAGCAGAACTTTTGTTTGTCGCACAGTGATAAACTCTTGTAGTTAACTGACAACAGCCTTAGCTCGAGTTGTTTCTCAAGCTTGGTCAATGAGTGGCAGCTCTTTCTGTATACTGGGTACGCTCATTGCTCGTGTTGATAAACAAATAATTTGGTTATCCGGTTGGGTCGTTCATGTTAAAGGGGACCTATTATGTAAAATATATTATTCAAAGATTTTAACCTTGTTATTATGGCCTCCCTTCATCATTAGTTTACTCAAAGTTATATTTGAATTGATTCCTGCATGTTGGAGTAATCTAGTATTGTTCTTCAGCTGGAGCTCATGTGTTCAGAAAATCTCTGTTCTCACCTACCACCTATCCCCTCCCACTTGTCTGTATTTACTTGTTATAATTCAAAAGATTAATTCTCAAAGTGACGCGTATATGGTTCAAAACTGTCTCATTGTAACTTTCCAACAATAAAAATTTGTTATTTAAAATCTGTTGCTTCTTACAGTTACATTTTAAAGTGAATAGGTGGAGTTTATCAGATCTGCAGTTTTGAACAGGAAGTCAGTAGAGCTGTTCCTATTTTCAAGCCGTTTTAGATAAATTTTGTGTTTTACCGTGAACAAAAGGTAAATGACTGATCTGCATATGTTCTAGTTTCTTACTAAATAGTTACTAAACACAATAGGACCCTTCAATGATGGTGAACGTTTCTACTGCAGGTTAAGGCTCCTGAGGGCAGCTGCTACGTGAGCAGCTGATGTCAGTCACACATAACACATGCTTTCTTAAATGAATAAATAAGAAAATGCACCTTAATTATACTTTTTCGTCCTGGCATCAATCTGAGTGATTTACAAAGACGTGTAATAATTTGAAGTCTGTGGCTTTGACATGAGGGTCAGGTTGGTGTAAACACAACCTCAGATTTACCATCTCTTTTGTGCAAAGTCTCTGCGACTCTATGATGCATTTTAAACCTTTATTATTCATTGTATTGAGGTTAGATTATGTTGGACACATTACAACAGTGTTTTGCTTCGACAAACAGGAAACAGCTGATGCTAATGCGCTAGCATTGCTTTGCTAAGTCTATTGTTGCAACAAATAAAGTTCTCTTCACTGGAAATGCAGCGGTTTGTCACAAGATCAAGTCAGCATTTGGTGAGGAACATTACTTCATTTTTGAGGTTGCTGTGTGAAGCATTCATTCATTCAAATTAAGTCTTGACAAGCTATTTTACCTTGTCTTGAAATGTATTTTTGTAATGTTTCTGGAGAATATAGGCTAACAAAGTATTTTGTTAATTTATAATGATCTTTCCTAAGAACACAACTACAGACACATGCTTGCTACAGTAAGTCAATAAAAACAGTAACACCTATTCTCATAAATGTGCTGAGGGCCAAGAAAAAAACTGCCTTAGGGTCGCTTCTGGTATAGTATCTTAAATTACTGTAGACTTATGTAAATACATTTATTCATTCGTTCATTCAGCATCTCTAGCCACATCCAATCCCAGAAAAATTCCTGCCCCAAAAACATACCCCGTGTCCTTTGCGTAAACTCCCATTCCACACATACGTACATGAAGTTTCTCCGTTCTCCTTCAGCTCACGTGCCTTTAAACCGCGGACAGTCCTGTGTTCCCGCCGAAGTCCTCTGCCATGAAAGCCGCGCTCTCCTTCTCCTCTCGTCCCAGGAGGGGAGCGCGAATCAAAACCCTGCCATCGGTATTCTCGGCACAGAGCTGCAGCCATCAATCACCCCCATCATCTCTGAGCTCGGCGACTCAAAAGCTGCCATTCTCCTCTGTACGCACCCAGGGACGAGTGTGAGAACAAAACAAATCCTCCGTCGAGTCACACTGAGCCTCGGAAGAAAATGGATCCGGCGTTTGGGAGGGGGGTTACTTTGAAAAGTCCAGCTTCGACTTGGGCTGCATGACAAATGAAGATGTACAGATGGGGATAAGTGTCCGTTTGTTCGTCGCATAAATGTCATGATATGAAATTTTAGTGTTTTACGCTTATTGTGGGACAGGATATCACAATGCTGCAGCTAGGCTAGTTCGAATAGTTTCTTTATATTTCATTGATTCCCTGTGGAGAATTGGAAAAAGTAGACAGGTGACAACCACAGAATCATTTTCCATTTGCTAAGACCTTTTAAACCTTTTAAGAGATCTTTTGAAGTCAAAATTGTATGTACTTCTGCTAGGCAAGCTAAAATTAACACAGTTTCGGGCCTGTCGCCAGATTTTTAGAACAATGAATGATCAAGTTTCACAAAAAGCTCAAAAGGTATTAAAAGACTTCAGTAAGCGTTATTTACTTGGTTAATTAAGTTTCGTGAGTGGGACCACGCCCCCATCGCACTCCAACCACACCCCCACGTCACCGGAAACCTTCATATCCCAGCTCACGCATGTGTCTCAGTTTGACCATGCGCCTCATCTCAGTTCAACTCTGTGCTCTCGACCCACCCGCCCTCCACTTTTTCACAACATTCCTTCTAGCACCCATTTAGGAAGGGGGTGGGGGGTCTTGAATCGGCCGGGCAGATTGCTGAGACAGGACCCCCACACTGAGTCTCCTTGCCTGGTCATCGCTCATGTGATTCCATGGAACTTCAACATCTACATCTATTCAATAAACAATGTATAACTATCTCTGTTTTGGCGTGGTCCTTACTAATGAAACATATTATTGGATATACTGTATACAGATCAGTTTTCTCTCACCTTGATTTGTAAGGAGAATGGCATGCTACTACGTCACAGGAGAGTAGGGTGTGATTGGTGGATGTGGGCGTTCGACGCTGGAAAGTTCATCAGAGCCCAGCTTGGACGTCGACGCCTGATGAGGCGGCCATAGCGTCCACCGCAGGTTTGAGCATCCACTTCGCAAAACGTGGTATCAGTAGATGCCTGAATAAGCAAATTTCAATGCCCTAGACGCCATCTCGCGCCACAAATTTGCTGGACAAGACGCAGGTTTACATTGACTTAACATGTAAACTGGACGCTTTGGACACTCCCGACGCTGTCCGGTCTGAACGCAGCATAAGTTTAGAACTGGGGCTTTGGGTAGGTTAAGATTTACCCCACTCAAAGAAAAGTACTTCAACCAAAATGTATTCGGTTATTGTACATTTTGACATTATGTAACATATTTACATTAAAAAAAGGCTTCAAACATGTTCATCCTATGTTTTTGACATTTCATTGTGTATCTATGTTTCTTCAGAGACTGGTCTGGCTTTCATCCAAACCACAGTGATGCGTTGTGATTGGTCCAGCTGATTGTAGACGTCTCTAACCGTACAGCCGCGTTTTTTCTAAATAGATTCTTGCAGGTAGAGCTACAGTAGGTTACATGACAATTATGAGTATTTCTTTTCAAGCTAAACTGTCATATACATTTTTTTCTGCTATTTGCAGATTCCAATGTTTGATAAAAATAAAAAATACTTTTTTTTTTGTTTTCACTTTTGTAAAAAACAAAATTTATTTATCTGAGAATTCTATTATATATGCCAAATATCCATTTTCTATTCCATCCTGGCCAATATACCAAAGATGGATCCGATTTGCCCATCTTTAGTTTCAAGAGAATAAACCCAAACAAATAAAATAAGCATGCTTAATATTCTCTTGTTTTTAAGATTCTTATCGATTACCCTAACCATCTGGACATGTACCTATATTCTCAGGCATGGATCACATGTGTGCGGCAGTGTACTGTATGAAAGGTGACTGCAGAGCCGGGTCTGAATCTGTAAAATGAATCAGGCGACATAATGGACATATGATTGCGAGCGCTAATGAAATAAATAGCAGTTTCTCTTTGGCGTGTTTGGCTGATTGATGAGCGGATCATAGTCGTTAGTCTCAGCGAGAGTCTGAAATGAATATGTGGCAGTAACTGTAATTTATGAGTTCAATTATGTTCCATCAGCTGCTGTTATTTTCTAATGAGGGTTATTACACTGCGTCCTCTCCCTGACCTTCGACCTCCAACTCTCACTTCAACTGTAGAAGAAATATAATATAAAAACATACAAAACAGTGTGGAAGTAAAGAACTTTTTGGGATGTTATCGAAGAAATGCTGACGGTTCCCAAAAACAGGGAAGTACAGTTGGTCAAACGGCAAACAGAAGTGAAACGGTGTGTGTTCTCCTCATGGATATATTATTAGAGCTGGATTAGACACCGCCCCCTCTCTCCCTGTGAGTGTTGCATTAGTGGCCGCTCTGCTGAACTTCAGCGGTTGGGCCCAAGAAAAATTTCCTCTAAAGGTGCTTTCAGACCAGAGGCGTCAACTCGCGGCAGACGCCCCGCGGTGGCCGCTTATATATTCGAAATTAGTCGTGTTTCTCGCGCGACCAACTTGCAACTTTCAAACCGCGGCGTGTTCATGCAGCCACGGCATCTGTGACTCTCCATTTTAGAGCACTGTGCAAGTCTGATGTCAAGTGGTCGAGTGGTTAACGCATTGGACTCTGGTGTGAAGAGCCCGCGAGTGCGTGAGTTCGACCCCAGGCAACAAAACAGCTGATGAAGTCATTTGTATCTGTAGCACATATGCAATCTTAAACTTTATAAATCATACTTTCTGTACAAACACATTGTATTATCGTTTTAAAATACAAAACAGGCACTATGTCTTTATTTAATATAGGTTATGCATAAGTGCAGAAAAAAAATATTGCAATTATTTGTGTGGGAATTGAACTCAGGACTCTGGGGTCCCAACCCTGCGCTTAACACATGCGCCACTCAATCAAGCTGTGACTTGCAATGGAAATGACAGTATATAAATCCGGTTCAGTCGAATGAGCAGATTATTTTTGTCTCGGACATCGCGTTATTTTGCTGTTAAAGTAAAGTTTATTTGACCAAAAGAGCCGCTTGTTTTTGCCAGAATCGAGGAGTTTTATGAATTATAAACACTGACAGCACAGGATGTACAAACGAGAGGAATCCCTGGACTAAACTTTCTAAATACGATCTTTTTTTTTTTCTTTTGTGGAGCCACAGGGTAAGTCCCAGTCATACATGTTCTGTGTTTTATGTTTGAGCAGCTTTTGGTAAGAATAAGTTCATAACTGAGAAGTCTGATCATGTTAAAGTCGTAGTACTGGTCGTTTTGAACCACGTACTGTCACTTGCTCGCGCCTCACGCATGGACGCTCGTCGCCCTCATGGCCCGTGTAGATAGGAGGCGAGGAGCGGCAAATGTCGCTTGAAATCCCATTTATGTGTATGTGTCTGTCAGCGGAGGAGCGTCCTCATGTGCCGCCAATCAGAGCAACGAAATGAGCGATGTGAATGGAGAGCACAGGGCTTATTTGACATAGTTAAGAGACAGTGGTGTATGAGGCTGATACCAAGAGAATTAGTTCTCTTGTCCATGTCTACACGGGCCTTCCAGCTGTAGTTCTGGTCGTTAACACTGTCACTTTGCTCTTCACATGTTGGTCGCGCTTATTAGACGCCCGTCTGCCCTTAAACGCTCGCGCTGGTCGTAGTAGAATCTCCGCGCCGCTCTGGTCGTGCAAAATCGCGCCTACACATAGACATAACATTGAAAGTGTTCGCGTGGTCGCGTTTGGTCTGAAAGCACCTTAAGAGAGTCAATGCATTTTTTGGCTCTTCAAACTCTTTTTTTACTAGTGGGTCGTATTTGTTGAAAAGCTGTGGTCTGACGGTCGGACTACAAAAGTTAACTGCAAATGTTCTCTAAATCCACTATCTACAAACAACCCGCTATGCTACCATTTATGAAAAATCAGCTATTTCAATGAGATAAATACAAAAACAAGACTAAGCCAAAGCAAATCCAAAGTAATCAATCAACCAGAGTTGAAACTGAGCAGCAGTGGGACTAAACCATGTTTGCAAACCCAGACTAAACTAAGTCAACATTTGGATGACATCAGATTCAAACCACATCTTGAATAAGCCTAGACCAGAATCTGCACTACAAGGTCTTAACCAGTTAAAAGGCTTAACAAAATCTGGTTCAAATGATGCGTACAGTAAGCTACAAAATACCTGCTATCAAGCAAAATGGTTTGGTCAATTTTCATGACCAATCACGCATTTGGCCCGGGGTTGCCATTTGAATAACCCTTGCCTAGCTTAAAGCTCTTCCTGCGCTATCCATGGATCTATTATAATATCTAGATACGGTATTGCTAGCTTGCAGCCGTTGTAAATCAGCCCAGTAGGCGCTCCATTGGTACTGCAGCGGGAAAATTCCTCTACAGGCTAGAAAGGATTTTTTCCCTAGAGCGCAATACAAACACAAACCGCCCGTGTGTGCCAGAAACAGCATCTACAGCTTTAAGAGCTCTCAGACTTTGCGGCGATTCTTACCTAGATTCACATCATAAACTTTTTTCCTGTTCAAAAGGTTTTAGTTTCGTATAAAACGGCTTTTTAAGCTTTAGCTTCGGCTACCGCTGCTCACACTGTAACTGCCGCTCTGATTGGTCAGAACAGTCACGTGTGAGCTTTCGGCTTCTTTCGGATTCACTCGACTCGAGAGGAGTGGGACGAGTTACGGAGGAACACAACTGCGCATGTTCCATAGCCTGTAGCGCAGCTAGCAAAAGGCTAAAACTAACGGCCATATTGGCAACGAAATCCAGTGAGCAAAAGCCATTGATGTACAACGCCCGGCATCTTTGATCACCGGGGCTCGACTCCCACTGCTAAAGGCCATCGCGCTGATTGGTCAGAGCTGCTCACACTGATGATAGTGGGAAGCACTAGCCTATACACAGGAAAGAGTGAGGAGTCAGTATTAACAATGAAAACAACTGCTGCCATCTTGCACTTCTAAGATTCTCCTTCTTTAATCTTTTTCCAAACATATCTAACTTAGTTTATAATACATCTTTTTTTTGTAAGTTGGTTCAACACAGTCTCACTGAAATGTTTATCTACACCACAACATAATAGCGTATCGTGAGCATGTTTCTAGACCTTTTTCATTTGACGCTGTAAATAGAGACATTGAAGAGGACATTTTCTTTTGGTTTAACAACTTAGATGATGTCTGAAGTTACAAAAATTGTTAAGTTTAGACCTGGAACTTGGAGTTGGTTAAGTTTAGGATTAGCATTTTGTAAATATTCATAATAAAATAGCAAAATCATCATAACAAATCTTTACATCCACCATAGGAATGAACTGGGGCAGCAAGTCGTATTATGAACACACAAAAAGAATGGTATAAATACACATTTCAGTAAGACCGTGTTGCCATGTTGCAGGCTGATCAACTCTAATTTCATCCTGTGTTCCTAGCAACAGAGGTGTCCTACAGAAATGAAAAAAAGACCTTTTTTATCCCTCAAGGAGACAGCCTCTGCATTCACAATGACACAAACCAGACGACCCGGCTCTCTAAAAAAACAAGTGGACTTTCCCCGCCGTCACGAGCCCAGACGAGGAGCTGTCATGTGGACTGATGTACGTCCCTCTGACAGGTCCCTCCTCTCCTCTGCTCTGTAATCAGCTCCAGATCTTGTCAGAGCCTTGGAGGGGAACACTTCAGGGGCCACTGCTGTCACTGACCCCACCTCCTCACGCTTCTAAAAACTACTACATGTGTCACGTCGGGCTTGTTAGCGGGACGGGACAAAACAAAAGCCAACGCGAGCTCCCGTTCTCCGCCGCACAATGCTGATCGCTGTGAATGTGGGAGATATCGCATGAGGGCTTGTTGCTTTGACGACCGTCTTAATTAGTGCTCATTTGAAACGTGGATGCAGTGGGGAGGCTGCAACTAGCAATTATTGTTTCTGTCCACAAACCTTATGTAAATGCAATGTACAACAAATAAAGGTGGGCATATGTCGACTGAAGGATTCGAGTGTGATAATATTTGAGAATATGAGTGTTGCAGGTAATCAGAAAGAGCACCAATCCGATACTACAGTATATATAACATGGGGTGCGTAACTTTTTTTTTATTGCAAATGATTAAACATTTTCTTTTCCACCAGAGTACTGCAAAAAATAACATTTGTGACAAAAATTCTAATTGTATACCATCCAAATTTAAATGTGTATTTATACCAGGCAATTTATTGTTTCTGAATATGAACAAATTCCCAAAATACCAAATCCAAGGACCTAAACTTATCTATTCTTGTAACTTCAGACCTCAACTTAGCCGTTAAACTAAAAGAAAATGTCCATGGCAGCGCAGTGGAGACACATCTGCTCCTCGCCTGTAGAGGCGCTGTGACAGAAACACATTACGTCAGCAGCAAAGAAGACACCGGCTTCTCTGCTAACCGCAGCTACAGGCTGCATTCGAGACAAACATGCTGCTGGACTTAATATTTTTGTTTTTACGTATCCCACAACTTCTTTCACATTAACGGGACCAGAGTGAGTGACAGACGAAGTGTCAGAGCGCGGACAATGTGGACTTTCACTCAAGAGCATATCAGAGCTACAGTTGTTCACTACGAAGCTCAAGGCTTGGCTAAAAATGAATCAAAGTTGTGCCCATCTGTAAATATTGTAGCGTGTTTATGTAAGAGTGTTGAGTGTGTACATGTTAAATATGAAACTGCACTACTGTAAACATTAACATTTTATTGTTATATTTTATATGTTAGTATGTAGGGAAAAGCCCAACTAGGGACAGGAGTTGAAAATTAGTAGTAGCTATACACTCTATATGCGTCACATCAGCTGCATGCTTTGCTGGTAACTGTTTGATTGCATTGTCCCTGTCAAATAAATAAATAAATAAAAATAAATAAATAAAAGGGTTAGGGTTTCGTTCCAAATGCCGAGAGTAAAACATAGCAAAAGTTCATCTATTTGAGTAAATCTGGCTCTGAAAGGTATGTCATCTTCTCATCTAGCTGTGTAACCAAATATTAGACGAATATAGACCATTTTGACTCAGTATTGTGAGCTGTAGTGTTACTTTCTATATTCGCTTTCATCTAAGAGTGATAACTTTGTTATTTTTGTAAATAACGCGAGAAAACGGTGATATACGGTCTTGTGATCATAATTATTCATTCATTCATTCATTTTCTACCGCTTCATCCCGTTAGGGTCGCGGGTGACTGTGGAGTGACCCTGGACAGTGGCCAACTCGCCGCAGGGTTAGACAGACAAACATTCACTCTCTCACTCACTCACTAAGGGAAATTTACAGTGATGCCCAATCAACCTAAACATGCATGTTTTTGGAGGTGGGAGGAAACCGGAGTACCTGGAGAAAACCCACAGTGACACAGGGAGAACATGCAAACTCCACCCAGAGAGATCGTGAGCTGTTGATATGGTCCGACCCGGGAGTCGAACCCACAATCTCCTTATTGGGAAGCCAGAGCTCTAACCACTTGGCTACCGTGCACCCCGCGATCATAATTAATTCGACCTAAATCATCCCCCGTCCTTCTCCTGTTACTTTCATGTGTTTTTGTGTATTATTTGTCTCATTATCGATCTCACACATGTTTGTTGTGATTCTGAGCCTCACGTGTGTCTCAATCTGGATCACGTCAGTGTTCACTTCCTGGTTTTGTTTCGCTCTCGGCCCGTTTGCGTTCACAAAACAAACGAACCGCTCCAGAGCTCGACCTCTCCAACCAAACCAGATTTTGAAATTTTGGACCAGATCAGAATTCGTTTGCGTGTTCACAATTACCCAATCGAACTGAACTATCCAGGCAAACGAATCCTGATCCGAAAAGAATCAAAAAAAAAAAAAAATCAAAAGTGTATTGGGACATTTAAATATGCACTTTCTGTTCAGGTACCCAAGCTTTAATGCCAAATAATCTGGCAAAAAACAAAAAGCAATGACATCAAGGAGGATTTTACAAATGAAATGAGCTGCACTACTCAAAGCTATGTGCTATATGTCTGCATATGTTTTAGCAGAGAAGAAACTAGAGACATTGTAACGCAACAAAAACCTTCTGAAGTCAAACAGAAGCATTCATCCGTTTAGTGTTTGGCAGCATAGTGACTAGACAGTTTTACACAGCACAGTTCTTCTCCTCTGTCAATATCTGTGTTTGAAGTGGGCACAGCAGGAATTAGTCAGGCCTGGAGGCTAACTGTCCATCTGCAGCAGTGGGAGTAGTGACCAGTGATGAGACAGCCTAGTGATACACGCACTACCAGGCTGACTCAGCTCTGACGGAGGAGCAGCAGTACAATACAAGACAACTGGCTGTTAACTGGCAGAGGTGACAAGTAGCTAAGTATTTTTACTCAAGTACTGTACTTAAGTAGTTTTTTAGTATCTGTACTTTACTTGAGTATTACAAATTCTGGTGACTTTTTACTTTTGCTTCTGTACTTTTTACTCTCTACATGAAGAGCTCTCCTCTTTAAGCTGCATTTATCTATAAAGATGTTATTTCTCTTCCATAAATATACATGTTGTGGTTAAACATGTCTATCTTGTATTTATTTAATAGTTGTTTATATCAGGAAAAGACTTGCATTGGTACTGTGCATTCCAACTTGCCTGTCCACAGATCTGACCTGTAAGTGGGCATGATCTGCTTGTCTCCAAGGACAGAACAAAAATATTCTTTTATTCTTGAAAAAAAAATGTGTCACATTAAATCCAGATAAATAATATTTCATTCAACATAAAGTCATTACTCTACACACACCAATATGTCTTTACTTTTTAGTGATTTACAGTGTTTTACTTTTGTACTTTTACTCAACCAAAGGAGTTTCAGCAGTACTTTCACTTTTACCAGAGTCATTTATTAGACAGGTAACTGTGCTTTTACTTAAAGGGACTATACTCGATTTTTTTTTTTGCAACAATATAACTTAAAAACAATTTTCCCCTAGCACTGATATCTTGTTAATTTATCTATTCAGGTGGAAATTTGTCCACCAAGTCCTGTCAATGTCTAATAAAATCTGGTTTCTGTCCAACTTTTTCTGTTTTTGTTTTTAGCATTGTGGCTAACTGTTGTTAGCATGGAGACTCACCTCGCCGATAACTACGGCGCTCCATAGTACTCACGAAAAAAAAATATTTATCTCGTAATTACGAGATAAGATCTTGTAATTACGAGATAATTTAAATGGCTTTTCCCACATTCTGTATACCCACACGCTTCGTATAGGCTAAGCTAGTGACTTTATCCACAACGAGTAGTCTTTTCTGTGCTAGCTTGATGTTTCTAAATAGCTAAGATGTACTTGTGGATTTCGTTATGTTAAATTAAGTGCCTGTGGTCTTCACTGCAATGTTTAAGGTCTACAAAAAGTATGAAACTAGCTGTTTAACGTAACGTATATGTCTGTGGACTGACGCTACAGTTAGCAGGCTATTATAAAGACGGCCAGTGTGTGGAGCTGTTCACCCACCAGAAAGAAGCTAGTGGTAATCGGCAGGTTTTTTAAATAAAACTCGATCTTCTTGACTGTTGACAGTTAATCTCACACATCCTTAGAAATGAGCGGCAGTTTTCTGTGGCTCCAGCGTCTGGTTTTCAATTTATCTGGCCATAAAGGAGACAAGTATTTGCTACACTTCGCCATCATTTGACTTGCAACATACGGGCATTTTTGCAGTACCCGCCCACTCTGGGTGATCCATGCGGAAGTGTAGCAAATGTGCTGCACTTCTCTCCTTTTTGGCCAAATAAATTGAAAACCAGACGCTGGAGCCACAGAAAAACTGCCGCTCATTTCTAAGGATGAGTGAGACTGACTGTCAACAGTCAAGAAGATCGAGTTTTATTTAAAAAAACCTGCCGATTACCACTAGCTTCTTTCTGGTGGGTGAACAGCTCCACACACTGGCTGTCTTTATATTAGCATGCTAACTGTAGCGTGAGTTCACAGTCACGTTATTAGCTATTTTCATACTTTTTGTCGACCGTAAACATTGCAGTGAAGACCACAGGCACTTAATTTAACATAACGAAATCCACAAGTACATCTTAGCTATTTAGAAACATCAAGCTAGCACAGAAAAGACTACTCGTTGTGGATAAAGTCACTAGCTTAGCCTATACGAAGCGTGTGGGTATACAGAATGTGGGAAAAGCCATTTAAATTATCTCGTAATTACGAGAAAGTTATCTCGTAATTACGAGAAAACTATCTCGGAATTACGAGATAATTTTGTTTTTTTTCGTGAGTACTATGGAGCGCCGTAGATAACAGCTGTGAAAAACAAAAAAATACATCATGATGAACAATTCTGAAGATCAGAATACATTAGCTAAGTGAACAAATCATGTAGACTGAAGTAAGAAGCTTAAAATTAAATATTTCCGTTTGTTTACATTTTTAACGATGCAAAATCAGGTATAGTCCCTTTAAATAGTTCAGTACTTTTGCCATCTCTGGTTATAGATATATACATTTGTCACATGCAGTTTACATACAATAACCTTCTCCTTTTTCACAAGCTGCAACATATACAACATTGTGGTTCATTTATAGATTTTTAAAGGCTAACGACCTCCTGTCTACTGTCCTCTTTGTCTCAGTTGTTCACATGTGGACTTTCTTTTGCAAGAAAGTTCACATTTTATTGATTCTCAACTGAATCACTGTACTTTGTTTTAGCGTGTTTTATTATTGTTCATGTGAAGCACGTTGGACTTCACCTGTTGTTGTAAATGTGCTATATAAATAAAGTTGACATTGATAAAACAGTGCACCAATCCCAGGGGCAAGGAACACGAGCCAATCCAGCACCAGCAGCAATCCTGGTCCACCAATTAGGACGCAGGCACATGTATGGTGTCATACATGTAATAACATTATATTTTTTTTTCATGGCTTTGCTGTAGTGAACCATCCAAGTTCCTAGATACATTGTAAAAAATAGAAGACAGTTTAACAGTTTAAAAATGTACAATTTCTGCCTTAAAGTTTTATATCAATTAAAGTCATGTATGTGAGTTTCTCTCTTCATCTCTCTCTTTCTTCTCTCAGTCCTTTCTGTCTCTTTCTTTTTCTCCCTCTCTTCTCTCTCTCATTCCTTTCTCTCTTCTCTCTCTCAACCATTTTTCTCCCTCACACCCTTCTCTCTCTCATCCCTTTCTCTCTCTTATCCCTTCGTCTCTCTCTCCCTCTATCCTCTTTCTCATCCCTTTCTTTATCTCTCACTCTCTCGTCTTCTCTCCTCTCTATCAAACCCTCCTTTCTCATTCACTCTTTTACTCTAGATACTTTCTCTTCATCTCTTTCTCATCCCTTTCTCTCTCTCCTCCTTTCTCTCTCTCTCTACTCCTCTCTCTCATCCCCTTCTCTCTCTCACTCATACATTTCTCACACATCCCTTTCTCTTTCACTCTCTCTTCTCTCATCTCCTTTTCTCCCTCTCCCTCACATCCCTCTCTCCTCTTCTCACTCTCTCAACCCCTTCTTTCTCACTCTCTCTTTTACTCCAGCTCCTCTCTCTCTCTCTCTCCCTTTCTCGTCTTTACTCTCTCTCCTAACTTAAAAAAGTTCAAAATCTATATAAGTTCTATCAACATGCAGATTTAAGGTACTTTGACTAACTGGCCTTAGGATTTATGTATTTATTTTTACAGTATATAGACCCAAAAACAATAATTCCAACACATACCACAACACTTACACTTGTCCCGAGCTTAAACATGATCAGAAATGCACTGGACGTATCAGCTCCTCCTCCTCCTCCACTCCGCGAGGCTAAAGAAGCTCGTTCTGAGGAGCCAGCCTGAACCACATGAATAAATAATGCCCCCGCTGGTCCCAACAGCAGGCCCTCTTTCCGAATGTGAAGAGTTTTTAAGCCTCGGTTCAACACGGTTCAGAATGAGAAGACAGGACACGGCCGAAATATTAAAGTGTCCGATATGTCCAGTGGTGATTTCCTGTCTGGGGTTTGAGATTCTGTCTGCCCTTCCCCCCTTTTTGCTCGGATCGGCGTAGAATTTTCTGCCCGGAATCAAGACATCTCTATAGCCGAACTTCAAACGTGACGCTCGGTAAACAGCAGCGGAGAGCCTGTTTCATCTGTGCCTCCGGGATGTTCTATTAAAGCACACGGGAAGCTCCGGAAAGAAAAAGGGGGGGGGGCGCTGCCGGATCACTTCTCCCGTCCAGGACCCGGAAAGTCGCTGCTGCAGCTAGAGTTTTATCTGGTTAAACAGCAAAAAGGTGAAGAGATCTGACCAGTGTGGAAATGTGACAACAAGCTTAGGTTGACACTCAGAGCATTTACATCAGTGCTTCTCAAAATGTGGAGTGCACCCATTTGTGTGTGTGTTTTCAGGAGAAATAAGTCTTAAAACTTTAATTCGGAGAAGCAAAACTAATGTTTGTCTGTATTAGTTTATAAAACTGTTTCTGAAACTTGTCTAAAACAGAAAATCTGAAGTCTGAATAAGGGCTGGTCCATCTGGGCAAAAATATAATCAAAAATATTTTCCCTTATATTGATCGATCTCGATTTTCGATTAAACTTTGCTTAACCTTATCGAAAACAAAAGAAATATGTCATTTAATGAACATAAATGAAAACAAAAACTTTTAAAATGTCCCATTTTTTTTTTACATCATTGATCAATATTCTGCCTTCAAGTTTGATTTTTGCTGCAAACCACACACTTTACTGACAAAGGATTGTTTTTCGATCATTCGATTCAAAACCCACAATCAAATCATTGATGATTTGATTCGATAAATATGATTACTTGCCCAGTCTTAGTCTGAATACAGAGAGGCTGAAACGGCTTGGTGCAGTAATACTACTTTGGCGCTTAGAGGGTTAAAAATATTCCTAATACAATCAGAACTAAAACAACTTTTCAGGACCACTCAGGACTAAACTAGACTCTTTCATCAGTGAGAGAAACACATCAACTATAAATACCTGTTCAGCCTCAAACAAGATGAAGTAACATTCTGATCCTAAACATATCCAAACTGATATACACAGCCAATTACATACAACACACTGGTGTTATTGTTATGTAATTGGCTTCATAGTTTATTTATTGATCTATAATGAGACATTTTTAAATATTTCTGTCACTCTTCAGCATGTGTAGCAATACCTTGAAAAACTTTTTTAATTTGACTAAATTAAACTTAGCAAACTCTAACAGCTTAACCTGGCTCACGCCAGATGGATCTGTGTTAAACTCCTATGTGAGTTCTCACTATTTTTATCTGGGACTTTACTCGCTGAAAGCGTTCAAGAAAAGGCGGGGCGTTTAGTGAAATACTACTAGCTGATTGGGTGTGGGCCTACCTTATTTGAGCTTAGCCAATCAAAGCAACAATTCGTAATGGTGTATCTAATGTCCGCTTGGGATAGAACAAGTACATGTCACACATACTGCTCTTCTTTCAAAAGAAATTACTCCATATTTCTGCTAAAACCGCATCAAAAGCAGCAGAGAGCCGCCATCTTTGTTTAGTTTGAATTAGACTTAGCCCGCCCTGCTACAATGTGATTGGGCCTCAAAACGACGCTGCTGTGATGTGAGTGGGTCGAAACACTGCCGCTTCGAACTCTCAACCAATCGGGCGTCTGGAAGTTCAGATGGTTTATCTCGTGTTTATCGCAAGATAAATCATCTGGCTGGCCAAGTTACTAACAGCTGACAAAAGAAGAAAGTAGTTATTAAAAGTAATCAGGTAATAAATCATCTTTTCATACTACTACCAAAACATGATCAACATCCCCGACCTGTAAATGGACCTACTGTAGATTACAACACAACAGAGAACTTCACCACTGCTATTCAAGTCAACCAAAACCCAACAGCCTTAATTAAACCATCACTGCATTTGTCACAACAAAGAAGATATTACACTTTTAATAGCATGCAAATGTGAATCAGGAGAGAAAGACTTCATAATAGACAGCACAAACAGAAAATGCAGAGCGTGACTAATGTGATTTGGAGATGTCGAATTTGGCTCGACATGACTTGAGTGCTTCGAACGTGGCGCGGTGCTAACGGATTCTGTTTGAAGAGAGTCCTGCTGCAGTGCATTAGACCCGCCTTAAACATCTTCATTAGCGCCCATCACCCTGATTAGCCGTGATATTGATGGCTGTGTTGCTGTCAATCACGACGCTAGGCTAACGGTGTGTGTCTCTAGCTCCGCCGTAACAGCCGCAGCATCGATTGGATCCACTCCTGGTTTGGATTAATGAGCCAATGGGCGGAAGAGGAGCGGAGATTCGCACAGGGGAGGTACTAATCACCGAGGTCGAGTGATTTGGAGACATTATGTCATGATTTCTCTAAAAAGCATATTAGTTTGTTGATTTACAAGAAAACAATTAGGATCTTTGAGAGTTTGTGAGAGCGAGTTATCAAAAAATAAAAAGTGATTTTGAACAACTATGTTTCAGATTTTGTGTAGTATTTAGACCAGGCCCATAGCAGTACTGAGACCGACATGATTGAATAGGCCTTGGACTGGACCATGTTTCTGGCTGTGTTTGATGTGTACAGATTTGCAGTTCAAGTCTGGTATATAGAATTAATTAGTCCTGAATTACACAATAGCAGAACAATCAAGTAGCAAAAGAAGACAACATTTTTGTAAAGACGTTTAGTGCCATACTTTACGTGCACTTTTTTGTTGGTTCTCGTGTTCGGGAGCAAGTTTGAAGAACAAAAACAATTGCCTTTGATAGACAACTTCACAAAGACGTGTGAAGTTGGGGATCTAATTTCAGATCGCCAACTCATCTTTGGTTCCAGACCTTTTAGCATTTGCAACACAGTCTACGAAGAAAATGTATATACAGTGGTCCCTCGTTTATTGCCAGTGATAAACGAGGGACCAGTAATTTCAGTTGATAACCTGCCTGGTTCTGATGTTTAGTGTCTTTAGTACATTTGTAATAATGCGCTGAACACATGATTCGCCGCGAGATACAACAGTGCCAGTCGTTTATGTCACCGTTAAAAGAGGGATGGTGCTGTGCTCTTTCGCCTGCTCTGCCTGTGCTCCACAGCCGACCGCAGAGCCACGGATCACACAGGCTCCAGAGCCGACAGCCACGAAACACATCCGGGCTCTAGCGAAGTCACAACACGCTCCTCAAACACATCTCTGAACTACACAAATGATGTTCCAGCGTGAACATCATTTGAGCTCAAAGAGTCAAATCCTCACCTGGAGAAACGTCCGAGCGTCAGGTCAGCTTCCCCTGCATGATCCACGCAGTACTTTTTAAAAATTATTATTGGACACAATGCACACACAACAGTTGCCTGGGATCCAGAACCCATGCTTCAGCAAACTGCGAAGAGTGGGTCTGGTCGCCACGCCCTCCGTTTGCGTTTCAGGGCAAATTCACATCGTACCGGGCAATCAGATCAGTTTATTTGCGTGACGCAGGTGAAACAAAGAAGGTGATTGGTTGTCTGTCATTTAGACCAAAATCTAACTTCACTCACCTCACATTATTAATTAAAAATTTTTCATGAATTTTTTTGGTCGGGAGCAGTTTTTACACGGCAAAAGATGCGTGTCTCTGATTGGCTAATTAATCTGTCAATTACGGCTACAGAAATCTGAACAAGGGACACAGTGCCAAGACGATATATATCGTCTGGATTTTCCAGGCAAGCACAACAGCGACAGGCCTTTGAACTGTGCACAAGACTAAACAAAAGTCTATTAACATTGCTGTCACAAATGTTGTAGTGCGTATTCAATAAAACCACTCACACATAAGGAGCCACGTTTTAAAGTTGCTGCTAGCGTTAGCTGCTTACCTTAGCTTGATTGATAGTTTCCCAGACAAATCCAGTCGGTTTTCTTCACAAACATAAAACCCAGGTGAATAAAACCTGCATGACTTAGTCCATAAACATTGCAGTATCACACAAGTTTACCCAGTCCTTATGAGATAAATGTTGTTTTTGGAGTTTTAGCGATCTATTATTTTCACATTTTGACATCAGAGCTGTTCAGGGGAAGTTGGCGCTAAATTAGTCACTACTTACTTTTTATGCAAGCTAACTGAATTATCAAGGCGCACAACAGCCAATCAGCTTTGGTTGTTGCTTCAGTATTAATGCCTAAAATGTATGCATAGTTGAACTTTTCAAATTAGTAGGACAATTTATTTTTAATATTTTACTTCATTAACATTTTACAACTCCTACAAAATGGTATTCTCAACAGAAAAAAAACATGGTTACACCATTTGAACCATTTGAATGCTTACAAATGATCAAGAACACACATTAGTAACAGTAACATATTGACGTAAAAAAAAGGTGTGAAAACGTGCTTAATGTACGTTATTGACATTTCTTTGTATATCTACGTTTTCCCTGGTGACTGATCTCTAAACCAAATCTGATTACACTCGTATCTCTGTGATCTTATTGATAACACATTCCCTTGAACTCTTCGCAGGCCTGTGTGGCACATCCTTCATGCATCAGTCTGTGTCAGGAGGTCTTCATTAGAGGTTCAAAGTCACGGCACAAACAGCCCTGAGCCGCCTGCACCGCAAGACCGTTTTCCATCATTACATCAACACACGCTTCAATATTTATGTCCCGTGTTTGTGAAACTATAACCTTTACACTGTGTCAAGCACGGAAAAGACTGCGGGTGTATAACGAAACATCTTTGTATGGAAGATGGGTGGTTTGCTGGGGTTTTCTGACGGACAAGTGGACAGCGCATTGGAGAAGTCACATGTGTTCTTGTGATATGTAAAGTGTGGAGCTTCAAACCCGAGCCCTGCACCGGGAGACACGGCTCAGACGCACGGGGAGCGTACATCACACACGGAATAGAACATGGCAGTATAGAATAGGAAAAGGCAGTAGATTCAGTCATACATAAAGCCTAAAGCTGAGGGAGGAGGACGTATGTAAAATAGAACAGCTTTGGCACATTGTTAGTGTTCAAATGAAAGTCAATGTCAGATACTACAGGCAAGTCATATTTTTCTATATATACGTTTGCTTTCTCAACTTATTTTAACTTGAATTTAGCAGCAATTAAGTTCGATTGTAAGAATTTGTTTGGTTAAGACAAAACACAAACTAGGTTTGTGTTTTGTCTTAAGATGAGAAATGGCTGATAAATAAGAAAAATTAGTCAATCAAGGTGAAAAAGCAGCTGTATCTTACTCACATATAAAGGTAAGAAAAATGTGTTATAAGTTTTTTTTTAAATTAAGTGCAAAAACTGCCACATCAGCACATAGGGTCAGCAAAATCTGAAGTTTAAGCTTATTGAGTAATTTTGTTGACTCAAAGGAGAATTTGTATATTGTATAGAGGGATTTTCAGTCAAGGGAAACTTCTTTGAATAAAACTTTGAAACGGGACAAGAGCAGCTGTTTGGATCAGGTCTGCGACGTCTGTCAGCGTTTTTCTCGATGTTTTTGTGGGGGGTTCTTTCTACAGGCCGAATGCGAGCGCATCACCCGTGTTGATAAACAAAAAATCTCTATATACTGTAGTTGTTTAGTGAAATTGATTTGACAAAAAATTATCTGGAAAAAAACTCAGATTGTGACGCGTTATTCAGACTCAAACGTGTGTAACTATAGTCAAAAAGCACACATGGACGACAGCAAGTTTTTTATAAATTATAAACATTCTAAAAAAAAAAGTGTTTAAAATCTACCCGAAATCTACTTTTCAGTGTCCAAGAGGATGGTCTTATGCTTGCTTCCATAAAAATTTTGATGGATTATTTGTTGATCAATATGGGAGATGCATGCTCATCCAACAAGATGAGCAAACACTGTTATCAGCAAACTACAAGAGTTTATCACTGTGACAAAACAAAAGTTATGATGCTAAATCAACATTTGTGAATGAAATTAAACCCTACGACCCTTAAAGGTTACATTCAGGTGAGTGAAAAAAGGAAAATGACGAAACATAAGCTGCGCACGAGTAGTTGTCAAACTCTGGCGAACACAGTTACAACATGGATTGAGCTCAACTTCTATTTCCCGTCACAGGCCAGACTTTGTTGCTGGAACTCCTTACTTTGTTTTCCTCAGACCAAATAGTCATTCTCCTTTGTACACACATCCCGTTTGAGCGCGGCTAAATACAGTTCCGTAAGCGTCATTGTGGTTTTTCACACGATTTTCTTGCGCACTGATTTGCTGGTTCTCCTGTAGCCAAGCGACCCTCGGCCTGGTGTGAAAGACCCTTTAGTATTCCTGCTGTAGCAAAGGTACAATTTGAAACTTTGGTTCTTTGTTAGACTCACCTGTACCAATTAAAGTAAAGAGACTTTCTCCAAACACATTTTCTCCTTTACAGACAGTGATAGTAAAAAAAGAGTAGATCAGTAATACCAGTTCTTTGTTGGATAACTGCCTGTCTGCTAAATCTCATTACATCAGCTTCATTAATGCAGCTCATGTCAAGTTTTGTGCACTTTGCCTCATGGGAGTTATTCTACCATTAAACCAACGTAAAAAGCATTCACACAAATCATTCATGTGTTGGGTTAATCGCACTTATAATTTAATGAAATCCTATAGCTGCATTAGCTTTTATGCTTCCATTTGGACATAAGGCGCATGGTGCTGATTGTAAATGCTTCTTCAGACAGCTCCAGGACGGTAGTTACATAACAGTTTCTTTCGGAAAATTGCTTATGATTTAGAAATACTTTTGCATTTGACGGCTGAGTGACTTAAGTGTTAATCATTTCCAGACTCTATGATCGTGTGGGGACAATGATAATAATACTAAAACCATTTGGTATTAGGTTTCAGGCTTGTTAAATTGAAGTCTATATTCTTAGACTGTATAAACAGACTGGTTAAGACAAGACACTCCAGACCAATAGGGAAGAAAAACCTTAATGCATTTTCTCACTTTAACTTAGTTTGGTGTGAGTCCTTATGGTAAAAAAAAACTGATTATAGTTTAATATCAGTAAAGTTGCAATTTATGAAGAATTTGACACAAAACTGAAAATTAATTTGTTGTAAAGTAGAATATGTCATCAAAAAGCTCCAAAATGTAAAGACATCCCACAACTGAGTTTAAACATTCATTTAACACAATTTAAGGTTTTATCTTTTGTCGAATTGTAACATCTGACATCATCTCATTTATGTAGATTTTTGCTCTTGTTTACAATAGGTGCTAGGTACCTCAGAAGTCATATTCTTCGTTAAATACAGCTAAGAGAAAATACAAACGTCTTTCCTGTCTAAAAATGAAAAAACGTTCTTTGCGTCAGGACAGGAGTGAGGAGTTCTGACTGTTCTGACCAATCAGAGCTGGAGTTACAGTTTAAAAAGCCGTTCTATACAAAACTTAAACTTTTTGAACTGGGAAAAAAGTTTATGATGTGAAACAAGGTAAGAATTGACACAAAATCCAACAGTTTATAAAGCTGTAGATGCTGTTTCTGCTGAACATGTTTGTGTTTGCATTGTGCTCTAGGAAAAAAAAATAGATCCATGGTCCTAACTAACTGTACAGATACTGCAAGAATCCATCTGCTAGATCTAGGTTAAACTTGGGGGTTAAACTTTTTTGAGTTATAAAAGTGTAACTTTTCTGCTTTCTATCAAAATGCATATGATAAATACAAGACTTTGTGGAAAAAAAAATCATTCAGTAGGCCTACTGTCTGAATTGAATAAAAAAATAATTTTATTTTCAATCAGGAACTGAATGCTGCGTTCTGATTGGCTGCGCTTTGGTGGTCCTCTCCAGTTTCACTTTGCTGTTTGTAAGAAATTATTTTTTGAGCCTTAATTGCAACAAAAATGAAAGCATGTTGATATTAACTATGTGTTTAAGAATTTAGGGGAGACAATTATCAGGTTTAAAACCTAAATTGTGTTTGCAGTGTAAAAATCAGCTTCTACACCTTTAATGTTCATTATGTTTTACTAAAAATTAGTCTAATGTCTCATACGCACATTAACTTGGTTTTAGCTGTCCAACTTCTCATGGGCACTTTACGCTTTACCTAAACTAAAACTAACAAACTAAAAATTCTTATGTTTGCAAAGTTATAAAAAATGAATAAACTCACATAACAAATACACATCACTTCAATGTCACTTTTCAGGCTTGTTATTTGTGCGTTTCTACATAAAATGAACTATTCGTACCGGGCAAATCCAAAGCTGTGAAACGGTGAGTAAAACCACTACATTGAACAAAGTGTGAGCTGTATTTTTGTATTCCAGAGTGAAGAGCGATGCTGACAGTGCGCAGCATGTTTCAAGGTTGTGCTGAAGGAGTTTAGACTGCTCCAGAAGACAGCCAAAGTAATATTGATTTGACTTTGCAGTGGAGAGGCTAAAGTGAGCTGAAACACCCAAACATCAACAATCGTCTTAAAATCGCCTGGTGTGAACTCTTCCCGCTGCAAGAGTTGTTTTTATTGGAAAAGAATCAACAGGTCAATGATTTGGTTTGCTGTTGTCTTTACAGGTTTTATTTTCATGGTTTATTTTTTTTCTGTAAGTGGCAATAGTTCTGCAAGAAGAAGAAATATGCTAAAGAGGAATGGAGTAAGCACTGTTCCCTGTGGAACCCCTTGACTAATTACAATCAATTTAACCTCTGTTGTGCATGACTAATTAGAAGTTAATTTATCTTAGTGGTATAAACCAGTGGTTCTCAACCTTTTTTGTCCTGAGCACCCCCTAATCATGATCTCACACACGGAGTAACCCCTATGTTAGGGCTGTTCAAATGGCGGCCTGTGGGCTAAATGCGTCCCACTAAGTTGTATGTTTTGGCCCACTTTGATATAACAGACCTTACCCAACCTGTGTAGTTTTTTATTCAGTAGCCTAGAAAAATAGAACAATTAAAAAAAAAGATTCTGTTATGACATTAGCTACAAAATTTGCTCTTTTTTGTGTGCACAATTTCTAAATACCATTTTGTTGCTATTGTTGTTGTTTTATGTTAACCACAGTTGGAGATTAAGATGTTTCAACTGTTGCAAAACAAATAAATTACTCAACAAGCAAAATCAATGCTTGTTTGCTTGTTGAGGAAAAACATTTAAGAACAGAAAGGTACTGAGTTGCACTGTGAATGATCCTAAAATCTGTCAATGAAAATGTGAGAAAAGCCTCAATGTTCCTGTTGCTTATCTGGTTATACTAAGGCTTTATTGTTGTGTTTTCTTTTTCCCAATGAAAAGCGATTGCTAGTGGATTGCTCCATTTTGAGTTGTTTGTGATTAATGAATGTAAAACACATTTGTAGTTCAGTTTTTAGTCCGGCCTCAGACCTTATCCCTCTGAAAAATTGGCTCTGAATTGCCTTGCCCTATGTCATGGGATTTTTAGGCATATTTTCTCATTACTCTTTTCATTTATAAGCATTGCATTTTACTGTTTCAATATATTCCATGTAAAAAATTGCCTCCATATAAAATGTGCTGCAAATAAATTACTACTAATACTATACAACAATTCTAACTTTCTTTTACATCTGCAATCATTCCAAGTACCCCCTGTGGTCCATGTACCCCTGGTTGGGCAACACTCATATTAACTAATGCGAGTTCTGGTTAGATCATAGATTAGTGCTTATTCTTTTCTTTTAATGTGGATATCTTATGTTGCAAAAAACACCAGCCATTTTTCTTTTCAGAGAACGTCCTGTTTAGCTTTGCTAGGGTAGCTAACATTGTTTCACGTTAGCTTGTCAGACTGGCAGGGCAATCTTAAATAAAAACAGCAAATCATTTCTACAGGATCTAAGCTCTCAAACACCATACAGAATGTGTAAATGCACTGGATGTGATCATTCAGCTCAATCTCACAAGAAAGCGTACATTTAGCTTGGCATTACTGAACATAAAAATTACATATGATTAGCACGACTTCACGGCTTTTTTTGCGTAAATATGCTACACTTCGCAGTCCCAGTTCATTTCGATGGTGGTTGTAAAGATGTGTTCTTAATTATGAATATTAACAAACTACTTGTCCTAAACCTATCCCATGACAAATGCTGCTTTCAATCCCATTCTTGCGCGCTGCTATTCCGTCAGGGAGGCGGCTAGACTGACGGCTACAGAGCGCATGATGCTGTAGCCAGTAGCCTCCGCAAACATGTGACCTATGAATCTGCAAACCGGAGGCTGCAGTTTCACGGACCATACGTTAGCTATGAAGCTCAGATAAAGCTTCATTTGACAAAAACAACGGGATGAACAGAGTTTTGTCGGTCTGATTTCAAGAGGATTTGTACTTTTGACCGTAATCACTTGACAGACAAACACTGATGTTTATTCAGATTCATAACTTAGCGGAAAGTCGCACCTGCAGTTCCTTGGTTTGGTGACGCGCTCGCATCGGCTCGCATCAGAGAAACTTTCCCGGAGGAATGAAGGACTGGCTTTTACGCAGGAGAAATGGAAATAAAACGTTGAGTTTGGGCAAAAAACAGAGTGGATTTGCAAAAAGTGGAGAAAAGTGGAACTTTGTGCTTCAGGTAAAATGCAGAGCCTGCACATTAGTCACGCTTAGATTGTTGAATATTAAACAGACACAATGGTTTTGCACATGCTTTAATGGTATTTTAAGAAACTATATTTATGCAGAGTTAGGTCATTTTTGTAATGCATCTTATGCCTCATGACCCGTGTGCTTCGTGCAGTGTCTGTGACAGAAAACAACTACAAAAACATAGGCAGCAATAAAACTACTGAACAAAATTATGACGGATAAAAATCCCTCATGACGGATTTTTTGGGACCTTGTCCGTCACGGTGACGGATTGGATTTAAGTCTAGTGTAACCACTGGTCCAGCCCTAACCTGATCTTACTCGATTTCCCGACCTGCACCAAACTCTCACTTAGTGTATGACGGCAGTTAAACTTGCCAAACAATGATTTCGACCCTATGTGCTGATTTGGCTGTTTTTGCATTTTGACACATTTTCTTACCTTTATATGTGAGTAAGCTACAGCAGCTTTTTCACCTTGATTGACTATTTTTTCTTATGGCATATAGTCAATTTAAATAATGTAAATTCAATATAATCGACAAAATCAGTGGAAATATTAACAGCATATCTGCAATTGGTTTCTCAGAATTCTAAACAATCCAGATCAGCCTTGAAAAAGAAAACTAATCTAAATGCTACACAAACCTAGCTGCACAAACTAAACATTTAATACATTTTCCAACAATCACCATGTGTCTGCTTTTGAAATGATGCACATACATAGTTGGACTTTTGCTCTACAATGCGAGTGAGCTTCCACATGTTTGGAAGCGGTTGAAGGTGGTGTTGTTTTCCTCCGAGCTGACCTGTATTAGCTGACATTGGTTCTCCTTGTCCGCTATACGAGGGGGCGGGATTTGGCCCAGATCTTTGTGTTGAAAGCCCGCAAATGGCTCGGGTCCAGCTTCATATTAACTCTGCTTAATCCTGTGTGTGCACATCAGCAGCTATAAATCTTTTCAGTGATCTCTCAGTTTTCCTCAGGTCAAGGAAATATGCGTGCATGTTTTCATCTCACAAATGAGCCGGGACTTTGAGTGAAGAGCAGGGGATTAACCACTTTCTCAATATCACCGTGTCACTTCTCACAAAGACGCTGGGTTTGTACTTTCAAGAACAAAACGCATCTTGTCTTTCTGAGACGCTGTATGTGGAATTAATTTGAAACTGTTTGAAGCCATAGAAATGAATAAGCCATTAAAGGAGACATATGCATTTGTTTTCCATGTAATATTGCTTGCTCAGTCTCCGGAGAAATGTCAAAAATGTACGATGAGCACATTTTCAAGGCTTTTTTTTTTAAACGTTTTTTTTTTTGTTTGTTTTTTTACGTTACTATCCTACGAAAACTTTTGATTTTTTGTTACATATCGATATGAAGCCAAGAGATAAGATTACAAACAATTGTAGGTTTATTGGGAACAATACAATTTGGAGCGATACAGCTGTTTTGAAATTATGTTCCCATTCAGTTTGATAACTTAGACATAAATACAATAATTATCGAGATAATTTGCATTAAATCAAAAACTCAATAACAAATAAAATGATAGGGTAAGGATAAGGCGCTGGATGATGATGCAGCAGCTTATTAAAAGTGCATTTATTTAAACACACTACTAAGAATGTTGTTTGTCTGTATGGTTTATGTTTCACCATATATCTAAATAAAACAGATTCTTTGTGCTTAGCTTAGATTCGAAGTGATTCAAAGTTGCATCGATGTGTGGCCTGGATTGTTGCCTGGGGAATCCAGCCTCACCGCTGTACCAGCGGATGAGTCTGGTCGCCCTCGAGTCAACTGGATTTCTAGGGCGGAGCAAAGCTCACCTAACAGACAGCGGAGGGAACCAATCAGAGAAGAGCATAAAGGCTTCTAGTGCCGTAAGCTGTTGGGATTTCTCTCGCGATGTCATCTGCCGGTAAGGGGGCCCCTTACCGGCTCGAGCCGACTGCACTGCCTTGACATCTTGAACACGACTATTGACGCGATGTCTTTTTGGTAAATTAAAACGGCCTTTACCGGTGAATAGAACAAACTCTCGGTTTTCCGGTGCGCCATGTTGTTTATCCTTCCGCCGCGCTGCCTAGATCCATGCGCGCTGCGCACAGCAGGGACGTTGTTAGCAAAAACCACGTGACTGAAATAAACGATTTTCATTGCACGGTACGATCTATATTTCGAGGGAAACGCCCTTGGAGGGGAGGGCGACCAGACTGACTTTCTCTGTGTAAAAATACAGAGAAATATCATTCTGGATCCCAGGCAACCTGGATTGAGGATAACTAGTAGAACACCTATCGATGCAGCAGATCGTAAGGGCTATGGAGCGATACTTCAAATATGTAGGTGTTACACCTGAAAATGTGAAGCGTTTTGCCAAAAAAAAAAGTTTGTCTGTTGTAAAAAAAAGTTGTGAAAAAAGCTTAAATCGCTTCTTGGTGAACTATTCAGCGGCTCAGAATGCATTAGGTAAGTGAGTATTACGTGCACTGTAGGAAGTTTGTTTACATTTTTAAGAAAGCAAAAATGTTTATAGTCCCTTTAATTTTGGTCATATACAGTAGAGGATGACATTTTTTGGGAATTCCCGCGGGTCACGTGACTCCCGCGGGAATCCCGTGGGACGGGAGTATTTTTTTATCAATCCCGTGATCGGGACGGGACGGGAAAAAAATGACCGGGAGCGGGCAGGAGCGGGAGTGCCAACAAAAGATGAAAATGTGCACAATAGTGACGAGAATAAATCCATTATTTTATACATAGAATAAATCCCGTCCATTTTTGTAGTCCTCTTTCTGTGAACAAACATCTATTAGACGGGGCTTACAACACAAAAGAACTACAACCGAGGCTTTACTTCCTTCCTGTCACCTACGGAAGTTGTCAGTGTGACGCATATTCAACAATGGAGCAAGAGGACGTAGCAAAACAGAGCTGCAGCGAAAAATTCAAAACAAGGACCCGTCAGTGAGCCTGAGTGAGCTTTTTGGAAAGTCAGGTTTGCTTAAAGGTTTCAAGAGAGTGGAACTTGACGGAAAAAACACAGCATTTGCAGCGTGTAAAAAATGCGCGGTGATTGTGAAATACACCAGCGAATCGGGCACGAGTGGGCTCAAGCGACACACGTGCAAAGCTGCAACGCCCACTGGGAACCAGACGAAAGTGACAGCCTTCATTAAACGCAAATTGCCTGGCGGTGTAAAGACCCGTGTTGCAAGAAAAATTGCTCGGTTTTGCTGCAAAGACTTGAGGCCCTTTGCTGTGGTGGAGGGAGCAGGATTTGTGTCCGTCGTTCAGGAACTGCTGGATATTGGATCCAATACGGAGGTGCAGTCCGGGCAGAGGATTTACTACCATGTGCTCGCACAGTCTCCAGGCATGTGGATGGAGAGTACCAGAAATCAAAGGCACTTGTTGTGGAAGACCTCAAACAAGTATGTAACACTATTCTTTTGTGTGTTGTGCAGTATAAATTAAAATGCATTTTAATCCAATTGCTAAAATTGTATTACCTGCACCATCTAATTAATTTGAAATAGCATTAAGTGATAGATCAACACAATTTAGAAAATTTAGGAAATGCCAAAAATAATTTGGATTTATAATATTAATCTAAATTACTTTGTGCTTGGCCAGCTTGGGTTTTTATATCAATTGCCTTTCTTTCAGTGTACAAACTATGCGGTCACCACTGACCTGTGGACTGAGGAAAAAACAAACACACACTACATTACAGTCACGGTCCATTACATCACTGTAAACTGGGAGATGGTGAACAGAATCCTGGCCACAAAGGAGATGGTGGGGGTCAAATCTGGGGCCCACATCCGGATAACTGTGGAAGAAATTCTTCAGGTACTAATTTGGTGTTATCGTATTATTCATATAGGAAAGGGGGAAGGGATTGTTATTTGTATATTTGTATAGTGCAAATTATTAATTATTAAGCAGTAATATTCTGCTTTTAAAGTTAAATGTATACATGGTTACTTAAGTGTTTGTGTTTTCCTGTCCCCTCACCACCTTATTTTTTGTCCACACATAGGAGTTCGGTATCCAGAGTCCGAACAATGTTTTTGTGACTGACAATGGGTCAAACGTGGTGTCAGCGTTCAAAGATTACGTCCGGCTCTCCTGTGCCGGTCATAACATCAACCTGGCCCTCAAGTATGTCTTCGACAACTTGGAAGATGACAACCCAAGACACAGCCCAGTCATCAAGCTGTTACACGAGTCCAAGACCCTTGTGTCTCATTTTAAAAGAGCTGGGTAAGCTTAACATGACCCAACATCCTATCATACCTTATCTTAGCTTACAAATAGAAATACATTTTTGAAAATGTGTTACTACAAGTCACAACTTAATATAGTCAATTTACTCTTGATTGATGGATTATTTGGGAATGAAAGTGGTAATCACTGCATCTTTGTTTTAATGTACTTCAGATTACAGAATGAGCTGGATCAAACATTAAAGCAGGCGGTAGAGACACGGTGGAATTCAAAACTACTGATGCTCCGGTCCATAAACGATGCTCTGAAGTCTGGAAAGTTACACCGTGTCCTTCTTGCCCGAAGAGAGCTCCGTTTCCTCAACAACATTGACTCGGAACTTCTGGAGGACATCATCAAACTCCTGACACCTTTTGATGAGGCTACCAGGCACCTCTCCGCAGATAAGACACCAACCCTTCACCTTGTCTTGCCGACCAAGGCCACCCTGCTGAAGGGGCTGTTGATCCAGGCTGACGACAGTGCAATTATGAAAGAGGTAATTAAATGGCTATTAATAAGAACTTGGTGCTTATAGATGTATAACCACTGGGGAAGCATCAGGTTCTCAAAAAAGACAGCATTACAAACTCACAAGATGTCACTTGTATTGTAAGCGTCAATGTACATTTTGTGTGTGTGTGTGTGTGTGTTTGGGGGGGGGGGGGTTATCTGGTTAATTGCAAATAGTATATCCCTCCAATAATGTTGCATATAAAACTATGATATCATTGCAACATTGTATGTGTACTGAATGTGATTTCACTCCCTCTAGCTGAAAGAAAAGTTAACCCAGGCAGTGGAGTTGAAATTCATAGTCCAGCTGTACCACAAGGTTGCACGGCTCTATCTCCTAGCTGAGGAGTTTCCTGAGGAAAACCCTCAGCGCCCAGGAGTATGAAGAGGTCATCAACACCCTGGCAGCATTCATGACCACAGGGACAGAAGAGAGAGTGAGGGACCATGCAGATACTGCAGAGGAAGAAGAGGGTCAATACTAGCACCAGCAAAGCAGCATCACTAAATATTCTCACTCAGTCTGTCACACACAAACACATACAGTCTGCAAATGGCATTGTTCAATAGCAGTTTGGGGTTTTTTTTGCCTTCAGGTACACCACCGGTGTCTGAGCGCGGCACAACGGAGGTCCACAACTTCTTTTCAAGCTGTGTTGAAGAGGAGGAGACTGAAGCGCATAGTGATGAAGAGGGGACATCCTGCCGCAAGTTTGTGCTTGACTACATGTTACAGAACAACTCTAAGATGACCCGCGGTGAGTCTTTACTCGGCTTCTGGAAGGAGATGTCTGGTGGGCTAGTGGCTGTTGCCAAGAAGATGCTGGCAATTCCGGCAACAAGTACTCCATCAGAGCGCTCTTTCAGTGTTGCGGGGAGACTGATTGAGGAGAGGCGTACCTCCCTTGACCCAGACAATGTCAATGCTATTTTGTTCTTGCATAGCAACATTTAAAGTTTAAGCTATCCCATGAGCCCTATAGGTTTCTGTTATGTCTACTATGACATGTTTGTTCACACATAAGATGAAGGGACTTGCTTTTTATTGTTTACCCTCTCAAATAGGTTGAAAGGTTCTGCAATGTCGCCTCAAGTCAACACTAAAGGTCACTTTAAAGGCTAAACATATGCACTTTGAAAAAATAAAATAAAAAATATTTTTTTCAACATGCTTGATTTTATTCAAACGGGAGCGGGACAGGAGCGGGAGTATTCCTGAGTGGGAGTGGGATGGGAGTGGGAGTCATTCTACGGGAGTGGGACAGGACAGGATTATTTTTTTTACTCCAGTCCGGGATTGGGACAGGACAGGATTTTTTCTCTGGGAGCGGGACGGGACAGGAGTGGAAATCCACTCCCGTGTCATGCTCTAATATACAGCAATAAAGTCAAAATCATTCGGGCATGGCCGTATGCAGCTTTGAGATCATGATCTGTATTTTTTCTAGACCTTTTATTTTTTATATTGTGACGCCCAGTGTGTGTCTGATCCTCTTTCATAAAAAGTGTGTTTGATAGGGGCTTGCACAGCATCAACAGGGCTCAACAGTGGAAAAACGCATAACTGACCATTGTGATTTCAGTAACATTTTACTATGTTGCGCTCTAAGCTGGCTTGTCACAAACTTTTTTCTCCCTCGAAAAAGCATGCAACTGTCAGTGTAGTGTCAAGAGCTATTTACTCAACAGTTACTTTTGAGAAGTGTTTTGAACTCCCATTGATATTCTGTGAAACTGGAACTTTATAATGATCCTTACTTTGTGTAAATCCACCTTATATCCACCAAGAACAGGCGAACATGCGAAAATAACAGTGGCGCAAATCCTGCAGAAATCTTCAAAGTGATGTTTACAGCTTTTACTTTTGAATAAATGTGACATAAAACAGGTCAGTGTCTGTTTTAAGTTTGTGCAGCAGTGTTTTGTCTGCTCTGATCACACAGGACAGTCCAGAGTCTGACTGACGCTCCTCAAACCCAGTTTTACAAGAATGGAGCTAAGGGAAACATCTAAAGGGTGATTTATACTTCCCGTTACAATACGTTCTCGCATTAGCTGCCATTGGATCTTCTGTCTTTTGTTTTTTTCTCCGGGGCTTCTGGTAGCCAATCAGAAAGCGTGCAACAATGGTAGAACCGTGTTTGTGCTGTTCTCATGCAACTAAGCACAAAAGTCACTTGTCGTCAAAACGCACAGCTGATCTGTGATCTGGTTGTGATTGGTTCAACTGACTAGACACACTTGGAACCTGATTAGCTTCGAAGAGAAGCTTGTATGGCAGCCTGTGTATGAACATAACGTAACAGGGAAGTATCAATCGCCCTTAAGTCACATAAAAAGAAAATCACATCTAAAAATCATCAAAATGCTGGAAATGGCATTGCATTTTTAGAAATTCTCCTAGGGGGATCCCCCCAGACCCCCCTTTCCTCAATGAGTACCCTAAATCGAACCACTAAATGTCAAGGCACACTAGGGAATTTCTCTGTTCTGCAAACTCCAAACCTAATAGCCTGATTGTAGCAAATATAAAAGTAACAATAGCCTAATTCTCATTTTTTAAAAAGACTATACGCTCTTAGCCTTATCATTTTGGACGTTGGTGTGTTCAAGCTGGTTACATGATTATTTTGAAGGTCCTGTCTAAAAACTTTAGTAACTCCTGTTGTCGTCAATGTTTGACTGAAACAAAACAAGCTAAGCAGTTTTCCCTCACCAAACCCACAAAAACACTGGAGCTAATTACTTTGTTGCCCACAATCTTTCCACAAGGCCACGTTCTACAGCCAGCCAGAGCTCTCTCCGTTTTTAGGCCAAGTCCTTCTTTAGGTGTGGTGTCAAATAATGAGAAGATTAATTGTGCGCTGCAAAGAGCAAGCCCGGCGAGTCTGCCTCTGGAGTGAGCGCTCTATAACGGGAAGTCTGAGCTCCGCCGGGGCTTTTCGGAGCGCTCACACGGGCTGGGAACGAGACACCTCCGCTCCGGGTCTGCAACAAAAGAGCCCTGGGAGCACCGCCGAGAGAGCCCTATATATATGACGGCTGGCATTACAAGGGCACGGCTGTGAAAGGGCAGTCTGTGCTGGGTTTCACCGGGGTCAGGCTGGGTGTCAGTGCCAGTCTGCAGATGGTAGTGTGTGTCTTTGTTGCAGCAGGATCGTACAGCTACGGGAGAGAATGAGTTTTTTGTGGGATTACTGTATATGAGAAGCCTGTATATGCCATATGTTCCACCTGCAGCGTAGAAAGTCCCCCCGCAAACACACATGGGACAGTGAGCGGTGAAATATCCTGATTCAGAGTGTTTGTGTGAAGGGCACGTATGTAGTGTTCATATTCTGTGTGGCTGTATAGGTTTCTTTTTGAAAACATGCTCAGTAAGTAGTGCTTCAAAAGATTAAATTCACCTTTTTGTCAGTCTCTAGGAACAGATTATTGGACACACTAACATTTGCTGCCCGTAAAAACATATATTCTTTCATGGATCAATGACAACCCCTCATTGAAATCACCTGGCATAAACTCATTATAGAGCATTTACATTTATTTATTTTTGTATTAAAGGTGCACTGCATAAGTGTTAAAGGTTTTGAACAACCATCTTTGGCGTTTTGTGGCACTGCACCCACCCTACTGTCAGCAGCTGAAGATGTATTTAAGGCTTAAAAGATTCTTTTGACACATCGTCACTTTCTGCTAAATGTTTTCTGAGTTAAGCAGTTATTTGTATGAAAAAGTAGATGCTGACTATTTTATTTGTTATTTTGGACTGATTGATCAGTTTTCAAACTCCAAAAGTTACACAAGGAAAGATTACCGTTATGGTGGGCTAGTTGTTAATTCTTTCGTGTGTTACGGGTGCTCGGAAGCTAGATGGCAGTATTTACCACTAATTATTTATTTAATTTTTTTATTAAACAGTCTTTACAACATTCGTCTGTTGTATACAACAGAGCTTTTGCGAAACAAATACAAATACTGACAATAATCCAGTGAAGGAAGAGTAGTGCGGGAGAATGCGACCAGCGCCACTCACATTTATGAGCCTGTCTGCGCTCACAGACAGGGCCGGCCCTGGCCTTCAGGGGGCCCTAAGCAGAATTTGACTTTGGGGCCCTTGCCACTTCAGCGGCACATTGCAAAACATACCCTGCCCTCATCACATAGCCCGTAGAGGGCTGTGCACATACTCATAGAGCTACAGTTACATTAGGTAACTAAGATTTTCAATGTGTGCAGCCTGTGTTACTGCTGATTTGTAGAAAAGGGCTGGCTATATAGCCAGAGGCGGGGGTCTGGGGCCCTCCCCAGGAGATTTTGACTAAAATAGATGTAATTTCCTGCAATTTGGACTATGTTTATGTAAGAATATATCTTATTTTTCAGCAGTTTATCTTAAAAAAACAACAAAAACAGTTGTTTATTGCATAACCAATAGCCTATAAACTTGTGGAAATAGCTCTATTAGGGTCAGTGATTCTCTCAGCAGAGAGACATGTTAGAGACTGCAGGTGTCACTGCAGGTGCCAAGGCTGCAGTCTAACTCTTTGGTTCAGTCTTTTTTTCTGAGTTGCAGCCTCACACTGGACAGTGAAACACGTCTCAAACAACAATCCTGACTAAAACCTTTGTGCAGACTCCTGGACTCACGTGTTGTGCTTCTTTTATGAGAATTGAGCTGATCTGTTCCGACAAATGCGTCGCGGTTCGCCGCCGTATTTCGCGCTATTAAATGTGTTCACGTATTGATTCCTCATCTGTTTTGATCATAACTTCGCCAATACTAGGCGGATTGTCAAAAAATAAAAACTGTCTAAAAGCTTAGACCTTGTAGAACATGTTTATGGATTCGTTTATGTTCGTAGAGTCTTTAATTTCGTGCTGTTGACCTGACAGATTCTTTGGGCCTCATTCATGAAAGTCTTCGTAAAATCTGTGCGTTACTTCCACTTTAAGAAGCTGCTGCGAAAACTCTACGTGTGATTCACGACGGGTTCGTAACGAGCCAAATTCCTTCCTAACAGCCTTTACGCCAAATTCACCAAACCATAGCTACGAACGATCATTTACATAAAAATGAATAATGCATACTTCCTTATAGGGCAAAATGGGCCAGCCGCAGCGCGTCATTCACAAGACTTGGAGCAGTGGAAATGAGGAAGACGCTGCAGAAGCGCGTCTCCCCACTTTCGCTGAGTTAATACTTCAGCGTCTTTTAAAAATGTCCAAACTCACATGAACACACTCAAAGGAAACAGATTAAAGTCACAGATGTATTGAAATAACGCTGGGCTTTTGCCGTTTATATCGCGTTTCACGTCGCGGTAGAACGCGCGTGTGGGGGGGCGGGGGAGGGGGGCAGCGGCTGCTGTGGCGAGGGAGCACAGACAGAGCACAGTCCGCTCTGGTCCTGGGGCGGACACAGGGACATGAGTCCTGTGAGGATCAGAACACAGAGGCTCTGAGGCTGGGACAGGCTGCTGCAGGTTTATTAAAGGAGTCATTTTTATGCATAACAGAATTTTTTTTGTTTGTTTCTAAAATTATTTTATACAATAATTTGCAAAAATACATAACCTACAATCATGTAGGAATTAAAATTTTTGACTGAACTATATAAGAAATACAAATCTGAAACAGCAGATTTTTTGTTCTTACGAGTGCTCCTCAGTGTTCGTAGGATTTGTTCTTACAGACGAACATTTTCCGTTACGAACAAATTTTGTGAATGCCAAAAATGTTCGTAAGGAGCCCTTAAGAACAAATTTGTTCGTAAGAACGTGTCATGAATGAGGCCCATTAAGCTCCAAACAGAAAGCACAACTTAGCCTACTCGTAAAAACAACGCACAAACACAGCTAGTTTAGTATAAAACACTCACCGTATTGTCTTCATGTCACTGTCCTTTGTGCATTTAATGAAGAAACAAATGTCCCAGCTCTTTATCCTGGCAACTTGGCAAGTAATTCCATCATGCTCAGCTTTTCAAATCTTCTTTCAACTATCTTTCACTTAAACAATCTTCTGGTCCTTCCTCCAATGATCTTGAAGCATTCTCCAGAACATAATAAAAGTTTTAGCTTACGTTTATTCTAACAGCTTGTAGAGCACCTGATCTCCGCTGCAGAGCAGAGCCCCGGAGCGCAGCGCACCTCAGTCAGACCGGGGCCCTCCGCTGTAAACACGGAGCTGTCCTTCTACTGCCCGACTCAAAAACAATACGGCAGCAAATATTTTGGAAACTAACAATTGTCATAATTTTATAGGACTATTTAACCACGCGTGAACACATGCATACATAATAGTTTCCAAAAAAGCTTTCAACTAATAAGTTTTCAAAAAATGTTAATGTGCTCGTGGGGGCCCCCTGGTGGTCACGGGGCCCTAAGCAGCCGCTTAGTCTGCGTATAGGCTGGGCCGGGCCTGCTCACAGAGGAAACCTCTGTAAGTTTACAAAACATCCAGGCAAGTGCCAATTGACGGTAATTTGATATATCGTAATATTGAACATTTCAACTTACGCAATGCACCTTTAAAGGGAGTATACTCGATTTTTTTTACAACAAGATAACTTAAAAACAGTTTCCCCCTAGCACTGATATCTTGTTAATGTATCTATTTAGGTGGAAGTTAGTCCGTCATGTCCTGTCTATGTCATTTGGCATTGTGGCTATTGTGGCTAACTTTTGTTAGCATAGTGACTCACCTCGTCAATAACAGCTCTGAAAAATCATTAAAACTCACCATGATGAACAATTCTGAAGCTCAGAATGCATTAGCTTATCGAGCAAATCATGTAGACTGAAGTAAGAAGTTAAAAATAAAATATTTGTTTGTTTACATTTTAAGAATGCAAAAATCATGTACAGTCCCTTTAATATCATTTTATTTGTTATTGTATTCTTTCTGTTTTTCTAATTACAAAATTGTTCTGAGTTGTTTGTTTAAAAGTGTTATAAAATGAAACCCTGGGGCGACATGGTGGCGCAGCGATTAGCACTCATAGCAGTAGTTCTTCCCAGGTCTGCATAGGTTTCCTCCGGGTAATCCGGTTTCCTCCTACAACTGAAAACATGTCCAATGTACCTCCTCTTCCCAAGACTACAGATGCAAATGAGCTGTAAAAGCTAGAATCTGGTACAAGCATCTCTGCCATTGTGCTTCATGTAATTGTACATTGTCCTTAATAAACATTAAACACATTTGGATAAAAAAATAATCTTTTCTTGTCTTGCTCGTCTTCTGACCCTGCACTTCCACTCCCAGTTTGATGTGTTTACATCATGAGATGGCTGCACATTGTTTTCAATAAGCATCTAATGCAGTTGTCCATGAACCGGTGTAACGTCGAGATGGCACTCCCCGTCGAGATGGCACTCCCCGTCGAGATGGGAACCCCCTTGTTTAAAGTTAGTGCTAGAAAATTATTAATATTTTTTTATTTTCATATTACTTTTGCTAACCCTCACCCAAGCCCCAATCCTAACCTTAGCCTTCGAATTATGCCTAAACTTACCCGAATTAATTGTAAACTATTTACCGCGGGAAGCTTGCTACGTCACGCACAGTCACAAAAGCTAGTGAGGGGTGCACGTCTCGATGGGGAGCTTGTTTCGACACCACACCGGCTAGCATACCTTAACTTCACCACATTTAAAAATAGGACCTAAGGCACTTTAATGTGTTATTGCTGCATTAACGCACCACATGTGTAATTGCAATTAATTATTTTTCTGCACCTTTTCCGCCTCCTGGCTTTTATAAACAGTCCACAAACTAGAGGAAGAGAGTCCTGCTGTATGGAAAAGTCGAGTCTGTGCTCTGCCAGAGTTTTTAAATCAGCCAAACATGTCCAGGAATCACAGAGAAACGTCTTGTTAAAAGTCTTCAAACCGAGAATGACAAGAGTACCTACCTATGCACATGGGGAATTAGCGCTGGATAACTTTGAAAACGTAATTTTCTTCCCTTGTATGTAGTGAGCCGTTTTAACCAGGACTATCCCAGAACTGGACCAGGTTTTTATAAGGACTGAAACAGGACTAACTCAGGACAAAAACAAGACTCTTTTATCAGTGGAAAAAAAAAAACAGGGGACAGACTTATGTAATACATTGTTTATTAATGTAACACCAAATTAGCCTTTTTTTTTTTTTAATATATAATTTATTATAAGCCAAAACACCACCAAAATGTTCAACACTACACACTCCTTTAGAACCTAAAATACTCTATATGTTTTGGACAAAAAATTGGTTAAAAAAGCTATTTATTGAGTTTTGTGTGTAATATGCTGTATGATTAATTGCAGCTCAAGCGTGTGATTAATCACACATCCAGAAGTGTCTTAGTTTTAATATGGAAAATCTGCTCACCTATACCAGGGTTATTCAACTACATTTTACACATTTTACCAAGGACCATGGCTTCTGGGCCGGCTAGTTGGACAAAATGTCATCACTTTTGACACAAAGTTGCACCAAATATTCACAAGACTAGAATTGTTTATATTGAGATAAATAACTATTTATATGGCTCTACAAAATGTCCAAATCATCGTTAAACCACATAACCCAAATCTGAACCAGGAAAATCTAACTACATTTAAACTGGAACTAAACAAAGTCTAAAGCAGAATTAAATCAGGACTGAAATATACACTGTAAAAAGTGACCATCTTTAAATAATTTAATGAATAAATGCTTAAATTAAATCAGATTTATGTTTATTTGGGCTTATTTTAACTGTCTGTCTAGAATTAAAACAAGAAAAATACACTAGACTTATAGGCAAATCTTGTTTTTAGACAATAAAAATGTAATAAAATCAAGATAACTAGCGCCTGGTTCAAACACATTACTGACACTCCAAGAACGTTCATTTTGTCTTCATTTACTTCACAACTTTGTTGACAATGGCTTTGATATAGTTACCTTGTTGACATGTTTCGGCTGCTATCAGCGAGTCTTTTTCAAGCAGAACAAGAGAATTTAAAGTCAATCATATCAGACCACTGCAAGAGAAATAACCAGACGAAGGATTGGGAGGGGGCCCGAGTCATCGGATCGAAAAACAACAAATATAAACGCTGAACTAAGGAGGCCATTGAGATTAGAAGGCAGGGCACCAACAGCATCAACCGCGATGACGGGCGTTCCTCCTGTCCACACTTGGGATACCCCTCCCCCAGAGACCACCTGGTGACAGGGGTGTGGTCTGATGATCACGACACGTCACCACCCAGACCGGTAATTGTCTGGGAGATGGCTTGCAGAATAGCAACATGTCAACAAGATAAATACATCAATACCATGGTCTTTAAAAAGAAAACAAAGTTGTGACATTACTGACACATTATTACATTTAAGTTAGCCACTATTTCCAGAGTAATCACCCAGAATTAAATCCACAAACAAGAGAAAATATATTTTTGTAAAATTTGGAGAATTAAGGGTCAGATCAGATTTATGGAGGGCCTTAAGTTGAATAGGCCTGCCCTATACTATCTGCAAATCCAAAATAGACATCTCAAACTAATATCCTTGGACGGTGTCAGCTGGCCGAAGCGTGCGGTCAAACTGCTGCACTCCTGATTCAGCGCGCGTCTGATCACAGCAGCATTATCACGGTCTGCTCTCCTCTCCGGACAGACCTCTGCACTGTCACCACCATCACAGCTCTATTACTGCCCTCAGACAAACACGATCTGCTGGCAAATGCGCTCTCAGAGTGGCACAACGCCGCTGACACAAGTTTCTTTTGAAATCCAGATCAAAGCCGCGTGGAGGCTGTGCTGCGCGGAATATTCATGAACGCAGGCATCTGTCAGCTCCGAGCCAGCGCCGCGACTCGAGGAGGAGGAGGAGGTGACATTTGTCTCCCAACAATAAGGGACGGCCTTCAAATGGGAAGCGAGTAAACAGCCCAGGAGCAAATAGCTGGCACTTTAAGTTTGCTTTATCACGAGCTGAAAACAAAAACTAGCCCCGAGCCTTCCTTTGCCATCCATGAATCACATCACTTTGCATACTTTACTATTCAATCAGTATTTATACCATTTCTTAACTGCGGCCCTGACTGTGCAGAACATTGCCCTTCCTCTAGGCATCCAGAGTTGAATTTAAAGTCACACAATGTCAGCACTTCTTTAAATGCAGCGTTATTAAAGAGCTCGCTTCCTGGTGTCCTGGTTTAGACTAGTGTAGTTACCAGGGCTGGTTTTGTGGATAAGCCTGCTGGGAGTTCTGTTCTCCGGAGGTGGTCGGGGTCCGGTAGGTCAGGTGTGCAGACTCAGTGACCATCCCGCTGCCATGGAACCTGCTGTGGTGAAAGCAGAGCAGAAATGTCAGCAAAACACTGCAGGGTGATTTATGTTTGTGTCCAAATAAAAAAGGAACTTTTATGGGCCATTTCTGATTCGCTTGTTCATACGCGCACTTTCTATTGGCATTGTATCTTACATTTATATTTTGATTTTAAGTTCTTGTGCATTTTTTGTTCACACTATAATTAATTAATGATTTATGAGGATATTTGTATAGTAGGCCAATAAAACTAATTTCATATGGCTCCACTAACATTCAAAGCAGGGCCCCACCGATTTATTGCTTGGCCGATTAAATCGCCAGATATTGCACTGTCACAAATCATCAGTAATCTGCAAAAATGTGGCTGATTGGCGCAGATACATTTTATTATTGCAAGGTAAGCTGCAGGGTTGTTAACTTTTCAATGTAGACTAAGCTACGGTAGCTATGTTCTGCCATTTGTCCAGCGGTCATGATTCTCTATTTTGTCGTGCGGCGAACTGCGCGTACACGTTGCGCCCACACTAGCGCAATGACAGTGGAGGTAAGACACCGACACAAGCCTCCATTGTGTGAATGTTTGTGAGACAAAAGTGTGGAGTGGAAAAAATATTTTACAGAACAGAGCAGACCTGGTAGAGCCAGGTTAGCAGACACAATCAGAAACATGTAAACTCCCAACAGTCTCACAAGAAAGAGTACATTTACCACAACACAAAAACAGTGTATTTAGGTCTTATTTGTGTACTTATGTTACACCATCAATATAGCACTATATGAAAAAGCCATGTGGGAACATTTTCTTTAGGTGTAACGGGTAAGTTTAGGCATCAAGTTAGTAAATGGGTTAGATTAGGGCTGGGACTTGGGGTAGGTTAACATTGGGATAAGTAGTTTGTTAATATTCATAAATAAGAACACATCTTTACAACCACCATAGAAATGAACTGGGACTGCAAAGCATGGAATATTTATACAAAATAAGTTGTGAAGTCATGCTAATCATATGCACTTTTGTCCAGTAATGTCGTAGAGGGATTATCAGTCTACGTCACTGTCTGTTCTACTGCGCATGCTCCATGCAGATAAAATATACGCTCTCCATTTGCTTAACTGGGGAAACTTCTTTGAATAAAACAACAAAACTGGAAGCAAAAAAAAAAAAAGAGCAGATGTTTGGATCAGGTATGAACCTTGTCTGTCAGACGTCTGGCTCCTGAAGCTTGAGACAGTGTTTTTCTCAACGTTTTTTCACTTACCTGAATGTAACTTTTAAGGGTCGTAGAGTCGAATTTCATTCACAATTGTGGATTTAACAACATAACTTTTGTTTTTGCACAGTGATAAACTCTTGTAGTTAGCTGACAACGGCTTTAGCTTGAGTTGTTTCTCTAGCTTGCTCAATGAGCAGCAGCTCCTTCTGCAGGTCGGGTGCGTTTGCACATCGCCCGTGTTGATTAACAAATAATGTCTGAGATTGGGTTGAAAGATATGAGGTAAGAGAGCAAGCCATTGTGTCTAAAAAATGTACATCCAAGCTGGTTATTCCTCCTTCACGTTTGGTTAAAACGAGTAACAGCTCAAATGCATTTTGAGTATAAATCACATTTCTATACTTCTGCTCATCTGCCTGGAGTTTCTGACCATCTTAAAAAGTTTGCATCTCTCTTAGTTCAGCCTGAAGCAGTTCACACAATCTTCTGTATCACATCCATCTCCATGACACTTTCCAGATGGCTTGTGTCTTCTATTTCTCCGTCACGCCTACACCTGATGTGTCTGATAACGCACATTCCTGGGTCAAGCTATATGTTTACTAAACTTCACTAATTACACTGTCTCTTGTTTATTAGCCTGTTGGACTGATTGATAGTGACAGAATCCGAAAAACACATTTGTAACAGTAAAGAATTGGGGCAGATCTGCTTTGTCATGCTCTAAATACATCAGACACGTACAAACAGAGTGACACAGAGTACAGCGGACTACTGCCTTGTGTGCTAATTACTCCCCTGCACTAATTAGGAGTTTGATTGAATAAACAATAAGCATGAAATGAGTTTCCACAAACCTTCACCTCCCAAGCTTGTGTCTCCACTGAGCTGGAAGTGCCACTGTGGCTTGTGTTCAGGCTGAGCAGGCTATAGACAAGAGGGTTTGTGAGAGAGAGTATAAGGGATAAGGGAGGTCAGGGATGTAGCTATATGCTGATCAGCTCTGTGTTTACCATTCATTATCTCAAACTTTGTAGATGCTATACCCAAATGTTACCATCTTAAAAAGGTAAACGTGTTTAGTTTAGCTCACTAATGCATTCTGAGCCTTATATCGCACTATGTAGCATTTTTCATCACTTAGTAAACCTAAACTTTTGCCATGTTGGTATGCTAACTTCATGTCATTCCTCAATTTGAGTCAGTGTCAAACTTGAGTCAAAAGTAAATATGCATAAATACTAGACCCTGACAATCAAACACATTCAACAAACCCAAAAGCTAAATATTTTTACTTGATAAAGAAATGTACAGATGTTTGCCATTGGCAGCTTGGTTTGACTTACAATTGTTCTTAATTTTAACTTGTGCAGGGGTCACTGTAAGCCCTCAATTAAAAATTGTTTTCAATATAACATGGTTTTGATGGGGGACCTTCCCTTGGATTTTTTTTTTTTTTTTTTTTTTAATCAGTGCAATTTCCTGCATTTTGGTCAGATGTGATCACAGTAAAAGAAACATTGCTGCTGCACACATTTTTTGTCAGGTCAGTGTCTAAACTTCGTTTTATGTCACAATCATACCTACATTTTGGAACTTTTTTTCTGTGGATATAAGGCGGATTTACACAAAATGAGGACCAATATGTAGCTCCAGTTTCCCTAGAATATCACTGGAAGGTTGAAATGCTTCTCAAAGAAACAATTTGTCTGTTAAATAACTCTGCTTTGATGCTGCATCAACAGTTGCGTACTTCCGAAGGAGAAAGAGGCACAAATGTTTCTGAATGAGCCAATGGGGCTCTAGAGCCACGGGTTTGTCACCTCTGAACTGAGTGAATTGCACACTTGATATAACAGTAAAAGTGGGAAGTTACTGTAGTCATTAACAGTTAACTAACACTGATAGCAGATCATATTATAAAGTGTAAAATTATCAATATTATATGTAACACTATCTCTAAAGATACCAGTGTATATACACATTCATTATCACTACCAGCCAGAGGTGTGGGCTTGTGACTGTGACTTAAAGTATGAAAATAGTGACTCAAGTCTATCTTGAGACTTGACTTAATAAAATAGACTATGACTTGGGACTCGACGGTGAGTGATTTAGGACTTGACTCTGAGCTTTGTGCCTTGAGACGATCTGATGCTTCTCCTCAGAAAATAAGTTGTGTCATTTTACATTTGTTCTGTTTTGTGACCAGAAATGTATTTGAAATTGGACATGTATTCAAAAATTAATACAATTGTAGAAATACAAGATAATAATTGAAATTAATTTTGATAATTTGATAGAAAGACTTTAAGCTTGGGACTTGACTCGGACTTGAGGCCAAACACTTGAGTCTTACAAAACTTGGTCCCATCATGACTCCAAGTACCAACAAAATTACCTTTAACAATCACTATAATTACTAGTAACTATCACTATTATTAATACTAAATATACGGGTAAGTATCCCTTTAGATACCACGTTTTTAAACATTCTACCACTGTAATTCGTGATGCACCAATCCGATACTAGGATCAGATGTCAGTGCCAATCCAGGGAATTTAGCATTATTGGTAACAATTTCAGCCTAAAACAGACAACAATGTGAAACTAGAGAGGACCACCTAAGCTCAACCAATCAGAGATCTGCTTTTGACTCCTGATTCAAACAAAAATTCTTTATTATTAAGTTCAGACAGTACTCTGATGTCGAATTTTTTCACAAAATGCTGCATTTATCATATAGTTTTTAATGGAAGGCATCAAGTTTACTTATTTCAAACTAAAAAGTGAGTTACCCCAACTTTAATTGGGCATAATTAGACTTATTTACTGGTATTGCCGATATTGATCCGGGACATCTCATACTTGCACTAAAAATAAGTTACATAGCACATTTTGATTACATTTCTTATGTTGTGAAAAAAAGTATATATTTCAATCCTTACACTAGTATCAGTTGATATCGAGTATCGGTATTGGAACTGAAAAAGCTGGATTGGTGCATCCCAAGTAATTATTATTAAGAACCACTGATAATACCACAAAGACGGCCACCACGACTACCTATTTACTAACAGGTCCTAATATAAACTGCTACCAAAAGTACAATAGTAACAATTGACAATATACCACTTGGAATTCAATGTACGAGACAAAGACAACTGCTCCATCCAATGACAAACCTAACAACTCAAAACCTCTTTGTTTCCTTTTGACCACTTCAAAAGAAAAAACGTGAACAATCTACAATTCAAATGATGTAACGTGCAGCGCTATAATTAAAACGCAAAGTGCTTATTTATGGTAATGCACATGAAAAGACTGCTCCTATATGCGTAATGGGACGACATACGAGTTATATTTAATAGCATTACGCTTACAATTACCGACTTCTCGACAGAACCTAAGGCGCTTCGCTAATTTCCACAGGATTTGTTGCAATTCTCTCTCCGTGGTAGTTAATAACCCGGGTAATATTAGCAGTACGAAAATAACATCAATGTCCTAAACAATGTGAACGTGAAACCTGCGCCGAAGCCTTTCCGTCTTTAGGATGATGTATATGCATGAGGGACAGGACCATCGGCACATCTGTATGCATGAGCCGCCAAACCAGTCAACCATGAATAAATGCATAAGCACAATACCCTGAATTGTAGCGTAAATGTCAGAGGGAGCGTGATTGGGATAAGCGGAGGGATTCTTGTCGGTTGTGAGGCTCTGGGTTAAAGTTGGAGATTCGGTGTTGGGTGATTTGCTTTTCAAATAGACGCTTAACTGCATTCGATTGTGTGTTGTATCAGCACAAGTAAAGTCTTTTTGCGGTAAAAACAGGAAAGACAATGTGGTTTGACCTGCTCCACTGGCTGAGGTTTTGTAAAATGAATGAAGAGGGTGAATATAATGTCTTTGTAATGCTCTTGTCTGTCTTGTCTAACTACAAAAACTGAATATCGAGTATATCATTAATAGTAACAAATGCTACAAAACGAGCTGTTTAACAATGCAAATGAAGAAAGAACTTTCAAATAAGGACAGAAATGTGATATTTTAGTACATTTTTCACTCATTTGGGCTTTAATTGACCAAAATTGGTATTAGTCTGACTTTAAACACAACAATCTTGCTTAGCTGCATTCTTTTTCTTTATAAATTGTTATTTGGTGTTTGGGTCACTGAAACACATTCTAAGGCAACTATAGCTTTATCAGTATATCATTACACTTCAAATAATAGATTTAAAGACATGTTTGCACATTTTAATGTTGGTTTGCTATAATATCGTCAGAATATCATAATAGAGATACTGTATGTCAAAAAATTATCGGGATATCTATTTTTATCAATAGGCCTAGTTGCTGTAAAGCGGCTCATTGTCTCACTGTAGGGGTTGCTCAACTCTAGTAGGCCACTAGTCGAGAGTGTTAGACACTTCAACTCCAACTCCAAAAAAAAAAAAAAAAAGACCCAAAGGCTGAATGATTTTGCTTGGGCGATTAATATAAATAGCTTACCAATAAGGAAACATTTGACACACTTAATGTCTTGTAATAAAGCTGCACATACAAAAAAAAAACATAGCTAAATATCAATATTTGTGCGTGTGTGAGGGGCGGAGGCTTGAAGTTGGAGGAGGCTGATAGTATTTATTACCTCTATTTACACCTCCTTAAATGCTGCTCTGTACATAAACGTAGTCATCCTTATACCTCATATTTATTACTGGTTATTTATTCTGTTCATCTGCTGCAGTTGTACATAATCATAGTCATATATTGTACATAATACTATATACTATATGCTGATGCCACTTTATCTATTTATCCTGTCATATCCTGCACTGTGCCATAGCAAACATTTATTGTAAATAATAGTCTTTTAATTATTGTATCTTTATATATATTTTAAGTCTATCTTATTCTATTATCTTGTTTGATTGCATGTTTCTATTTTTCCTGCTGTTCTTAAAATGTGCGTTGCAACACTGGAATTTCCCCATTGTGGGACAAATAAAGGATATCTTATCTTAATACAGCTGAAATGAGTTTGTCCACATTCACACACTGAGCTGTGGGACGTTTGATCTGTGCGTGGAAACACAAGTCCTCGTGAAGCCCTGGTTCGGCACAACACACACTCCCTATTCTGTCCTGCTCGCTAACCCCAGTCTTTTATCCTTGTTGCATCTCCCACAAACCGCATGGTAAAACTTTCTAAGACCAAGAACAGTGTAGATTAACAGTCAGATCCAGTCAGACGATCGGTTTGTGAGCCAGGACCGCGCTTGGTGTGGATTGTCCGTGTGTTACAAAGTGAGGACGGTACACTATGCAAGAAGAACAGCGCAAAGAGAGATGTTGAACGGGTTGGGGAAAAATCGGACATGTTACTGACATTTACTGTGTTGTAGGGACACAAGTTTAACAGGGTTTTTTTCTTAAGCCATTTGATTTGTTTATCCTTTGACTAGTCGATTGTCTGTTAAAGCAGATGCGCTTTTTTTTTTTTTGTATCTATTTGATTTTTTTAAACTAGTCGTTTAGACTTGTTGTCTAAACGACTAGTCTGTGTAAGCCTATTTCACTGTGGTCAGAGCTGCTGTCGTCTCATTCAGAGCAGTCATGAGAGGAACTGACAAATTTGTTTTGGGATGAGAGGGATGGAGAAGATGCAGTGATTGGATAAGAATTGTAATAGTATCCAATCAGAAGCAGCGTTGGGCGAGTGTAGTGACTTTCCATCCACTGCCAATTGGTTGACCGCAATGCAAGTCTCTTGTGCTCACTTTCCAAACCACGAAAAGCAAATATACTCTAACAAATTAATTTGAAGGATATATCTTGTTATTTTTTCAGTATTATTTAATGGATCTAAACTGTAGAGGTTTTTCTTCTGCAGTATTTTTTTGACTAAGGCACGACTAAGGCAGCAGGACATGGTGGGTCCAAACTGAAGCTCAGGGAAACACACTCCAGTGTTCTCCGAGTGTGTGTCTTCTTCAGTGATGGTGCTCGATCCAATTGGACAGTTGACCAGATCAGTTTTGACCATTTCAATGACAATAGTTAATTTATGTTTTGGTTTAGGTTCTGGTCGAATGGTCTTTTGGTCATTTTGGACATCATCTTCCGACGTCGCTACCTCAAGCTTTTCCACCTCGGTATTTACAGAAATCAGAGGCGTCTCCATCCCAGTATAGTCAGGTACCCATTGTGTTTCCACCTGGCTATCTTCAAATACCCATTGTGTCTCCACCTGGGTATCTTCAGGTACCCATTGTGTTTCTACCTGGGTATCTTCAGGTACCCATTGTGTTTCCACGTGGGTATCTTCAGATACACATTGTGTTTCCACCTGGGTATCTTCAAATACCCATTGTGTCTCCACCTGGGTATCTTCAGGTACCCATTGTGTTTCTACCTGGGTATCTTCAGGTACCCATCGTGTTTTCACCTGGGTATCTTCAGGTACCCATTGTGTTTCCACGTGGGTATCTTCAGATACACATTGTGTTTCCACCTGGGTATCTTCAGATACCCATTGTGTATCCACTTGGGTATCTTCAGAAACGAAAGATGTCTCCACCCCGGGTACTGTTAGTGTCTCCACTTTGGTAGCTTCGGAAAGCAGCTGCGTCTCCATCACAGTCGCCCCTGGTACCACCCGTCTCTCCATCTTGATGTCCTTAGTTACATCTGGTGTCTCCGTTTTAAGAACTTCATCTTGGCCATGTCCTTCAGTTGTGAGTTCCTGAATCAGCTTAGCATTTTCAGGTGTCATCAATATTTTTGCTTCAGCATCTTTAGCCACCAGCACCGTTTCAACATTGGTGTCATCTCGCCTCATTAGTGTCTCCACAGCCCTGTCCTGGATGACGTCAGGTTCTTCTGGTGGGTCAGTATCAGTTATTGTCTCTAAATTGGTCTCCTCTAGTAACTGTGTTGTCTCCATCTCAAAAACTTCACCCTTGTCCTTGATAACCTCAGGGACCTCAGGTAGTGTCTCCACAACTTTGGACATTGTCTCAAGTTTGGTCTCCTCTGGCAATTCTGGTGTCTCCATCTCAGAATCCTTAGCCTTGTCCTGGATGACATCAGGATCTTCAGCTACGTCAGTATCGAGTATTGTCTCTAAATCGGTCTTCTGTGGTATTTCTGGTGTTTCCATCTCAGAATTTTCATCCCTGTCCTGGATGATGTCAGGATCTTCTCGTAGGTCGGTATTGTGTCGGTTTGCTCTGCTCGTTCTTGTTTCTCCATATAAGAAACTTCAGAGCTGTCATTCATCAATGGTGGGAGTTCTTGGATAACCTCCAGATCTTTGGTCATCAATAGCATCTCCCCCTCTGTCTCCTGTGGTACTTCTGCTGGTGTGTCCATCTCATAAACTTTTGTGACCTCCTGGATCTCAGAAGTGGACGAATCACCTCCCTCATTCTCGGTCACTTCTGGTGCTGTCTTGCTTTCAGCCGACGAGTGTGGCTCCTCGGGTTCTTCCACTGTAAAACTGTACCCAAACAAATTTAGTAAGCGGGCTGCAGCGTTTTGTTTGGCCTTTTTCGCCGTCAAGCCTGTAGCCGTTACAGTTTCTCCTCCAAACTTAACTTGTGTGTGGTATATTGGATTTTCGGTGGTCCTGTCCACATCTACCACGGTAAACACAGGAGGTCTCGCTCTCTTTACGCTCATCAGAACATTGAGGCAACTTATCGGGTTGTCGTCGTTGCTAAATGCAGGAGCTTCATCCCCAAGGCTTTCCTTCTTGGCACAATTTCACGCTTTTTTTTTTACATAAATGTTACGAAAAGCCAAAATGTAAAAAAGACTAAAATTTTAGTTGTAAAATGTGGCAATATTTTCTTTGGGTTTAGCAAGTTTAGGCTTCAAGTTACTAAAATGGGTAAGTTGAGGACTGGGGCTTGGGGCAGGTTAAGATTTACCCGTTAAACCCAAAGAAAATGTCGCCACGTGGTTTCAACCAAAACTCATGGTTATTTTTTGTTTTGGCTTTTCGTAACAAACTGAGGGCTTCTAAATGCGATTTTTGGCGTTTCCACCTCCCAGGACTTATTCGATACTTCTTAGTGCACATTAAAATCAAGGGAATGGAAACGCAATTTATGACATCAAAACACTAGTAAACAGAAGAGAAAGTAGATGATATATGGCAAATTTTTGCTGCTGTAGCCTGTTAGCATGCGTGCTCTCCACAGTTAGCCTTTCCCTGACCCTTTACATCACACACCTTCACTCTTTTGATCTGGTGTCAGTAATGAATGAGCTTCCAACCTCCAGCAGCCTCTCTCATTCTACATTCTTCAGTAGTGCGTCCATATAGACCTGATCCCTGAGTGGTGCCGTTTGATTTACACTGCTTGTTCACATTATCACTGACAATTTCAATATCACAAGTGCACATACAGTGTAAAACCAAATACAGTCTGAGTGGTTTTAGATGGCTGCTGCGATTTAAAATAATGATGTGATATATAAATACAAGATGATTAAGTGATGAGGAAAGGCGCTGGACTGCTGTGATGGCACGAGGCAGCTGATGTCTTGTTTGAGGAGAAGATTCAGGCTGGACGGAGGCTCCAGATCAAAGTGTGTGGATGATGAATAATGCTACAGCCTTTCTGAGCAGCTGCAGCTAGAGATGTTCTCTTCAGTCTGTATGTCTCAATCTCACACAGACGGGATTTTCACCACAAAGTGTTTGTACAGTTTTACGAATGATTCTTTTAAATAGGGTTGCAACTAATGATCATTTTGGTAATCGATTAGTTAGGCCAGGGGCGGCTACATTTTCAGCTGTCATTCTTGAAGAGCCACACCATGAATCGATCATCACAAGGAGAAATAAATGTATTTCATTTGAATTTACAACACAGACCCTTAAATCAATAAGCCCTTTGTTATACATATATTTAAATATAACAAGGTGTTGATGTATTTAAGGGGGTCTGGGGGTCGAGGATAAAAAAATAAATCCTAAGTAATTTCCTGTATTCTGGTGAGTTTGTGTGATGTCATTTTACTATAAAATTTTACTATAATGAAAAAAGACATGAGGCAGTTAAAAGCAATGGTCTGAGTGGAGGACCAGATTTACGGGGCCCCAGTCCCAGAGCCCCGTAGCTGTGCCCCTGTAAACTGGGCTTTCGGAGCGTCAGTGAGACTCAGGACTGTCCTGTGTGATCAGAGAAAACACTGCTGCTCCACACTTTAGTTTCGTCAGTGTGCGTTTCACGCGATTTACACCTCTGTTATTTTTACACGTTATATTTCACAGTGTATTTTGGACATTTACTTTGTGGATATGAGGCGAATTTACAGAACCCACACTTCAGCATACTGCGAAGAGTGGGTCTGGTCGCCACGCCATGATATTTTATTCATGTATTTTTTTCGTCAGGAGCAGCCATGTTAGATTTTACACGGCGGAAGATGCGTGTCTCTGATTGGCAAATTAATCTGTCAATCACGGCTACAGCACTCCGAAGGAGGGACACGGTGACCACGATTTTCCAGGCAACAAATTTACACGAAATAAGGATCAATATGAAGCTCCACATAGAAAGCGTGTGAATAGGATTGGTCATGAATGAATTAGGTTACTATGCTTTAAATTAAGATTAGTCGCTTAGAACGCAAAAGTCATGTGCTCACAAAAATTTAAAAAAAAATAACTAAAACCCAAACTAAGAATTTAACTGTATTAAAAAAAGATTTGCTAATTAAACAATCATAAAAATTTTGCTTAAAATAGAAAGGGACAAGCATTTTCTTATTTGAAAACAGCAAAAACAGCTACTGTACTTGAAAGACTCACATAAATATATAGTTCTATTGTCAAATTGTATTTGTAGAATTTTCAGAATCACTCAACTTTAGTCACATTTACTCAAATCAAGATCAAAATTGTGTTTACTGGTAACACTGACTTATTTAAGATTGTTTTTCTAGTAAAAGCAGCAAATGTACACATTTTTTGTCATTGCTGCTCAATTGGAGTCATAAAACATAAATTTTCAGTTCATGCATGTTTAGAAACCTATAAAGACCAGCTAACCATTTTAGATTACTAAATTAGTTGTACTTGTTGCAGCCTTACTTTTAATCAAAAAAACTTAAGGCTACAGACAGATCCAAAGAGCTGTGTACATGATGATAAGTTGTATTTGGCTTGATTCATGTATGTATGACTATGAGAGTTCAGAAAATGCCTGTTTTCACCTTCCACCTATCTGTATTTACTTGCAGATACTGAAAAATTCAGATTCCAAGTACAACATGTAATGTTCAAAATGGTCATGTAGATACTTTAAAAAAAAAAAAAAAATAACATTTCAAATTTGCTGCTTGATAAAGTTAAATGTTAAATGAAGAGTCAAATAAATAAAGAAAAGAAAATTTATCATGTTTCTGCTGCATGATGGGAGTCTTTTGGTTGGTAACCTGAAAGTCTGCATGTGGTTAAACTATTCCACCTTTCTAATTAGACTTTATTAGTGATGCACATAAATCAAAAACCACTTAAAGCAAGAACCAATGTTTATGCAAATTGGACTTTTTTTTTTTTTTTTTTTTGCCTTAAAGCAAAAAGGTCCCTAATGTGATTTTCATAAAGCCAACAACCCGCCGCCCCCTTCTGTGTAGAGTTCAATGTTTTCCTCTGTGAGTGGGTTTTCTTTGGGCACTTTAGTTTACAACCCAACCCAAAACCTGTGGTCTCCTCCTGGTGTAGATGGTTCCTCTGGTGGTGCTTTCTCATCTGGTCAGTCTCTACCCAGCCTATCATAATTGCACTCTAACATATTTTATTGAACCCAAATGTGTTTCAGCATATGGGGAGTCTGTTGTTGCAATTGTGGGTGGGTTGTCTGGCTGTTGGGTAGTGGGTGTTTAATGCATTGTAAAGCACATTGTGTTACATTTCATGTTTGAAAAGAGGTAAAGTTTCATTTGATTTGATGTGAAAATACGTTCCATTCAAATCTTACAGTTGCTTGTGTAAGAATGATCTTGCTAGTCCTGACCAAGCTTCCACTGCAAAAACGATATATCTAGACCTGCTTAAAATGACTTCGAATCAAAGTTTTAATCCAGATTTGAGTTGTTTTAACTGAATAAGATTTAATTGCTTATGTCTTGTAAAATATTTCACTGATATCAAAACATTTTACCTGGTTATACTGTCAAAAATTGAGAGATTAATTTATTATGATCTGTAAAAATGTATCTGTTTTTAATCTCATTGCTGAGAAAAACAGTCAACTTAGTGTTTTTGTTTTGTTTTTATCCAATTTCATTAATTACATTATTGTTGCAGATGAGAAATATTAATATATTGCAAAAAAAACAAGACTTTAGCAAGGTTTTTGTTTTCTCATCATGGAGTTTTTGAACATAAAATTCTCAGGTCAGCTGGCATGTGCAGACTTTCCTCAAGTCAAGTTGAACAACCCTTATGTTCACTTTGCAACTCGTATATTGAAACAATAAAGTTAAAGATTTCAAAATAGATTAATTTGATTATTTGACACCCCTAGTTATAAGATAATTTGTCTTAAAACAAGAACAAAATTTTGCAAATGGGGTGAGAACAGTTTTCTTAACTCATTGGCAAATAATTTGGATTGAAATAAGAGGCAAAGTCTTAAAATCAGTTCAAAACACTTTGAAACAAAGAAAATAATCTGTTTTTCTACAATAAATCAAGGTTAAATTGGTCAAAATGCCGGAAATTAAGTTTAAATCCTAGAATCAACCAACTTTAACTTGCAATGTAACTCTGCAGAAGGGTTCTCACGAGGAGATGCCCAGAGTTACTGCAGGAGGATACAGGGTATAGGACTGGAAAAGCTTTTGCTTCTTCTACTCCTTTTTGATCATGTAGCATTTTAGCATCATGTAGCACTAATCAATGTCACATGTTTCAAAATAAAGTCAATGAAATGAAATGAATCGGCTAAAAGCAGAGAATAAATGCACAAGACAAATATGACATTGATATTTAGGGTTTTTCACCTTTTGTTACTGTAAAAAATTTACTGTAAAAAAAAAAAAATGTAGAAAAAAAGAACATATAAATTAAGGCACTGAAAACACAGTTAAAGCTGGTGTACCGGACTTTCTAAGTTGTTGTTAAGCAAATCTTTTTCACCAAGACGTAAATGCAACATTTTTCAAGAAATGAGTCCGCTAAGTTCTCTCTGAATTGAATTAACATCATAAGTTCTAAGCAAAGGCCAAAAGCAGCGCTGTGATTGGCTGTGACTGGTCCACTCCAGTATCTCTTTGCTGGTTTTTATTTAGGACATTTTTAAACCTTAAATGCAACCAAAAATGTTGAATTTTTGCCATATATTGAAGAGTTTTGGAGAGCTCAAAAGTAGTTGGATAGATTTAAATTAGCTGTTTTGAAAATGTCCAAACATTAATGTGCGATGATGCTCTTACTCAAGCATACACTGAGAATCAAACCCTCCACCAGCCCGTGACCTTGTGTTAAAGTGTTATTTACGTGCTCCCGCAGACGGAGCTGGTCTGACAGTCGGAGTGTCCAGCTCCTGATCAGCAGATGCCGGCAGAGGAGCCCGAGTGGTAATTGACGGTGGTAGGAAGATCGCACAGTGTTGTATGTCCACAATCAATAGTAATTACAGCAGCTCGGACCCGCGGTCGATGTTTGTCATGTTCCTCTCAGGTCAACACGAGCCCGGTGTGTGCGCGGAGTGGCACTGACACTGCTTCAGCTTGTCTCAGCACTTCCACGCACTCGCAGATTAACAGCCAATCAAATATTCATCTATACACACAGGGTTTGTTTGCACGCCGGAGATCGCTATTGTATTTAACAGATGACCACTTTGCACTTACTTTGTAGGCGTAAAGATCACTGCAGCTGTAGGATAACTCTGGTCCACCTCTAAAAACATGTGTAGGTCAACTGGCAACACTGTAAATTTCCCCTCGTGATTGAATGAGAGAGTGAATGATTGTCTGTCTGTTAACCTTGTGATAAGTTACCTACTGGTCAAGTTTGTATTGTTCTGCAGCTGATGATTGAGAGTTTAAAAATCTCTGTCTTCACCTACCACCCATGCCCACCCACTTCTCTGTATTTACTGGTGATTACTCAAACATTCAGATTCCGAATAAAAGGGTTCAACAATGTTATGTAGCCAATTTCCAACAACAAAAACATTTTAATTAAAAAACTCTGGCTTAGTAAAGTTATATTTTACAATGAGGAGGCGGAGCTTATCATCTACGTCATTCTGAACAAGAAGTGGAATGAATGGACCTGCTTTAGATCCTTTTTCAGTTTTACAATGAACAAAAATGTGAATGATTGAGCTGCATATGTCATAGTTTCACAGTTTCAGAAGAATCCCAATGTAGCTCTCATTAAAGAGGGTAAAGCCCAAAAGTCATTGAGGAAACAAGTGGTAGCCAATGAATGAAAAATCTCCTTCATCCAGTTCAATGGAACATAGCCTCCCAGCCTTCACTGCAGCGGTGAGAGCTTGAGAATAGAACCCACACATGTACACCAAACTGTTAGATCAAGATAAGAATGACCCTGACATTATTGTTATTGAACTGATTTTGCTGACAGCTAAATATGGTTCGTGTGATTATGTGCATTGTTCATTCATTCTGGTCAGTGGCTAACTCATTGAAGAGTTAGACAACAATTCACTCTCTCATTCACTCACAGTGAAATTTACAGTGAAGTCCAATTAACCTAAACATGCATGTTCTTGGAGGCGGAAGAAAGTCTGAAAACCTTGAAAAACCCATGGTGACAGTTTGCACCAAGAAGGTCAGTGGGTCATCCACACATCCTTTTTGTTACTTAAGTTTATTCATTTAATTTAGTTTATTTTATGTAAATCCATTGTTTTTTTTTTCAAACTCTCCACACTCTGTCTTCTGCTCCCTTTGGTGGGCCATCCCTAGACCACCATCATATATGGGACGTCATTTTGACAGCCCAGACTTTGAAGAAAACGTAGATACACAAAAACATGTCAAAAACGTATAAGCACATCTTCGCTCCTTTTTTTATGTTAATATGGTACGAAAAGCCAAAATGTAAAATAACCACAAATTTTGGTTGAAACCACGTGACAAACTTTTGACTGTGTTGCCTTTTGAAATTATATTTTAGATACAGAAATATTTCATGTTGACCTCTCACCCAAGAGGACAGAAGCTAGCTGTAAACCTAGCATCTGAAGCAAGCATTTTTCTTTGCCATTGTACTTAATTTAATTGTAAATTGTCTAAATAAATAAATAACCGCTTCAAAAACTGTTTCCTCAAATGCATTATTCTATACAAGGTCATGCAAATGCATTTGACTTAATATGCCTCCTCTAACCAGGCTAAAGTACAGTACAAGCCTCATAGCGACTCCTCAGCTTGTCAATGCTGTCCAACTTTGTCTCTATTCCAGTCTTTTCTGCTCACGAAAGCAGAAGTTCTTTATTTTCCATTCAAAAGACTCCCGGTCTTTCCCCTGAGAGTCCCGGCGCACACATCTCCTCCTCCACCTCCCTTCTCCGAAACACAAACAGCACACTCAGCCCCGGCATCGATCAAAGAACTCCTCTGGTAAATAAACATATCAAAATACTAACAAAACAGCCGCTAACTGCTCTGGAAAAAAAACCTCTCCGGGAACAACAAAGGCAGTGCTATTGGCTGCCAGATCACACGCGGAGAATTCTATTGGCCGCTCTGTGAAGATGTGAGGAGAAGCAGGTATGTGACGGAGGGAACGCTGGATGGGAGATGACTTTGAAATGCAGCAGGAACGGAGCCTCAAACGGAGCTAAAGAGTCTTTAAAGTGTGGGGGGTTTTGATGGACAGCTGTGCCCGGACCAGGGGAATCCACGCTGCTGCTGCTTCAGAAGAGAAAGTGCTACTGATCATGTGATTGTAAGCAAATGGCTGAGATGTCGGGGTCTCGGGAGAAGCGAGGGAGGAGATTGTTTGGTGGTTTTATCAGCAAAGTCAATTTCGGATGTGTAAATAGTGCAGAAAAAGTACAATCTTGGCAAAATAAAGACTAAATTCTGATTATATTCTAAGACTGGGCTATTCAACTTAAAGGTGCATTGCACGAGTTGCAACGATTTTGAACAAGGGTGTCATCTTTAGCTTTTAGTGGCACGCCATCGAAGGTCTTAAAAGTCTCTTGATGACACATTGTTTTTTTCAATGCTAATGTAGCTTTTTATTGTTTACCTTTAGATGTATAAGTGACTGCAGTAAACCAAAAGAACCGGAATCCCTCGAAGTTCTTCTTCTTATTATTTGTTTTTATTTAACCTTTATTTTATCAGGAAGTCCCTTGAGATAAATCTCTTTTTCGAGGGAGACCTGGCCAAGAGGCACCACACTACAATTAAAAGTTGTTATTGATTACAAAAGTATGACATTTAAAAAAAATGCAATGAATACCTGAAACAACTTGCATTATGTGTGGTTAGCACTAGTGATATAAAGCCAAGTAAATGAAAACCAGACTCTTGTCTGCTTTTAAATCTGCCCCAGCTACAGCTACATGTCTCTATTTAGTAGGGATGTGTACTGAGACCTGCTTCCATAGCGCAACGGTCCACTGGATCGATAAACTCCAGAGCTATTGGACCTCTTACCTGTTCTTTCATAAAATCGGTCTTGTTCAAGCACCTTGTTGGCCCTGCTTTGATTGTGCAATATGCAGTGTTGGTACATTTCCGCTGTTCCCTCTCTCCACTTGTGTTTGTGTACAACGGAGCAGTTCGAGTTATGAGCGCACCTTGCCGCACACAGGCGGAGAGAACGGCTCGACACCGCGCGCTCGCTCAACTCGGACAGCGCAGCGCCAGACACTTGAAAACCCGGTACACAGGAGGCCACGTTTCCGCAGTATAACGCCTAATCTGCCACAAGATTTCACTAATTTTACTTAACACAAATGGTGGCTCTGACCTCTTGTGGAATAAGCCCAGCGCAGCTTTCCAACGAGTTGAAGCTTTTTCAATTCAGCCTGTGAAGCTGACTACACTGTAAAAATAACACTGTAAAAATATATATAAATAAAACAATACAAACTTAGTTGGTTAGTAGTTATTTCGTTGTTGTCTTTCTTAAAGTTTTTTCATGAATTCTTTGTTTGCATGTTTTTGTTTTTGTTTCCAATCATTAGTAGAAAAATAAGCTATGTATTGTATTGTTTTTATGAGGAAAAGCACCGATAAGAGAACTGTTGATAAGCAGTATCGATAAGAATAGTAGTATCCTTAACGATACCCATCCCTACTATTGAGACATCTCACTATTTCAACATTGACGTCTAATTGTCGATGTTGCAGCATTATACTCTATTTTTTTTTAAATCCCGCTTCTCCGACACTTTTTCACCAGTGCCATCAGAACCTACAATGAGGAAAGTGTGTGTCGTCAGGTTTTTGCGACTGTCATTGCAGTTTAAAGCTGGCAGACTGTAATATAAGTTCGACTATGAACGAGGCGTGGGGCAAGGAGATTGCAATTATTTTATTTAGACAAGCATACAAGATGCAAGAGGTTCAACTAAAGCCTGACACTTCAGACTCCAGAGGAGACAGTGGACCAGAAGTCTGTAGCCTATACCTTCATATAAATTGGGAGCCAAAACCTAGCAGGTTCACTATTACAAGGCTGGTACCCACTTCTAAAACATGGCTAGATGTTAATACTTTACAATCCACTTGGAGGGTTAGTGTTAGTTACTATGCTGAACACTATTTTGCAAATATTTTTTCTGTGACACCAATTTACGCAAAATGTAGAGCTGGTAAAAAGAGCGAGCCAACTTTGAGAGAAACTGTAAAATGTGAGTAGCATTAGCTGTAGTAAACTTGTAAAATGATTTTAAAATGGAAGATGCAAACCCATCTTACACCAGACTGGGAATTGAGAACCCAGAGATCTCCTTGCTTTAGGAAGAAAATATGAATCACGGAGCCTCCTGAACTTGCTGGCACATGCAGACATGATACTTTCCATTGCTAATGGTGTTCTGGACTGCAGTCAAACTCCTCTCACGGGTCATGGCGAAGGAACATAGCCAGATGCGTTTGGACGTGTGCCATTCTCACCTGTTGCTCGAGGGGATTCAGAGACAATGCACGGATCATTAAATGTGTATCTTCTGAAAATACAGTCTTGCCATAATCACCTTCCAGATTAAAATAAAAGCTTGAATAAAAGTCATGCTTTCTCACTGAGTAAATGTGCAGTGTGTTATGAATGTATATTTACTGGTAAACTTGTAATTGCACACCAGTGTCAGACCTCACAGAGCGCTTTGAGCCCGACATGACCGGCTCTGGTTTGCTTTGCTTTTCAATTCAATTTCCTCTGTGTAAATATTCCGACATAAAGCTCTAGTGTCAAAGCAATTCCTCCTGGAAAGCTCCTCCAAGTGCAGTTCTGTTGTGACAGCAGTGGAACCGCCACACGTCCCTTGGGCAAGACACTAACCCGAAAACACATGCTCGCTCCACGACCCTTGTTCCACCGAAGGAGAAAAGCCAATGGTGTGTTTTCAATTAAAGTGATGCAAATGAGGGCTGATGCACGCTGGGACGGTGCATCCGCTGCAGGTCAGCACTCCCCAGTGCTTTACTTTCAATTACATAATGTAATGGATCTATCAAGAACAGTCAGACACGTTAATAAGAGGCAAACCAAGAAGCAGCCGCCGCTAAACAGGGACACAATGTGGCTCATGTTCATGTTCTGTACACATGTACAACCTTTAGACAACTGGGCGAGATAGTGTAACGTGAAGTCAACTTATTTTCATTTATTTATTTTTAATGCTCACGACCATATACAATGGTATGGAGCACAAACAACTATTTCATAACAGAACAAAGCAATACAATTCTATTTTAACAAACAAAGGACTTTTTTTCAAAAAAGCACCAAACTTATAAATCACTTTCGGACTTTCACTTTGCAACAGTGATACAAAATTATACATTGCTGGGTGGTTTACAAAATACTTAAGTAAATATTTATCTCTATCCTGCACAGTGTCACTGTTGGAGCATTCAAACCCTATGAAACTCATAACCCACATGATTACCAGTACAAAGATTACAAAAATGTCTGTCTATGCCTTTATATCGACCAATGATTTTTGACAGTCTGTTATTCCCAGTTCTTAGATTACAAATGGACTGTCTGACTGTTTTGTTCTCACATAACAGATATGTCTCCAGCCTAAAGACATTTTTAAAACGTATATATACGTCACATGATGTCATACTATGGCATTCCTCTTGCCATTTCTGTATGAACAGATCCTTCAGAGTTTGTCCACCTGTGAGTTTCAACCAATTAACATTGGTTATTTCCTGATTTGTCCAGATGTAAGGAAGACCGCAGTCGTCTAAAATTTGTTTCAGTAGCCATGGAGAGGTGTATTCCTCAGTATGGAAGAGATCAAATAACAGGTTATACATTTTTTTGCTAAACTTTGCATGAGCCTGCCCCAAAATCCAATCATTCTTTTCTTTTCTTTATAGTTACAGAAAGTGGATACCGACCAAGTTCTCCAAACACCATGTTATTTACCTTTAACTAATACTTCAGAAATCTTAACAGCAACTTTTCCAATAATTCTATTCTTTAACAACCCCACACCTCACATGCATACAGGGAGACTTGTCAAAACAAACAAACAAACAAACAAACATATACACAAAATGTAGCACTTTGAGATTTGTCTTTCAATTGTGAAGTGCAATATAAATAAATTAAATTAATTATTATTATTATTATTATTATTATTATTATTATTATTATTATTATTATTATTATTATTATCTATTGATATATATATTTTTTTTTAAAACTGCAAGCATTACTCTTGTAGCTTGGGTATGCAACTCAGCGATCGCACTGAGCGAGACAGTGTAACGTGAAGACAACTGAGCGAAAGAGTGTAACGTGAAGACAAGGGTGAGACAGTGTAACGTGAAAACAACTGGACAAGACAGTGTAACGTGAAGACAACTGGACTGAAGAAGTGTTTGTAACAACTGAGTGCACTGTCAATAGAGCTGGCTCAGGACAGGTCCAATCAGCAAACAATTAGACATGTGACCAGTCAGAATCAATCCAATCAGTGCAGTCCTACAATCAACTGAATGTGTCACCCTCTATTTTCCTTGTGATGGTAGATTATTATTTACAATTGCACGTTATTAAGAAGCATTAGGAATATATTTCTGGAAAACATGCTGCTTATTTACAGTGTATCCTGACAATTTTCAATTCTTAGTTAAAGGAGAGACCCTGCAGGAAAGTAGGTAAAAAACTAAATTTTATAGTCATGTATTAATGCAGTTTTCCATCATGTAAGGATGAAATGCATTCTTGTAGCACTCCCCAAAAGATCCACAAAGTAGATGTGCAGCCCGATCTTGCCCTTTTGTCCTAGCCGGTCTTAGCCTTGGTCTTAATTATTCCTCTGTTGGCCACTAGTGGCTCTCTCCAAGCTCTATACACTGTCAGTATAGAAGGTGTGGCTCCAGCCAGATGTGAGGGTGCAATTTTTTTCATTGAACCTGACACATGCTCACGCCTGTGACAAGTGAGCAGCTGCTTTAGGATCACAGGCAAAAGAGAACTGAAGCAGCAGCTTCAGTTTGAAAAAAAAACTGTAATAATAGAAATCTATTTGGTGAAAGTCTATGTACTTGACAGACTTTAACAACTTTGGCTAAAAATGTGTCTTTTCTTTTACATAAAGCTTGTTGACTTAATAAAAAAGATAATCAGATGTGAGAGTGAACATGGGTTAGTGTGAATGCTATGGAAAGGCCAAAGAGGCCATCATTTGTTTTAACGCGTTGACACGTAAAAAATGGTTTAAAAAAATACATGATGGCCTTTTCACATCTGATTATCTTTTTTATTAAAGATATTTCATGCCTTTTTTGCGCACTTATGCTACGCTGTAGAAACAGCACAATATGAAAAAGCATAAAAAACACACGAGTTTGGTTGAAGCCATGTTGGGACATTTTCTTTAGGTGTAATGGATAAGTTTAGGCATCAAGTTACTAAATCGGGTAAGATTAGAGCTGGAGCTTGGGAAAGGTTAAGATTAGTATAAAGATTTCATTCATTGAATTGGTGGTATGCTGTGCAAAAAATGTAACCAAAAAGGTGTGCTATCGGTCAAAAAAGATTGGAAAACACTGCAACACCGTATAAAACTGCTCCAGTGTTCCACAACTGGATGTGGGGTTTGACCATCAGTTGGGCGCTTGTCTCCAGAACCCAAGACACTCCCACAACGTCCAGAGACTTCAGATACTCAGCTATCTCACATACTGCGCAGAAGTTCGGGCAATAATTATAAAACAAATATGCAATCATTAGTTACACTGTAAAAAAAAGTAATTCGCTACATACATACAGCTGGATATGTGGATCGTACCACCGCTCTGTTTTTAATATCAAAAGTATTAAAATTGAATGATATAGTAGCTTTTCAAACATTGCAATTGGTATTTAAAGCCAGTAAGAACTCATTACCTGAAAATATTCAAAAACTTTATTGGGAGGGAAGGGAATGTAAACTTGAGAAACAAAATGAATTTCAAATCAGTGAGTGTGCGAACAACCAGAAAAAGCTTTTGTGCCTCAGTATGTGGAATAAGACTTTGGAACAGCTTGCCACTGGAATTCAAACAAAGTGTAAATATTAAGCAATTCAAAAAGAATTACAAAATGTTAAAAAAAATGTATATACTGTAGGTAGATTTAATTATAAGGAATCGGAATGAAGTTGAAATGTTAATTTGACATTGTGGAAAAGCGGTGGGACACTGTAAGTTTATACTTCCACCCACTCCTTTTCGAACATGTTTTATTTTGCAAGACTATGAGTTAATAATGTAAACGGATTTCTTTTTTTTAGGTGCCCTGAAAGATCACAAGAAATGTTATTTTGTTCGCTTTGACTTGTTTATGCATGTTCGAAATAAACAAACAAGCAAACAAGCTTAAAACGGATCTCAGCCATTCCCAAAGCTTTCCCAAAAGCTATTGTGACTTCAGCCTGGGTCGAGGAATGAATCTAAAAGTTCTCAGTCAGACGTGACACTGAGGTTGAGAGGATTCTCAAAATACTCCACTGTCCGACAACATACTCAGTTATAGCAGCCCTGCTTTCCTTTCCTGAGATATTGGACGGCTTGCAAGAGTTTAGTTCTTCAAAAACACACTTTTAATCAATGGTATGTTTTATTTTAATGGCACAAGCAAAAACTTATAAGTAACGGTACTATCAAGTTTGTTTTATCACGATTGATTCAAGATTCCTAATTCTAATTAATTACAATCACGAAAAAGTGTGACCATCTTCATCGCTGGCACATCCAGAATGTTATACTCCATCTTGCCCACAGAACATTTTTTACTGGAGGCTTCTTTGTGTTCGCTATCAGAGGCAGCAGAGTGGAGTCAACACGGGTTAAAGTGTGTGTGGACAGCAGATAGGAGCTTTGTCTGACCTCTGACCTCCCGTATTACGTTCGGAGTGGGGGTGAGGATGAGGTTAGGGGCGGATTGGAAACACTGTGTGGCTGTCTGTGCCGTGGAGGTGCTGTTTCCTGGCTCCGGACTGAGGTAAAGCAGACCCGCCTCCTCCGTGTAAACACATGTGGAGTGGATTTGGCTCGTATAAAGACGGGCATTCTTCGAGCGTTAACCATTGTGGAGACAGCATTATCTGCAGAGAAGTATTATTTATGTCTGAGAGGCAGAGGGGAAGGGGAATGATGATGGAATGTGACAAACCGACTGTTTTCAGAGAACAGGCTGAACACGAACAGAACAAAAAAGTTTCATGAGTTTGTAAATCTCAAGCAAAACACAAGAATTTGCGCTGATTAGAAAAAGTTGACATTTTTCAGTGTTAACATCTTGCCAGAATGATTAGATGTTTTATTCCAACAAAAAATTGTTCTATAAATATATATAAACAAGGTGTCATTAACATTTTTAAGTAAATTGAATTAAATACCGTTTAACGCAAACCCTTACTTGTCCAGGAGTGATCCATTTTACACTCTTAAAACAGGTGTGTTCAGTCTTTACCAAATTCTTTTGTTACAGATGTTTTGACACATTTTGTGTGACTTTTTGTGTGTAGAAATATGAATTTTAGTTGTAAACAAGTGCAACACATAATTGTGCTAACCAATTGACCAATCAGGACAGGACACACAACCCATTGTTGTGTTGACCAATTAACCACTAGACAGACAGGATAAAATGCATTTAGAAACCAGTTAACACAGGGAGGTTTGTTAGCTAAGTGGGTAACACTCGAAGTCCGCGACAAAGCGATCCCAGATTTGATTCCTGTGCCTCACAGGCCTTCATGGAAATGAAGCACTTTGAAAAAATGGTTTAAGAGCTATAGACAGCTTATCAGATGACGTGACTCTCCCCTCTTCTGTGCATGTCATCTGCCAAAAGAGACGCTATCCGTCTAGTTGGCTGCAGAAACCTCTTTGATCAGGGCTGGCCCTGGGCATAGGCAAATTAGGCAGTTGCCTAGGGCAGGGGTTCCCAAACTTTTTAGCCCGGGACCCCCAAAATAACTGTGCAACCAACTCGCGACCCCCACAGCAAAAAAATATATACTTTTGTGATCATTTTAAGTTACAAAATCATTTAAATTAGGTTTGATTGTGTTTATTTGACAATGTATTGCTTTTTATGACCCAAATTCCCCCAAAAAGCTGATTAAAAGGCAAGTCATAATTGTAATAATACATTTTGAAATCATCTCGCGACCCCCAGATTTTACTTCGCAACCCCCCAAGGGGTCCCGACCCCCACTTTGGGAACCACTGGCCTAGGGCATCATCTGGTGGTGAGGATGCCTGGTTGCAGTTCTGCGGAATTGACATAAAATTGTCCCACTAATAGGATAGTAGCCAGTTTTTAATCCGTGTTAATAGGACACATATTCATTGAGTTTTGCTGCTGATGAACTATTACGATGGCAGATTTAATCGCAGAAATAGAAGTTTAATAAAACATGAGGCTATTTATCCTGGCCAACATTTCAGTTAGTATTTCTGTTAACAAATCCTTTGTGAGGATGAAGCTTCATGGCTGTGTTCAACACTGCAGAGGGTTAGGGGCTGTGGCGGAGAGGAGAGGGACTATATTAGTACAAAAATTGTGCATACTTTAATATTTAAAAATGCATTAAAAGGGAAGGGAAGGCAAAAGGGAAATCTTGACTAGGGCACCAAAAGGATTAGGGCCGGCCCTGTCTTTGATAGAACAACAAAACGAGAGCAGCTGTTTCGATCAGGTATTAACCAGTCTGATGGACATCTGGCTCTTGAAGCTTGAATGTTTTTCTCTGTGTTTTTTTCACTCACCTGACTGTGATGTGAGTCATAAAGACAAATTTCATTCACAAATGTTGATGTAGCAGCATACCTTTTGTTTTCGCGCAGTGATAAACTCTTGTAGTTAGCTGACAACAGCGCTGGCTAGTGTTGCTGCTGCAGATTGTGTCAGGCAGACACGGCTCTTCTTGCTCGCAGGTTGAGAAACAAATAATGAGAAACAAATAATCCCTCTATATAGAAAAGACAATCAGTGTGCAGCGCAAGTAGGAGCAAAAGCCCAAGGTGAGTATCAAAGTTCATCTAATGACTATAAACTATATTGACATTTGAAAACCATGCACATATACTGTAAGTACTAGATTTCAGCTGTTGTAATGTAATTATGACATCTTTTTCTCAACGGTCTTCAACAAGAGACTTTCCAGTTGAATAAATAAACAGAATTCAATTCAAAGTGTAGCTAAGGTGAATAATATCTCCATGAAGAAAAGTTCGAGCATTCCTTTCAAACTAAAGTGTACAAGAATACATTTCCAAATGCACCTTGATTCGCTGTCTTCTTCTTATTAAAGTACTCTCACATATCAATCTGCCAAGTACAATAGAGCTCACCCACTGAAACCATTCCATGTGAAAAACTCATTTCAGACTCTTAATTATGTTCTGTTGCCGTGGCGATGTGGAGTGGGGCCGTAATTGAGCAAACGTCCTGATGGATCAGAGCAGACGGCTGTGACCGGCCTTTTCCTCCTGATCACTCAAAATCTGCTCCAAACTCTCAGCTTTTTGTTTTGGAAATTCTTTAGGGGATGGTTTAACTTTTTGCAAAATAAAAAAACAAAAACTATATTTAGGAATCTACAGCCTTGTTAACTGTTTTTTTAAACATGTTTTTTTTTTGAACACTTGATTAATATCCCCATATATTTATATTTGACTGCAATCGAGAGACATTTGTTTAGCAAAGGGAAACTGGAGTGGACCATTCAAGCTCTGCCAATCAGAGCGCTGCTTTCGACTATTTATGCATTTTTTAATACTTTATTATTGGATTCAGACAGAACACAGAGGTCACACACTTTCATTCAGGAAATTTCCAGATGGATAATGTGAAAGAACTCACATCAACACATATCCATCTGGTGTGAGCCAGGTTCAAATCTTCGTGATATACAGCATAACAAATCAGGTACTCCTGACTTTTAGAGGCACAATTCAGTTACTACTGGCACAGTCTTCTAGGAGTTTAAACAGTCCAAGAAAGCGTACATATACCACGACATAACGCAACATGTAAATTAGGTATGATTAGCACAAGTTTACGGCTCTTCTGTGTAATTATAGTACGCGTCACAGTCCCTGTTCATTTCAATGGTGGTTGTTAAGACGTGTTCTTATTTATGAAAATTAACAAAATCCTACATCTAATCTTAACCTGCCCCAAGCCCCAACCCTAATCTTACCCATTTTAGTAACTTTATGCCTGAACTTAGCTGTTTCACCTGAAGAAAACGTCTCCACGTGGCTTCAATCAAAACTCGTGGCATTTTTACGCTTTTTCATATCGTGCTATATGTACGGCGTAACATAGGTACGCAAAAAAGGATTGATATCGTGCTAAAAATACGCTTTTTTGTGTTGTGCTTTATGTACGCCTTCTTGTGAGACTGTGTTGAACAATCATGTAACACAATTAAAGTGTTACAAGTAGGGCTGTCAGTTTTATCGCGTTAACGCAAAACTATTTTAACGGCGACAATTTTTTTGACGCAAATTAATCGCAGGGTTATTTTTCATCATTAAAATGCTCCAATGACGTGAGGTTCATAGAAAAACACAGAGCACAAGCAGAAAGAGACCTAGACAAAGCTCTGCTGGCTCACTTTTGTGGACTTTGGTAACGTTTCCACTCGATCCCACGACTGTCTGAGCGTGAGTGTGTTTGTTTACCTCGGCTCCGTCCATGTGCAGCTCCATCAGCTGATGAGGCTCCGTACATGTTTCCACCTTCCCGTATCTTGATAAAGTCGCGGTCCGTGATCACTAAATGCGATGTTTTTCCACTCAGGTTGTTGATAATATCCAATATCCAGAATAGTCTTTCAAAACGCCGGTAAAAACTTTCGTAGTTCTACTTTTGGCTCTGCTAGCTTAGCGGTAAAGCTTCGCTCGTTTTAACTAACACTTCCTTTAAATCCTTCACAATAAAAGCTTCATAATCTCCAGCTGCAGAAAGCGCTTTATTGTGAAAGAGCAGTGTAATAAATGCTTATACTGAGTGAGACATCTCACTCCCACGATTTGGCCTAATGTTATGGGAATGCATTATTATAAAATAATAAAATATATATTAAAAAATTATATATGAACATTATTTTACACTTCCAGAATGTAACAAGTTCTACAAATAAAGACAATAAACAGGAATTCAAGCTAAATATATGATTAGAATGTAAAATACATTAAAATATATAAAATAAAAACATTTAATTATATGCGATTAATCGCAAGTTAACTCAAGACAATCATGTGATTAATCGCGATTAAAATTTTTAATCGCTTGACAGCCCTAGTTACAAGTTATTATCATTAAATTATAACTATTGTGTCATTCAAGTGGATTTCTGCCCCACAGTTGTAAAATGATGTCATCTTTAACGGCCGAAAGTCATATCTAAACCTCATTGAATGAGAGAAAACAAAATGTTTAGTGAACTTTTAAATACTCTTGATGACATGGCATCATTGGGATTTGTTCGCTTCACAGTAGGCAGGGACTTTGTTGATTTAACCAATCACTGCTTTTTTGTCGTTTTGTCGTCCAGGAAGTCGAGCATAAACGTGTCTGATTGTTGCCGTTACTAGGTAAACTTGAATGAAAATTGAATGACCGTTCTTCCTGCTTTTTCCTGGTTAAATAAAGGTCAATAAAATAAATGAACAAATACATAAAATCATTATGAAGTGTTACCAGGTGAGAAAAGCTACCAAAACAGGAAAGATGACGGAAGTTATGAAGCCCACTGAGATATTTCAAATACTTTTCTGCAGTTGAATGACGTGCGGTGGATAATAAGTCTTCATTGATTCTGGCACAATATTGACTTTGTGTTAAACGGACTCCTGACACTTCTGCTTTGAACGAGAAAGACTCAGAACTAAAAAGAAACTGCCATCCCTTTATTTCCAGAGTGCATTAGTCAAACCCAATCCGACTAAATCTCTACAGTGTATAAATGTATAAAAAAAAGCCTTTGAGAGAGCCCCAGAGCGGGTGGTCGTGTCGCAGAAGCCACCGATAACCTCGTTGGCGTCTGCGAGCGTCCTTACAGCGTCCGATAACGAGGAGCTGTCATCTGAAGGTGCACATTTTCACCGAGCCGCCACCGGAACTAAAAGGGGTCCACTCACTCCTGCGGCTCCGAGGAGGATGTGTCGAGTGCATTTTTGTGCGAGGCAGACGACCGCTGCTTCGGGATTATCTGTTTTTCAGTGTCTGCGCCGCGATAGAAAAGCTTTTCCAAATGCGCTACGCCGCCAATCGATACAACTCACTCTGCGAAAGGTGAAGGAGAGAAAACAGGCAGGTTCAAAATGACTTAAACTGGCGAAGGGTGACTGAAGGTGGTCGGATTCTGGGGGTTTGTTTATGGTGAAACTTGACCTTGCACAACTTTTTTTTTTTTTCTTCTTATCTGCGTTAAAGCCATTCTGTTATTTGCTGTATGTTCTATTTTCAAGGTGTTGCTGGTAATTCTGTTTGGCACAAGCAAAATATGATTCAGTATGTGGGTCATCCTGTGAAAATGGAACTAGAAAGACTGACATAGGGTTAAAATTGCTACACCAATTGCTATATTTGTAATTATTTCTTCAATAAAACACTTTCCATTGCCCTCACTCCACTAAAATAACAAATATTCTGAGTGTAACTTGGTTTGAGATGTTATAAAATCTGCATTTTTATTCTCAGAATGGCAATTTGCCTCACCAGTTGTCATCGACTTAGTTTAGTGTTTTTGTAGTTTTTATTGATTAATTATAGTTTTACAGCAGTTAAGTTGCAACTAATGAAAAATTGACAAAAAAAGGTTCAACATTACAGGAAGTATTTTGAGTTCTAACACAGAATCCCGCCTTATACAGTAATCAAAAAGCACCAAAATGCTTGCCTGACCAGTCAGCCCCTCCTACATTCTGTTTGAATGCAGAAGGGTCTGAAACTGAAGAGATAGCCAATGATTTCGTCGTCCAAAGTTAGGACGATCCAATCACAACCCCCCCCCCCTTTCCCTCCTCCCCTCCGCTCCGCAATTTCAAAACTTTTTTTCTAACCGTCTCAAAATATTCAAGATGGCGGACGTAGCTGATAGATCATTGTTTTCGGCTCTAGCTTCGGTTTTGAACAATTAGGAACGTGTTCAGAGCCTTCACACAGGTCACTGCTCCATTGAAAAAAATCCTCGCGCTACATATTTACTATACCAACCGGTTTAGCGCGTCGCTGCATCGGGGGAATTTCCGGGTTTTCTGTGATTGGTTCACTCCGCTGTCGGAAAGCCCGTCCTCGAAATTGAACCCCGGCGCTCTGATCCCAGACCCTTACGTCTTTGTACAGTGTCTGTCAAAGCGTGTAGGGACTGGCTGGTCAGGCAACCAAAATGCATGGTGATCGTTTTGTGGAATAATGTAGGCAAGACATTCTTTTCCCCCCAAAAAACACAAAGTATCAATAGTTAACAATGTTAAAACAAATGGAATGTTGGGAAAGTTTTGTGTGACCCCATTTTGTATCCAACATGGTAATGCATTGTATATCTCTGATCATCTGACCAAATCTGACAACTAGAAAAAATATAATTGAAATGCCCTGATCTAGATCAGGTCTATTCAACTTAAGCCCTGGGGGCCAGATTGGACCTACAAGGGTCTAATCTAGCTCTCAACTCTTTTTCCCAACACAGTCTCTAGAAAACGTAGTTTTTACAACAAAATGTCAAAAACAAACACTAAACACGTTTTTACACCATTTTCATGTAAATATGTTACGAAAAGCTAAAACGTAAAATAATCAGCAATTTAGTTTGACATTTTCTTTGAGTTTAACTGTAAGTTTAGGCTTCAAATTAGTAAAATGGGTAGGCTTAGCATTGGAGCTTGGGGTAGGTTAAGATTTACCCTTTAAACTCAAAGAAAATATCACCACCTGGATTCAAGGTCGGTTTTCTGTGAGTGTTTGACTTAGCTCTTGGAAAACTTACCCTCGAAATTGAAATTCGGTGCTCTAATTCCAGACCCTCATGTCTTTGTAAAGTTGTCTGTCAAAGCGTGTAGGGACTGGCTGGTCAGGCAAGGAGTTCTGAGGGTGTGTCTGGTCCTTAATAATGTTCTGAGCCCTCCTGATGACACGACGGTTGTATATGTCCTGTAGAGAGGAAAAGGCTGCTCCACACATCTTCTATCTATGAGGTTTTAATCACACGCTGGAGCACCGGGATGGGAAACCGCAGGTGCCACAGTGGGACGACTGAAGGAGTGTGTTCTTAGGCAACACACTTCACACAAAACTTGTCTGGATCTTGTGTGTTGCGTGAACATTTTGTGGTGGTCTGAAGGGCCGATGGGGTGGACTGAACAAATATTGCAAACTGTCTCATGAAAAGAGCTATATGACAAAAGACAATTATAAACTTCACCAAAACGGCCAAACTAGGTGAAACCGTGCTTAATGTTTCAAGAAATCTCAAATACAATCATGTTCGTGTCTTAATGAAAACTTAATCTAGCCTATCATATGCACTTTAAGGTTCTCATTCAACAAAATCTTTTCGAATACATCATTCAGGCTGTTTTTACAAATTAATGAATCCAACTACATTTTGCAGAATTAACCAAGATAAAAGTTTCATTTAGTAGCAGATTGCCTAAAGCTCTTATCAGATTAACTGACATTGCAACAAAAACTACAAACGAGAAAGAACCTGCCTTAACAGAGCTGCCTTTTCCACACATCAACACTCTACTCCAACAACTTCATCAAAGTCCTACCTTAACCATACGTCTTGTAAATGAAAGGGCGGTATAGTGGCCTTTCCTCCTCCTCCTTCGCCCACACACATCCGACGACGAGACATGTGAGCGTGTTTGAACAGAGAGCCTATAGAGTCATCCTTCAGTGTCCAGGTGTGTGCTGAGAGTGTCCGGCCTCCGCGGTGAAGGGAGAAGATGGAGTGTGGAGCTGCAGAAACAACCCCGAGGCTCACAGAAGAAGATGAGGTCAGCACTGGGGGGTCTGCGGTAAAGGCAGCTGTGGGTTTCCTTTGCTACTGAGATGGGAGAGTGGGAAAATGTATTAGGAAAGAGTTGAGTAGTTATGTTTTAATGTTTAAGTTTGCTGCTAAGGTTGCACCAATCTATCTTTTTTAATTACGGTGCAGATTTCAGTATTTTGACGTAAAGTATTTCAAGTATAAAGACATTCTGGACCAACATCAGCCAGAAAATACATTTTCTAACATCGAATTAAAGGCACAAGGATATTACCGTGGAGCCGATACTTGTGCAGGAAAGTTTCATTCTGTTAGCTGCCATGAGTAAAACTGGACTGAAATTGGTAATACAAACCAGTGGTCCCCAACCCTTTTGGTCTTGTTCTCAAGTGAGTATCCCAAGTTTCTCACACTCAAAGGACAATCAAAGCTTGAAACTTGGACGTCTTCGAATCTTCTGAATATTTTGTATCTGTAAGGATGTTTAATTTATTTTCAACATTTTTTTTTTTTCTTCTTAAATCCACTTACCACATACCCCTGGTTGGGTAACACTGATGTAAGCCATGTGCTAGAAGTTACCGAAGTCACCTGGTGCTCAACCTCGGTCTACCACCAAGTGTTCCCTAACCTGCACGTTACTGATTGGTGGAGAAACCGGAGTGCCCGGAAGAAACCACCCTGACACGAGAGGAACATGCAAACTTTATCTGTCTGTGTTATGTGTTATTTAAATTAAAAAAAACATCAAATAATTACTTATAAATGTTGTGTAGCCTCTGAAGTACTAAAAAAAGCAAATATTTGATAGAAGTTTGATAGCAGATTTTTAGCATTTCCATCTGCTAGAAGTACTTTACCAAAGTCTTTCAGGTCTCACAGAATAAGTCTCGACACATATTTTGACAATTCAGAATTTTTTTTTTTTTCCTGCATTTGTGTTTTTAAATCTCTCCATAAACATGCCCCCATCTAAGCTCCGCCCACCAGAATTCAATGCAGTGAAAAGGGCCAATATCCTAAACACAGCTGATTCACATGACCTTCTTTTATACAGCTACAACATGAATAGTTCAGTTAAGGTACTTCAGTCAAATCATTATTGAAAAAATATTCTTTGAGTCACTTTACAAGACCTCCAACGCCACACGAAAACACCATCTTCCAACACACCCACGGCCGCAGCATTGGCAGTGACATTGGCTGAGCACAAATACCCAAGGTGCATCTGCGGACAGTACAACTCATCTTCATCCCTCGGTTAACCCAGATGTATGGAGGTCAGCCGCGCCGCCGGTACAAGGACACGGTGAGTGGAGGTGAGGTGGTGAGGCGTGGCTGTGCGCGCTGCTTCTTCTTCTTCAGACAGTTCGATAAAGAGCTCGTTCTGGACCTGCTGCTTCTGATGGGATGAGTTTATGAGGAAGATGATGAGGAGGTGTTCACCGGAGCAAGTCTCGGCAGCACATTACACTTGTCGCTGGCCTTACCCGGGACGCCGCGCATTATGTTCTCGTTCAGGTGTGTTACGGAGAGTTTGGGAATTGATAAAATGTCTCTCAAAATAGCTTAGATTGAACATGAGTGCTATTTTGTATTACCGAAATGGAAAAATGAGCAGACTTTTTTTGGGTGGAAATAGGAGGGATTATTTGACATTAGACATGAACAATAAAACTCTTACTGCTTTTGCTGTGTTGCTCATAGAATCCTATTGAATTCACAACTTGTCCCACTTAAAACATATTTAGGTGATCATCTTTAGCATAATATTTAGGTGATATTCATTTTATTATGTCTGTGCAGAAAGTCTGTTGCAATAGAAAAGTACACATTACGCCCTTTTTTTGGAACTTATGAAATGGATGTGTAGAATCTTGAAATAAATTATATAAAATGTATTTTTAATATTGCCAAAATTGGTAGAAGCCTTACACAATAATTAATGACATGTATACTATACTGTAATTAATTATTAACCTTAACTACTAAAGAAATACCAGGACTTACCAGTAGCTTCCATTTATAATAGGACCCGGTATAAATGGTAGCTAATTATTAAGGACTACAGTTAAGTAACAGTATGTTACACTTTATAATACAACCATTATAAGTGTTAGTTAACTGTTAATAAATATGCTACAGATGATAATATAATTCACAATTAGTATTAGTTAACTGTTAATGATTACAGTAACTACCAGTTAAATATCTGCATGTTACACTTTAATACTGACCCTTATTAGTCTTATCTGTTAATAAATTAATAGATAAGACTAATAAGTACCAGTCAAGTACCAGTATGTTGCGTTTTATAATATGACCTACTATTAGTGTTAGTTAACTGTTAGTGACTAAAGTAACTACCAGTTAAGTACCTAGTATGTTACAGTTTATGATTTTATTCACTATTAGTGCAAGTTAGCTGTTAATTACTAAAGTATTTACAAGTCAAGTACCAATATGGTGCACTTTATATGACCTACTTTCAGTGTTAACTGTTATTGTATACAGTAAACTTACAGTTAAGTATGTTACATGTATTAGTGTAAGTTAACTGTTATTAGTATTGTAGCTACCAGTGAAGTACCAGTAAGTTAACACTTTTCAGTGTTTCAGTGGCCATACCTGCTTGTCATCTGATCCCATCAGATCTCAGAAGCTAAGCAAGCTAGGGCCTGATTAGTGTTTGGATGGGAGACCGCTGGAACTCCAGGTGCCTGGGACGACAGGAGTAGATTGTCGTTGTGTCCTTTGGCAAGACACTTAACCCACATTGCCTCAGTGTCTGCGGACACTGGGTGAGTGGATCCCTGATTGTAAAGCGCTTTTAGTTCCTTGTAAGGTGGAAAAGCGCTATACAAATAGAGACCATTTACCATTTAACACTATAGCCTAGCAACAACACCTGGAGATGGGTCCCCGAGCGCTGCACTGCGGCGATCACTGCTCCTGAGGAGATGCCCCAGAGGCATTGAAGGATGGGTCAAATGCAGAGGACAAATTTCCCTACGGGGACAATAAAGTGTACCTTAACCTTAACCTTAACCTTAACCTTAACCTTAATATGACCCTCTATCAGTGTTAGTTAACTGTTAATGACTAAAGTAACTACCAGTTAAGTACCTAGTATGTTATAGTTTATGATTCACTAATATTATTAGTTAACACTTAATAACTGCAGGAACTACGTCTCAGTATGCTACAATTTCTAATACAATGCACTTTCAGTGTAAGTAAACTGTTAATGACTAAAATAATTACTAGTTAAGTACCAGTATGTTGCACTTTATAATACAACCTACTATCTATGTTAGTGCATGTTATGATGAAAGCAACTACCACTTAATTATTGATGTGTAATACTTTATAATACAACCCGCTTTCAGTTAGTTAACTGGCAATGAATACAGTTTTTCCACTTTTACTGCTAATTGGCTAGTGCTCCATACATGAGTTCACAAAGTGTGAAAATAACAAAGAAAAATATCTCAATGCGTTTGATTGTCCAGTGTTTTATTTTATTTCTTATGTAAAGTATCAGTAAGCAAACAAATAAGTAAAGTATCAATATTAATGTACCACCATTTTTTTTTCTTTTTTTTGTGTTTCATGCTCGGAAGAGCGAGTTGCGGCGCGCTAAAAGTGCAGCAGTCCGGGGGCTCACTCCAAACATATTTTCGTTGTACTCTGTGACAATGAATAAATCTTTCTGTTCTGATTTGTTCATAAGCACTATTATCAATAGTATCAATAAATGTACCAGTACATCATGCACCATTATAGTTACCATAAAGTACTACTGATAATACCACAAGAACTTCAACCAAGTTCTGCCATATCTGTTAACTAATGGGACGTATTGAAAAGTGCTACAGAAGAATCTGGTAGAAACTTGTAGCAAGCCCACAACAAACTGAACAATAATTTGAGTATAGTTTTGCCTCATTTTTATCTCAAACCAAACCCAGCAGCATGTACGATACGCCAACCCCAACATCGTGCTGTATTCTATAAAACTCTATTTTGTCATTGACCTGAACTGAATTCGGTTGCATGATCTGTCCTCTGTGTTTGTCCAAAAGCACGCTGCTGCTACTGCTGCTTTCTTCTATTATGGATATTGAGTGACAAAAATAAAGCAATTTATATTCCTCTCTCTCAGTCTGCATCACCAGAATAGTCCGCTATTAAATCTGCAGCTTTGGAGTGGGCCAGTGAATGGACGATTTAAAGTTTAAAAGCAGAATGTGCTTTGTTGAAAGTCATCCGTGTCCATTTAGCCACTCCACGGTAATACCTAGAGGAAATGCATTATTCTCAGGCTGAAAATGGCCTTGTTGTTGGAGAAAAGCCCTCTGTTGGAATGAATGAGTCTATTTTTATCAAGCTGGATGTGCAGGGGAGTGTGTGTTTGAGCCCAGAGTATTGTCCAAGGGCTTCTGATCAGTATGCCCCGCGTTGCCGCACCACTCCATCACGCCGCAAATCCCTCAGTGGGCTGGAGCTTGTACATTTACGGGGCCGAGTTCAGCCCTGGATCCCACCTGTCAGGACCCGGCTCTAAACGTGTCCATCTCCGTCCATTTGGCAAGCGCGCCGGACCGCTGCCTCCTCCTCCCCGTACAAGGCTCTTTGTTGTCTGTGATCACAGGACTATTAATGTTTCATTGTGGAGCTAATACTTTTCACCGGGAGGAAGAGTGGCCGGTTTGGATGCAATTACTCTGCTGCCGGTGGACTTCTCTGAACAGTCTTACGTCGATGTTACATAACAGTATAATGCTTTTGAAAGATACCAGTTGTAAAATTACTCAAATCATTACAGTGGATCATTTACTTTTGCATGAAAATAGGTTCCATTCATGTGACATTACAGCATTTTACTAGCCAATGTTGTATCAATAGGAGCTAAAGTGAAGTGTGTTTAAAGAAACTACAATTTCTTTACAAAAAAGAAAGGGAAAAAAAAATCCCCTGGCACAGATATATTGTTAGTGTATCAAGTTTGTTCACCATACTGCACTAAGTTTGTATTGTCGTCGTTGTTAGCATGGTGGCTAACTCCTGTTAGCGTACTGACGTGTCACTCCTATCAGCTGTGAAAAAAACTTGAAACACGTCATAATGAACAATTCAGAGGCTTAGAATGCATTAGGTAAGTGAGCAAAAACATTTAGACTAAAATAAAATTAATTAGTTCTGTTTGATTACATTTTTAAAGAATTGTGTGACACTTCTTTTATCCCAGGTGGACATTGCAATTTGTTGCTGTGTGTGGTTAAGCACAACTAAGGTAGATCGCACACCCAATCAGTTCAAAGTATTTCATTAAACGTCCCACTTTTTTATGTGTGTGCACGTTTAGACCTTTTACAAGGTAAATAGGGAATATCCATGTGTTTATAAAATGTGGTGTTTGTGTCTCAAAGCTAATACTAATGCTAATGCTAATGTTAATGCAAACCTAAAACTAGGAAATTGTCAACGTTATATTTAAAGTTTTATTTGTTGGTTTTGTGTCAAAAATACCCACTTTTATAAATGAAGATTCCCTGCTAAAGTATTGACCTTGTATGTGTCTGATGGTGTGTAAGGTCTGAACACTGATTATCAGCTGACATTCACTTTCTGCTTGTTATTCATTCATTCAGTCATTTTCTACCGCTTAATCCCGTTAGGGGTCGCGGGTGACTGGAGCCTATCCCAGTGACTTTGGGCCTTAGGCGGGGAAACACCCTGGACAGTGGCCAACTTGCCGCAGAGTTAGACAGACAACCATTCATTCTCTCATTCACTCACTAAGGGAAATTTACAGTGATGCCCAATTAACCTAAACATGCATGTTTTTGGAGGTGGGAGGAAACCGGAGTACCCGGAGAAAACCCACGGTGACACGGGGAGAACATACAAACTCCACCCAGAGAGATCGTGAGATGTTGATGTGGTCCGACCCGGGAGTCGAACCCACGACCTCCTTATTGGGAAGCCAGAGCTCTAACCACTCTGCTACCGTGCACCTCTTTCACCATTTCTGCTTGTTATCTAAAACTAAATTTTCTATAGGGAATGAATGGAAAAAAAGAAAATAGGCACAGTTTTGAGGCAAACCAGAAGTAGCCTAGTTGCAGGATGAAAAGGGCTTACATGCAATGCATGGATCTTTAAATTTAATCTACAAATACAGTCATTCCTAATGGTCCAACTCAGTAGTCTGATACATTAGTCGGTTTCATTTCACTTAGTGGAAAACGTACAACATTGCATCACTAGGTTTTGTTTGCTTCATGGTAAGTGGGGACTTTTATATTTTAACAATTGCTACTTTTTGGTCATTTATAATCCAGGAAGTAGAACATGCAAAGCAACACTATCATATTGCAAGATAATATTTGACACAAGGTTAAAGAGAAAAATACATACAGTCTGTTATCTCAACTGGGGTTGTTCTGGCCATCACATTGATTGGACGACCACAATTTCTGCTTTTGGGGAACTGTCTGCAGTCTGCAATACCTGACCTAGTAGCTGGATTAAAATGAAATTGAGTGGAGGCACTAGGTGGCACCGGCCTGGCTAACAACTCAGCATTAAGCATGAGAGCCAATAGAAAATGTCTAAGCGCTACATTTGGCTCCGAGGACACAGTTTAGGCATCCGAATAAATAGCAGTTCGAAGTTTATTACACAGCTTAGCCTAATTCAAGGAAAATGTTTTTTGGCAAATGCTTATATCTACTTTGACATGTAGAAAATGTTGACATATCGATGTCTTAGAAACAACGACTAATTTTTGTGTTGTAGATTGATGGGCATATAAGTATGTTTTACTTTTGCCTAAACCTTTTTGATCTGAATGATGTTGTGAAATTTAAATTTTGTCTAATTTTGTCAAAAATATAAATTTACAATGATCAAGCATCTGTCAACAAATACATCTTTGATTTAACTATCAAGCTGTCTAGAAAAATATGTTGACATTGACAATATGCTTATGTCAATGTCACAAATGTTCTTCTGAAATTTTTCTCAACAAGACAAAACAACATCCGTTTTGCGAATCAGTCAGATTCACACCTATTCCTCTCTTTCTGCCGGTAAATGCTGCTGGTTTCATTTGGAGTTTGTGACAGCGAGACGCCCTCCCGCGCTCAGGTCAATTATGCAGCGCGGCTCTAAAGGTCAGTGCTGGGACGGTCCCAGATTGGGATCAGGACTGGGGGAAGGTAAGCCTCTCGGTGGGACTCTGCGCTCTGACGGTCCATCTGATAAACCGGATATTTATATGAAAATGCCACAAGGCTCCAGGAGATCATCGCCTGAGCAAGACTGGACCCACGCCACTGTCAAAGAACCGGGGCATTCACATAATAAGCTCAAGGGAGGTTGGAGTTGTTGTCCCCCTTAAGTCCTTTATATTCTTTTCATTTCAAGTCAGAAGAAATTTCAGATGCAAAATGAAAGTGAATCTATTACGAAAATAGATTACTTAGGCTTTGCAGTTACAGTATGCACAAGATAAAAACCATCTGTAATAATTTTGACGTAAAAATACAACCACGCTCACACCAGATTGATATGTGTAACACTCTGAATTGAGTTGATTTCTGACACACTGAAAAACCTTTGTAAAAATCATCGTCATGGTCAGTATTTGAAGCTCACTGGTCGAACGGTTACAACAAGGGAGTCGCAGACAAATCACATCATCAAGTGCAAGGACTTCCAAACGCATTTTATCAAGGAGTTCCAATTTGGGTCACACAATGAATCCAAATGAATCCATCTAGAACAAGTTAAATAAAGTCACAAGACATTTTTCAGGCAATAGTTTGCCACACAAGGCTATTATTAGATTAATAAAAAGCATATCTTTCAAAGGTGTTTTTAAACACTTTGCTGTTTTGGTATGAGGGCCAACAAAAACTACTCTGAGGGCCACATTTGGCGATTGGACATGCCTGATTTCTGCCTGATTGACAGTTCCCCAAAAGCAGAAAGTCCAAGCAGGTGTTGGCCAGAACCAACCCCATCAGACTGTAGGCCCAACTGTGAAGGGATCCAACCCCAATTATGACGGTTTTCACACAAAAAAAAGAAACTGACTGATGCATCAGGCTATCTTTCCTGTTTTTAAATGTCAAAATAGTGATTTTTGGTAAAAAAGGCGAGGCGTTTTTCCAGTTTCATGGCCCCAGTCTGCCGGAGGACCTCAGGGCTGCAGGCAACATTCAGGTTTTTAAGAGCAGGCTCAAGACCCATATTTTTAGCTTAGCTTTTGGTTAGTGTTTATTATTTTAGTTTTACCTAATTATTCATTTAGGCTTGACCATAAATTATGTCCCATGTTTTTTTTTTATGTATTTATTTACCTATTTATCTTTAACCTATTTTAACACTTTTAGGTCCCCAAGTGTTTCCTCTGAGGAGCCTCTGCCCCAAGAGCTGTGGTCGGCTGTGGCTGTTGGACTCTGGCTCATGGGCCCTGGAGGTTTGGTCTTGACATCATCTGTTCTCTGGGCCTCAGGCTGGTGTCCTGTGGCTGCAGGTGACTCTGCCCCTGGTGCAGACGACTCCTCTGATGATGCTGCCTTCGGTCCATCTGTACTCAGCCAATGTATGTATGCAAACATAGTCTAGTGAGTGTGTGTGGGAAGGAAAGGTGGGGGTATGTGTATGTAATGTGCAGTTGTCTGTGACGAGGGGTGTGGGGTTGTTTTTATTGCACTTTGTGCTATTATATGTATGAAAAGTGATTTATAAATAAAGTTTGAGTGGACTTGATTTGAAATACATCCATCAGAGCTTACATGTGTGCTTAGCCCAATCCTAAACTTAGCCAAATTAACAATAAAATGTTCCTGCTTTTTAATATGATGCAAAAATAAGTGAAGAAAATACATCTCAATAGGTTGACCAATTTGACAAGACACCGTCTCACAGTGGCCAGATGGACTCTGTAGATTTTGTGAAAATATTGCGAAAATTCATCTGGTTGAGCCAGATTACTAGAAATTACAAAAACAAAATAAAACCTTGCCATTGGACAGATGTGGGCAATTATTTTTTCCCCTGGGCTATAGTCAAAACTGGAAAGTGTTGGAGTGCCAGACCATGGTCATTGAAGAAACAAATTTGCACTATTGCAAGTGCATTGTCATAGGCTTTTTAATCTACCATTTTTGTTATAACATTATTTCAACAAGCAATGATACATGCTCCATAGTCAAATCATTTCAACCACATTGTGGATTGAGCTAAGAAACTATTGTGTAGATTGCACATAAAATTCCTATGCAACATTTTTGTTGGCCACAAAATGACTTTAAGCACACATGGGTAAGCTTCATCAATCAAACTGAGATGAAAGCACAATTATTCTTTTAAGTTCCACAGTTAAATAATCCACCGCTGTTCTTTTGTGCATTCTATTGGCAACGTACAAAACCAGACAGATGGATTTTCATAATGAAGAAAAATACATTCATACAAGATTTTCTTTTCAAACGTTTTCCATGACAAGAAAATTGTTACGTGACACAGTAGGAATGTCTTAAATATGCTTAAATGAAAAACTTTTTTAATAGAAAATGAGAAAAGAGGTAACGTATCCAGCTGATTGCCCTGAGATGCAACCAGAGCTGGTGAAGGTATTTTTAGTGAACCTCAATTATCATTTGAGGAGTGTTGAATTTGTCCCGCTGCGACACGCACCTGTCAGGACGCAGATAGAGAGCTCACAGGTCGCCTCCTCTCACCGGGCCGCTCTTTAAATACTTGTTAAATGATGTCTTCCCGGGACCTCTCTCATTATGCCCCGCAGAGTCTGGTCTAATCCGCCTCCGTTTCCGTGACGACCCATCCGTCTGTCCCGCGGTGACAGGGGGGCGGACTCTCCTCATTCCAACGGGACAGCTCTATCGCTCAGGACCCAGCGTTCACAAAGCAGGTCTGCGGTGAATCAGGATGTCCTTCACCTGGGGAGGAGCGTGTCATGTCTGTGTGTGTGTGATTTAGAACATGTTACAGGAAGAGCCCGCCGGCGTGTCGTCTCCTCCGACCAGGCGCCGTGATGGAGCTGTCTATAGCATCGCCTCTGTGGGTTTCAATGTATGAGTAAGGGTTTGTGTATCTGCTGTCTGTGATAAAACATACAACAGAGGCATTGCTCACTTAAAGGGTGTGGAGATCTTAAACAAAATCAACTGTGCCTCTGTTTGATTTAAGACTAATCTACAAGACTGGTAGAACATTATCAATGATGGGACTTTCGACTTTTTGAAAGGATTCAAATCAGCATTAGGCGTTCACCTAAAAATTCGACTTTTTTGTTTGTAAATAAATTGGATAGGATTGGATTCAACCAAAATTCGTGGTTAATTTACGTCTTTGCTTTTCGCAACATATTGACGTAAAAAAGATCTGAAAACGTGCTTATTGTAGGTTTGTGACATTTTGTTGTATATCTACACTTTCTTTGTAAACTATCTTGCTTATATGTACCTACAATGCACCAGAGAAAAAAATGCTCCTTGTATGCTAAGGCTTAAATGATATGTGATTTATTGCAACACAAACTTATATTCATGGTTGAATGTGTCTAAATCTTAATCAGTCATGTCACAGCCGCTTTGAAATTTACTTTTTTCAATATACACAAAGCGACAGAAAAAAATAATTGTAGGTTAAATAGAATTTTTTTTACAATAGATAAAACAGATGTATTTTCCCTATTTTAGACCAACACATTGTTTTACATTAGGCAATTTATGTCTAATCTTATGTTTCATTTCATAATTAATTGCACTTTTATTCAAGTTTCACTTGGTGTAAGTGTTTTCAAGTTGGGCCCCAGCACAGTCCCTCCCCTTGTGAGCTCCGCCTCTGTTCCCTCTTCACATTCACTGAAGCTGTAACAGCTAATAAGCTGCATCATCGTGATGAACTTTATGGACAGAAATACTAAAGTTTTTTTTGGACAAATAACGTATTTAGCAGAAATGTGCTTAAATCTGCCATAATTCGCCGTGGTATTTTTTTGCCATTAAATTTGTAGACATATTAGTTCATCAACTATTTGTGTTCGTAGTTCAGTCAGTACTTGTCCTACTGATGGTAAATAAAGATTGGCTAACAGCTTATGAAATGTAGAACTTTCTTGAGCGCAGTGTCTTTGTCGTGTCACAAGAACAGAAGAGTAGGGCTGATCACTTCTGTCAAACAGGGAACATTTACAGCGCAAACCAGAGGGTGAAGCCACCAGGCATGATGATTGACATTAACTATAAAAACTATCAGCGCTCAGATGGTGGAGCCCTCCACAGATGCTGGGCGCTACGCAACTTGCGAAGTCTGCGTATAGGAAGATCTGGCTCTGGATCCGACCTGGGAGTCAAAAGACCACTGCTACACATGCACACATTTACTTAATGCAGTGCATCAACAAAGTCTTCAGAGAAAATGTAGATAAACAACAATATATCAAAAAAGTACAAAAAGCTAATTATCACCTAAGTTTAACGAGTATGTTTAGGCCTAAAGTCACTAAACTGGGTTTAGAACTGGGGCTTGGGGTTGGTTAAGATCTACTCGTTACATTTTACGTTTTAGCTTTACATAACATATTGATGTAAGAAGGTGTGAAAACGTGCTTATTGTATATTTTTGTCATTTTGTTGTATAGCTACTGTACGTTTTCTTTGGAGACTGTACACTTGTGTAACTATCGGGGCACGCAGAGGAAGAATAGTCTTTACACCTGTAAAAACAAAGGGGGATCCAAATAAATGAATAAAAGTAACATTTGTTTCCACAATGAACGAAAAGAGGAAATGAATCCTTCACCACCGTGATTTGATTCTCATCATTCACAGTGAGGAGTTGTTCAAGAGAATCAGAACTTGCGCAAATGTCACATCACTAGTCAGTGATTGGAGATGACCAGAGAGAGTGTGTGCACACAAGATATACAACATCATATAACCATATTTACATCTATGTCTATAACAAAGAGAAAAAAACAAAGGATTACATATGTATTTGTGTAGGTGTAGAAATAAGGAATTTGCTCAGTATCCAGTATAATCTTCAACGATCTAATGCACCTTGTATAATATTTATTCACACCACACCAGCTCTCAGCACCGATAAAATCCAGAGGTGAAAAACAGTTTGTGGCCCGACTTTGAGCCAATGAAATTATGCAAACACAGAAGCCGGAGCTAACCTTAGTTTTCCTCAGCCCATTGTGCGGCGGGCCCCACCAGGCACATCTGATTTCAATAATGACTGGAGATGTTGTTTGTGGTGTAAGAATACTGTCAAGGCTGAATAAACAGCACAGATTACCATGTAAACACTCTGATGTGCTCTTAAGGGGATGAAGACGCGCTCAAAGAGGATAGTAACAAACTGCAAAAAGGGAAGAAGGCATTTTCAAAAGCCCCGTGTACCAAAATAACACAGGCAGAACAATAGTCCGTGTGCTTTAATGGAGTCAATCACGGCTCGCAGAAAGGCTTACATTATTTATCTTGTATGTGGGGCTCGTATCCACAAAAGAGAAGCGCGGCCTGGTCTGTGGAGAGCGGCTCGTCACAGTTTGAGGAGGTATATGGTCCTACGAGTTCAGCAAGTCAGCGGTTCATTGACATATGAGAAAAAACAGAACCTTATACAGTACTTTTTGTATCGCCTCAAGACAATACATTAGGATGAGTGCAGATGAACAGTTGAGAAAGCATCATCAGAGGAGCGTGAGTCTGTTTGTCAGAGCTACACTAAAGGGCCAAACACACCACACAAGGATTTCGGAGCATAACGGCAAACAAAATGCAAGCTGGTTTCACTTACGCGCCTACTTCTGTGGGTCAGATCTTGCTCACAGCACGCCAAAGTGTCAAGCAGTCCCTAAGGGCAGCCAAAGCCGCTCGGCAACCCAAAAAACGTCCAAGCGTTTTTTTCCCGCTTGGGGTTTGCGCAGTGAAGTGGTTTTCAGTCAAATTGCATAGACTATATATCTGTATTGATGCATTTTAAAGACTTCAGCAGCTCTACAGCTCATCACACACTGACGAAACATCAAGAGGAGAAACTGGCTCGGACTGACGGTGATTTTATACTTCTTTTTTTCCTTTCAAAAACTCACGCGTCTGACCAGACTATCCCAGAGAGATGGTGAAGACAAATATACAGTCTGAGACCAACTTTAGCTTTAATGTAGTTGTATGAGCTGTGCTCAACTGTTGACTTTCTCGTAGGGAGACACAGAGGCAGCAGCTGCAGTCGCTTCTCTCCCCTCGCTCCTGGTGTGTTATCACTACGCTTTCCACCAAGCAACTCCAACCCCTTTTATGCGGTTTGTTTACGGCGTAAGGATTATACTTTTATGTTGTCTACTGGTTTGTAACAAATAACAAACATTTAACTAAGTTTGACTTTTAAACTCTAAATGTGTACTTAAAATACATAAATTAGGTGGTCGTGGAATAAATGTTTGGGGAGATTAATCCAATAGATGAGTATTATAATTGAAGTGCTACTTTACAAATTGTGAAAAGTTCATGTATGTATTGTTTCACATTTTTAAATCAGACACAAAAACATAGCAATAACATTTTTAACATTAAGATTTCCCAGGAACATGTAGGTTGAGCCATAAAACTTTGTCATTATTTTAAGCAGGAGAGATGAAACCAATCAAGTCAATTTCGCCAATATGTTTTTGCTATGTATGGTAGTGGAGGTCCAGCATTTGCTGCATCAAAGCAGTTTGAGGACAGTAACTGCCCTTAGAACCTCTGTGTCCTGGACATCACAGTCCAAGAGGAAGCCAAGTGAACTCTGGAGACACAACAGGAAAGCTCTTTTCAAGCTTTAACATTACTTCACTCTGGTGTTTTAGCTTGATGAGCTAGTCCATTTCCTCCAAGTATTTCCTCCAGAGGACTTTCTGTTGCTTTTGGCATAAAGCAGGCCTATTCAAATATAAAAGAAGATATTTACATTTTTTTACTATAGTCCTAGCATAAACCTGAGTTTAGTTTAAACTTGACTTGGTTCTTGTCTAGATTTAGTTTCTTTTTGTTTGTGAGACCACAAATTCAGTTGATGTGATACTTTCTGTGCACTTATCCAGCCCAGTGACCACAGACTTTTGTAAAACCCGACCCTCTATAAAAATAGAGTTCAACAGCCTTGATATAAAGTCTGTAGCAAAGTGGTTCTTCAAATTAGGGTCCAGACATCCCTGAAGGTCCATGAACCATGAGTTGGAGGACCCCCAAAATTTTGTTTTAACTGATTATAACTTGAATATTGAAGCTCCTTGTGAAATAGAATGTCAAAAATGCAATGCTTTAGATGTAAACAACAATAAGAAATAAACTTTTCATTCAAACTTGGTTGTAGACATGATTTGTTCTTATGAATTGTGCACGCTATTTGTGTGTCATTTGGCAATATACAGCTTTTACTCATCTTTCTAGCATGGGTAAGTTATGAACACAGACAAGCCCTGGTAATCAAAGATGGCGGACACTGTGCGTCAATGGCTTTTGCTCACTGGCGTTCGTAGCCAGCATGGCCGTTAGCTTTAGCCTTTTGTTAGGTGGTCTACACGCTATGGAACATGCGCAGTTGTGTTTCAACCATAATTCTTTGCACGAGGACCGTTCTGACCACCTTCTGAACCGAAAAAAAAGTTTATGACGTGAATCTAGTTAAGAATTGCCATAAAATCCGTCGCTCTAGAGAAAAAAAAAATGCTTTCTAGCCTGTGCACTGCAAAAAACGCCTTTCAAAAAACAAGAACATTTGCCTATTTTGATAATATTCTGCCAGTGCAGCAAGAAAATTCAACTCATTTGTTTAAATGGCAGCATTGTTTCTACCAGTCTGTTCCAGAGAAGTGATTTCTACAGCGACAGCACTGATTAATGTGTACAAAAAAAACTTAAATTGACTAATGCAATGTTTGTAGTTTAAAAAACACAATGCAAAGTGATTTAACTTGGTTCGAACGTTAATAAAATTGTTATTGATTTGAAAATTCCACCTATGCTTCTGTAAAACCACTTAAAACTCTGAGAAAGAATGACTAGAATTCCTCTTCCACACAATCTCCATTTCAACCCAGACATAATCCAAACGTCCCTTCCATCACTGCACAGTTTGTAGCACAGTCTGTCGCCTGGTTCCCTTAAATAACCTGCCGCGGTGAAAACATCTGGGCCGCTTTAGAGAACGCTCCTCACCGACCTTCTCCCGAACACAAACCGCTTTAAACGCCTCGCCGCTGAGTCCTGTGTGATCCTGATCGATCCGGAGTGCGCTTCCTTCAGAGCCAATGAACCTCAGCTCACGGGGTTAAAGGAGGCGGGGACAGGGAGGGCAGCAAGGGAACGCGCCCGGAATCTGGGATGAGGGCGGAAAAACAGAGGCTGAGAGCGAAATCAGGAAGCACACAAAAAGGCTGGTCTGAAGAGAAACAGGAAAAGAGAATAAGTGTATTTACTTGTACGTGACGGCTGTTGCGTCTATGGTCGCTTTCAGACAGGAAGTGGTGGCCCATAATGCTTTGCGCGCAATTCAATGGGCACTTGCTTGGTTGCTGTTTTTTATTGTGTGTGACTGTGAGTGAAAATAAGGCCTGACTCTTGTGTTCTATTCAACCGGCCTAATATTTACCTAAGGACCTCTTGTAAATTGTAATATTTTCAGACGTCAACTGAGTTTTTTCTCCTGTATGAATCGCCCATGTCTGTAAAAATGTCTATAAAGTTTCCTCCCCAATTTTACCTCCAGGAATTCTCCAAATTCGGACGTCTTCATGTAATTCTAAAGCCGTGCAAATGTCTGTGTTTTCAATTCGTGAACGGTTTATAAATGAATTAATACTGACTCTGCAGTTTATCTTCAGATTAAAACTAAATTATTATTACTATTCACCACGGTTTATTTTTCATGTTGTTTTCTATGATTAAAAAGCTAAAGCTCAAAACTATCCGTCACCTTGAAGTACAACCACCCCATTGTCGTAGTAACAAAAGGTTGTTAAGATGGATATTTGGGGAAAAGTTTGGACAAACCTTGCAAAGTTTGGATGATTGAACTTTATCACCGTAAATGGATTAAAAGAGAGAGTCTTCGGCTGTTTCGTAATGTTGTGGATGTGTTTCTGATAAACGGACTCAACAACGTGACGAGGTGTCATGTTTACACTGCCGCAGCTCAGGTCAGATGATTCAAACAAACCGGAAACACAAGAAACGCTCATTTCATGAATGAATTAGAAGGTTGTTGCCATAAATAATCTGATTGTCGCCATTTCTGGAAAGTCTGTAAAAAATAGAAAATTACAGACATCTAAAAATGCCTGTGGAGTAATGTATTACTTTAAGACGCTCCTCGGTAAATATATGCCGTGCAACTAGGACATTATTGGAATTAGCAGAGCAGTGGATTGACATTGACTGTGTTTCTGAAAATAAACAAATACGTTTTCTTCTAATCTGGAGCATTTAAGACCAATAAATGCATCTTTTGCAAAAGGTATGTGTCAATATTTTCACAACGAGATTCATATTGTGTTCCAGTGGTTTCTTCATCGAAATGGAAAACTACATTTTATTTGGTGAGTCAGCGTCGACAGATTTTGATTGGTCCCAGTTAAAAAAGTGTTAAAAATCCTGTTGTCACTTTAAACTCTTTCTCTGCCAATAACGTCTCTTTCCGTCACAGACCTTTTATAATATACGAGGCGATGTCATTCTCTCTCATGCTGACTTTGTCTACAGTCAAATACATGATGCAGTTTCACAGATTCACAAGCTGAAGGGGGTGTAGTGTGAGCACAAGGAAGTCGTAGAACCGAGAATGACGTGCTCTTTTGTTGACAATAAGGCAGAGCAGTCGGCTTTGTTTACATGATCAGCTGATTCTAGGGTCAGCTTTCTTTTCAAACGGATTACAGGAAAAACATCTTGGACTAAGAACTTGTCGAAAGTTTAGAGCAGATATTTGATCTTTAAAATGAAGAAAAGACGATCCTACTGGACTAGGACTCGGAGGAAAATGGCACATGCAGCGAGTCTAGAAACTTCCTCTTCCAAAAGTAAAACTACAGTATTTTTTTTTCATGTTTGGAGGGTTAAATATAATCTATGCCCCGTGAAAGAGGCTGAATCTATAGAATCTGCATCAGAAAGTAGAAAAGTGCTGCTGCCTTCTCGTCTGTAACGTAGCTTTTGTTGGTTTAAAGATAAAAAAGACACTCATTGTTTTAATCATGTAAACTATATACATTTTTTATCCTAATGATATTATTTAATTGAGGTAGCTCATATTCTTTCATAGAACAGAGGAAAACAACACTGGCATGAAGTTTGTATTAGAAAAAGACTCAAAAGTCTGCAGCCCGCTGAAATCTAATGAAAACAAGGAATTTCAAATGCTGTTAAAAAGAACAGATTCCTTTTGAATAATATTTTATTTTTTAAATCAAAGTAAAAACTTGTAGATCTCATTTGATGTACAACAGTTCATTATGACAGGTTTTTCAGGGGCTGTGAATATTGTTTAAAAATAGCAAAAAGGCCTGGCAGAGAAGAAGGGTCAAAGCGAGAACAGGACTGACAGTGAAAGAGTTAAGCTCGTGTCCCTTCTAACCCTTGTGTCTGTAAACACATACTTCACTTGACTTTTGAGAAAACTCAGTTGCTACAATACGAACTCCTGAACCAGCGCGATGGACATTTCACATTTAAAAGGTGAGCTATAGTTCACTTTCCATTCGGCGACCATTGCGGTCACGATCTCCGAGCTGCAGGCACCAGAAAAATCCATATTTTGTTTCTGTTTTGTGTTTGCGTGCCGCTCCGTCTCCAGACAGAAAGCGCCGCGCTACTATAAATAAAAGTAATTGCGAAAAAAGAAAAGAGAGAACTCCATTTGGCTCATAAAAAATGAACGCAGTCGACAACAAAAGCCCAGGTTCGAGTTTAGAACAATGCCTTTCCAATCCACTGACCTGTGCACAGCTTTCTCTTTTTATAGATGCTAATGGAAGAGCCACCCATGCAATCTCCTTCCGCTAACTCCGCTGCATCTCCCCTGGGCAGTGTCGAAAGGAAGATAGATTTGGCACAAAGGTTGCATCAAAACTCATTCAGAGGAGCGCCAAGACGAGTCAACTTTAGCTTAGCAATTTGGGCTATCATCATAATCAATCATGCTCGCTGCTCTCGAGGCAAATGAGACCTTTCGCGGCGTGATCAGAGCTATTTGTCAAGGACACGAAGGGGATGAATGCCGCCGCTGATGAGGACCGGTCAAAGCGATGCCGGAATTGGAGCAGGCGATGTTCGGAGGATGGAGATGGAGAGGTACACAAGACGCTTTTCTCGACTAAGTTCGCCAAAGTTCGGTCGTTGAAAGTTTGGGGGGATCGTAAATAGTTAATTAGCTCGGATAGAGAGAGAGATAGAGAGGTTGTGTTGTGTGAGGGTTTTGTCAAGTCTGTGCTCATGCTGGAGAGTTGGATAAAGTTTTTCAACAACAGTTTGCTCATGCTTAAAGGTGCACTGTGTAACGACCTGGAGGAGAAAAGTCAAAACACAATTCAGTAGAAATATAAAGTTGAAGTTACACAGGGTAAAAGGTTGAAAAAGGGTTGAAAAGGTTTCAGCCTGCTGGGGCTTCATAAGGGTGAGTTAAAGAAATAAAAGGGCTGCCAAAGTTGCACCAACATCACATCTTCAGGTGGGTGTGCCATGATGGGGGGCAGAAGTGCGTGTACGCAGCATTACAGGGAGCGCAGGGAGCGGTAAAGAAAGCAATGGATGCTTTTAGTGCATGTTCAGTACATTTGTCTGTGGAAGTAGGACGTCCTTTATACGCACAAAGCAGGTATTTGGAAAAGTTAATGAATTTTGCCTGACTCTACTTCTCATGATTTGTACCATTCTGTGGTAAACAGGGTTTTGTCTCACACTGGGGCAGATTTAAAAGGTTTTTAGTCACTTGGCTTTATATCATGTGAGGCTAGTGTTAGCCACACATGATGCAGGTATTGATTTTTTTTTTTTTTTTTTTAAATGTCATACATTTTTTACTCATTAACATTGACTTACCTTGTTTAAAGTGTTGAATGAAAAATCTGTAACAACTTAGAGGAATTCCAGTTCTTTCGATTTTTTGCTGCCATACAATGGCGACTTCTGTCTTTATCAAAATGTAGACTTACTGCCTCCTGCCTGTTAGTGCAGCGTGTTCCACAATATACAGATATTTTACAATTGAAATCAACAAAAGTAACTTAGAAACAGGCACGTTTTTGGCAAAGTTTTCATAAATGTAATGCACACAGACAGAGCTTTTGCCTCCATCATGGAGAAGTGGGCGTTCCCTCAAAGAGCGTGACAACACGTGCAAAGGGTCTATATGAGCCAGTCATGTGATCAAGTCACCTGACCAGCCCAAAGAGTACATAGTGAGATCATGATAGATAATGAAGAACAACTGTAGATACATATATACAAAAATACTATTTGCAAACATGAGGTGAATCTAGATTACCATTCAACTTTTTTTTTTGCGCTAAAGAATTCAACACAGGCCTGTCTCCACTTCTTATAGATGCCTTAATATGTTTGATTCCAGATATTTTTAACCTATTTGGGCTGCCATGTCCAGTTTCAGCAGAGTGTACAGCCATGCTTTATTGGATATTGCCAGTCTTTATCATTTTATGTTCTAACCCCAAGTATTTAGTGCATTTGACAGAAATGAAAGTGCTTTGTGCTATATATTTTTGCAAGACAATCAATTTTTTTTTTTTGGGAACGCAGAATATTTCTCACAGTTATACCAGTAAACAAAAGTGGAAAACTTAGATTTAAGCATTATTTATCATCTCTTGTAAACTCATCATACATGTAAGCTAACATTTCTTACGTATTGCTCTCATAAAACGCTTTTCTCTAACAGATGACTAAACAAAAACAAAAACTCACTGCTGTCGTGTACATAAACAATTCCCGGCTTTTTCCCTCTCCAGAATATCTCACATTAACAAGCAACAACAACAAATGACTGCGTTTTTATTCGTCTATTAAAATCTATTTCCTCTGCTTCGTGAAAAGGCCTCTTCTTGGCACTCATCTTCTTTCATTTGTTGCAGTTTTAGCCCAGAAGCTGCTGATCCGATACATTCACTTGGCCCGCTGAGTTCTAACGGGACACAGCGGAGATGTTTTGTCTGCTCCGTAATGGCAGACGGGGGACCTGCAGCCGGCTCTAGTCCGATCAGACGCCGTTTTGTTTTTCTTTGGGCCTCTCATGTACACCCAGACACAAACACGGGTTATGCTTATTTATTTATGGAGCTGAAGGGAAGTGGATAATTACGTTGTCAGCCTTTTTCCTCCGCGCGGTGATGGAGCGCATGTGTCGGCTGAGGTAGCGCTGCAGGAATTAGAAATGCTACGCACGCTTCATGTTTGACATCACAAGTTTAAGTCAGTGTAGGAGTTTAGGTCATGAAAAGTTGGTGATGGCAGGAATAGACAGAAAAAGATAAGTTTTGGTAAGTTAAAACATGAAATATTGACTTCTTAAAATTTTTATATATATTTTTGCAAAACAAAACACAAAAAGACATACCAGACATATTACAGACAAAAAAACAACAACATAATTTTGAGAAACATTTGCTAATTCCAACAGATGCATTAGAACATCAGAAGTGGTCATTTAGAAAAACAGAGTTGGAATGTCCAACAACAAACACACAGATGGACAATTGTCCCTGAGGCTCCCCTGTCCTCAGACCCTCCTTCTCAGCAAGGAAAAACACAAAACCCGGTGGGAGAAGAAGAAACCTGGAGGAGAACCACTGTGAAGGAGAGATCCACTCCCATGGACAGACAGGCTGTAGATGTGATGGTGCAGACTATTTCAATGAACCACAGGTTGATCATAAAATTTGTTGAATGACTTCTGTTCTGTCACTGGAAACATTTTTAGTGCTATTGTCAGAGTTGCTGTACCTACCCATTTGGGTTCTAATTGTGCTAAAGGAAGCCTTATTAAACAAAACAAAACAAAAAACAGCTCAAATGCAGCATAAAATACTAAATAATGGGGAGTTCATCATGAGTTCATCATGAGTTCATCAAGGGTTTATCAAGAGTTCATTATAAGCTAGATTTATTTATTTATTTTTTGTATTATTTGGTGAAAGAATTTTATGGTGACTCAAGATGCTCATGCGTGACTTTCAAAATTCATGATGAAAACTGTTTTTGGTTTAAATATCTCATGATCATGTGAATTCCTTGTATTCATAGTAGGTTTAAAAGTCATGGTTAACTAGCATTATTTCCATGTTAGTTCTCTGGATGAATTCATGGTGGATTTCATGATAGTTCTTGATGAGTCACGGCGAACTAATGCATGAATACGTGATGATATTCAATGAATTCATGTCCCCTTATCATAAAACATAACCAAAAACTAATTTACAATCTAAATTACATAAAAAAAAAAAAAACACAAACAAACGCAAAAAAAAAAACAAAAAACAACAAAGCAGAGGAAAACATGAACTACAAACATAATTGACAAATTACAAAACTAACACTAAAAATAGTACTTATGGACTTATATTTGCAAATATGAGTCTCTTTTTCTCCCATCACCCTCAGTCTCTCCTCAAAATTAATTAATTAACAATAATACTAAAATTCAACTAGTAAATAAATAAACTCTTCTTTTCTTTCTAATGTGTTCTCAACCAATTCTATCAACGAAGTCAATTTTATCAAAATATAGGTGCATGCTTATATAAAATGGAAATTAGCATCTTATAATCTGGAATATTTACACTGCGACTGCTTCATTAATATGCACTGTACCTATCAAATAAATAAATTAATATACAGTGTAGTTAACTGATAGCATAGCCAACACTCTAAAACTTCCTTCAAGAGTTGTGAATCTTTTTTTTGTTGTTGTTCAAAAACAGCGAATGTTTCTTCTCAATTTACAGATACAGAAACAACTCTTTGCCAAAAATCAAATGGTTTTGTTTTAATAAGTTACTCATGTACCATTTTGGGTTTTAGTTTACTTATTTTCTCCAATTTTCGGTTATATTAACTTTCAAATCATTCAAATCTTTAGGGATTTCACTTCCTAAAATATTAACAGGCCATCTGTCCACTCCAGAGGTACAATAAAATGTATTTCAAAACCAGTACCTTTTAAACTCCCTATTCTAAGTATCTTACATGTATCATACTTTAATTTTAAACAAGAAACAGTTGAAAAGGTGTCCAAAACTTCTAGCAATGCATGACAGGAAACAGGAAGGATGAGGATTTACAAGGAAGCTATTAACATTTCAAAATAAAAATAGGGTTAGGGTTAGTATTGTGTTACTATGCTTGTCAGATAAGAGTGAGACTTTGACCAAATGTAACAAGTGCAGCAAAGAGAGACATAGGATTCTTCCGCAGTACTGAGAGCTGAATGCAAACACAGGTTATTTTCATCCCGCACCATGTACCGCCCCGAGCTAACAGCGTCCATATGGCCACTGCAGAGCTAGCTCACCTGCTGCTGGATTCACTGTGCATCATTGAGCCTGACAACTGGACTGTATCTGACCCGAAAGAGCGCTAGTCCTAAACTATGACCTCCCTGGACTCACTTGGATTTCAACCCCAAGCATACAACCTGCCATGAGAAGTAACATTAAAGAACAATCTGCACATTTTCATTGCTCCAGTGGTAAAAGATCTCCATGCCCAGTGAAATAGTTCCTTATTATCCTAATTGTCGCTCTCAAAATGCTAGACCTTTGGTGGTTCCTATGGGTCTCTATCCTTGACTATACTTGTTATGAAATTAGCTGCCTGCTCATTTCAAAGAAGCTGACAAAGTCTTAAGACTACAGGCTTATTTAAGCATAGAATGCTTAAATATGCTGCTGTTACTAAGACCTAATCGCTCCATATTACCGAGGACCCAGCGATCTCCCATAGTGCTAGGCGATATGGATAATATTTTATATTTCGATACAGATTAATTTATATCACAATGACAATGTATATACTGTATAGTGTATATCATGATATTTAGTTTGTTAGTAAGTATGTTTTCAGTTTTTTTCTGAAAAGTAAAATATCCATGAATTTTCTTTGGGTTTAACCTACCCCAAGGACCAGACTTAAGCTTATCTATTTTAGTAACTTGAAGCCTAAACTTACCTGTTAGTTTAGGCTTCAACCAAAATTCTTGGTATTTTACGTTTTGGCTTTTCGTAACAAACTGATATAAAAAAGTCGTGAAAACGTGCCTATTGAACGCTTTTGACACTTGGTTGCATATCTATATTTTCTAACCTGGCTGACACCAGATGAATCTGTGTTGAACTACTATTTCACTTCTTCCACAGTATCCGTCTAGATCTTGACTCGCTGAAAGCGTTCGAGAAAAGGTAGGGCGCTTAGTGAAATACTTCAAGATGATTGAGTGTGGGACCTACCTTATTTGAGCTAGCCAATCACAGCAACAACTCGTAATGATGTATCTAATGTTCGCGTGAGATAGAACAAGTACATGTCACACATACTCTCTTCTTTCAGAAAGAAATGTCTCCGTATTTCTGCTTAAACCGCATCAAAAGCAGCAGAAACACGTACATCCACGAGAGCCGCTAGATTTGTTTAGCTTGAATGAGACTCGGCGGCGGTGCCGGTGCGCTAACAACCGTCTTAATACCGCTGGTTCGGACTCCCAAACCAATCGGGCGGCTGGAAGGCCAGATGGTTTATCTTGTGTTTCACAAACATCGCGAGATAAACCATCTGGCTGGACAGGTTATGTATATTTTCTATACTATGCTTTGATAGCTCTCTTTATAAATGTGTGTCTTACCTTCTCATGAAAATAATAAGCATCCTATTGATCTCCAGCACAGATCAGAGCTTCTTCTCTTTCTCAAAAACATGTCCGAATGCTACTCGACCCTGCGCCATTAGTTGTTTTGATAATTTTTCTCTGTGTTGCGAGGGTTTGGAAGCTAGCTGGTAGTATTTACCACTGATTACTTTTTAAATTTTGAATTAAACTTACTTTACAACATTTGTCAGTTGTATAAAATTTATGCAAAATAAATACAAATAATGACAATAAAACAGTGAACAAGGACTATGGCGGGAGAATTCGACCCAAGCCACTTACTTTTATGACCCTGCCTACGCTTATAGATGCAACTTTGGTAAATTTACAAAATATCATGGCCACATCCAGGCCTGTGCTAATGGACGGTAGTTTGATATATCGTAATATTGAGCATTTTAACTTGCACAATGCACCTTTAACTTAAAGTGCCAAAAATGTGCAGGCTTCAAGGATGTTTGCAGCCTACACAAAGCAAAACCACACATGCACAGGGAGAACAAATACACAAAAACTCCAGCCACCAGAGAATGGAACCAAAGACAGGTCTGGCTGTGAGGTCATTGCAACCACTCAACTCAACGTGCTGTCAAACCGTATTCCAAAACAAACACACAAATGTTAATCTCCGTAATAATATCAACAGTTGTTTGCATAACACCAGCCATTATGCAATACCCATAAATACTCGGCTGTGACAATAAAGGCCCAAAAAAAACAAACAAACAGTGCATCGAACAGTTGGATGTTTGCTGAGCAGAATGCGTGTAAAGCCTGCTGCATTATTTATATTAAAGCATAATAATTAACAAACAAATGGAGCCGTCGCAGCAAAGCCGTTTTAATGCCATACTTGATATTTTATAAGCACGCCGTACAAGTCCATAAAGCAGCAGCCCGCGTTTATGAGAGATCATTGTGATTCACGTGGGCTTGTTAAAGAGCAGTAAAGTCTGGGGGAAAGCGGTGAGTGGACGGCAGCTCTCGTAAGTCACGCACTCCTGTTTATTTAGTGCCACGGATGATTGGAAGAGGGTGGCCACTGTATTTAACTTCAGACTTGGTGAAATAATATCATGCCTGACTTAACATCCCACACAGTGAAACCCAGGGTAGGTCGTAAAAAGCATGGAGGGAGGATTTAGCAGTGCACTGTGTAGATTTTGGGGTACTTGTCTCGTTGGATAGTTCTTTGGCTGGAATGTATGTGATATTTAAAACTAAACTATTGTTAGTCCCATAACCTGGATAACACCTGAATCTCAAAAAAGCGTTTTAAATGCCACGACGTATAAATAGCGCTTATGCACCCTTACACAGGAATCCCACATCCTGCATATCCGCTGCGCAGCGCTGCACCACAGAACACAGAAGAGTACAAGTTTATGAAATAAAAGTTTTACATTAAAGCCAAAATAGCTCTTTATTGTGCAGCAGGAGTGCATAAAACGGCCGTGTTTGATGGGATCGCTCTTTAGCTCTCATCACATGAGCTTACCTGTGTTTTCTCTCCCCCACGAGGGCAAAAACATTACGTGAATAAGTCCGATAAAAAGTATTCTCTCGTCAGTGTTTCAGTGACATAAAGTGAAAGTTTACAGCAGACTGAGTTAAACTGGCAAAGCAACTATGCATAAAAAGATTCAATACAAGTACTGTGATCAAAATAAAGTCTGTGCGAAGTGTTTTTACCTTGAAATTCCGGACGTACAGTAGTTCACGTTCTGTTTCCTGTTTGGTGCGCTCTCATGGAGCTCGTGGAGCTTGATCAGGTTGGACCTGGGCGCAGAAGATTTTACCGTTGATCCGCAATTTTGTCGGACGGCGTTGGAAGGACGGAGCTGAGGCGCAGACCTGCGCAGCGCATATGCGAGATGTGGAACGTACCTCATCCTGCATATCCGCTGCGCAGCGCAGCGGATATGCAGGATGTGGAATCAGCCCGTTAAAGGGGCACTGTGTAAGATTGAGAGGAATTTTAATTATCACATATAGTCCACAAACATTTAAATCATATTTATTCTTTACAACATGAATACTTAAGAGAGCACTGTTAACCAATCCACATCAATTGTGATACATTTATACGTATTTGAAATGTTTTATTACGGGCCGGAATGTGGATTATTGACGCTAGATGGCAGCATGCTTAATAGGCAAAATGCATGTGAAAGGCTCCCTCTAGTGTTCAAAAGTGGAAATCACTTTGTTTGTTTTTCTTACATAGTGCCCCTTTAAATTTGACTTTAACGTCTATATTTCTATACTTTCTCAATCATTTAATACATATACTAATTTATTAGAAAATGTTTCGACACAATAAATGTACTTTGACAATGAAAATAAAATAATTTCATGAATTTAAAAGTCATTAACCTTTTGCATTAGAACAAAAACAAAAAAACAATTTGAACAATCTTCATTTGAGCTGCCCTTCACCTGATTTAAAGCAGACCTATTATGAAAAATCCACTTTTTCAACTTTTTAACCACATTGTAACCATGTTTTCCCAACATTAGTTTGCACAAAGTTTAATCAATTGAATTCATGCATGTTTAAGTAATCTTTTATTGTTCTGCAGCTTATGACGGAGTGCTCAGAAAATCCCTGTTGTCACTTACCACCTATCCCCTCCCATTTGTCTTCATTTACTTGCGACTAGTCAAAACAATCAGATTCCAAGTACAACATATGGGTTCAAAATTGTCGTTGTTTCTTTTTCTAAGCCGTTAGTTAAGTTTGGTGTTTTACGATGAACAAAATGTAAATCACTGATCTACATATATTCTAGTTTACTACTAGATATACAAAAAAAAAAGACAATAGGTCTCCTTTAAGGGTTGTAAGGATGATTTTCTAAGGCCAATCTTAAACTGTCCTCAGCATTTTTATATGTTTATGACTTTTTTTAAGTAAAAAGCGATCACAAATTTCTGCTAACTATTTTCGAATAATTCATTTTTTAAATCCTCCATACGACCTTTAAATATTTTGACGTGTAGAATGCTGTGATGTTGTCAGTTTGCCCAATAATAAACTTATAGAGCATAGTTCTCAAACTCAACATAATGCTCAATTTGTTATAGGTGGATCACTGTTAATACTAATCAGAATTCATCCAGTGGGCCACATAAAATCAGCTTGGGAGTCACAATTGACCCCTAGGAGTTGCAGATTCCGGCTATAGAGAAACTATTGTCAACCTATTGCACACTACACAGGTTTTGGTCCAATTTTAAGCCTGATGTGCTGCTCTACAAGTAAGAGATTTTTTTAGGTTTCTCTCCTTCTGTCTGCGGTTCACTGCTGCATGAGCGTGAGGACCTTTACAACTAACACAGTCTCACTAGATGGCGTACTTCTACCACAACACAAAAACAGCGTATTTTGACCACGACTTCACAGCTATTTTTAGTACTTATGTTATGCCGTGCATTTAGCACGATATGAAAAAGTGTAAAAATGACACAAGATTTCACAGCGTCAAAAAAACACGACTTTTAATTGAAGCCACGTGGGGATGTTTTCTTCAAGTGAAACGAGTAAGTTCAGGCATAAAGTTACTAAAATTGGTAAGATTAGGTCTGGGGCTTGGATCAGGTTAAGATTTGAATCAGGATTTCATGAATATTTGTAAATAAGAACACGTCTTAACAACCACCATTAAAATGAATGGGGACTGTGACACGTACTATAATTACGCAGGACGACCGTGAACTCGTGCTAATCATACCTAATTTACATATTGTGTAATGTCGTGGTAAATGTGCGCTTTCTTGTGAGATCGGGCTCTTACAACAGAACCATCTGGTGCATCTGCCTTGTGACGGCGCCTCTTAAAATGTCAAATGAAGAAGAAACAATGTATCATTATCTGTAAGTAAATGTAACGCTTTGTGTCATATCCAACACACCTGCTCCTTAAATTATATGAGAAGCAACTTTACTAAACTATAAAACATTTCAAGCCCACAATATGTCAGTGTAAAAGCTCTTTATCTCTAATGACCGCTCTCCTGTGACCTTTATACACCTGTTTTAATCCACTCGTTTTGCTTTTATAACCACACACGTGAAAGAAAACACTCTGCGCTCGATCACACGACTGTTCTCCGCTCGTTGCTACACTAAAAATCACAAATGATCATAAACTCCTCTAGTGCGCAGACGGCTTTAGATAAGTCAACAGTGCCAGTATATCACAAACCAAAAAGCTATTACACCCAAAACGCTTTGATTTACTTGCGTTGGAAAAATAATTATAATGTAATGTAATGACAACCAAAAAGCAGGGCGCGCGGTCACCCAAACCGCTGCTCTTAAGCATTTGATTCTTCCTTTATCAGACTCCAAGCTTTCCGCCCCAGTTCACATCAGTCACAGATCCAAACGCTGGCTTCAGAACGGCCTTATCTACACAGGAACACCTTCTGCTTTTGTTTGCCCGCTTCCATTCTCCCGGCCGCCCACACCACTGTCCGGCCAGCACCGCAAACTAATCTGCTACAACTTTATCTCCGAAGGTCTGCAGCCGCCCCGAGCGTACTCCATTGTTCTCAGACATCCACATCCTGACTCGGTGTCAAGCACAATCTCGCCGTTCGTTTTCAACAGGTGAAGACTCTTGACATTACTCTCACCCGAACAATAAATATTTTACTTCAGCTGCTTCACATCTGAGCATTTCGTATGATTATTTGTTATGACAAAGACAGGCCTGAAGGCGACTGTTTTCAACCGTTGAGAAGGGCAGCACCTCTGAATACTGGATGAGTCAAGTATGCATTATTGAACCTGCTTGTACGGTTGTTGTGTCCCAGGGCAAGGCACCTCGCCAAGCTTACGTCTTTGATTGAGTGTCGGTGAGGCCATCGGTGCGTTTTGGTAGCCGTGTTTCCAAAAGGCAGCCTGGGGAGGTGTTCGGTTCCAGGACCTCTATGAAAATGAGTAATGTTTGAACGGCTCTTAGTCAAGTTAGACGTTAAGCTAGCCTGTTTGGAAATGTTTTTGACTAAACACGATTATGAAAGCTCAAATGGACAGCTTCACTAAAGTCAGTTAAGACCAAGCTTTGTTTCATCAAGGGCTCCATTATGAAACACAGACTAAATTGAGGTCCAAAATGGATGCATTAAAATAAGTTCAATTGAGCCTGGTAAAAGGTCATTTAGAATGTGACCTTTTTTTTTAAACTAAATAAATCAGGAGGTCTGGTGGCAAACTAAAAACAGTCTGAGAGTTACAATTGGTTCCCAGGTTACAGTTTGGACCAGTTTGGCATATACAAACACTTACAGATCATGTTCCAGGGTTAGGAGGCTGAATTGCCCCCATACAAAGTTTATATCTTTAATTGATAAAAAGATTTAAATAGAAACAGTGAAAAAGTGCTAACCCTATATTCTCAGATTGAGATCTGGTGTTCTGTCGAGATTGCTCCCTCGTCAACATGGGTCCTCTTCATTAGTTTTTCTGACTGTTCGTTGGGCACCAAGCTTAGGCCTATTTCGATGGCTAAGTTTGGGATTGGGGCTTAAGTGAGGGTTAGCAAAAGTAATTTGGAATAAAAAAAAATATTACTGATTTTCAAGCACTAACTTTCAAAAACAAAACAAACAAAAAAAAAAACAAGAAGAGACAAAGCAGTGTATTGGCCTGAATCATTTGAGATAGTACACTAAATGTCCCCTGACTTTGACGTCATGTCAAATATTGACATAATTTGATTTTGTACCTTAAATGTGTTTACCTAACAGAAATATTAATTGACCTTTATTTAACCAGGGAAGTCCCACTGAGATTCAGAATCTCTTTTGCAGGGGAGCCCTGGGGGAAGGGTCAGGGGAGGCATTAATGGACATGTTTTTAGTTGTAGGAGGAAACCGGAACACCCGGAGGAAACCTACGCAGACACGGGGAGAACATGCAAACTCCACATAGAAAGGCCCCGGGCAGCCCGGGAGTCGAACCCAGGACCTTCTTGCTATGAGGCCAGAGCGCTAACCGCTGCGCCACCGTCTCGCCCAAATGTCACATGTTTACCTCTACATGTGCAGTGGTTGACTAAATCAAAAAAAGTACCTGCCTGCTGCGGAGCAAACAAACTCTAAAAGCAGACTCACACCAGAAACGACTCAAGCAACTTGAGAGAGCAGTTCCTCTTCGGTCCAGGTGACCTGAGCGCGGCAAAGTTGAGATGAAATTAAAATGAACTTTATGCAAATTTAGAGCAATATCGGCAAGAACACCACTTCACTAACACAAATGAGGTATTGGTTGAAGCACTCAAGAGACCAAGAAAGCGATCATGGCTCAAGGGGCTGGGTTTACCTCTTCTGATGTGAGTCCGCTGTAATGGTGCAATGTCAGACTGTTTCTACGAAGAGAAATGTAACCAGCTGATGCATCAGGCTATTATTCTGTTGCCTCTCAGTGCAAAATTTCTCGGGGGAGGTTCTCCGACCCCCTTCAAAGAGTAATTTTGTCAAAATTGTCTGCTTAGGTCATTCAAATGGATTACAGCAAACCTGAAAAATACCCTAAAAAAGATGTATTCTCACTTATAGAAGGGTCGCCTCTCCACAGATGTAACTTCCCCTTGCAGTAACTTGCCCTTTACTCTGAAGTTAACTGCCATTTTGTGAAACCATCCTAACAAAGCCTCTTCACGAAGACAAAACAGAAAAAGTACACATGATTAAGTTAAATGACGAACTTATAAAACCAATATGACACCAATACACATCCTGTTCTTTTCCCTTCTGTCACCTCAGTAACCCTTTGTCTCAGTTCACAGACAACTGATTGAGATAGCAATCCTTTCCCTTTACCAAGAACCATTTACCAAAGAGTCCGGTTCTTCTAAACGTCCAAATCACCACGAGAACACTTCATCAGGCCCGCGGTGCAGTCTGCTTTTAATGACATATTGATGGCTGTAGTGGACTCTCCTTGCGGGCGTCATCTGTCACTCCATCTCCCGTTAATCTGTGTCCCTGCAGAAGCCGTGGCCCAATGGTGACAAGGGGCATTAAATATGTAGCTGTTACTTCTACCGGGCTATTCATTAAAGTTTCATAGTTCCAGAGGTTCTAGATAGAGACCACAATGGCTGAATAAACATTTCATTTTGACCTCAATTTGAGTTTGTGTATATAAATAAGAAGAGACTGCACTTTACTGTGACCTCATTAAACATAAAGTCAACATGTGATGATTAGGGCCAACTATTCTTAATAACAGATTTAGAGAAATGAGAAATCTTGCATAACCTTGACATTGTTTGGGGCTGTGATGCGTCTATCTATAATGGAGCATTGAAATATAGTGTCATATCCATTCTGCTGCTTTGTAAAAAAGGGTTATGCACCAGTGGCCGTCAAGTCTGACTTGTCACAACATGTAATGGGCTTGACTGAATGGGTTATTAGTATCGTAGCAAGTGACCTTGTGGCAGGCTGTAAAAGCAAATATCTGTTTGTATGGCCACTCAGAAGCAAGCTGTCTGAGCTACATTTTTTACTCTAAAATGTGAAGCCAGATCAATTGGTGCATTTACAAAGCCATGTTAGACCAGCAAATAAGCTTCATACATCATTTATAAATGAAAAGAAATATAATCTTTGTAACTCTTAAATTTAGGAGTTTTAGCAAGGTAGCTACCCGAGTAAGTGGATGGCTACTCACACCTGCATGGCAAAAATGGGGTAGGTCAAAATATCTCCAACATTCAATCTGTTTAACAATGTAAAATAACATATGAAGCTTTATGTTTTTGTGGAAAATGCAAAACAATATTTACTAGGGCTGTTCTTAATGCATCAGTATCGGGATATAATGTGACACTACTGAGCTAAAAATGACTTGTTTGTAAGACACTTGTATTTAACATAAAGAGCAGTTTGCATTTCTACAAAATCAAATTTACATTTTTACCACTGATTTTAGAGATGGTTATACTCAAAAACACGTTTTTACAACTAAATGACAATAGTTTTAGTTTTTTTTCATTGAGGATAAAATAATAATTATTGATGTACTTTATTTTCTCTGCATTATTAAGGTTAGGGTTATTTTTTCCCCTAAAATATATCATTGAGGAAATTATATCGGCATATACATGTATCGGGATACGCATCGTATTATGGTTTCTTTTTTGACATACGTATGGGGTCTTGGCAATACCCAGCAATAATGCTTCCAATACTATTATTCTACAAAATACCACCATGGTAATGAACCAGAACTAGAGTCGGGCATGACTACTGGTACATACAGTGAGCAAAGACCAAGCCAGAATCAAATGTCTAAACTAGAAACAAATCAGGTTTAATGTAGCACTAACATAGGATAAACCAGAAAATATATTTTCCCATGTTTAAAAGAGATCGCTGGCCAAATGTAATGGTCACAGAGCCTGATTGTTGAATAGCCCCTGTATATACCCATAACAGCTACATTCTTAATGCTGTGTTTAGACGGGACAACGTCGGAGCGTCCAAAGCGTCCAGTTTACATGTAAACCTGCATCTTGGGGCGTCCAGAAACTTGCTTGATGCTGTGTCTTGCGAAATGGACGCTCAAACCTGCGGTGGAGGCTTTGGCCGCCTCATCAAGCATCGATGCCTGAGTTGGGCTCTAAATACGCTTTAATGCACAAAATTAGATGCTTAAACGCTGTCTGGTCTGAACGCAGAACAAGACTGGTGCATTTTTTTTATTTTCAATGGTAATATTGAAGTTAGTCTTTAAATAAATGTTGGTTATTGACAGTCATCAGAAATAGTGAGCATGTGTAACATCGTTTGATCATGATGGTGATGAATAAACAAGATTTAAATGATTGACCTACATGTCATAGTTTATCCCTAAAAAACATGGAAAAACCTACCTCCAATTTGGAATAATTTGGCATTAAGCTTATCATTCATTCATTCATTCATTCATTTACTGTATGTATATGTTTTTAATTACCACTGCAAATACTTCTATTCATTGTTGAAACATTTATATTATATTTAGGTTCTACTCCTTCTGTCACATTTGCTCAAGCTTTTTCAAACAGGTTTTGTAAAATGTGTGTTAGTATAATCATCTTGTTTTGTATATATTTTAATAATTGCAAGCTTAATTTTCTTAAAATCGTGACATTGTGGCTCTTTTACTTACGGTTGCAGACCTCTGCTCTAACTGCTATACACTATGTTTTGTCCTGCCATAATAAAGTGTCATGCTCCTTCTTTAACACTCTCCTTGTTGTTTATCCAGTGCAGCTTAACTCTCCGGTATGACTCAGCCTGGCAGTAAACGATGTCTTGCGGACCTGACTGTGGCTTACTGTGAGGAGGGAGGAGCAGGTTGTCAGTGTGTCCAGACGAGATGATGATGGAGCAGACAGCAGACAGACATGAGGCTGGGGTTCAAGCACTAGTCCTGTTCCTTTACCATATGTCAGTGTCAGAGATGTGCTGGCTCAGACATGTTGGAGGAGGAAGGAGGGATGAACCTGTCACCGGACTCACAAAACATACATTTTTTAACGTGTTCGACTGAAACCTCTGAGAATTACTTTATACAGTTTGTGTCTGTGCTGGGTTTGGTTAAAAGAGTTTGTTTTTTAGTACTGATACTTATTAGATACCTGGTTGTACTTGAACAGTATTTGTTCTGTGGTAGCCATTGTTGAAGAAAGGTTTGTTTTTGATACCGATACTTGAAAAGTACATGCTTCTTGGTACTGACTGACATATGTGGCACCTTTACATGCCAATGCTTGAATTCATGGTACTGGTATTTGAAAAATGCTTAGTTTTGGTACTGGTACTTGAAAAACACTGTTAATATTCTGTTTTTTGGTACTGATAAAAAAGTGCTTAGTTGTACTTGAACATATTTCTTCTATGGTAATGATTGTTCTTTGCTTTTGATAGCAATACTTGAAAAGTACTTACTCTTGGTACTGGGACTTGGTGTGTGTTAATTGCAATGGTTGAATTTATGGTACTGGTACTTGAAAAATCTTTAGTTTTGGTGCTGGTACTTGAAAAAGACTGGCTTTATGTCCAAAAATTCTGTTATTTAGTACTGATACTTGACTAGACCTACTTTTTGTCAAAATATTACATCAACAAGACTCAAGGTAATCGTTTTTTGGCGTCTTTACTGGAACAATAAGTGATTAGTGGTGCAATGCTTAAAATTAAGGTACTAGTAATTGATAGATTCACGTTTTTGGTACTGGTACTTGAGAAATACTTGCTTTTTGGTTCCGGTACTTGAACAAAATGTGGTCCGTAAAAGGGCTACTTGAAAGCTATCAGTTTTTTAAGTACCAGAACTTGAAAGATGCTTGGTTTCGGTACTGCGACTTGAACAAGATGTGGTTTTCAGTAGTAGTACTTGAATCATGCATAGTTTATGGTACTAGCACCTGTTTCAAAATCATTTTCAAACGCACTATGGGGTAACTACTATGCCCTCATAGGACATACCCGGAATTAAAAAAAAATTAAATTAAAAAAGTGTTTTTAGTACCAATTTTCAAAACCAAACGTCTGCTGACAAATTGACAATTCAAAACACATTTGAAAGTGTAGAAGCAGCAGAACTGTTGGAGGCATGATGATGATGAATCTGCATGTGCATACACTGATAAAGCACCATGACTCATAATGGCATCAGTAATGCATCAATGTCAGCAGAGAATGTGGAGAAGGTCTCACAGTCAGTATCACTGCAGTCACTGTGGAGCCCCTTTGACCTCCATACAGACTCTCTGGACTTCTGTCTGGAAATGTACTGAATGGATCATTAGAAGCGTTTCCATTTGCGCCAAGTTGTTTTGAAGTAAAGTATTTCTTAATATTTGTTGTGGACTCTTTTGAGATTTTTAAATGTGTCCAAAAAAGCACAAGCCATGGACGTAAGAACATATTGCAACATTTTGTCTCACAGTCAAATGTGGCAGTGTGGGTTCCTGCCACTTTAAATAAAGTCCAGCAGGTGGCGCTTTAGAGTATAAAAGGCCCTCCTCTTCCCTTTTGCGGCCTCTGAATCTCGTGCATTTCCGCTCCGGGTCCGGTGTTTACGTCCGCCTGCTCTGCTGCGCCAGGTTTCCACTCCTCTAATTGCTAAAATCTAACCAGATCTAGTCATTAATGCTTGTATTATTGTAGTGCCGTGGTGTGGCTTAGCCCCAGGCAGGGGCGGAGCTAGCCTTCTGGGGGCCCTAGGCGAACTTAAGTTTGTGGCCCCCCCCAATCGGACTAAAGAGTAATTTTGCTTTTGCTTTTTTCCCTCAAATATTTATTATTTGTCTGTATTGCTTCCTTTTTGCTTGAAATTACATACTTGATCATTACTTGTCAGAGTGTGCAGCTTCAGCAACATTTTATACAAGTGAATATCTCAAACATAAATATGTGTGGGGGGGTCTGGGGGTCCTCCCCCAGGAGATTTTGGCTAAAATAGATGTAATTTCCTGCAATTTGGGGTGTATTGGTTCTATTTTCAGCAGTTTTTAATGAATTAATAAACTTATTTAAAGTGCCTATGACAGGTTGAATTACTCATTTCACTAAAACAAAATGTTAAGATCATAATATTGAAGATTTCACTAAATAGTTTTCAAAGTTAACCCCAGTTTTGCAATTTTTTTGAATAACAAATGTACTTATACACCTCTAATGTAACAGCTTTTCACTTCTTGAGACATGAAAATACACAACACGCTAATTTTGTTATATTTTTGTTTATAGGGTCCTTAAAATGTTTATTGTGAAAAAATTTAAAATGTCCTCATCCCTCTAGTGTGATTAGAGTTTAGATTCTGGGCCCGAGCCCAAGCCCAGCCCGAGCCCGGCCCGACTTTCGGGCCGGGCCCGGGCCCGGGCCCACATTTCTCACATAGTTGTCGGGCCTGGTCGGGTTCGGGCCAAGACGCAGAGCCGCGCTGAACACGTGCGCTCCGCGGGATGATTGACAGCCTCGTCAGAACACAGCGCAAACCACCGCGGGACATAAAGCGAGTGAGAGAGACAGAAGGCTTGTGTAAGCGCGGAGCAGGTAAAAGAGGAAGAGAGACAGGGAAGGCACTTTCATTCACGCGGACCCAGGAAAAGGTGAGGAGGAAGAGAGAAAGCACGCATATGTACGCGGTGAGAAAAGAAGGATAAGGGAGAGAGTGAGAGAGAGAGAGAGAGAGGGAGAGAGAGAGAGAGAAATGTGCGGTGGAGGAAGCGCTTTTGTAACGTATGGGACACCAAGGAGCTTTTTCTGTCACTAAAATGCACAGTTCAGTGAGTGGGCGGGGCGGGCTCACTTCGGGCTCGGGCTCAGACACACGGAGACTGACTCGGGTCCCGGTCGGGTTCGGACACGACGTGCGCGGGCTCGGGCTGGGTCGGGCTGCATTTTTTGGGCCCGATCTAAACTCTAAGTGTGATGTCATCAGTCTCTGCGCAACTTCCTGTTATTTTCAAACTTTTCTTCACAAACTTGTTCTTGATTCATATAAAACTATCATTTCTATTTACTACTAGTGTTAATCTACTAAATTCAAATGAAATGGAAAATTCGCACAAACTTGTCACACGCATTTTAAAACTAAGCTATGAATTATTGTAATAGCTCACATTTGTGGCCGAACTAGAAAAAGGCCTACTTTGAACCAGTGACTGTCTCAGTGGCCTTCAGGCTGTAGGTCTGCAGACAGACTCTTTCACACCAGCTGCAGTCTCACACTGCAGGTGCTCGTGACTGCAGCCTGCAGGTTTGCAGACAGACTCCTTGCCTGTGATATGCAGCCTCACACTGCGGCCCTGAAACTGTTGCCTGCAGGTTTGCAGACGGACTTTTTTGCGCAGCTCGTCTGTGGTTTGTGAATGAAGCCACAGACAAAAGTTTTGCGTCTAAAACTTTTTTGTTGCTGGATACCTGGACTTGTTTATTGTGTTGCTTTCAACGTCTCTTTTCCAAGAAACGCACCGCGCATCGCCGCCGTTAACTCCGCTACGAAACTTGCAGAAGTAGGCCTATTATTTCACCAGCTGTTTTACTCATAACTTTGACAATATAAGGCGGATTGTCAAAAGATAAAAACTGACTAAAAGCTTACACTGTGTAGAGTAGATATATGGATCCAAAATTGTTCTATCAGTGTTTCGTTTTGCCCTACTGGCTCTTAATGACTTGATTTATTAATTCCAGGGAGAGGGTAAGTCTTCTCGTTTAACGCCTTTAACACTTTGGCCTTGGTTTACTTTAGTGTTTTAAAGCACAGGCTGCGTGTGGGTCACTGGTTCCACGGCAGCAGTTACTGAAGGGACAGGGAAGATGCTGAGCACAAGCGCAAGCAAAGACGCACAGCACCAGGCAGAGGAGGGCCAGCGAGAGGGAAAGAGAGAGAGAGAGAGGAGAGAGAGAAAAGAGAGGCAGCAGCGTCATTCTTCGGTAGTGAGCATGTACTTGTTTTGAACAGTTTGCAACATTTGTACATTAACCAGAACACTTAGCCTATGCCAAAGGAGCAGGTGCTTCTGCACCACCAGGGCTCCATCTGTGCGTGCCCTAAGTATGAGGCTGCATCACGAATGACTCGGGACAATGTGAGGCCCTATCAGACTCGAGGCCCTAGGCGGCCGCCTACACTTGCCTAATGGCAGCGCCGCCTATGGCCCCAGGGCACACCGCTTCATGGTGCACGTTGTATTGTGCTTTGGTGTCTGGCGCTCCTTTGGAAGCTGGGGTTCGAATGTGTCGTAGCCGGCTTTGGTCCCGTCAGTCGTCACCTGTCAAGGGTGCGCAGCAACGTGTAGTAAGATGAAGTAGGTTCTACTGCAATGTGTAGGGCATAAATGTAATTTTCCTACTGTTCGCTAATTAAATGTTTTTGAATTCAGACGGAGGGGTTGAACCACATCGACCCATCGCTGTCTTGCCTTTACCCAGCTTCTACCTTGCTGTTGAGTCACGTGTACAACAAGTTTGGGATTTGTATGAATGGACTGTTTCCGGATAAAATGTGATGGTTGACAGAACTGAATGGATTTGACCAAACTGAACTTTTGGACTGACTTTAATATGTTATGTTTTAAAAGAAACAAGAAAAGCAATAACAGAAATTAAAAAAATTATTGTAACTTAAGCAAAGCCTCGTAATTTTTACAAACCTGTGCGCTTTATGCGCTGCATTTTGGGTATGATATGCCCTGGCGTTGTTGGACAACAAGTGTAAGTGATGACTTTATGCTGATAAATGTAAGTAGAAAAATGCAGTTACCCCTCGGATGCCACACAAAGCATGTCAGACAGAGACATAACAAACTCTGTGGCACTAGTGTCACTTGATCGAGGAAGGGCAGAGACAGGGTCTGGTGTCAGAATGAAAAACATTCAGAACTACAAGCTGCCTTCAAAACTGACACAATAACAATGAAACGCATGAGTACTAACCCTGCAGAGTGGAAAGTCAGAGGTGTTAAACTGACTTATTGTGAATGGGATGAAATGAAAAGTTTGTACAAAGTGGTTTGACTATTTTCTACATTTTACTGTTGTTGTTAAGATCCTTGCACTCAGAACCTCACAATGATATATTCTGACAAGTCATAACAGCGTCGCAGTGACCCACAGACATGACAAGTGAAGTGACGTGCGCTGGAGATCGTCGCCACCTTGCCTTGGTTTGCAATGCCTTGGCTCTCTCTGTAAAATGGATGGTTTGGTTTTGTTCTGTGAAATTCCACACACTCACATCTGAAAGCATGGACTGAATCAACTATATGACTTTTTATTTCAGCAAGAACAAATGAGTGATAACTGAAATGTGCTTAGTTCTACAGTAGTTAAATAATAGAAATAGAAAAACAAATTATATATTTTATTATTTTTGGATTCCTTCCTCTATTTAATCAAAAAACAAACCTGTGTGCCCTTTGGTTTTCTTTAGTTTCTTTCTGGATTAATTTCTAGTGGTGTTGTTAGTTTCTTTACATTTACAGCTCAGGTTAATTTATTTATCTTTTCTTTTCAAATTTATGTTATACTGTATATTGTGTTTATGTTAACCCCTGTCGGATGTCACATTTATCTTGTCATATTCTGCTCTTAGCTCAGACATAGCAGCAACTTATTGTACATAAGAATTATTAGACTCTTTAGCGCAGTGGTTCTCAAAGTGGGGTCCCTGGGCTGGACCATGTGTAGGGGTCCCCCAATTTTTTTTGAAACATTGGTATTTATTTCAATATAACAATTTCTTATGATTTACCATTCTAAACATAGAATTTTGTATTCAAATGTTAGATAGCCTTGAATAGAAACAAGTAAACCAGTAAAAATGACTATAGGAAATTAACCATGTATTCAAATTTGATATACTATAGCTTAGCTTTAATTTTCAAATTTTAATGTGATACCAGAGCGAAAAGTGATAGGGGGTCCTTAGAAGATTTTTGAGCCGATAAGGGGTCTCTGGTCTGAAAAAGTTTGAGAACCCCACAATGGGATGACTATTGGCTCAGTGCAGTTGTCTTGTTTTGGTTTAAAATACTACATCCTGTACATACAACGACTTCCTGTTCAATACTCTTCAATGAGGTTTTCCCTACATCAGTTTAAAACTAATAAATCCTCTTTAGACCAGACAGTTGTGGTGAATGTTACAGAAAACATGTTAAAGACTTTACATATTAGAGGAATATTTCATCAGAGACACTTCTGTGTTTAAAAAGAGACATAATTGTGTCTAAATGCTAACGCTAACAGGAAATGGTTGTATTGGTGCGTTCCAGGCAACTGGGAACTGGTATATGTGCCACCTCCCACTTGTGAAAATGCGCTGGAACGCCACTCGAACTGGTTAATCCCACTTGTGAACTGGGACCTGGTCGAGGAAGCCCCACTTCACATATGAGTTCAACAATAACCACAATAAATTTATTTGAGGTGTTTAACTGACGCAAAAACAATGTAAACATTGATTACAGGTTATTTACCGTTACTTTTGTTTAGCCTAAAGGTTAGCATTAGCCATAATGTTTACATACGAGTTGATTACGTTGGAACGCTCTGAACTGGGAACTGGTATTTTTCAAGTGAGAAATGTCCCAGTTCCCAGTTGCCTGGAACGCAGCATTAGTACATTTTTGAACAATCGCAAGCCTACTTAAATTCCGTGCACACAGCCCATTGGGCCAGAGCTGTAGAGGGCTATAGATAAACAAGGCACTCACTGCAAAAAAAGGAATTTTAAGACAAGTTAAAATAGCTTAATTCAAGCATTTTGACAAATTTAACCTTATTTTCATTGTAGAGACATAGACTGTTTTTATAGTTTCAAAGTGTTTCAATCTGATTCCAAGACATTGCTTCTTATTTTAAGTTATTTGCCAGTGGGTTAAGAAAACTGTTGTTCTTATATTTTAAGCCAAATTCCCTTAAAACCAGTTAAAAATGTATTAAAAGCAGTGAAATATTCTACAATACATAAGCAACCAAATTTTATGCAGTTAATCTGGATTAAAATTCTGATTCTACATTTGTTTTTTTTTAGTTTTTTTTGCAGTTCTTGAATTGGTTGTACTAATGCTCATAACTTTTTCAATTAGATGCACCAGCACCACGTTTAGGTGCACCATCCATGTTCTTTTTTTACTTTTGAATGGAAACCTATTTCTGAGAAAATGCATCATTGAATGGATACGAAGCATGAATATTCTCTCTTTCCTTCCTAAAGTGGCAGCATTTGATCAGTGGTGAAATCCCCAAACATGCTGGTCAAAATGGGACAGAAAGACAGTTGCAAACCTCAATATTTCAAGTTTAAAATGCAAACTTTCAAGTTTAAAGCTCAAAGTTATGAGAATGTTGACTGGGTGACTAGAAAAATTAACAAATCTCTTGGTATTATAAGAAAAGTCAGCTGTTTGTTGGATTCAAAAGCTTTACTTACTTCATATTACAGTTTAATTTACCCTTATCTGTCGTACTGTAATATTGTGTGGGCATTGGGCAAGCACTTTCCCATCGACTCTAAACAAATTGTTGATGGTGCAAAAGCGTTTTGTTCGAATTGCTACTCATTCAAAAGCCTTAACTTCTTCTGCAAAATTATTTTGTAGACTGAAAATTCTTGACATCTATGACATTAATATTTATCAAATTTGTATTTTTATGTATAAATAATCAAGATACTATCCCTGAACATTTCATATTTTACTTTCAAACAAATAGGGAGATTCATCAGTAGAATACTCGTCAAAATGATCAATTGCGTTTTCCAAAATGTGTCACATCAAGAGGTCAATTTTGTTTGCGATATAGAGGCTGTAAAATGTGGAGCCAGTTTTCACATCTGTCTTCAGGTGACATATCAGAAAGATCTTTTAAAAACTCCTTGAGAGAGTCTCTTATCTGTAAATGAATTGTATGTTTTTATTTAACATGTGCATATAAATGTAATTTATATATTTTGTTTTTGTTTTTTTGCACAGTTTCAGTAGCCTATTATGTAACTTTGGTAACTTTTTAGGTGCGGCTTTAATATAAGCTCTAAAGAACTTTTTGTCTCCCCCTGCACTTACATGATATGATGAAAGTATGTTTACTTGTCTATGCTGTATTCGTGCAAACAATAAATAAATACAATTTGAAATGTCAACTTTAAAGCTCTAAACTCCTAAGATTAAAACTACTTCCGTTCCATTTTGACTGTGGCTTACTTTTTTTTTTTTTTTTTTCAAATTGTCTTTTTATTGGGAAAGAGCATTAAAAAACTTGTTACAATTGTACTTGTGCTATACTTTTTAACAACAGTCACTTTCCACATTTCTTCATGTTATACAAGCTTATTATATTCTTTGCTTGTGTTATACAAAAACACCTTCTTCCAAAACATGCCTTTACCCTCCGTTTTTTATTTTAAAGGAGAAACATTAGATAAAACAGAATGAGTGAACACCTACAGAAAAAAAGAAAATACTAAAAAAAAAAAAAATTAAATTAAAATAATGGTAAAAAAAATATACATTGTGCATAGCCGGGGAGCATACATAAAGAGACTTGTATGGAGGATTTTGAAAAATTGTTCGTTGTCAGTCTTGGTCAAAAACAGTTGCATAGATTTGTAACAGCCTTGTACTTATGCTAAACAAAAGAATAATTATAAAAATATATAAACTGTGGACATGATGAGGCCAGTAAAACGTTGACCAATAGATAACGAGGTACCTCGTTATCTATTGGCCTGTGAACTTGTCAAGCAAACCCTCAGTGTTCCTAAATATCTCATTGGCCCAGTTGCAGTGAAGGGCGTGGCCCTGGGAGGAGAAACACATGTGCATCATTTGAAAAACAGCAAACAGCTGTTGGATTTGAAAAATCCTCCATACAACCTTTAAAAAGAAGTCATAAGAAATCTGCTCTTATTGGGGATACAAATTTGATCCATTTGTTCCAGATGCTATAGAATTTTTCTTTTTTAATATTGAGGGTATATGTTAACTTTTCCATTTTAAAAATTTCAAAAACTATATCTATCCAGCCGTCTATGGAAGGTACAACTGGAGTCAGCCACTTTTTTGTGATATTCTTTTTACTTGCCACCAAAAGGGCCTGAAGCAGCTTCTTATCACTTCTATTTCCCAAGTACAAGCTTTCAAAATGATCTGGAATGTCGATTTGAAATATTTCCTTTAAACTCCTATGAATTTCTCTCCAATATACTTTTAACACACTGTCTCCAGCAAGCTAACTTTTGAGTGTTTTGAGCTGGTGTAATGAAATATCTAATAACGTTCTTCCGACTGTGGCTTACTAAGTTCATTTCTGCTCCTGATCTGGCCCTGTTCATATTGACACGCACTTTTAATCCAGTTACCTGCAGCTCGTGTTGTTTTTTGTATACACTGACAAAGTGAGTTTTGCTGAGGTGTATTCATCAGCTATCACCACTCTGCTGAACGTGCACTTCTGCTTGTGCCAACTCAGGAATTCACCCTTTAATCACTGTCAGCCTAATCAAATGTATTGTCATGTTGATGTTGAATCTGAAATGATGCCTGGTGGCACTGTTGTTTTCCAGCGCGTTGTCGCGGATGTGCCTGTGTGTGTGGCTTCGGGCTACGGGTTTGTAAAGAGCGAAAAATGAATAAAGAGGAAGATGTTTGCCTCAGAAACAGCCTCGCTCCGGCTCCACTGATAAGCAGACATGATGTTTTGGGTGATTTTGCGCTGATATTGGACAAGAAAAAACAAGATACAAGGACACTGTTGAAAGTGCGTGAGGAAATTAGTTTGCAGAAAGTTAGCAGTGTAGCAAACTTATTATCAGCTTGATGTTGAGTCACACTATTTTGGTAAAGAAATAAAGATTGGCGGAACAGTTAAAATTGACTTTAACAAGCCACGTGGAGACATTTTCTTTCGGCATAACATGTAAGTTTAGGCTTCAAGTTACTAAAAGTTTAGGGTTGGGATTTGGGGTTAGGATTAAGATTAGGATTTCGTTTATATTAACACATCCTTATAAACACCCTAGTAATGAACTGGGGCTAGGGTTAGGGTTATATTTACGGGAAAAAGCCGTGAATTCCTGTTATGTTGTAGTGTCACCAACTTTACTGGTGTTTCTGTTTAAAAATCATCAGTCATCAGAGGCCAAAACTACAAAGCCTCAGTTGTTTGTGCGCCAAATAGTTCTGAAACAGTTTTAGTCTGATTCATTTTTTTCATTCATTTATTTTCTGCCACTCGTAAGGGTCGCGGGTGTTTTATTTTCTTGGAGCCTACGTGACTGGTGTATTTCTTTCTGCGTTGTGTGTGCTGGTTTATGATTGTTGGTGCAGGAGTGAACCACAGGACACAGCCGAACGCTTGGAGGTGGTCTCCATTTAATCTAGATTACAATGAAAGTGAACAAAGTCAATGTGCTGCTACAGTTGGCACAAACTACAAAGAAAAGACAATGACATTCTCAGTACTTTCTAGACTTCTTCGTGTCATTAAATAAAACATTGGTAAACTCAAAGACTTTATATTGTCTACAAGCTTGTTCATTGACCAAAGAAAGGTGAAACAATGACCAAAAAACATGGGATTACATTGGATAACCAACCTGTTCCCAACATGGGAGTTTGCAAAAGGGAAAAGGAAGTTATAACACACGAAGAAGAAAGGTGGGCGGGCCACAACAGCACAAACTGGATGCCAGGTATGTAGAATAAACAGCAACAAAGACAAATTAGTGTAACATAAATTAAGCAGGAGTAATACCCTGGACAGTGGCCAGCTCGTCGCAGGGTTAGACAGACAACCATTCACTCTCTCATTCTGTCAGTAAGAGACATTTACAGTGATTCCCAATTAACCTAAACATGTTTTTGGAGGTGAGAGGAAACCGGAGTACTCCGATAAAACCCACATGCAAACTCCTCTTTTTTGGGAAGCCAGAGCTCTAACCACCCTGCTACTGTGCACCTCGTTTCAGTTTGAATTAAAATGCAAAGTCAAATGTAGGTTAAACTATAGCAATGTGTTCACATTTTTACCCCTTATTTGGATTGATCTTGACTTTTGACTACATTTTGCCTTGAATTTTAAGCAAACAAACAAAGAAATGAAAGCTTTTTTGATAATGAACTAAGCAAACTTCTAATTTCTGCCTTTTAACAAAAACAAGCAAATTTTTACTGACAGCGGAGTAGCTGTGGTGTCATTCAAAAAACACAAGACAATTTGACATGATTACGATCTCTCAATCTTTTAACAAATTACCCACCCCTAGACCAGGGGCGGCTCGTCACTAGGGCGATAGGTGCGACGCACCGCCAACAAAAAGACGAAAAAATGAGCGAGTTGTGTAGTTAAAGTTGATCAAAACCGACTAAAACTTGATTAAAATGCCATCAAACATCCTTGTCCAATCAGAGGAGCTTATTTTCGGGCTGCCGGTGCATAGTCTCTTTTGGTGCGATCTCAGGCTGGCTTCAAATCGCACCCACTGCTTCCATTGAATCCAATGTTTTTCTAAGTTTCAGCCCTTCAATGCAAACTAATGCGACTCGCGGCTGCTTGCACCTACGCTGACGCAAGGAACGTTCATCTATCTAGTGATCTAACTCGGAATATTCGGCACCAAACAAGCCGTTTATAACAGCTACGACCCTGAGGCCAAATATAAACATCAGACACATTCAACAAAAGCTGGGAGAATGTATATTTTTTGCCAAGTTAGATTCAGAATTGTAAATTTTCTGTTCTTGTTTTCAATCATACCATCTATGTCCAAGTTTACTGTGGCTCTCAGGCTGGTTTTATTGTTTTAAATATTAGCAAATAGAAATATTATAAATATAAAGCCAACTTATGTATATTACTGATCTAGATCTTTATTTTATGGTTTTATTGACATAAGTTGGCCACATGTCATTTGATTGCACGTCAATGCTACCTAGTGGTGTAAAAGGAGATTATATTATATTGATTGAGTAGACAATATAGTATAATTGTAGCCCATAGCACCCCCAAAGAAAGTAGTCAGGAGCCACCACTGCCCTAGACTTATTTAGACAGACATTGGAAGAAAACTGACCCTCGCAGTTAGAGGTTAAGCGTCCGTTTGACTTGACATTCATATTTTCTATAAATTCTTGAGCTGCTCCACTCAAAGCTGTTGCCTGTACATCTACGTACGTGCCTGGATTAGTAAACAAGCATATATTTGCGCTTCAGCTCCCGTGTTGACCACTTGCGCAGGAATATAGCTGCGATGTATTGACCCGTTCTGAGCCCGAGGCAGACGCTTAACTAATGATAAACGTTTAACTAGTTCTCCACGGGCCCAGAGATACAAACAGCGCTGTCAGACGGAATAAAACTCTCCATAATGGGAGGAGATTATTGTATATTGTTGGAGAAAAGTACCTCAGATAGCGATTGTGTTTGTGTTTTTCTATATTGGCATCTATAACCACAAATAACAGTTTTTAAAAAAGTTTAAAAAACTTTTTCCCAGTTTTGGTGCCCTATTTCTGACAGAAACATAATATTGTTCAAGAGAAAATTGTTTTAGCCAAGTTTGATCTGATGAATGTGTCAAGGATTCATTTAACTAGTATTTTCAGTTTTATGTTTTTGTTAAGGAATATGACAGACTTTTGTGTAGCCCTGAATTGAATCAACATTAAAGTCTCTTGCTCAAAGACAAAACATCTCAATCAAACGTTTGCAAAATCCAGTTCTGAAAACACACACAGACAAAGCGTATCTAGGCCTCTACTGTCCATGTTTGTTTTTGTCCAGGTTTTAACTGTCATTTTCATTGTTTGTTTGTGTAGTTTGAACACAGCACTTTGGTCAGCTGTTATGTTTTTAAAGGTACTATACCAGGGGTCGGCAACCTGCGGCTCCGGAGCCGCATGCGGCTCTTTAGCGCCCCCCTAGTGGCTCCTTGGGGGCCGTTCAAAAAACATAAAAGTGGAAAATTGTGTTAACATATATAAATATATTTAAGAATTTTCGTAGGAGGAAAATTATGTCAAACACTCTTAAAGTTTTCCTATATGCTGTAAAAATGTGCAGAATAAATATTTAATTTCAACATTTCTGTCAACGAAGAATTACGTCATAGCCGGGCGACACGTGTTTTTTCTTCAGCGCCGTGGGTCTGCGGGAGGCTGTTGTAAACAAGCCAAACGGCAGGTACGTCAGGGCCATGGATCCAAAAGGAAACAGAACGATAGAACACAGGATTCAACAGTTTTTGGACCGAATCATTTGCTTTCATTGCAAATGCGTAAGTTTTGTTGCAACCCGGGAGATGATAAAGCGTTGAACCCCGTTCAGACGATTGAGGACTTGCAGATCAACAACAGAAGCAGCGCTGGGGAAAACTTTACCGAGGAATGAATGATGGACTGTATTTTATGAACGAAGGCACGGAAATAACACGCGGAGTTTGGGCAAAATCAGCTGGATTGGCGGAAAGAGACGTGTGCAACTTTGTCTCAGGTAAGCGCTTCAGTCACATCGCTCATTGAACACCAATGAACACATGATTGAGTGATAATATAAAAGCTGATTTTTGCAGAGTTTAGTCATATTTTGATCTGCATCTTGTAGTTTTGCCTCATGTCAGCGGTCCTTGGCCTCCGTGTCAAAAAGGCTCGAGCAGGAGCGGGATTATAAATGCGCCCGCGTCTGTTCATGCTGTCGATTTATGTAATTACCCGCAAAAAAGTGCCACTAGTTGTCCGGTACCTCCTATACACGTTTTTTTCTTCTAATATGTGTGTTTTGGCTTGTGCACTTACACTGCAAAGCGAGTTGTAGTACGATAATATAGTAATTATGAAAGCTCATTTTACATTTGTATCCGACTTATTATTTTGATAACAGGTTGACAACGCTTATATAAACACTTACAGCATCTGTTGCATTAACTGTAAGGCTTATATAAGGCTTTAAATTTTTTGCGGCTCCAGACAGATTTAGTTTTTGTTTTTTTGGTCCAATATGGCTCTTTGAACGTAAAAGGTTGCCGACCCCTGTACTATACTATATATACTGTATTTTCACTTCCTTAAGAATGTAAGCAGACAGAAATAATTCCTTTTAAACTATCCGAATCAACCCACGTTTTGCTCACTTACCTAATGCAGTCTGATTTTCCAAATTGTTCACCACAATGTTTTTTAAGTTTTTTTCACAGCTGTTGGAGGCAAAAGGTGTCGGTATGCTAACCGTAGTTAACTACAATGCTAACAACAAAAACAGACAAATTTAGTAGAGATAGGTGAACAAACCAACATAGTCTACGACAAAAACATAGATATACAACAAAATGTCAAAAACGTACAATAATATGTTACGAAAAGTCACAAATTTTGGTTGAAGCCAAGTGGTGATATTTTCTTTGGGTTTAACTGGTAAGTTTAGGCTTCAAGGTACTAAAATGGAGAAGTTTAGGACTGTGGCTTGGGGAAGGTTAAGATTTGCTATAGCGCATGTCATTGTGGGGTCAAAAGTGTTTGTCAGTCACCGTTGAATCTGGCCTGGTCTGACTCCCCATTGGTTTGCATTCATTTTGCAGTTACAAGGAGAGTTACTGAGTAGCGCTAGATTCCAGGAGTCTAATTTTTGGACTTGAGCACCTAGATGGGATGAGTCCATGGGTGAATGTTGTGTGCCCATGGACTCGTTTCTGTGTTAGCAGAAGTAACACATCCTATGCCTTGCAAGGGTTAATTTGTAGTTCTCCCAGGGGCAACAAAGTGGCTGATCGCCCAGCCATCATGATCAGCAATGGCGTTGACAGCAGTGATCATTCTTGCAGAACCGATAGGCCCTACACCCTTCTGGGGCTCAGGTCTAAAAGATCAGACTATTTACCTATCAGTCATAATTCTGCTGTCTTACTCAGGCTTAACTCGAGGCTTGCGAGCCTCATGCAGCTCTTGGCCAATCTGAGTGCGGCTCTTTGGCTCATTCATAAACATTTGCTCTTTCACACGCTCCCTCTCTTTCTCTCTCCTTCAGAAGCACACAACTGTCAGGGCAGTGTCACAGCAGAGCTATTTAACAGACAGGTCGTTTTTTTGAGAAGCATTTCGAACTCTCAGTGATATTCTGTGAAACTTCAGCTTCATTTTGCTTCTTAATTTTGTGCAAATCCACCTTATATTCACGGAGTAAAGGTCTAAAATGTACAATGAAATAAAACATGCCAAAAACAATAATTTGACGCGTGTTTCGATCCCCAGACTCTTCGCACCGCGGCTCTCTCACTCATCCATCTGAGCTAAATGACTGATGACATCACTGTGGTGCGGGAGACCTATGTTCAATAGTTGGGGACAGATTATTACGATTTTTTAAACCTTTGCTGTTAAATATTTGCTTGTGAGGATTTATATAGTTATTATTTATATAACAGAGGCGCAGCACACTATTATGTGTCGTTTACAGCTGTGGCTTTTGTCTGAATGTGACATAAAACAGAAGTTTACACACTGCCATGACAAAAGTGTGTGCAGCAGTGTTTTCTCTGCTCTGATCACACAGGACAGTCCTGAGACTGACTGATGCTCCTAAAGCTAAGGGCATCTGGGGCTGGGACCCCCTAAATCTGGTCTCTATGGAGGGGAGGTTTTTTGATTTACTGACTTAAGTCTTTCTCCATCACATAATATAAGAATCACATTTAAAACTCACCAAAATGCAGGAAGTTGCACACGAATTAAAAACATTTTTCTGGGGTACAAATCCCCCAGACCCCCCTGAATTACATCAAAACTATGTTATACAGTAAAACATTTTTAATGGAGGTTTACAGTGTCTGCATCTATGGAATTCAATAAAAATGTACTTTGTCCCCTGGTGGTGGCAGTAGGTGTGGTTCTTCAAGGATGACAACTGAAAAATTTGGCTCTTTGCCTCTGACCAGTACAACTTGAGAGTAACACCTGCTGCTTATTTTTACACTTTTACCTAAAATGTTTTCTCCCTTCATCAAACAAAACACCAAACAACAGCAGACTAATGCAAACTCAGACAAATATGGACACCTCCCTGTGAGGAGCTGATCTTAACAGTCATGTTTTGGACATATGAGACACCGGTGAATTGGACAAGATGTTCTTCTGGCCCTGACGTGGACCTCAGCCTTCAGACCTTTTTACATGTTGGACGTGATTCTGACTGCTGTTTGCTCTGAGGATGATTTATGGAGCCGATTCCACAGCAGCGCCAGACGTTTGTTCATCAGATGGAGCAGCAGTTCTCTGATTACACCTCTCTCTCTCTCTCTCTCTCCTGACGCTCCAAGGAGAACTCCATCTTGAAGAGCGAGAGCATCTGCCAGCAGGGTAAGTGATAAGATGACAGCTGCTAATAGAAGCACAAAGCGTACACAGATATGCTCCTATAGCGTTCACAATAGCTACACGTTCAGAGGAGATTGAAGGAGCGAAATTAACTGTTTGCTTACGAAATGAGCTTAATCTTATGTGACGGGTACAGCTCTGCAATGTGTAGTTTTTCCACCCACAAACCTCCGTCAGTAAAAACATGTGATTTCGAGCTAAAGACGAAAAACAAGGTTAAACAAAAGGCAGATCTTCATAGTGGGGGACCTATTATGTAAAATTCTACTTTTAGCCATACCATAACAGTGTCTCTCACCATTAGTTTACTCACAGTTGTATTTGGATGGATTCAGGTATGTTTGAGTAATATTGTATTGACCTGTGCATAGAAGCTGTTTATTTTCTAATTGTCAGACCTTAGCATTAGCATTGACAGACAAACACATCTTTTTACAAACACACTTTGCTCCTTTGGTGAAATATTTTTATTTGAAATGTTGTTAACATATTTTCATAGAAAACCACTAATAACTCAATGCAACTGCCTGATCTTAAAGTATTTTTTCATTGAAGACTGAAGTAGTGAAACCCCATAGAAATGTATAAAGCAGGAAATGAACATGCCAGAAGGAAGTTAGCATTTTTGGAAATAAATAAGCAAAGTTACTTCTGTGCACAGAGCCAATAGAAGTTATGCACTAATGTCTTCTGGTCTCAGATTGCCCTAGGAGGCTACATCCGGTGACGTAGTTTCTGATCCTGAAGCAATCTTCTTTTTAAAAAAAGTTCTCTTTTGTCATCTGTTGTAGGCGCAGCAAAGCTTGTAACAGCAAGAAAAGTGCAACTTCTGAATCAAGTTATCATGAGAAAAAGCTGTAAAAGTGAGCGAACTAGCTACACGAACAGAACCTCCGCACACATGTCTTTCCTATGCTCAACAGTAACTTGTAGCAAGGCTCTGACCTTTGACCTCTGCCAAATGTGGTCTCTGCATCTTTCGTAACTTGCGTATTTTGCAGGCTAATGCTGAAGGCTCTAGGAAACACTATGCTAAGTGTTCGATAGCATCAAAGTCCAACTGCGTGTCCACTAATTATATGTCTATGCTCGGAACACTTCCCCATTGAGGCGTCCAGGAGGCATCCAAAACACATAGCAGAGCCACCATATTCTCTCGATGTGGACGAGCAGAGGCTCTACTCCGAGTTTCTGGATGCATTGGATATATACAACATTTTTCATGACAGCTAAAGACGCTTCACATTTTGCAATTATTTATTCATTCCACTCGGTAAGTTACTATTGTAACCACAGTTGCCCTGGGGCAGACTGACAGAAGCAATTCTGCCATTTTGTGCCATCAGCCATTCTGACCTCCACACACACACCAGAACTATGCTTGGCAATGTGGGTTAAGTGCCTTGCCTAAGGACACAATGACTTTACTCCAGTCATCCCACTGTGGCACCTGTGTTCCTTTAGTCTCTCATCCAAGTGCTGCCCAGGCCCAACCTGCTTAGCTTCTGAGATCTGTTGGGATCAGACAATGAGAAGCTGGTATTTCGTGTTTAAATGAAACAAAAGTCCACTCGAGCTATATTTTTTAAGAAGAAACAACATTCTACAATTCAATAAAGTAACATAATACAGGCCCTTTACAGAAACACAAAAGAAGTGAAGTTAACTGTACACCGTGCCTGTGCATTAAGCGTCACCACCTCCCGAGGCTCTCCAAACAGCGCAGACGACACACATAATTCAGATTTGTTTACCCACTTATGCGCTCCTATTGGGAAATGATGATCACTCAAACAATATTAGCACGTCAAACACTGCGTCGTCTCATTTGTGCGCATGGGGCCGCTCCTCCAAACAAAGAGTCCGGATTGATTCTTCTCATGTCTGACCAAACATCTGCTCCGTTTACGGCAGCAAACACAGCAGCGACAGGTAAATGGTGAACAAGACGTCTCACTGCCTCTCCTGCTTTAGAGGTTTATACGATAGGATTGATCACATATGATTGATTCACATTGAAAAATAGTAATAATAGTACTTTTTAAAATGATTGACAGGATTAGTATTGTTATGTACATAGCCGTAGTACAGATATACAGTAAACACTGTGTCACATTAATTTAAATAAGGAATGAAATACATCAATGTAAGTAGGGCTGTCAATAATGATTTATTTTAGTAGTCGCTTATACAGCAAATATTTATTTATTATTTAACTGACCAAATAATGTTTTCTGAACATTTATGTATGTAGGTAGCCTGACTACTCAAAAAGTTACTCTAACATGTTTGAAAACTTTGTAATTTTGGCAAATTTTTGTAAAAAAGTCTTTTTTTGATCCTTAAAGTGAGACTAAACACATGGTCAGAGACATAAAATTCTCTTAAAAGTGGGAGATGCCCGGAGGCCTTTTAAGAAACACCCAGTGCGCGAGAACAAACATTGATTGACAGCACCAAATATGGACAGTGAGCTTGTGAGAGATGTGAGTTTTGTGTTGGAGCGATCCTGTGGAGAAGTTCTCAGCTCTGAGGCTGTGCACAGGTCTAGTTGCTTACTTACACGTCAAGATTCTTTTTTTTTTATTAACTTTGCAGACACATGTATTTGCTTTAGCCTGCATAAGGTAATAATTGGTGTAAATCGCTCATTCATCCAGGAGTGATCATCTGGACAGTGTTTTCAAAAATGACAACTTTGAAGTAGAGCTGGGCAATATTGTGATAAAAATCGAATCATGAGCTCATCTCTGTGACAATCTGCTTTTTCGTCATATCGTCATTTCTTTTTTCTCTATTTGATCGATCTGTCTGTTCAAACATAGATTATTTTTCCAATCTATATTCTTAATAGTCTTAGAGTTTCCAAATCCAAGTCTTTATTGTGACTTTGGGCTTCTTTTTTGAAGTCTCTTTTGGAGTACACTTTTAGTTCGTACAAAGAATAAATCTTAGCAATTTTTCAGTTTCAATTTATGAAAATATATACATTTTTATGACAGAAACATTGATTTTAAGCATGTTTTCATGTCTAAAAGTCACTGAGAAAAACGTATGACATGGAAAAGTCCCTAACACTTGTTTTGCAGCAACACACAATGTTCTAATTAATCTATTCTTTTATTAAGGTCTAAAGAAGAGCTGAGTTTGCTTGTTTCTCTCTGAAAATCTTTTTTTTCACTCATCTGAATGTAACTTTTAAGGGTCGTATTGAATTTCATTCACAGATGTTGACTTAGCAGCATAACTTTTGTTTCCGCACAGTGATAACGCTGACAACGGTGCTTTTTCGACTTGTTTCCACTGTTTGTGTCTATGAGCGGCGGCTTATTCTGCAGGTTGGGTGCACGCGCATCGCCTGTGTTGATAAACAAAAAATCCCTTTATAGAAAGATGTTCTTAAGCCAGAATCGCTGCCAAAAATCAATGCATATGGATATTAGCCATATTGTGCTGAAGGGTTTGTGCTGACTTTTTTTTATAATTATAGTTTTTATTTGAGTTTTACATTTGAAGAAACAGAAGAACAAAAACAAAATAAAAACAAAACAAAAACAGTGAGGCATTGAAATGTAAACACAAGCTATGCATTGCACATTGGAGACACCAGGGCTGGGCATTAATCAGAAAATCAAGAGATCAAGATTGAATTGAATGTTCAATTGTTTGATTGTGGATTTTTATTTGAAGGATCCAAAACCAATCCCCTGCCAGCAAAAACATGTGACCTGAAACAGAAATCAAACTCCGAGGCCAATCATTGATGTATCATTTTAGAGAAATCTAATAAGCCCTAATCCTCGCTCTTTTAACAATGTCAAGCTGTTGTAGTCATGTACAAACAAAAACTGTCCCATTGTTCTCTGACGGTCTCATTAATATTGTTTAGTCTTCCCAGCATTTATTCACATGCCGCATTTTCAGTCATTCGTTCTCTCCAAGCGTTAAAAGTTGGTGTCCGAGGTTCTTTCCATAGGGTTTGTGCTGACTTTACTTCAAAGCATACTTACTTGAATCTTGTATTTCAGCTTTAAGGATAGTTCCACACTGTAATTATCTTGGGATCTTAGTTTTACTCCTCTGGCAGTGCAAAAATAGATTGAAATATCTCATGACAAGTTATCACCTGAATGTGTTTACAATGTTTTTTTTTTTTTTACACAAATTTGCCCCAGATTCTTTTTTATTGATTACTATGATACATCCTCTTCCCCGACAGTTGAAGGTGCCCTGTATGCATGCTGACAGCTCTCTCCAGCTTATACAGGCCCTAATGGAGTGTGTATGTGTGCGTATATAGGAGCCATTACGGCGCGTTACATCAGTCAGCGCTCTCCTCCGCGCCGCGCACTCGTGTCACTCCTCTGACAGTTGCCTCTGACAGCGCGCGGTTTTAACGGCTCACTTAGACGCGCGCACACCCCCCACCGACGAAAACAACAGCACCCGGAGCCTATACGGAAAGAAGCGCCGCGGTGATTCTGATGTCTGAGGGATCTTTAAAGTTTGTCTGTGTGATAGACGGGTGAGAATACAAGCTGTCCATGTGGGTTCATACTAAGGTATATATGCTATTTATGAATACTAGGGGATTATGGATGGAATGTATGAAGGTATATATTTATGTCATGCTTTCACATTTTTAGTGCTTTGATTATTATGAGGAAAATATCACAATTTAGCAATTATTCGCTATTGCAGTTGTCATGACCAAACCGTTATTTCTTTCATTCTCACTGTCGGCAATTTGAGCTTTGCTGATACCAGAATCAGAATTTTTAAATCACAAATTTGCTTTTCATTATAGTGCAAAATAAAAACACAATGTATATGTTGGTGATATAACATATCTGTGCAAAATATTTATTGACTTCAACCAACTAGAATGTTTGGCCTCTAATGTTCAACAAACATGAGCTAAGCACTGTCAGATTTGTGAAAAGGAGATGTCTGTTTTTCTCGTAACCATAGAGACCATGCAAAAGCTAATGCTACCTATGCACTTATGTGATCATGCCTGCTTGTCAAAACCTGGTCCTGACAGATCTCAGAAGCTAAGCAAGTTAAGGCCTGGTTAGTACTTGGGTGGGAGACCGCTGGAACACCAGGTGCCACAGTGGGACGACAAAAGTGGAATGTCGTTGAGTCATTGGGCAAGACACTTAACCCACATTGCCTCAGTGTCTGCGTACACTGGGTGAGTGGATCCCTGATTGTAAAAGTGCCTTGTAAGGTGGAAAAGCACTATATACAGAACCATTTACCATATAGCTTTGGACCTCTGAAATGACAGAATTTCACACCTGGTGCACTGATTCACTGGGTGAATCAGTGCATTTTAACTGCAGCAGAAGATGCAGTTAAAATGCACTGATTCACCCAGTGATGTTCAACAGACATAAGTCAGAATTTTGTGAATGGAGTTGTTTGTTTGTCTTGTAACCATGGAAATGGTACATGAAGCTATTAAAGCTAACTTTGGACATCTGAAATGCTCTAGAACTTTTACATCTGCAGCAGCCAAAGCTTTGCAGGAAATGTTTTGAGGGATGGCCTTATTACCGCCTGAAACAACAGAAGTTCACCTGCTCCTCATGGACCTGACTGTGAGGTGTCTCCAGAGTTCACTTGCTCCACCTGCACCTAATTGTCATCTGTCTCTCACTCCAGATTCCACCTCCAACTGCACCTGTTCCTCCAGCTAAGGCTCTGACTAAGCCAAGCACAACATCATGGTGATGGTCCCTGAGCACAGAAACCTCAGCAGCTCTGCAGGATGGGTCAAATGCAGAAAATGAATTTTCCTCTTGATGGATCAACAAAGTATCTATTTATCTAAAAAACAATTTAAGAGAGTCAATTAAAATTTCTACTGAATAAAAGTGTTTTTGACAGCCTTTTAAAAGATTCACCAGTTTTAGGGAGGGTGTTTCACAGTTTCATAAGCAGGTGCTGACTGTTGGATCGAAGGGTTCATTTGTTGGAGGGAAAACAGATATCTGATGAATTGGGGAGCCTGTCCTTAAAGTGCACTCAACCTAACAACTAAAATGTTCAAATCAATCCTGAACCTGAAGTTTAAATAATGGTTGGAACTATTTCAAAGTAATACAAGCCTCGAGCGAATGATGGTAGTCAAGATGTACAAAAAGAAACAACTTTACACATTGTAATTAGCCAGAGAAAACCCTAAACGTTACCTTGCCTCACGTCACGTCCTCTCTGTCTCCATCCGTCCCAAACTCCTCTTAAACGCGGCGTGCCCCTGTCAAGCCTGATCCTGCTAAATCCGCTAAGTGCTCGTGTTGCCAGCCTCCTGTCCTGTCTGCGCCGCCCACCTCAGCCGAGACGAGCGTTTTGGCACCAGAAACGCTCTCTTTTTCCTCAAACATTTGCGTGTCTGGGTGCTGCAGATTGAGACGCGGTGCCAGGGGAGAGAGAGTGGGAGGTGTGGAGGGTCGCCTGGAGGTCAGAGTGAGACTACTGCTGCTGCTGACAGAAGTAAAAGGTAATCCTGAAGGTGCAGTGGACACGGGTTTTAAACTGGTGAGCATGATGCGTATTTTGCCACGTGTAAGCTGGGTTTAACTTAAAGAGCCTGTGCTTTTGTTAATGTATGAACTTGAAATGACTCTTTCACAGGATAGATATATTGCCAAGGTTTCTATTCGAGGGGATATTTGTTTGTAATGTCCTTTCCGCTGAGTTGTAATGACTAATGAGAGGGTGGGGCCTGTTGTCATGGCAGTTGTGGAGTTGCAGCAAAATTCTAATTGATTCATAGTTTTAAGGACTTGATTTTATGCAGAATTAAACTATTTGTGTGCCATTAGATTATATGAAAAACAACACAGTGTCCAAATAAAACGTATATACAGCGGTCCCTCGTTTATCTCGGGGGTTAGGTTCCAAAAATAACCCGTGAAAGGCGAAACCCGCGAAGTAGTGATCTTCATTTTTTACCAGTAATTTCAGTTGTTAACCTGCCTGGTTCTGATGTTTAGTGTCTTTTGTACAGGTAATAATGCGCTGAACACATGATTCACCGCGAGATACAACAGCGTGAGTGATGCCTAAAGGCTCGTGCAGACAGGATGCGATGAGCGTAAATGTTGCTTGAAATCCCATTCATGTGCATGTGGCTGTCAGCGGCACCTCAGGGCTCCTCCGCTGACAGACACATACACATGAATGGGATTTCAAGCGACATTTGCCACTCATCGCGTCCTGTCTGCACTGGCCATAAAGAGGGATGTTGCTGTGTGCGTTCACCTGCTCTGCTTTTGGCACGTTGCCTGTCCCGCTGCACTCCACAGTCGACCGCAGAGGCGCGGATCACACAGACTCCAGAGCCGACAGCCACGAAACACATCCGGACTCTAGTGAAGTCACAACACGCTCCTCAAACACATCTCTGAACTACATAAATGACGTTCCAGCAATGACGTGAACAAACTTATCATCGTAACTACGAGCTCAAAGAGTCAAATCCTCACCTGGAGAAACGTCCGAGCGTCAGGTCAGCTTCCCCTGCATGATCCAAACTGTCTAAAGTTTTCTAAAAGAGCTTCAGTGCTGTTGTCTGTGAATGCTGCGATGTCACACAATCCCTAAACGGTGCGTTTGAGAGAAAAGCACACTTACAGCGCACGTCTAGGACCACGCACAGTAAAAAAAAAAAAGCAAACAGCGAAGTCGCGAAAACTGAACCGCGATAGGGAGCGAGGGACCACTGTATACAACGATATGTTATAAGCACGAAAGGTTTTCACATTTTTTTTTTAGAATAGAATAGAATATGAAAAAAAATGTGCTTATCGTACGTTTTTGACATTACATTGTATATTGTGGTGTTTCACTCCCAAGGTCAGCAGCATTGACTCAAAGATCCAAAAGATGTAGTTCTCCGAAGACCTTTATTGACCGGCAACAGGCACAAAACATGATTATATTATCTCTCATTAGTACAGCAGATGACGGGGTTAAATGCATGTACATTTCTATCAATTATTAACCAATTTGCAACTTGTTTTGCAAGATGTTCCTGTAAAAAGTACATTACATTGAATTTACACGTCTCTAACTCAGGTTCTAGTTTTATCACTCTGTTCAAATAAAGGACCGATAGACGTATGGACTGAGACTGTTGCGGTCGCTACTGGTGCAATATTAACTCTGTGCTGGTGTGAAGGTAACGTGTCTTAACATCATGAAGAACACTACTAAACAGGTTACAGTTGTCAAAAGTCTTTAGTTTGGTGTAAAAGGACATTTTAAGCTTCAGTTTTATCTACCGCTGCTTACTACAGCTTACGCTCTGATTAGTCAGAACGATCAGGCCCAGGCTTTGGCTCTGTTTGACTTGTGCTCGTCCTGCTCGTCGCACAAGAAATCATGTGGGAAACACAACTATGCATCTCCGATAGCGTGTAGAGCACCTAGCAAAAGGTTAAAGTAAACGGCCAATATAGCAGCAAATGCCAGTGAGCAAAAGTCATTAACGCACAGAGCCCATCATATTTGATCACCAGAGCTTGGTGCAGTCACCTAAATGTGCAGTTGTGCTCTATGGTCGTATGTGTACCACATAATTGCACTGACCAATCAGAGTGAAAGCTGCTGGAGAAGACCAGAGCAATCTCAATTAAAGCAATTTTCAATAGTATTTTGAACCAAATATTGACATTTACCACAAAATCCTTCTGAAAGCTTTAGGTGCTCTTAACTGAACACAAGCATTTTTTTCTGTTAAGGTTCATGTTTTTGATTTATGCTCTATAAGAAACAGGCCTGAAGATTTTGGTCACTGCAGCACCAATGGACTGGCTTCCTGCTGGTGCCAGAGTAAGGACTAAACATGGATCGACCTCTTGATGGTGCCAGAGTCAGGACTAAACATGGACCGACCTCCTGATGGTGCCAGAGTCAGGACAAAACATGGACCGACCTCCTGATGGTGCAGAGTCAGGACTAAACATGGACAGACCTCCTGCTGGTGCCAGAGTCAAGACTAAACATGGACCTTCCTTCTGCTGGTGCCAGAGTCAGGACTAAACATGGACCTTCCTTCTGCTGGTGCCAGAGTCAAGACTAAACATGGACCTTCCTTCTGCTGGTGCCAGAGTCAGGACTAAACATGGACCTTCCTCCTGATGGTGCAAGAGTCAGGACTAAACATGGACCGACTGCTTCGCTCACTTTGAACATAAACAAAACAGTGACATTTACCAAAACACAAAAACAGAAGTCCTCCTTTCCATATATTTGCATGAATAAGAGTCAAATCAAAACAGAAGAGGAATTTACATTTGTAGGAGTTGTTCTGGATCCCATTTTTAGTTTTAAAAAACATGTTTAAAAAAAGTGTCTAATACTGTTAAATACAGTTTGTCGGTTTTTACACACATTCGAAACTAATTGACCCACAATGCTGCAAGAGTGTACCTAGACGAAATGATTATTTCTCATCTTAATTATTCTATATCTTTTTGTTAACAAGCAAGTGAGACAACAACAAAAAAAAAAAAACCTCTATATATTATCAGACTGATAAAGACTGTGATAAAGCCACTGAGATACCACCATTGTCCAATACCTAAACGAAATAAATGGTTAAACTTTGACAATTTAATTATCTATTCAAATGTGCGACTAATCTTTAAAATTGTAAATAATATTGTGCCTCTTCCATTGAAAAAAAATGTCCTCACAATGACAGCAGAGTAGATAAACGTAGCTTGGTCTTTGAAAAAACAGCCTTTTCTTACAAAAGAATGGAACAAACTCCCACAGAGTCTAAACTAAACTAAACATGGACAGGCCTCCTGCTGGTGCCAGAGTCAGGATTAAATAAATATAATAATAATAATAACTATGGTCACTTGAAATACTTACTTTATAATACAGCACATATGCGATACCATTAAAGTGAAATTAGATGCAACAATGCCCACCCAGGTTGACTTTGTGAAGCAGTTAACATGCAGCTCACCTTCTCTCGACACGTCATTCCACTTCATTTAAACACGTCTGAACCAGGCCGCGAGTCTCTGCTTGCACTGGGAAATTAATAATTAATATTCAATACTCCTCTGTTCATTTATCTATTTGAAACAGAATATAGAATGGTAGCGCTGCCGGTGTTTACCCCCAGGACCCGCTGTCCTTGAAACGGGTTCACAGGAAAATATGTTGCTCATATTATTTTAAACAGAGCACAAAAGTATATTACACTGGTCTGAAGCTATACTGCAGAAAGTCTTCACATACTGGTGTGTATAGTAACCAGTGTTGCACTTGGCAGCCATACTTTTAGAGGTAACTTAGCTTATCAGTACTATGGAAAAACTAAGGTGTTACTTCATTGAATATCAGAGTAGCACACAAGAGTATGCGCTGCCATGGGTAACAACGAAGGTTCATTTTCAAAAGTCTATCAGAAGGAGCGAGGTAAAGACAGACTTTTACAGTCGAGTACAATGGATCTTCAAAGCGGCCGACAGCCATCTTTGCTTCCTGGCTGGTCAATGGCGATAGATGACTTCCCGTGCCGCCACAAGGGTAAACTTCAGAAACATGCCTAAAAACGACATTAGTGATTTGTATCATGAAGTAAAAGACAAAGGGAAGGCAAAAGACCAGCAGTTTGACTTAAGCCACGTTTTAAACTGACGCACAGGACCCAATGCTAATCATGCATGCCTGTATCATGTGTGTATTTTTGTATTAAAACACCTCTATATGGTCACATTTGATGAGAATATGTTTCTAACTATAGCTTAGATTGTGCTTTTTTATGTCCCCAATTTATTGTGTTTGATTTTGTTTGGTTAAATTAATTGTCTGAGGTCTTGTAAGTATAAAAGTAGTGCACATGCATGTGGGCTCAAGCTAAAGTTAGCAGGCTAGTTATTGCTTCCAATAACGGACATTATTATAATCCATTATCAAACACACAGAGACACCAAAAACGCTCGTATGTTGCTAGCCATATATTCAGATATGTCCAAAACTTTACAAATGTGTTCAAAAGACATTTATGGCCTCAAACGTGACTTACATACACTGCTTGAACCAGGCTTGTGAACATTTTTGCAACTTTGCTTGACCAATCACTGTTTCTTGTTGTGTGTATTACTGTTTGGTTTTGACCAATGAATGTTTCCTGTTTTGTTTTCTATCATTGATGTTTGCTAAGGGGGAAGTTCTCAGAGATGACTGTTGTTGTGATTTTGGGCTATACAAAAATAAATAGATTTGATTTTATATTTAATGAGGCTAACCCTGTGCAACACTGTGCAGGCTATTTGATCAGAACTCATCAGAAAGTTTTTCACACAATCTTACTTTAATGAAAGGTTTGTTGTTTTCGACCGTGATTGCTTGAAATACAAACACTAAATGAAGGATTGGCTTAAATAACAGGTGAAATTTGAGCAAAAATAAACTGTGGATTTGGCAGAAAGTGGAGATGTGTGTGGGAAAGTGTGGAGCTTTGTGCTTCAGGCAAGACATGCAGACACGTCAGAGCGATTGTTGAATGTCAAGTGAAATAAAGATTAATAAATAGAGAGGCAATGTTGAACAAAAAAAATGACAGATAAAATACCTCATGATGGATTTTTTGGGACATTGTCCGTCAAGTTGACAGATTGGAATTAAGTCTAGTGCAACAGAGTCTCTGAAGAAAACTGACACACAACGAAACCTCAAAAACATACGATGAGCACGTTTTTACTTACTACTAAGCCAAGGCGTAAAATAACTGCGGTTTTTGGTTGAAGCCATGTGGCGACACTGTGTTTGGGTTTAACGGGTAAGTGTAGGCGTCAAGTTACTAAAAAGGGTAAGTTTAGGACCAGGGCTTGGGGTCGATTAAGATTAGATTAAGCAGGTGAACATTGGGGTAGGCAGCAATCTCCTCGACGCATGCCTGGTTCATAGCCTAAATTATATTACACTCTGCCGCAGGTTTTGGCGGCGTGGGTGGAAAAGTGTTGGAGAAGCGAGATCTTTGAAAATATAAAAAAGTACCACAACAAGAAATTCAAAAAATGTCGTTGTACAGGGATGCCTGAAAAAATCAGCCTGTTCTCACAGATATGTGTGTCTATAGCACGCAATTTGAAACAGCGTGTCATATGAATGCAATTTCTATTTTTTGAGTGTGTATTTTCATGTCAAGTTGATTTCCATGGTGAATGTAAAGACATGTTATAATTTATGAATACTAACACTATGCTAATTCTAACCTTAAAGGAACCGAATGTAAGATTTTGATTTCAGATTTCATTAACATGACCTGTATGTGTCCAAAGATACAAGGTCAACATGTCCAAATATACTATTATTTTTACTGAAAGTCATTGTAATTTTGAGTTAATCTTGATTAAAAAAGCAATGGACGTGATGTTCATTTGTTGATGTTTCCATTCAACGTGTTCTCGCGGCATGGTGGCTGAGCGGTTAGCGCTCTGGCCTCACAGCAAGAAGGTCGCGGGTTCGATTCCCCCACGGGCCGGGCCTTTCTGTGTGGAGTTTGCATGTTTCTCCCCGTGTCTGGGTGGGTTTTCTCCGGGCACTCCGGTTTCCCCCACCAACCAATAACATGCATGTTAGGGTAATATCCTCCAGCTATGGTAGTCCTGACCAAGCCTAGCAACAACACCTGGAGATGGGTCCCCGAGCGCTGCACTGCGGCGATCACTGCTCCTGAGGAGATGCCCCAGAGGCATTGAAGGATGGGTCAAATGCAGAGGACAAATTTCCCTACGGGGACAATAAAGTGTACCTTAACCTTACCTTAACCTTAACCTCATGGACGGTGTAAAATAGCACGCCATGGCAAATTGCGTGTCATGATGACGCCCTCTGCCACGCTTAATTTTTCTGGCGTACTATGAACACATGATGTGGTTGAAGGTCTGAAGTTGCAAAATATGACACGCTGTTTACAATAGCGTGGTATTGACACGCTTATCCACGGTTATTATTGACATGCTTATCCATGAGAACAGGCTGTTTGTTGGCTTTAACCATCTCCAGTTTGTCCTGTTTGTCTTCAACCACATCGCGAGTCTCAAACACGGCAGAAAAAAATGTAATTGCACATAATTTGTCATGGCATGGTATAGACACGCAAGCCATTAGAATACGGTTGGAAAATATAGTACAGGGATGCCTAAACAATATGGGTAACACTTAAGAATACCTACAAAATAATCAGGCTTAATAAATCCTTAATAACACTTTAATATAGACTTCATTCATCATGAAAAAATGTTTATTTAACAGATGAAAAAGTTCATTAATGCTTAGTAACTACTTAATAACTCATAATCCTGGCCCCTAACCCTAAATCCTAACCTTAGCTCCTTAGTTAAGTAGTTACTAAGCATTAATAAACTTTTTCATTCATTAATTCACCATTTGTTCATGAATAATTAAGGCTTTATTTATGCTTTATTCATGGTTTACTAAGGCAATTTAAGGTGTAGGTAATATAAAGTGGTACCAAAATATGTTAATGCAGCAACATTGATAATTAGACATCAGTGTCGACAATAGAGACATGTAGCCATTCTCAGTTAGTCATCGGAAGCTAAAACTACAGGGTTTCAGCTTCATAAAGAATCCAGACCTTTTCTTGTGCTCCAAAGGGTTCAGAAACAATTTCATTTTTAATTCTAGACAATTTTAGTCAGTTGTGTGAGAGAAAAGAGGCCGGAACGATAAGGGGTTAAAGAGAACAGAGAAGTGTATGTGTGTGATATTAAAGGACTGAAACGTTGCCACGGTCCGGCCCGCTGCGCTGCTGGAGTGGTGGGAGGATGACACTAATGGCCTGCGCGACTCCAGCTGAGAACGAACATGTAATTTGATGAGCGCCGGGTTACCAGGAGGTTGCCGCGTCAATCCAGCGGAAGCCCTGTCGCCGCGCCGATGACGGATGCGGCTGATGAACGTTGTGCCTTTGACAGCTTAATTACAGCCACGCGAGCTAATTGTCTGTAATTGTCAGTGTGTGGCAGAGCGAGCAGAAGAACCACATGGAAAGAGGACTGGGATCACCATCTTCAAGCCATTTCACTGGATTTTTAAGATTTTTTTGACAACTTTATTCTGGTTCTTTTTTCCCGAAGTAAAAAAAAGATTCTCCATTTCCAAAGGACTTTTTTTGCAAGGTATATATTCAAATTTAGCCATGTAATTATGTTGAAATGAAAGCCACTGTGTCTTCGTTTTGCACATTTTTGCATTTTCAAACACCTGTGTTTTTCTACTCTTTCATATGTGTCTTGTATTGTGATTGACAGACACCAACAAAGATCTTGTTATCGATACCAAAAAGATTGTAGCACTGCAGCATTTTCTTTTACATGAAAGCTTCAGGTGAGCTACAACAAAAAAAGTAAATAAGTAAGTAAGTAAATCTTGCTGTAATCTAAAGTTATTAAATCTTTTCTGATTGCAAAGTGAATTTACACTGAGTGCAGCAGGTTGGACAACTCAGCGTGAGCAGGTAGGATTCTGTGGTTCTACCTGTTCTACCTCTCCAGCTTCTCTTTCTCTTTGTCTCATCTCTCTTTGTATATTGCAACTGTAGATAGCGCCTGTAGTTCACACTTGTAGTTTTGCGCTGTATCTCGTGGTTAAAGTTTGTATAAACAAATGAGGCTTTGTGATCGACTTCTACTGTGATTAGGGTGACCACCTCAAAAACTCCAGAAAGTGGGACAGGTTTGGGGATTTGGTGGGACATGGCGGGACGGACTCGACAAATGATATAATTTTTTATAATAAACCTGTTTTGAATGGAATATATTGTTCACACTGTAAACAGATCAAATACAGATGCATATCGGATATTTAGAAATTTAAAAATGTTTTCATACTAATAATTTTTTAATAGCCTACATAGATAATTGTCTTGCACTGTCTGAAATATTAGGCTATTTAGAACAGGGAGTAGTTTTTTTTTTGTTTAATTGTTTGCATTAAGAAGTTTCTTGCTGTTGTGCCTATTTTGATGAGCTTCGCGTGTGGCATGTTGCTTTAGTCTTATTTCCCTCCGTGGTTGATGGACACAAACTGCACAGCCCGGCGCTCTTTCAGCTTCTCCTTCAGTGTTCAGACTCATGAGTGTGTTTCAGTGATTGTACCTGCAAACTTTCCTTTTCTTATCCTATCGCCGAAGACTGAAGTTGAGTTTTCCTTGCAAATGGTGGGCGGGAACAGCGGCGTGCAGACTGTTGATTGACGTGCAGCGCTGCTTATCACACGAACGCGCACGAAGAGATCAGACAGATGCACGAATTCACGTTTAAACACGGCGCTGTAAGTGTTATATTCGCTGTGTTCGATCACCAATGAAAAAGCGGGACACGGCCGTGATATGCGGGACAAAAGCCTAAAAAGTGGGACAGGTGGACACCCTAACTGTGATCGACGTGTTAGGCACCAATGAGTTATACAATTGAAGCATAGAAAAGTGTGTGTTTTCCAAAGCTGAAAACTACAAAATGACAAAAATGTACAAAAAGCAATTTTTCTCGCCTTTTTTTACGCCAATATGTTACGAAAAGCTAAAACATAAAATAACTAAGAATTCTGGTTGAAGCCATGTTGTGACATTTCCTTTTAACGGCCAAGTTTAGCCCTGAAGTTACAAAAATGGGTAAGTTTAGGTCTGCGGCACAGCTCTACAGGTGTAAATGGGTTACAGCCTATACATAAACACACTAAATTCCTTCCAGCATCTTGCCTGTTGCTCTAGCCATCAGGTTTTATTAGCATCAGAATCAAGCTCACTTTAGTAAAGATCATTCAGGAAGTAAAGTGTACGCTTGTGTCAGTAATCATTGTTGTTCCTGTGAGATAAACTTGCAGATTAAAAGGTACAATATCATATTTTAAGTGAATATTTGTCAAAGGAGGAGAATCTATACAGTCTGCTGTGTCAACTCAGTTTGGACGATTGTACTTCCTGCTTTTGGAGAACCGTCTGCAGTCCTGTATGTATCTATCTTCAAAGCCACTTTTTAATATATATTTTGCGACCTTCTAATCCTATTTGCATGCATTACAAAAATTCGAGATCTTTACAATGCAGTGTAGCTATGAATACACCATAAGCTGCTGCAGTTTGTTATGCTCAGTCCTACACAGGCTCTCTGGTCCGCCCGCCGACACAACACTTAAGCACAAATATGACTCAATTAAGCCGTAATGGCCGCTTCCCAGCACCAGCCGCCATTCACAGTCCTGCACTGGGAACGCATGCATAAATCCTATTAGCTTCTGTTCAACGCTAATCCATGAAACCAATAAGCAGCTATTAAAAGTTCAAAAATTCACTGGCTTCAAAAAGAACAGGATTAGCTGATGATAAAGCGGCTCTGTGTTCACCAGGAGAGAGGAGCCAACAGCTGAGGTCACCAAAACTTTGTGAAATATGATGAGGTCTGTGGAGCAGAACTTCTACTGTGTATCTGTGTTCTGGACTTAAAGGAGATCTAGGATGTCAAATCTATAATAAGACAACTTTACCAGTGTTCTCTCAGTAGTTATATTCAAATTGATTTGTGGATGTTTAATAATAATAAACATGCACAAATCAATTTGAATAGAAGGCTTGCCTCACCTTGGCTTTGACTGTCAAAAAACCTCACTAAAAGCATTCACATTTGCATAATATTCTCTGACTTGACATTAGATGACAAAGTACATCTAGAAACATATTTTTTCACTTTTTGTGGAGAAACGGTGAGTGCACGCGCTGCATGAACATGTGTCTGCACAGGCCTGAGTGAGTCGAGCCTCAGCGCTGTAGAGCTGCGTTATATCTGCAAGTCCTGGAGAATATGCAGTTTTAAACCACAAAACTTAGTGAAAATCACAAGAAATGACCCAAATGACTATGACAAATATGAAGCATATTACAAACAAAAAATATAATACAGTATTTAGTCTTATTGACAAGTTTTTTTTTCCCATTTGGAATGGTGAGGCATTACTTCACCTGTCTCCTCTTTCTGTTGCCCAGTATGTTGTCGAGTTGATCTGAAACACTTGCCTGGGATCCAGAACCACGCTTCAGCAAACTGCGAAGAGTGAGTCTGATCAACACGCCCCCGCCTGGTTTCAGATCAAGTCTACATCGTTTGCAAGTTTATAATTTCATACCTTTTTACTAATATTGCTTTTAAGCTCTTGCTTGCTGCTAATGTCACTGCTTGTATGTCATTGCATTGCTCTATTGCTAAACTTATTTTCTTAGCTTTAATATTTGTGCTGCTGTCTGGGTGTTTTAATGTATATGTTTTGTTATACTGTGTTTTTAATGATAATCCCTCTTTTTAGGCTGCCTTTTGTACATCTGGCAAAGGACTACAGATGGAAACTAGCCTTCTGGCTAACTCTAGCATATTATACAGATGTTCTGTTGGTCAATATGAGCTGTCCTTGTAATAAATAAATAAAAAATAAAAGTACAGGACACACAACCAAAGGAGTTGTTTGGTCGTCTGTCATTTAGATCAAAATCTAACTTCACTCACCTCACATTAAAATCGTTTTTGCTTCGCTCATTGATTCTGCAGAAATCTGCAATGTTTTTCAGTTCCACATGATATTTTTTCCATGTATTTTGTTGTTGTTGGAAGCAGCCATGTTGGTTTTCAGACGGCAGAAGATGCGTGTCTCTGATTGGCTAATTAATCTGTCAATCACAGCTACAGAAATTCGAACGAGGGACATGGTATCTAGATGATATATGTGTATATATCGTCTGGATTTCTCAGCCAACTGAAACACAGGCGGAGGGAGTGATGACCAGACCCACTCTTGAATGTTCTCTGGATCCCAGGCAACTAAATGAATCCCTAATAAAAATATAATTATAAATGTATCATCATCACTATCACTTTTTTCTGTGGTGACACATTTTAGCAAATTGATCATTTTAATACCTCAAAGACTTGATTGCTTGTTGCTCTCTGAATATCTGGCAACTATTAAGACAATTTGTTTCTCTGCCTCCCTCACAAATGAGATGAATAGGCTGCAGTGCGCCCACACATGTATCACAAAATTCTACCTTTCTAACATGAATAGTACAATACATGATAGGATCTTGCCCAGCCCTAGTCGAATAGTACTTTTTCCATGCCCCATCTCAAATCCCCTTTGCGAGCTCGGACCGCAGCTGCACTGACCCCTGACACGTCTTTGCTGTTGCATCCCGGAGGTTGCCGAGGTAGTATTTAGTGCCCTACTGTTCGCGATGACAACCGGCGAAACTTTTGGAGGACCTTCAATGCCTTTACACTTTTTATAATTAGGATTTGTTCATTAGCTCCCTCTGCGAGCTGGTACCTGTGCCCATTTCCCCAGGAGGTCGCGTTGACCTTCCAAGCGCCCGAATAGTCAGGCCAACCCGGTCCCCACACACACACACTAACACACACTCAGAACTCGCCTCTATACTATGTGTGTGAAACTGAAATGATATGAACTCCCGCAGGAACAAAAAAAGACCTCCATGCCACGAATTGCGCTGATAATTCACTTCTGGATCCATTCTAGCACGTTGTACATTAGCGCGCTGTTACGACGGTCCGGTGTGGGTCCAGTGCACCAAGACAATTACAAAGGTAAGCCATGCATATCAGTCATCAGCAGGCAGTCTGAAACGCTAGGCTTTTTTGCGACGCGCCGGCAGGAAGGCTGTTTGGCAAATGGACGTGTATTTATGAGGCATCGCGGGCGGTTCATTACAGACCAGTGTCACCTTTCATTTAGAGCGAGCTGGCTTCATAATGCGGGGCCGTGATGAGGTCGGGCAGGTGGTCAGCTGGTGTTTTATCGAGCTGCTTTTTAGGCGTTTTGCTATCTACGATTGGAGAGTTTGGAGCAATGTAAATACCAGTACAAACACTACAATGGAAAGTATGAATATAAAGCATTATGTTAGGTGAATAGGTGTTAAGATTAAGTTATATTTATCTAAATTTGGGTTTGTTTTTACTTACAATAAGCTTTGATGCATGTATGATGATATCACAGGCCTTTTCAACCCATTTTTCACATACAGATATGTATTGTCTCTTGCTTGCGGTTTTAATTCTGATTTGCTACACCTTAGACTTGATTTGGTCCTGATTTAGTCCTGGTTTAATTTGGAGATTTTGTTAGTACCAAGTCTGAGTCCTCAGCTTTTTAGTTCAAGGCTTTTCATGTCTTTAAATCAAACCATATACAACTTATATTTCTACAACTTCATAGATTTTTTTTAATGTTAATAATCCAATTTAAAAATAATAAACAAAATAAACAAAAACAAAAAGTGAAGAGGGACATGTTTCAATGTGTAAATGTAAAAATAAACAAGTGTCAAGTCGTCTCAAGTCACTGACCTTCAAGTCCAAGTCAAGTCCCAAGTCATCAAAGTGGTGACTCAAGTCTGATTCAAGTCCAAGTCTCTGGTTAGGACTAATCTACTTCTTGTTTCTTTTTCAGTTCAATTCTATTTTAGACATTTTGTAGAGTAGTAAGAATTTAACATAGCAATGTTATTATTGTGGCATCCAAGGGTTAACAATTTAGAGGTTTAAATTTAAATTAATTAATTAAATCCATTTGTTGCCAACAACGCCACTCTATTATAGTCTGGAGAACTGTACATGTTACACAAAGCACACAGGTCCGTTTATAAAAAGACAGGTTAGCCCAGGTTCCATGTAAATGTACAAATTTTATTTCACATTTAGTGTATTGCACAAATCCTTCTGTTCAGTAGCAATTCATTATTTTCATTTAACATAGGACTTTAAAACATTTTCTTTCTCACACTCACTCAGTCCATTTAAAACACTGACCCAGCCTGTATGCCTGTCAGGCTAAATTCGGGGCACAATTGTCCACAGCGCCTTCTGCGCTCAATGCTGCCCCCACAGGCAGCACGGCCAACAACACAAAAATAACTAAACTTATAAATAAAACAAATTGACAAAACAAAACAGATGCAAAAGATGATTGGACTTTACCTGGAATTGGACGAAGGAGCGGCCGCCGGCCACACAAGAGGCCCGGAAACGAACAGGCAAAGAGGATTTGGATGAGATGGGATCGCTTAAATAGACCGCCAGCTCAGCACTGCGGGGCGGCAGGTAAAAACACCCCCCCACACACTAACGCTCAATACCCATCTCGCCACATTATCATTACTGAAACAGTTCTAGTGATGTGGATATTCGGTGCAATCATAAATGTTGTCAAAATGGTGACATTTTGTGCCATTACTCAGCACGGACTTCTTATTTGAAAAATCAGCACTGGAATGCCTTTCCAACTGGTAAATTCTACTGAGAGCATGCGTCTCACTTTGTTATATGACATCTCTTTTGAAACTGTAAAAAGGTTCCTCAGGTACACTCTTTTTAAAGCTGTTTCAGTCGCTGAATTTGTTTTTAAATTTGAAGAAGTAGTCATACTGTTAACATACAAGAAGAGGACTGGCAATGTTCAAAATATCTGACATCCTGGTTGCCTGGAATGCACCATACAGTAAGTGTGTGCTTCTTGTAGACGATAAAAACATTTCTAGTATATTGTGAAATCACTCTGTTCTGCCCTGATTGTTTCTGATTGCAAAGTTACAGTTTGACCACTCATGTTGCTTTTTCCCTCCAGACTGCACCACTCACTTGTTCCAGAGTCGTCTGATTTAGATCTGGACTTCAGTTTTACACCACGAGCACCTGATGAAGTCCTGTGTACAGTAAAAGAGAGCGCTCTGCTGTCATCGTGTGGGCGGCCGTCCCGGGACAGATCTGGGCCGTTGCCGGGGCGCGGTGCTTGTGCAGGTTCAAAGATCTGGGAGCAGTCGATGAGCGCCTTTCTCTCTCGGCCTAATGAGGATTAATACACGCAGAGGAAGCACTGACACAAATACCAGCACCCGAGGGACCGGCACGTTCTGACAGATCACAGAGTACGGCGGTGATTCGGCACAGCACCCACCCTCTCTGTGTGGAACCCCCCTCTCTACACTGTACATCCAGGGTTTTCTCTCATCTACATCTACACAGAAAATGCAGCCACAGCATTAAAAGTGTATCAAGGAGGCAAGGCTTGGCAATATTGTGATAAAAATTTAATTGAAGTTCATTTTTATTTTTAAATTGTCCACCATTGCTACAGTTTTGAAAATCTATTTTAATGATTTCTTGTTACAAACCTTAGTTCGAACTATATTTTCAGAAAATCAACTCGATGCAACAAGATTTTACATTCCCACTCTCAGGGGCAGTTTATACAACGAGTTATCACGAATCCGAGACGTTTCTATGTCAGATTGGCTTCTCTTTTACACAACAACAAGCTACATGTTCAGTGAATCGACGTTCATCTGGATACAATTCAAAAGGTAGATTCGTTGGGGCTTGTTCAGTGGATGCCTCCCCTCTTTGTTGCCCAGTACGTTGTCGAGTTGCAACAGAAAAACAGTTGTCAGTGAAGACAGTTACATCACTGATATGCGTGAGCAGTAGCCGCTACTTAACCCTCTGGGCGTAACTTAGTAGTAAGTAACTTAACCAGAGAAAATGGCCTCTCTCTCTTGTCAAAATGAAAAACACTGTTTCTACATCCATTCCATTCATTCCTCCACTAGATGCAGACACAAAGAGCTTTATTTTGAGCCCAAAATTACCATAGGTTCCTATTGGACAAAATAGAAAAAGGGCGTGTCAAAAGACGCTGCTCTGCAAGTGAGCAGTAAGTGAAGCGAGGCGAGGGGAGGGAGCCTTGTATCGCTGCTGGTCTGACTTTCTGCGATGCGAATCTGGTGAAAACGTTCACTAAAGCGGAGGCTTTGAGCCTGATACTGGTAGATTCAGGTTGTGAGGAAGACGATTACGTTCTCAGATGATGAGAGTGGGAGTGAGAGCAAGAAGGGATGTGCTGATCTCTGCTGCCGTAATGGCAGGACAAACAACAGCGCAGACTGTCCCAAAACAAACTTTCCCTGTCACAAAACACGTGTAGTGGCATAAAGCAAGCGTAGTGTGTAGGTTCTAGGAAGAGGAGGAGGGTGTTTACGGAGGTAAAAACCACCGATGCGCGTGTATATATATTTATATATAATACCGCAACTTTACATCCACTATAGAAATAGACAGAAAGCAGCTGGGTATAAGTTTGACTGGCTGTTTTTGTTCCATTTACTGAATAATGTAGAAATAAGGCTGAACCAAACATCAAGTTTATGTTCTTAAATCTTTGTTGTACATTTATATTTCTTTTAATCAAAGTAGGCTATGTGATTCTCAAACTTTTTTTGTCTCATTCCATTCCCAATCCCAGCCCACTCTCTTCCGTCTCCTGTGTTGGATACAGCGCTGTCCGTGGTGCTGAAAAGAGCCAAGTTAGTGTCACGCTGTTGCATTGCAAGTGTGACATTTTGAAATTTTTCACACCATTTGAACGTCAGGTACTCGTATTACTTTACAGAAGACAAAAACAGCAAAAGTACTTTTAAAGGGGATTTTTTATACAGTTTCTCTCTTTGTCACAATGTTCATTCCTCAACAAAAAATATAGTTGTGTTTTGTTTCATTTGCACATCCTCGTCCTGCTTATTTAGGCTGCTTTCTTCTCAGATGCTAAACACTCTGTTTCACATTGTGATGCCATTACTCATAAAGGATTTGCCAGATTTTGAAGCTGTGGCTATTGTTTAAGTCTAAGCTGCATCAACTTCTATTTGCTACAGAATTGGAGACATTTGTGCAAATTTTACTGGACAAAAAAAAAGCACAATTCATAATTCATAAAGGCTAGGTCATACCTGTTAAATTTAAAACTACCACCAAATGACATCACAACGTGAAACAGAGAGTTTTGAGCATTGCAAATGTAGACAGTTGAAAAAGCAGGATTAATCAAATATTTGTGACTGAAACAAAATACAAATTAATAGACATTTTACATGAAGGAACAATGTTCTTCTGTGAAGATTGAATGTGAATGGGGGGAAATATGTATAATATTGATGTAAAACTTCTCATTTATATTACTCATAGTAATAAGAAAGTGGGGTGCACGGTAGCCAAGTGGTTAGAGCTCTGGCTTCCCAATAAGGAGGTCGTGGGTTCGACTCCCGGGTCGGACCATATCAACATCTCACGATCTCTCTGGGTGGAGTTTGCATGTTCTCCCCGTGTCACCGTGGGTTTTCTCCGGGTACTCCGGTTTCCTCCCACCTCCGATAACATGCATGTTTAGGTTCATTGGGCATCACTGTAAATTTCTCTTAGTGAGTGAATGAGAGATTGAACGGTTGTCTGTCTAACCCTGCGACAAGTTGGCCACTGTCCAGGGTGTTCCCCGCCTAAGGCCCAAAGTCACTGGTATAGGCTCCAGTCACCCGCGACCCCTAACGGGATTAAGCGGTAGAAAATGAATGAATGAATGAGGAATGAATAAGAAAGTCAAAAGTTTTTCATTGAGTCATGCTTTGATACATTTTTTTTACAAACAAGAAAACAAAAATGTTTGACTTAAAATCAGCCTAAAAAGTCGAATTTTGACTTTTATTTTTTTATTCACATTTTAATAAACCAGGCTTAGAATATTAACACATCCTCTAAATCATTGTAACAACCTTCAAAATCAGTTTTCTGTAGATTAGCTACTATATAATGCTGGACAGCAGTTTTGCATCAGTGCGCCTTGTATAAATGTCAATATAAACCAGTGACAGAACGCTGCGTCTTTCATTCTGGGAGCACAAACTTGTTCAAATCTCTGTTTCTTTAAACATGCTCTACATCAAAATCTTTTGCAAAAAGCAGGAAGACAAAGAAGCGATTTCAGTGCACAAAGTTCGACGCAAAGGAAAATTTGCATGAGAATGAAAAATATAAATAAGTAAATAAAACTTTGCCTGTAGTGTTTCACCCTAATTACTTAAAAAGTTGCAAAAATGCCACTAGAAAATATTACAACAACTAATTACCAAAAAAAAAGAAAAATGTGGACATGGTGTGGTTTCCAGTGTCACTAGAGCCCATTTTGCTCAACATAAACCCTTTAATAACTTCCCAAACGAGACAAAGCATCTCCACAGCCTGACACTTAACGACTCTCCACTACATTCATTATCTTTGCCCCCGCCGTTGCCCTCGGAGACCGCCAGACCCGCCCACTTTCCCCCTCGCGCGTCACTTTTCATTTGATTTGTCCAAACATGCGAGTTGTTGTTGTCTTTGCGGTTTTGGATCACTGTCATTCCGCCGAAATGAGCCGAACAAACGCGGTCCCTCCGGTGTCACGTCGTACCAGCTCCTTCTCTTCACAAACTCAATTACGCGCCGTGATTACCGGGATGGGGCCGTTTGATTGGACGGCGGATTACCAAGGCGACCGAACACGGGTTTAATGAAAGCGTGTGGCGCGGCGGCGTGAACTGTGCGTTATTGGACAATGGTGAAGCTAATGTGTGGAAAAGCTAAATGACAACAGGCCTCGGGGAGAGAATGGGAATGTTCTGGTGTTAGGTTTGAAGTGATGCAATTATTAGTCACATTTGCGCACGCTAAGGTTGCTGCAAATGAGTCTTTAAGTGAGTTACTAGTCAGCAGTTGTTATTATTATTGTTTATAGAGTAGCTTAGGCAAGTTTCTCATGTTTACATACAGAAATGAGGCATTTTGTCTAAAAAGATGGTCAAAATTGCACAAAAAACAGGTCAACAAAATTAGAAATATGGACAGGGCCAAGTTTAAACGTATGCATTAATTTTGTTGAGAATACATCCTATAAAGCTCCTTTAGCTGACGCTATCCCAGCATGCACCACTTATCCTCATGACAATTCTATTGACTTCAATGGCACCGGGCAGGCTCATCAAACTTTAAGTAGACACATCTGGCTGCAGACCCATACCAGGAGTCCCCTGCGGAGCTCAACAGTGACCGTCCACTTCCTGGTTCAACAATCGTAGACTCCCATGTTAAATCTCCAAAGGGGTTTTGAAAAAAAAAAAATAACATTTTTGAAAACGTTCGGGTTGGGGCTAATCAGCTCTATGTGAGTCAGGAGCATTAGAACTACATTTGGTTTAAAATCAATTTCTGCATATTTATAGAATACAAAGTTGTTGTCACTTCGCTGAATTTTAAGTTATAGCTGTGCTTTTTAGACTGAAAACACCGCTCCGAGGCTCTGAGGTGGCACATAGATGTCACTAATATTTGATTTTGTCGAAAACCCCATGGCACTTTACAGTGAAGCCAGGACAATTTTCCGTTGTTGAGCTCCATTACCAGGATTTAGGAGACGATTCTGGCTTCAGACCTCCATAAGGAGGCCCCTCACGTGACTTACCTCCATCCAGAGGCCCCTAAGGTCCAGATGTTCACCCATGTTATGTAGCTCTACCACGGTACAGTAGGTGGCGCAATGCACCTAAAATGTTATTTGTGACGTTGAAGAACCATGGATGTATTATAGGCCTACTTCCATGTGAAACAAACCTGGTAGGCTACAAGACACCAGAGGGACAGAAGTGAGCAGGTTACCATGGTAATGAGTCTGTTACTGTTGCTAATCGGTCCTAAACGGTTATATTTTTTTATCTTAACCTTTACCCTAACCGTTTTCCTAACCTTACTGTTTTTCTAAACTTAATCACCGTCCCTCTTACCCAACTATTGAGCCTTTACCAAGACCGCCCCAAGGCCAGTTATTACTAATGTGATGTTGTGTAAATAAAAAGTTTGTGTCTATTTTTGTTTTTACGTGTCAGTTCATCACTTTCTTGTCCTGTAAAAATTGGTGGTTGTCATAGAAACTAATACTTGATCCAGCAAAAGAGAAAAAGTCTTGTCTGGCTGCAATTTCAATCACCTGAAAATTAGGCTTGTTTTTCTTTACCTCCGGTCCTCTCGATGGAGATGGCTCTCAATGGAGTTCTGCAGCCAGATACTCATACAAAAAACTAATATGAAGTGGAAAAAAAGTGTAACTTGATTGATAAAAAAAATAGTATAGCTGTAGTAAAGCCGTAGATACAGGTCATGTTAGGGTTTAGTAAGGTAAGTTCTGGGTTGAACCTGGTCTGGCGGTCCTAAGAAACTGGATCACTTCTTATCGTTTAGATCTCTATGACAACATGCGGCAAACTCATAACCTGCTCTGGACCAGGTTAAGTTCCCGAGTAAGTTAAGAAGGCGAGTCACTGGCCAATCAGAGACCAGGTGTTTGTGAAGAGAGAGAGAATGAAAAGAGGGAGAGGGCAGCGAAGAGACATAAGGAAATACGAAAGCCACAGCGTTCCCCGTTATAAGCTATATGGGCCAGACAAAAGGCACTTGTCTGAGTCAGAGTGATGCAAAAAGACGCACAGTCTTTGTGGACATATTTGTGCTTTAGTCTGTTGTGTTGATGCTTGATATTCAAGTGAATTTTGTAGCGTAACCTCTGGCCTCATAAGCTCAGACTCGTCAGCAGTGTGTTTCCTTTGGCTTATATTTCATATAACTCCTGTATTTCGTGTTCATGATTAACTGTGATCAGGGACGTAGCACAAAATTCTGGGCCCCAGGTATACATTTTGTTGATGGGCCCATAAAACATATTCTTGTGTTTTAAATATTGAGTCCACTGTCATTATTTTTCCAATCATTAAGGTTTTATTTTTTTCTAGAATAGTCATATACAGCCTATTGATTGGCTTCAGTAAATCAATACCTTTCAACATTTCTATTGCCATAACCAGCTAGAAAAAAAAAGACGTTTATGTGTGTGTTTTTGTGTGCGTCAAAGCTATTACGTTGGTTCATTCGCATAAAGACAAGGATAAAATGGAACGTGTTTTAAACGCACTCTTTTACATTTTTTACATCTTTTACTGAGAAAATGCTTGTGACATTTTTGACAAATCAAAATGTTGCTGGATTGAGATGTAGTGATCTTTATTTAGCAATTTCCTTTGAGTCAATTTGCTCCGTTTTAAAGAATGATGAACATGCTAACGTCACAAATAATTGCATTTAGAGGAACACTATTTATCGCACAAGCAAAAATGACCTGCTTTTGGGGGGGCCTTCCTTGCCCTGGGCCCTGGGGAGACTAGTACCATTTTATCCCTCCAGTCCGACACCCCTGACTGTGAACAATGACTGCATGTTTTGAACGAATGTTTACAGGGGATTTCACCACGGATGCATGAACAAATTTCGTTGTACCTGTGACAATGACAATAAAGGTGAATTGAAATAAACGTTTCCTTACATTTGAAGTCTGCAGTTAACCCCGCGTCCACTTTGTGAACGACTTCATTGAGAAAATCCAGGGTTAAAAGATCGAGTTTCTTAGGACAGTTTATCCAGAGAGACTCATGTCTGGTTCACTCGGATAGGAGGTACTTATCCAGAATAAGTTCAGTGACGTTTGTAGAGGGCCCTGGTATAGGTCAGCAGCCAGATACTCTTTTATTGGAGTTCTGCTAGGACTCAAAGACAAAAGAAAGCCAGGCCATTTCCTTGAGCTGAAAAACGCCATTTTGACTGAAAAAAGTGGATTTTTTTTTGCAGCTAAGTGAGTCAAGACTTACAGTAATCAAGCTACAGTTGTATTGATTTGTATTTTTAATCTGGTTAATAATCAAACCAATAACATAAAGCCACACACGTGATAGACAGTGGGTCCTTAACCGTCAGAACTCTCTCGTGAATCCACTAATGACCAGTTCTGCTCGCACACTCCCGACGGCCCTCTTAGATCCAGACGCATTACCATTCCCCTTTTCTCCGGCTTTGTGCTCATATTCTTTTCATTTAAAGAGCTCCGCCGACTAAACAAGAGCGTTGATAATTAATGGCACAACATGCTCCTCATTTAGAATCTAATCTCAAAGAGGTGGACACAAATTCTCCCGGCTAATTGAAAAGTGTGCGAGGTAATGCGCCCGGCGGAATGGAGTGCGGGCGCGCTAATGTAGCTTCAATAACGCGCCTTTTAGTGCTGCTTGTCTTCGCCGCTTTGCTAAATGAACGGGCCGCCGACACTTTGTACAGCTTGGATTACAGTCGGGCTCGGCGTGCGGCGGTTTTGGAGGTGATCTGGGCAGGGGATTTCAATGTTAACTGCTAACGGCTAAGTGCTAACTGCATCGCCAACCGAGGAATTGCAGCCATTTGCCGTATGTGTTTTGGGGAAATTTCTGTTGTTCTCGTGTGTTTGTTCATTTCGAAGCAAATCGTTATGAAGTGCACAATAGTGTGGAGTTAGGCGTGGTTGGCAGAATGTTTGTAATGGCGAGGACAAGCCTGTATGCTGCATTTTGCGTTTTCAGGGCTTTTTTAAGAAGAAAAGGCATGTTTTGATTTGTTTTTATTCCACGAGCTATGACTTCACTAATCTGGTCAGCCAGATGAATTCACAAACTCTTTCTGTGGTTTACCAGCCCAATCACATTGCAGCATGAGGGTGAGGGGAAGGTGGCTGTTACTGAAGATGAACAAGTAGTAGCATCTGAATCAAAACAAAGATGGGAGCTGCTGTGGATGTACTTGTTTCTTCTTGTTGTTGTTGGTTCTCTTTTTGAGTATTTTGTTTTTGAAAGAAGAGCAGAGAGGTGTCTGTGTTTTTTCTATTCCACGTGGACACTGGACACGCCATTACGATGTATTGCTGTAATTGGTTGAGTACAAACTAATTATTGCATTTTTTCAATCAAGTATTTCAGGAAACATCACAACAGGAAAAATCCTGTTGGATAATGTGGAAGAACTCAAACTGGAGTTCAATATCTGGCATGACCCATTTTGTTTTATTATTGCAAACTACTGCTACACTTTCAGTCTGTTCTCACAGATATGGTATTTTACCACAGTCAAAAAAAACAGGTGTGTAATGAACACGCCAAAAAAAGCAGAAGCGTCGTCATGACACGCAGTTTGTCATAGCGTGGTATAGACACACAAGCCATGAGAACACTTTGACCAACATTACTAATTGTCATTCAGTTGCAGAACAGGAAGTACACTAGACAGAATCAAACCAAGTCTAAACAAGTACAAACCTCAAATGATACAGTAAATACAAAACAAGGAAATGCACCTGTGTTTGGAAGACAGGTTGGAGGCCAGATTTAATTGGTTAGGGGGCCTGAATAGCCCTGATTTAGGGCTATTCAATATGTTCCGATAAGTTTGAATATATTGTAATACAACATGAAAGTATTACAGGGTCTCAGGATACAGTACTTTGACAAAGTACAGTAATGGAATACAATAAAAAATATTATTTTAACATGACATTTGTTACATTTATTTTCTACAACTCAGAACACATGTGGATTTTTTTTTTTTTTTTTTTTTTGAGTAAAACTGCCCTTATTTTGAATAAAGTAAGATCCTCTAGGCATTATAGTCCCTAGAGGATCTTACTTTATTCAAAGATCTCATCTTTCAAACCAGTTTTGACAAGTGCCTAGATTGTTTAGGTGTTTGTGCAATTTTGGAGACTTTATTCATATGATCTGCAGATGCTACAAGAGCTGTGCTCTGATTTGTTGCATGTTCAATTCACAAAATGTTCTTTTTACTCTTTATCTCAACATTTGGAGCGTATCTTTTATCTCTGACAGCCATGTGCTGCATGTAGTTTACAAAGACAAATATTAGCGCCTTCCTCCATTGACCGGGGCTGTAAAAATCTAGCTGGTCAAAAGAGGAGAAAACAGTTTGAATCCAGTCAAGTACAGTATATGGAAAGTAATGAGCATAACAGCTAGCATTTTTTCTAGGGTTTGTTTAGGAAACTTTATAAACCTTTTGCCAAGTCTCACATACGTATTATGCATGCCAGAGGCTAACCACATGCCTTTAATCTCTTCATATTCATATTTTTTTAATCCCAATGTCAAAAATGACTGATGATCTTACTTCTAGAACCTCAGCAAACTTGAAAGTGTGACTGCTGAGCTGCATATGAGCAAACTCTGGTCCATTACAGACACCAGCAGCCCAGAGAGCAGCAGGTTAATGTTTCTGTTTGTGGCACCGAGCGGCTAACAGAGATGTGATGCGTCCACTGCTGCCACGGGCTGACATCAGGGGCCCCAGACGAAAGCGTCCCCCGGGGCCCCTGGCTGTCTGTGCACAGAGCTGCTGACAGATAAAGCATGTGACAGTGACACATGGCTCTGGGCTCGCGACAAAACTCCAGAATTTAAAACACCTGCCTCTGCTGCAGCTCCATCCCAAATATATTCCCCTCAGAGCAGCTCAGACTGGGGCAGCCACGGGGACAAACTGCCCTCTCTGACCAGTGTGGGTTTACTTTGGTGTTAGGTCTACAAAGAGCAAAAGGAGGTAGTGAAGGAATGGAAAATTATACTGTTTTGTTTCACTGGTGCAGAGGTATATATTTCAATGTTTTAGTCGGTTTTCACAGTACATACTGGACCGGACTTGGCTCCATTTGTCTCTGCAGTTCCATGCGTGCACTGGTATATGGGAAGGCACAATTTATGGGGCTATTCAACATTTATTTTGCCAAAACTTGTTGTTTCAGTAATGTTAGTCACTACTGCTGTTGTCTCTGTTTATTTTTGGTTCCGAGCTGGTTTCGCAGAGCAGAACTTATATCAAACAAAGACTAGACCAGCACTCACCACGTCTGAACCAGGAGTAACCAACATGTCGCCAATACCAGATCAGGTTTACTGCAGAATTACACCAAAACAAAAAAAAAAAGGTATAAGGTACACCACCAGAAATATGCCTGGAAATAAGTAATGCATTCATATTCATTCGCCTCCTTGTGCGACCGATTGGGAGAGTGAAGGGCGGAGCTTGGCGATGCCTTCAAGATGGACAAAAGAAACTTTAGAGGTGACGTATGTGACTATCAAATGAAAGGTTAAAGTCTAATTTGACTCCTAGATTTGTGACATAGGAAGATAGGGGAATGTTGTGGTCAAAAGCAAGAATGCTTGTGATGGAGGACGACTTTGTTTGTTGTGGTGTGCCAATATGAACAGCTTCAATTTTGTTGCTGTTTAACTGGAGAAAGTTGTCCTCCACCCATGCCTTTATCTCCTCCAGGCAGGTTTGAAGTGCTAAGGTGAATGTGGAGTCTTGTACAGTGTCATCAGCGTAATAATGCTGTGTTCAGATCGGACAGCATTGAAGCGTCCAAGGCGTCCAGTTTACATGTTAAGTCAATGAAAACCTGCGTCTTGAGGCGTCCAGCGAATTCTTGTGAAGCAGATGCTCCAATCTTTGGCTGACACTTTGACTGCCTCATCCCGAGTTGTGTGCCACTGAACTTTCAAACGTCAAACACCCGCGTCCACCAATTAGGCACTGTTCTCCTGTGACGTAGTGACATGCTGCTGTTCTCCTCTCGCATCAAGGGGAAAGAAGGACTGATGACAGAAAGGTCGCTTGTTTTGGGGCTTTTTTCTAAGGCTTGGTAGCTCATTGCTGTGAAAATCTGGCGACACAGCAAAACAATGTCAGACATGAACTGGACTGACAATGCGCTCATGTGAATTGATTAAAAATACTTGTTGCTGTGTTTAATCCATTGCGATACAATGTAGCAATGGAGGAGTACAAGAACTGCCAGGGAAAGGAGAAAGTTGTCCTACAGGGTAAGCTATGTTTTATAAATGCTGCAAAGCCTTTACTCTCTCTCTCTCTCTCTCGTTTTCTCTCAATGTGCTCTGCCTACGTGCAAAACAAAACTTTTTTCAAAAATATTGGGAATGCAAAGAAGCGCTTCAGGGCGTAAAAAGTGTTCTTGTCCTCCGATGCGCGTTGGACGTTTGCTGGAGATTCAAAAATATTCTGTGTAAAAATGTGCTTCAACACGCAAAATTGTTTGCTTAAACGCTGTGTGAGCGCAGTGGAACAGTAAAATGAAACATTATGCTTCCAGATAATCTAACCTAGAGGGAGCATGTCGATTGGAAAAAAACGTTGGGCCACGGACAGACCCTTGTGGCACTCCGCAGGTAACTATATGCGGCTGTGTTTTGCATTTCCCAAAAAACAAAAAAAGTCACTTTTCTCTGTAATTGTAGCTGCTTTTCGTGAATTTTATGAGCTCTTTTGACCCAAGATTACATTATTTTGATCTTTTTGATACGACCAAATTCATGTCTTTTCCAGTAAATATCTCAATATACGATATGTTAAGTTTTTTTATTTTAACATACAAGACATTCTATTTGTCTATTATTGTATGTCATGAGTTTGTTCTCTATGTCCAATCTCAAAGTGGAAGCAATCCCAGCTCTGCATGTTGACTTTGAAAAGTTTACAGTAGCACATGCAGTATTGTAGTCGGGTCTGTCGCTCCGCAGATGTGCCTCCAGCTGACAGCTGCAGAATCACACACGAGCCACCATCACAAACATCATTTTCCCACAATTACATCTGAATACGGATCTGAAGGTTAATTTGGTAATCAGTGAATGTGAGAATGTGAGCTGCAGTCATCTGAGACAACCACACACATTTATCACAGGCTCATAAAAGACAAGCTTAAAGATAACAACAGCTAGTGTTATTATGTCAGACATGACTTTGGATCACCGAGGACAAAGTGTTTATGTAACCTCAAGGACTCTTATTGGTCAGTTTGTTGAATCTAGGGAGCAGGGCCACGTTTGGTGTTTTATTGACAATTCTACAGAACTAACCACACCACAGCGGCACTTCAGCAAGGCCAAGAGCACCCAAGTCTGAGCTCTAAGTATTAAGGTTAAGATACATATGCAGTAATCTTGTATAGGATGAACTGATTTTTCATTCACCATTTCTATAGCAGAGCTCCTACAGCTGAAATGACGCTATCCCAGCATGCAACAGGAGCTGGGATTTGATTTACAATTTATCAAAGACAGAAGAAAACCAGAACATTTCAGAGAGCTGACAGTGGGCCGCCATTTTCAGTGGAAAAAAAGTGGATTTGTGCAGCTAAACCGACTTTAAGTGAGTCAGGACTTACATGAATTAGGATGCAGATGTACTGACTTGTCTTTTAATCTGGTAATTAACTTGAAGGAACCGTATGTAAGATTTTAATTTGAGATTTCATAAACATGACCTACATACAGTATGTGCCACAGATACAAGGTCAACAAGATCAAATGTAAATGATTTTTATTGAAAGTCAGTGTAAATCTGAGTTTTTCTTAATTAAAAAGCGATGGATATGATGTCCATTTGTTTTTGTTTCCATTTGGTGTTTTGGTTTTCCTGATGATTATTATCCAATCAAACGCAGAATGACCCTCACATGACTCTCTCATTTGCGTTGCCAGTTTGGTTTCATAGAGCCTGAAGCTGATTTTGAACCATGAGTCAAGAACATGTTTGAGTTTGAACTGATGTTGCACCAGGACACAGACACAACTCTGTGATAGGCTCAGGCACTTGTTTCCACACAGTTCTCATTAGGTTTCACCCACACTATGTGGACACACCATTCTTTCGAATAAACCATGATTCATGCAAACCTTGTTCCTGACTGGTCAGTAGTTTCTACTCTTCAAAATATTGTTTTTTTCACTTTCTGACAACCTAAGTTCATCTGTGATAGTATTATCTTTTTAAAACCACTAGTTGTGCATCTTACGTATGGTTCCTTTAGCTATTGTCATAAAATAATTCTAAATCTTTGTTGCAATTGTGTATTGGCAATTCCATGTTTTAAAAGTTGAGCTGATACTAAAGCATTTTTAAGGTTGGTTTTTTTTCAACAATAAAAACACCCATAGTGAACTACTGTATATTCTAAATACATAACCATGAAGTCAGGCAAGGAGCGGAGTCTCTGATACGTTACATAATGAATCTGTAAAGCAACAGCTGTCCTATGCCTAACTCATGCACTTCCACATCCTTATTTCTCGTTTTATTATGAGAAAAGCACAGCTGAGAGAGAAAGCAAATACTTTTACGGGCCCTTACCTGCCACGGACCCTAGAGAATTGAGCACTCCATGTTCTACAACCTCCCACAGCAGAAGAAGAAGCTGTGTTTGCATGCCCTGCCACTGCCGCTGACCTTACAGAACAACAGCATTAGCGCTCCTGGATCTGTCTCCGAGCCCGTTTACATTTGCCGGGTCATGGCGGGACGTGTGTGTAGTCTATACATCAGAGGCGGGACACACTGAAGGGCGGCCTAGTCCTCCGTGTGTATTACGTACTCTCCTCCAGCGACGTCTCTATCCAAACAAACACCCTCTCTCGTCTGGATCTCAAGGGCAAAGCAAAGCGAGGACACGGCAGCCGCCTAGACTTTTCTCTTTCGCTCACAGCTCCACCATGCAAAGAGCCCCGGGGTGAGAGAGGCCCAGATCGGATCGATGCAGCCCCCATTAGGGACCACCTCCTCGGGTCTGGTTCTTCAGCATCGAGCGACCTCCCCCAGACTGCAGGAGGAGAAAGCAGCTGGGCTTTTGACTGCCGGGCCTTACCACCGGCGCCGCATGCCCTTCAAATGGGTTTGCTTTTGTTGCTCTTTTCACCACGGAAAGGCTCGGGGGATTTGGACTCAAGAGAACTGCCATTATGTGTTTTGATTGAAAAGCGTGAGGTGGTCAATTTGAAGCTGGTTAAAAGTGAGTTAAAGTTGTGCTTTTCTGTTTGGGGATTTGTTTTGAGAATGTTGGCATCATAAGAGAAAAATGTTGACCGTGAACAATGCATTCTATTTACTATTCCAATGGCCCTCCAGCTTTTTCTTGATTCATTTCCTTTGGTTCATCATCTCATAAAAGACAAACTAAAAAGCACCTGAAGACAAAAACAAAAGATGTAAACCCTCTTAAAGCAGCCATTTTTGAAATGAACAAGACTATTTGTCTCTAAATGTACAAATAAAAAAAACATTCCCAAAATCAATCGCCTTAAAGTTCTAATTGCAGTCTAACATTTTTGAAGATATCACAGGTACCAAACACTCAAGTTTAATGAAAATCGCCTACAGGTTTACAAAGGAACACCCCAAACCCTAAGAACTAGTTTCTTTCAGGCCATTGATCCTAATATAGGATTGATCCTAGATTGATCCTAATATAGGATCAATCCTAATATAGGATCAATCTAGATCAATTCTCAAGCTTTTCATAGTGAGTACAATCAGATTTACCCAGGACTGTTGCTTCTATTAAGGTAGGCACACTTTCAATTAGACTGTTCCAGGTCTGAAAAAACAAGCAAACAAACTGAAACCCACACTGACTCTGGGGCAAGTGGGTGCATCAAAACTACACTGTTACACCAGACTTCAAAACAGTGCGAGTGCAGATCAGACAACTGCATGGGTCAGCAAAAGAAGCCTGCTGTGTTATTTTCTTGTTTTTTTTTGGCGATACAAGAGTTCATGTGAAGTATGGTTTTAGTCAAACATGCACCTCAGTTTACTGGGGTTGGCGTACAAGGCAATTTGCTGGAAATCTGCTCAAGTCCCAAACCAAACCCCCCTCACAGTCCAGTTGTAAAATTCATAGATAAAGTACTGTATAGTTCTAAACAATGATTAACCCAAAGAGGTCAGAGACATTAATTATTAAGCAAGTGTTCAAATTAGAGACTTGTGCTACTACGTAAGTGGTACATGCACCACGGTTTGAGAAAGACTAAAAACACAGTGTTTCCAGCTGTGTGGTTAAAAAGCTGTTTTCTGAGCGAGGCCAGAGCAGCAGCTGCTGTACAGTCTAACACATTCAGATGGTGACTTGTGTTGATGGTGATTTAGACGAAAACTTTCTCACATTATGTGTGAGTTCTGTAAGAGAGAGGAGACAGATGTTTGTTTTATGAAAATGTGATGAGTGTGATGTCTCCTGGAGGGACAGGAGACATGTGTGAGGATGAGGAGACCACAGGGAGCCTTCATCTGTTCACTGGTGTCAATCACTGACACACTCATGTCTTTGACTCTGACTGCTCAAGGCTCCGAGGATCAATGCTAGGCTCAGGCCATCGGCACGGTGGCTGAGAAGGTCAAGAAGGTCGCGGGTTCGATTCCCGCACAGGCCCGGGCCTTTCTGTGTGGAGTTTGCATGTTTCTCCCCGTGTCTGGGTGGGTTTCCTCCGGGCACTCCGGTTTCCCCCACCAACCAATAACATGCACATTAGGGTAATAACCTCCAGCTAGTGTAGTCCTGACCAAGCCTAGCAACAACATCTGGAGATGGTTCCCCGAGCGCTGCACTGCGGCGATCACTGCTCCTGAGGAGATGCCCCAGAGGCATTGAAGGATGGGTCAAATGCAGAGGACAAATTTCCCTACGGGGACAATAAAGTGTACCTTAACCTTAACCTAACCTTAATATAGTTGCACTTTTCTATGCATGATAGTGCTGCTCTGTTTGCATGCAGGTCAGGAGAAACTGATGCATGGCCTAGTCCAATTTAAACCAAAATGCATGTTTTTTGTAAATCCACGTGGTGCGTCAGGGCATTTAACCTGGAGAGACATGGACCTGGGGCAGAATGACATCAAATGTTGTAGTTATTGTGAGCTGGTTATCAATTTTTTGACATTCTTGTGAACATTGTTTTCAAGATATCCAAAACCTGAATATCGAGTATAACTTCTGAGAGAACCTGATCACAACCTGTTATTATTAAACTTTGGATGCCTCCTTACATTAAGGATCAGAACCCCTCCCTGTTGGATTCCTCCCGACCTCCCTCTCTTGGATTAACTCTTCTCGTCCTTGCTGAGAAGGAGGGTGTAAGGACAGGGATTGCTCTGGGACAATTATCCATCTGCCTGCTTCTGTTGGTAATGACCAATGACTGTTTCACAGTTTGAGTTTCTGACAATTTAGTTTACTAAATCAACAATCTTGAGAAGTCCTCTGAGATAAGTTGTTGTTTTGATTTTAGGATATACAAATAAACTGAATTAAATGTAAACAAAACATTTAGCTGAGTTTGGATTGAATACTGTAACTTGATCTGCCCCCAAAAATGAGTTACTAATTTTGTCATTATCGCCCAGCCCTTTCCGTAATACAGATGCTCATTTCTGTGAGTTCAAATTTCATCTGACAATCAATCAATGAACTTTTACCGACGTCTTGGCTTAATTCCTTATTTCAAAACTCAAATTCCGCTAAACCCCCCAAAAAAAAACACGATGAAGTGTGTCAGCGGAGTCAGCAGCGTCGGTAAAAAACCAACCGAAATAATGCTCCCTAAACGCAGCATTCATCAGAGGCCGGGGCTGATGGATGGACATTACCGAGCTTTTCTCTCCACCTTTGAACGTGGCACCTTCGTCGGGCTGAGGGATGGCTGCAATTAAAGCCCTCGCCTTTCCGTGCATTATCATAAATATTGCAAGGTGAGGGGTAATCTGTTTGATTGATAGAAGGAGGCTCCGACCGAGGACTTCTCCAAATATTAGGCTCATTTGGAATATTTGTCAGATGGGAGATAGGAGTCGTGGTGACATTGACATTCTGCTGACAAAGTAAACAACGGAGAGGCAAACAAGAGGCGATAGTGCGGCGCGTGGCGTGGTACGGTGAGTGAGCGGAGTGAGAGTGGAGGGGTTTTTTGTCAGTATTTACAAAGAAACTACTACTAAGAATAGATTTGGAAAGTTTTGAGATGTTAGCTGGATGATTGTGCATATTCTTGTGCAATGCCATACTTTACAAAGGTCTGGTCACCACTCCCCCGTCGTGTCTTGGTTTGAGTCACAGATACAAATAAACTGAAGGAGCTGATTGGTCGTCTGTCATTTAGAACTCAATCACCTCACATTAAAAGTTCTTTGCTTTGCTCAATAATTTTACAGAAATCCTTGTTCGGGAGCAGGACCACATCTTGGCCACACACTCACACCCTTCCATTTGTGTCTCAATGCCCCTCCCACACTAGGGCTGGGCAATATCGTGATAAAAATGGAATTGTGAGGTCATCCCTGTGACAGTTTGCTTTTTTGATGAAATTGTCATATTGTGATTTCCCATTTTTTTATTTAATGCATCTGTTTGCTCAAATGCAGACTATTGTTCCAACCTACTTAGCCTCAGAGTTGCCAGGTCTGCTTCACTGTAATGATCAATAACCAATAATTTGGAAAGTTGTGCTTTTAATGGACTGAACTTTCAAGTCCTAAAAATTTTAGATATACAAAAATGTCTGAAATATGGAATTTAGCATATTTTCATGTCTAAATGTAATTTCTAATGTTAGAAATTGCTAAAAAGTTTGCTTCGCAATGACACATTGTTCTAATTATTTGATTTTTAAAATAACTTTTTGTTGAAGAGCTGAAATCACTTGTTTTGGGAATTTTTTTAAAGACATATAGTTTCTTGTTTCTCTCTGAAAATCTGGCAACACTGATCAGCCTTAGACAGCTATAGATTTAGCCACTGACAGGGAAGGAACTTTCTGAAAAAAGCAGATCTTTGTATTTACCTAAAAAAGCCAAGTCTACAAGAATTGTGATCAAATCGAAATTGTGATTTGGCTCCAAGAAAACCAGGATATACATTTTTTGCCATATCGCCCAGCCCTATCCCACCTTCCCTCTTATATTCTCCATCTCCTGAGGGGGTTTCGAGGCCCGGGAGCCTGCAGCCAGCTCTTGAAGGAAGCCCCAAACCGGCGACAACGTCTCCGTTTTGTTTGTGCTTACATCTATTCAATAAGGTTCTTGATAACAAGTTCTGATAATCTGGTTCTTGAATACCTTGTAAGCAGCCATGTTGATATTTATAGAATAGACAATGCATGTCTCTGATAGATTATCTGTCAATCACAGCCACTAAAACTTGGGAGATGAACATGGTGGCCAGACTGACAATCATAAAGCCCAGTTTTACAGGGGCATCTGGGGCTGGTTTCTTCTAAATCTGCATCTCTATGGGGTCCTCTTTTTGATTAAAATTTTTGTATTTTATTTATTTATTTATTTATTTATTTTTTTTTGACTGACTGACTTGTGTCTTTTTAATTATAGTAAAATTACATCACAATATAGCAAAAGAAAACATCACATTTAAAACAAACCAAAATGCAGGTTTGATTCAAATGTGGTCTTTTCACATCACATTTGTTTTAAATGCAGTAGGTCACCGAGGTGGCAGTAGGTCAACTCTTTATGGACGACAACTGAAAGCTCTTTGCCTCTGACCAGTTTGCCTCCCCTAATGTAAAGACACGACTGTATTAATAAAGCAAGCATTACATTGAGGGATTTTTTGTTTCTCAACACGGGCGATGCGCGCACATTCATTATGAAGAAAGACACAAACAGTGGAAACAAGTTGAAAAAGCTCATTTATCAGCTAATTACAAGAGTTTATCACTGTGTGAACACAAAAGTTATGCTGCTAAATCAACATTTGTGAATGAATTTCGATCATACGACCCTTAAAAGGAACCCCGAATATTTACATAAATAGATCGAAAATACTTCGCGTAGGTATACTTACTAAAAAGTAGAACTTAAAGTAAACAAATATTCGCCGTTTGACGTAAAATTGTTATGTTTACAACAACTTCCTGATATTACAGGCGCCGCCATCTTGAGGTGATGACGCAGAATCGTGTGGCGCACTGGCGCAGTGAGCGTCAGTCGTGAGACACTGCAACAGCTGCAACAGTTGCCGTTGATCTGGTTAACAGGAGCGTCAGTAGTTTTTCGTCGACAACACATTGTAAAATGGTACATTGTGTGGCTTTTGGTTGTGATTTCGTCTCGGGAGGAAACAAGGAGAATGTGGTAAGCTTTCATAACTTTCCTCGTAGTTACACGATTCGACGTCATACTACCCATAATGCACTGTGTTGTAAACAATGATGGCGTCTTCCGTGAAAATATATTTCTTAAAAGTTTAATAAAACGGTAGATTTTTCAGATTATTTTCGTGTGTATTTATATCTTTGATGATATAAGGAAAACTCGAAAACAAACATTAAAAAATTCTCGGGGTTCCTTTTAAAAGTTACATTCAGGTGAGTGAAAAAACGGCAAGAAAAACACTGTCTTAAAGTGTCCACGACAGCTTGAACTAATTATTTCACAAATACGTATTAAGATCAAAATATTTAAGTTTTTACACAACATTTTTCAAATTTCATTCCAGTTTGGCCATTTTTTAGCATTGAGAATTGACTTCCTGTTCATCAGTGATGACATCACGCTAGGATTACTTGAGCCATAAAAATATGGTAGAACTCTACCACTCTACTTCCTGTTATTTTCAACATATTTTACGTTATTGATTAACGTAAAAGTATCATTTATAATTACAACAGGTATTAATTAAACAGGTATTAATCTACCAAAACGTTCAAACCTGTCATATGCACTGCTTCAGGAGACAGACATCTGTCAGACCGGTTCATACCTGGTTAAAACAGCTGCTCTCGTTCTGTTTCAGTGTTTTATTCAAAGAAGTTTCCCCAGCTAAGCAGACGGAGAGCGGCTCTTTCTGCATGAAGCATGCGCAGTAGGGCAGAAAATCCCTTTATATCTTGGTTCTTTTCAGGCAGTCATTATAAAGTGTGTGACAAATCTGTTTTGCAATTGTGTGTGGAAATCATCAAACAATAAAACACTGATTTATCTCACAACATGGATCATATGACAAACACTATTATAAAAAGCTGCACATGTTCTCACACACACAACATTCCCTATCTGCTGCCAGGAAGAGAATATTGACAAACTTGTACAAACGTAATTTATCTAACAGTGCCCTTTGAGTGTGCCTCCTCTCTCCTCCCACACTCCGGACCTGATCTGCATTCTGATTGGCCGCCGGACTCAACTCGGACTCCAGATGCTTTTGTAACGCCGGCTTTGATCCGACGCTTGCGAGGAGGTTGTCTCGGAGCGGCCGCGCTGTTGTCAGTCAAAACGCGCTCACCTGGGTCAAACGCAGGTTAAGCTGTCAGCGTTCCTTTGCCGACGGGGAGATTTTAAGACGGCGCAAAGGCAGATCTATCATAAAGAACAGAAAGTGGGGAAGAGAAAGCTGCTTAGAACAAGTCAAGCAGAGTTTTTTTTTTATGAGAGAAAAGTCTGAAGTCTGAGATGAGTTATTTTATCATGCCCCCACAAGAGAACTTGCATTTGTCGTTGCATATTAATCATGTGAGTTTGTTCTATCTGTCAGGACTTTAAATGTGTATGATGGGTTTTGTAATTTTCTAATTGTAACTTAACATGTTTGATTGTTTTACATAAACTAAGAGCAAGTTTGGGTGGAAAAGTATGAGAATATATTGAAAATAACAGATGGTAAAGCAGAGTTCTAAATTGTTTGCATCTGCAGCATTTTCAGTTTTCTCACCACAAACATATTTGATCAGCCTGTAAACCTAAGTTTAACAAAATTACTGTATTCCAAAGTATTATTTTGTCCAGAAAGAAAATCATTTATAAATGTGAAGTAAATGGTAAATCCTAAAGCATGGCTAAACAGGTATGATATTAGTAAAAGGTTTAGTCAATTTTGATTTTCCTATATTATCTTTGTCTTAGTGAAATGACTAGTTCGAGTTTAAAGGCATAATTGATTTAACCTGGCTCACTGAATATGGATCTGTGTTTAAGTGTGATTTGAGTTCTTCCACATTATCCATTTGTAACTTCCCCCGCTGAAATTAATCAGGAAGATGGGTCGTTTGATGAAATATTTTGAGCTGATTGGGTGTGCGGCCTACCTTAGTTTGTGCTTAAACAATCACAGCAATGAAAGGTAATAATGTATCCATGTCTAGGATGTGTTAAAAAGGAAACAGTCCATATTTTTTAATCAACAGCAACAGAAACACAAACATCAGCAGGAGCTGCTATCTTTGTTTTGCTTGATTCAGCCCTACTTGCTGTCTTCTTCACTAACAAACCCCTCAATTGGCCCTGCTGCAATGGGCTTGGGTTGCTAAACCAGTGGTTCGGACTCAAAATTAATTGACTAGTGAGGGCACAGTCAGATTCTCTCGAGTTTGTGAATTCACAAAAATCACTGGCCAGGTTATAGTTGACTTTTTTAAAAGAAATTTTGTCTGTTCTTGATTCATTAGACATATACCTGTAAATATTGTGACTTTCAGCTGTTGACTAGAAAACCTGTTTCAGCTGGAATGACTAGAAAACCAGTAAAAGCCTCTGAGAAAACAGATATATAACGAAACATCATTACATTACAAAAAGTCGAAACGTAAAATAACCACAAATTTAACAAGTAAATCTTAACCTACCCCAAACCCCAGTCATAAACATACCCATTTTAGTAACTTGAAGCCTAAACTTACTCACTAAACCCCCCAAAAATGTCACCACATGGCCTCAACCAAAATGTGTACTTCTTTTACGTTTGAGCTTTTTTGTAACATATTGATGTAAAAAGACTTGCAAACATGCCTTCTGTACGTGTTTGACATTTTGTTGCAAATCTACGTTTTGACTACAAAGGCATTGCTGTTCATGGGATACGGATAATTCTTTAACAAAAGGACCTAAACACAGTCTCTGAAGGTTCTGCAAAGGCCAAAAACACTATTAATAAATCAATACATTGCAATTTGATGGTGCTTTTTTCTGTCAAGATAAATGACCTTATGTAGCTGTCATACACTGTTTCTTTGCTCACACGGTTTCACCAGTTTTCAGCTGCTTCCACCTCCATTATATTATCTTGTTAAAGATATTCTGTCAGTTGTACCTAGTTGCAAAGTCACCCATTTTTTATGAGAATACAACGCTGTCCTCATCTAAAAACAGCACAGTGAGCTGGAAGCCGCCTCAACAACGTTCATATAGTCTTCTTTTTCTTCACAACTTTGGTTTCTTTTTAAAGACAATACATTCCGAAGCGTACTCCCACGACAAGGTAAATACACATCTCACATTGCATCGTCTTTAAAGTACGCCAAAGTTGTAGACTGCACAAAAACATATTCTAAAGTGCACACAGGTTATAGAAGAAAACATTATCTATTCCACCTTAAATGAGACTGAAGATGCGCTGGATATTCCTCTACACACTTATATAAAGCTCAAGCCAAAGCAATCTGCCGCGGAGATGGCTAGTCTAGTGTGTCATTAAGAAAAGTCAATATATGTAGCTTTAATAGAGTCTCATTAGAAGAAGCAGCGCTGGTCTAAAGTCAAGCAGCAGCAGCAGCAGTGGGCCAGCGCGCGAGCCGAGGCCTGCGCGCGTCATTTTTCCCCTCAAAAGTCCTTCAGTGAATGCACACAGTTTGTTCTGGATACAGATGCTAATTGCATTTTAATGTGTCATTAAAAATAAACCCATAAATCAAGTGGTCGCACAGTAATTGGGGTTTAGAGACTGGGCTGCCCCTGAGGAGACATAATCCAGATTTAGGAGCAGGGAGGGCCGTGTGTGGGGGCGAGGAGAGGGGCGCTGTGGGTTCCGGGGCACGCAGATAAATGGTGAGCCCGACTGTGTACAACAAGGACTTCTAATACTCTCAGGAGGAAACAGCAGCAGATGATGCAGGAGAAAACAAGAGGAGACAGAGCAGAACAGGAGGGACACAGGAATATGGAATCGAATATGATGAAGGAGACCAAACTTGGTATTTTACATTGACTGACAGTTGTCGTTACCAACACAAATTGTGGAGGAAACAGTAAAGAACATGGACGCTGGCAGTAGCTGTTTGATGTTAGACTTAACTGAAATTAACCATTAATAGACTGGTATTAACACAAATGGACTACTGCTAGTGTAATGGGAGATTTTTTTTGTCTGTCTAATAAATTTGATGCTGAAAATGAAAATTTGCTGGTTAAGTTGGTGAGCTTAACCACCAAATTTTCATTTTCAGCCTCAGATCCATTAGACAAAGCCAGACTCTGTTACTTACTGATAACTCTTACCTCAGAACTGCACCAGGTCCAACTCCAAATGCCGTGTCGGTGGGGTTCTCAAATCTCTCCAGACCCCATGGGGGTCACAAAAAAATTTCTGGGGGTCTCCTGAAAAAAAAAAATACCATTGATATCTTAAGGTTTGACACTTGTAGTGTCAAATGTAGTGACAGATGTAGAGGCTTTACTGGCACCAAATGAATTTGTATTAAATCTTGTACCTTCAAAAGAAAATCAAACATAAGACTAATGAAAGCTTATATTTTGGTTGTTATTTTGGGGGTCACTAGTTGCTGCAGTTCTCTCACAGAGAATGAAACCCTATAGTTCTTGCGATGCTGTTGCTGTCACTGTTTTTGATCCTGACACTCGTGAGAGTATTTATATATTTGTGACGGGAAAAGGACTGTGGTGATCCAGTGAAGGTTTATTTCAGTGATATGAATCCACAGGCAGCACCTGGCTGCACAATGTGCCACCTGAGACCTTCTGTCTTTAATGATAGACTTAACAGAAAGCATGCAAGTATGATTTTATAAATCCATATATTGTCACCAGAGTCATTTTGATGACATCAGCCTCATATTAGGCTTGTTAACGTGACATCATACATCATTAGAAGGTTCAGTTGGTCTAATGGTAAACCAATGGAGATTCTAAATTGGTAAATACCGAACATAGTGTTAATTACGTAAGTCATATTCTGACACTACAGAGTGATAAATTTACCAGTACTGACTCAGCAGTTCATTAGGCTGTTCCACGGCTGCTTGGTTTACTTTTTTTTAAAATCATTTTGTTTAATGTATTGTTATAGAAGTTCTGCTGAACTGACAACAAACATGGCAGTTTTGCCATTATTTCCATGGTAACCATGCTTCCCGAGCCTAATTGTTTATCATTTGCTATTGACATTCTGCTACTTGGAAAGTTGTTCTGAGTTATTTCAACATGCCTCCTTCATACTGATAACAGACATTTCCAGTGTCAGTTAGCACTATTCAAAATAACAGTACAAACTGATATTGTTGAGGTCCAAACCACCACAGTCGTCCCATCTTTTGAAAAAACGCCCTGTATACATTCAGCATCACAAACCACGCTCACATCCAGCACCACGACGCAGCCACAGCTAATCACCAGAATGTATTCCATCTCGGAGTGAAAGGTGGCCGTTACGCTGGATGTACACAGACTGCGAGTTCGGTGCGGGTCGGGACTCGTGCGGGTCCCGCAGAACTTAGAAAGTGCTTAAAACCAATGCGCCCATGTACACGGACCTCCGTGGCGTGCAGATGCGAGTGCGGGAGCCGCGCGGGTCAGCGGAAAGAATCCGCAAGAAGTCTATTTTTCCCGGACACCGCAGCGGACTGGTGCGGCTTTCAATTCATTATACGAGCGTTCTCGCGGTAATCCACGTGGCTTTGGACGAAACCGGACCGCAGTTGACAGCATCTGGTGTACACAGCACTTTGCAAGAAACCCGCACGTGTCCCGAACCGAACCCGCCTCGCAGTCAGTATAAATTCAGCGTTAAGCTGCAGATGGGTCCGTCAGACGCAGCCGCACTAGTCTTGTTTTAACAGTATTAGGAGGATCTGGGCCGGATTATGTCCACGCTTGCACATTGGCTGCGTTCCTCAGTGTTGTCGGAGAGATGTGGGCCCGGACCTGGAATGCTACTGAACTCTGCTGGAGACACAATGATTAAGAAAAGCTGTATTACTGTTCGCCCCATGAATCCGGGATTAAATAAATTCCAAACTGATTACATTTTGGCAAGAGAAACTTTGGGTTTCGTACTCCGGTGCCGCGTGGAACAAACCCTGTCCTGTAGACGCTGCTGAGTGATTTGTCATACAGACGTTATTTGGCAACGGTGCCGTGGAATTAACACTAATCTGACAAGTAACTTCTATTTTACCCATGCACCTGTGCACACAGCCAGTGGGAACCTTTGGATGTAAAAGAGTGAGGAGAGAAGGCTCATTTATCTTTCTGCTGTCACTGGTTCAGATTTACTTTAAAGACCACGTAAAAAAAACGATTAGGAAATATTCTTACCTGGCCTGTGCTCTCAGCATTTTCTGGATTAAAGGCAAGGTGATTTAATTTATTTAATGAAATAAAGAGTTGTATTGTAGTACAGATATGTTGTAAATATATCTTTAATGAGAACATTTATTTGCGTTGCCCACTTTTTCAGCCTGTGGGTTCACTTCTGTACATAGGGTGACCAGCATTTAATAACAAAACTTGTGAAAATAACAAGTAAATATGTAAACTCTTATGCATTTAGTCAACTCACACTCATGTATAGTCTCTAAAACATTTGTTAAAGCAAATTGATGTATTTTTTGATCTGGTTTGGTAATTTTCAAGCACAATTTTGTCTAGTTGGATTAAAGAAATAGTAATATATTCCTTCTTTCAGTGTTGTGAAGCGTCAAAGTGGGCACAAATCAGGACAAGGACATGTCTTGTGTAAAATTGAGACTGTGACTTTGGGCCTTAGGCGGGGAACCCCCTGGTCAGTGGCCAACTCATCACAGAGTTAGATAGACATAACATTCACTCTCTCATTCACTCACAGGGGGAATTTGCAGTGATGCCCAATTAACCTAAACATGCACGAGGAGAACATGCAAACTCCACCCAGAGAGATTGTGAGATGTTGATATGGTCCGACCCGGGAGTCGAACCCTCGACCTCTTTATTGGGAAGCCAGAGCTCTAACCACTCTGCTACTGAGCACTGTTCCATGTAAATAGGGACGTCAGGTCACCCTATATATACTGTATATACATAGAGCTGCAAGATAAATAACAGTCATATTATCACCTGTCACTTTATTCATTCATGTTAGTATTATCCTACCTCTTGCACTGACAGATTGCACTATTGTTCTGATTACTGTGTATATTTTTACTGCCTAATTTTTATTGGCCTATTTTTGCATGCCCTTATATTTGATTTTATATATTTTAAATATTTTTATTATATTTGATTTTTTTTATTTTTTTAACTATTTTTAACTCTTTAGATTCTTTATCTTTATTTGTGTTTTTCTGTGTTATATGTTGCACATTAGCACCGCAGCAAGTTCCTAGTCTGTGAATTCTGTTTGTTCACTGACGATGGCAATACATTTTTTTGCCATTTTGAAATACAACTGTCCCTTCAAACAAGTTTCTTTACTCTCTAAACTCCTTAAACTAACTACTACTACTAATAGACTCAGGAAAACCAAAGGAAAATGTGCAGATTGTGACATTTCCAGCTTGGTATGTCTGTAGTTAGCTGTTAGTTAGCCTCTCCATTTGCTTAGCTGGGGAAACTTGTTTGAGTAAAACAACAAAACGGGACATAAGCAGCTGTTTGGACTAGGTCTGAACCGGTCTCACAGACGTCTGTCTCCTGAAGCTTGAGACTGTGTTTTTTTTCCGCAGTTTTCTCACTCACTTGAATGTAACTTTTCAAGGTCGTGGGGTCGAATTTTATTCACAAATGTTGATTTAGCAGCAGAACTTTTGTTTTCCCACAGTGATGAACTCTTGCTTGATAAACAAAAAATCTCTCTATTGCTAACAACATAGCAAACTACAGAGCAAATGTATCTTTTCTCTGCCTCAGCATCATCTTAAAGTAAGTCCTGCATGTGTTTCTGTAGTGTGTAGGTGTGTGCGTAATACCTGTGTATTTGTACGACAGTGCTGCACTCTTGTCTCCTCCTATTGAAGAATGACTCTAAACACCATATTAAAAACGCACACAAGCTATAGTTGTGATAAAATTGTGACCTGTCAGACACATTTAGCTTGATGCACAAGGTCTTTTTGCGTTTACACACGATGTGAAACATGTGTAAACTCCGCAGAGAGGAAAGGATCTGTGGAGAGAAAAGCCCACTGACTGTAATCTGACTGCATCTTTTTCAAGGCATTTTTGAGCAATAAAAACACCCGTAGAGAAATTCCTTGGACACATTTAAACGCTGAACTGTGCATTGTATTTATTAGTCAGTGCCATGTCCCATTCATCCAGGTCAGCGCTCCAGACTGCGAGCCAGCATCTTGTCAAAGCGCGTTCCAAATGGTTACATTCTTCTGCAGCACCGTGCACTTAGTGAGAATTAGAATTGAAACGGTTTAGGTTGATTGTGATCCGACAGGAGAGCAGCTGCAGGTGTGAGGCGCAGCTAATGCAGCCGTCTTTAGAAAGAATAGGATCTAAGCTTAATGAACAGCACTCACAGCTAATGTAACGATCGATAACGGCAAAGTTTATGGAGAGTGCAGGGATAAAAGGAAGCTGTCTGTGACTAAAATCAGCCAAATAAAGTAAGAGTGAAATCAGAAGAAATTATTCTGAGAGACTTCTGAGGAAAGCTGTTGGGAATGAGTGTCTCGAACCACAAAAACTGTAGAAGACAAAAGGAATTAAAACTGATTTACAAAACTAACACATTAAAGCTGTTGTGTTCTGCTATTTCATCTTCTTTAACACTACGGTGGTGCAATCTCTTAGCAAGAAGGTTCTAGGTTTGACTCAGACAGCCTCTATGTGTTGTTTACATGTTCTCCCAGTGTCTTCATATCTTTCTGCCTTCTTTAACCAACTGCACTGAAGAATCAACATGTCCTCAGGTCCTTGCCAGTACCACGCCATGTGAATGGTGTTCCATGATGACTCTTCTTCCTTATCAAGCATGTTCATTACAATGGCGTTATCTATTACACTGAGTAGACATGCTGTGAAGTGTAGAAAAAAAAAAAAAAGATTCTAAAACAGCAGCCTCTAAAGCCTCAATGATTGCAGGTCCTGAGTCTGCAAGTACTGAGTCTGCTGGTCCTGTGACTGAAGGTTCTGAGAATGCAGATCATGGCGCTGAAAAATGATGAAAGCAACATTCAAAATATTTTTTTAGCATTAATATTAGATGCTTACCTCGGTTGAGCTGTAATAGTTGAATTATCTATTCTGAGCTCTTTCCCTGCCAAGGGCAGAAACGTATATCTGTCTTTAGCCTTTTAGCCTCTGCGGAAACGTCGATCCCTCTGATGTACGTGCTGACTTTGTCTACAGTCAACATACATGATGCAGTTTCACAAATTCACCAACAGATGGTGGAATAGTGTGAGCACAAGGATCCAGAGGAAGTCACATGACTGGGAAATACATGTGCTCCTTATTTTCATGCAGCACAATCGGCTTCGTTTACAAAACATCTTGGATTAAAAACATTGTTGAGTAAGTTTGGAGCAGATATTTGATCTTTAAAATGAAAAAAGAAAAAAAAGCACGATGCTGTAGAATGGCCACAGACAACTAGAGGAACAAGAGTGAAAACAAAACTCGCTGACCTGTAATTGAGCTGAAAGTGGTCAGAGTATTAAAAGTATTGTATTTATATTAAATGTTAAAGATAATCTACCATGAAAGAGGCTGAATCTGAATCTGCATCACAAAGTAGAAAAGTGCTGCTCAATGTTTACTCATGAAAATGTAATATTTTTATTAGGGGTGTCAAATTTGTGCATTAACTGTGATTAATTACAGACATTAATTGAGTTATTTTTTTTTTCAATTGCATTAATCTATTTTTAAATCTTTAACTTCATTGTTTCCATTAGCAAGTTGCAAAGTGGACATAAGGGTTGTTCGACTTGACTTGAGGAAAGTCTGCACACAACCTTTGACCTGAGGGACAGCACAATTTATTTAATTATTATTTTTCTTAATTGTAGTGGCTCATATTCTTTCACCAAAAAGCTGAACAGACAAAAACAACACTAACATGAAGTATAATTTAGAAAAGTCTGTTTTTCTCCAGGAATTTCAAATGACTGTAAAAAGTGAACAAATAAATGTTGATTTATTTTTTATTTTGAAATGAAAGTAAACACTCGTAGGTCTCATTTGATATACAACATGTCATGATTCAAGTTATTTATGGGGCTGTGAATATTGTGATTGACACTTTCAGGCGACTAGTGTGGACATTCAGACACATCCGGCATGTTATTTAAGCTAAACAAAAACTTTTGACAGTGCAGTCTTGTCCAGTTGTGACCTGAGCTGTGTGTGAATAGGTGGAGATGGTGGCAGTGCAGTGCTAAACAGTGAGAGCGACAGTAAGAGTGGACTGCACCGTGGGAACTTCCACTACAGTGACACTCCAGCCACCCTCAGGAGCAACATAATGAGCCCGGCCCGACTGCAGAGGACCACAGCAGCACCAGAAAACACACTCCCGGTCACTGCGCTGTATGGACAGAACAACTGGGCTTGTTATGCTTTTTCTTGTATTGTTAAGATGTCAAGTGGGGAACAAGTGTGTTTTTGTCCCAACAAAGCAGAACAGATAAGAGTATCTTGTTTGAAAGACAGGTTCATGTATGCAGCTGTTTATTTAGTTTGGTACGAGAATTTTAATTGGAATATCTTGGTATTTAGGTACATGACTAAAGGTTTTACTAAGGCTATGTCTTGCCCGGTTTACAGATCTGACAGAATAATGCATCGACAAGCCTGTATACCTTTTGTCCTGCAGAAACATGAAATTTAACCATGTAAAAAAAAGCTTATTTGACAGTTCTGAAGGAGAGATCAGGAAAAGGAAAATGCCAACCTCATGTTTGTAAGAGTGAAATAGGCCAGTGGTTCCCAACCTTTTTTACCTTGACTATATTTCAGTGAAAAACACTAAAATTGTGGTGTTTTTCTTTCTGTAGCAATGTATTTGATCGTTATAATAATAAAATTGCACTCATACCTACATTTATATTTTGACCCTTGACCACACAAAGCCATGGGGACTCACCAGGCGCCCCCCAGGTTGGGAACCACTGAAATAGGCTATATAATTTGTAAATACTTTAAGTCCAAGTTTTAAAGGGGTCCTATTGTGTTTTTCTTTTATATTTAGTAAAAAACTAGAACATGTGCAGATCAGTAATTGACATTTTGTTCTTTGTAAAACAGAAAGTTGATTTAAAACAACTTAAAAATAGAAACTGCTCCAGTGACTTCCTGTTCAAAACTGCAGATCTGATAAGCCCCGCCTCTTCACTTTAAAATGTAACTGTAAAAAGCAACAGAACTTAAATAACACACTATTATTGTTGGAAAGTGGCCATGGCACAGTTTTGAACCATAGATTCTTCACTTTGAGTATTAATCTTATATAAATATACTAAGTAAATACAGACAAGTGGGAGGGGATAGGTGGTAGGTGAGAAGGGAAACATGCATGAATAAATTCAAATATAACTTTGAGTAAGCTAATGATGAAGGAAGACCATTATAACAAGGTGAAAATCTTAGAAAAGTGAATTTGACATAATAGGTCCCCTTTAATTACAACTCCTCCAGTTGGCTGTTCATGGAACCAACATATACTCATGGCTTGTGTGTAGAGACCACGCTATGACAAATTGCTTGTCATGACGACGCTTCTGCCTTTTTTGGCGTGCAATTACATGCCTGTTTTTTTCTGGACGCGCGTTGTGGTTGAGGACAGTTTTTTGGGAGGTTAACGGCTAAATTTAGGTCTGAAGTTGCAAAAATTGGTAAATTCAGGTCTTAGTCTTAGAGTTTAGGATTAGGATTGTGTTAGTCTTCATAAATAATAACACGTCTTTACATTCACCATAGAAATGAACTGGGACAGAAACGCATGAAATACACAAGCAAAAAATAGAAATGGCGTTCATATAACACGCTGTTTCAAATTGCGTGGTATAGACATGTATATCTGTGAGAACAGGCTGATAGAACAGTTCGATTACACTGCAAACACAATTCAGGTTTTAAATCTGACAACTTCCTCTCATAAATCCATTAACGAATGGCTAATATTAACATGCAATCGTATTCATTTTTGGTTGCAATTTTGGCAATTCTTCTTGGATAGTACAGGCGCGGTTGATTGACACAAACTGTAGCAGCAACACTAGGCAGCTCAGCTTTAGCTAACTCAGACCCCACCTACAGACAAAAATCTCTAGTTTGTGCAAAAAAGGAACCCCATGTTTGCCTAATTTTTATAATACAAAATAATGATTTAATTTCTCCTAATAAATACTTCAATCTACTTTTTTACATGAATCTTTATAGACAGCACAGTTAGCCCTTTTTCTCATTAGCCCTGGTTGTCTCCGAGCACATCCTCTCTCATTATAACCCCATCAGTGTGAGGTTTTCTCCAAATGTCAATGCATCTTGATGGATCTGGTGAACCTCTCTCAATCTCCCAGTGTTATTACAAAAGTCAGGCATCAACAAGGGCTTCTGCCGCGCAACCTGCTCCCCTCACACACACACACACACATACACACATGAGAACAGAAATACACAGACTGACTTCTTTATTAACACGGCTACACTCAGTCAATCACTCCGACTGTCAGCTGGAGCGAAGAAAACTGCAAAGACGAACGAGGGAAGAGTTTAGATCAACTTTCGACCTGGTTAATGTGGTTGGAGATGTTGGAGATGTGATGAAGATGGAATAAGAGGAAGGTAGGCTGATGGTTCTACTGGTGCGGTGATATAGACAAAATCTTGATAAATGGTGTATTTCGATAACAATATTTGGATAAAGTCGTCAGTCCAACATAAGTTAAAATATATGTATCTATGTAACGACATGTTAATAGGATGCGTATCATGAGTATATTTCTAGCCTTTTTTTGTGTGTCTATTAATTTTAAATTTTCTTAGCCACAAGGGGACTTTTTATTTGGGTTTAACAGCTAAGTTTAGGTCTGAAGTTACAAAAATTTAATTTGCATCTCGGTCTAGGAGTTGGTTAAGGTTAAGGATCGAATTTTCTTAATATTCATAATTATTGACTCATTTTTGCATTCACACAATAAAAATGAACTGGGTAAGCAACGTGCACAAACTATAGACATATACGTTTAAATATGTGTAGTATTGACCCTATTTTGTCCCGCCCACTTGGCTTGGAAATGCACTTCCTGTTTAGCTCTGTTAAGGTAGCTAACGTGTTTGTTTGTCTGTCTTGTGGGGCAATTTTAATTAAATATAATGACAGTTAAAATAAACCCATCGACTGAAATCTACAGGCTAAATGCAGCTAAACAGGAAGTGCATGTCCTAGAAAAGTAGGCGGGACAAAATGGGGTCAATACAGTATATACACATTTAAATTTATGCAGTATACATGCACATTTATGTATGCTGTAGATACACATTTACATTTTAACTGTTTACACATTTAAATTTGCTTTGTGTACATACACATTTTAAAGTACAGTATACATGCACATTGAAATTTGGATCGTATACATAGCTTACACATTTAAATTTGCATTATGTACATACACGTTTAAATTTGCGTAGTATACATACACATTTAAATCTGTGTGGTATACTACACTTTTAAATGTGCATGGTATAAACACACATTTAAATTTACACTGTATATATACACATTTAAATTTACACTGTATATATGTTTAGGTTAATTGGGCATCACTGTAAATTTCCCTTAGTGAGTGAATGAGAGAGTGAATGTTTGTCTGTCTAACCCTGCGACAAGTTGGCCACTGTCCAGGGTGTTCCCCGCCTAAGGCCCAAAGTCACTGGGATAGGCTCCAGTCACCCGCGACCCCTAACGGGATTAAGCGGTAGAAAATGAATGAATGAATGAATGAATGTATATATACACATTTAAATTTACACTGTATATACACACATTTAAATTTACACTGTATATATACACATTTAAATTTACACTGTATATATACACATTTAAATTTACACTGTATATATACACATTTAAATTTACACTGTATATATACACATTTAAATTTACACTGTATATATACACATTTAAATTTACACTGTATATATACACATTTAAATTTGTGTTGTGTACTTACTCATTTTAAAGTGTGGTATACATGCACATTTAAATTTGGGTGGTATACATACATTAACATTTAATATTGAGTGGTATAAAACACATTTAGATTTGCGTGGTATACATACCTACATATTTAAATGTGCGTGGTACACATACACATTGTAGATTTGCATAGTATACATCTACATTTAAATTTGGGTGGTATACATACATAAACATTTCATATTGAGTGGTATAATACACATTTAAATGTGCGTGGTATACATACATATTTACATTTGGGTCATACACATTAGACAAATGTGAAATGTTGTCATAATAATCACTTGAACTTTTGAACTTGGCATCTTAAGTGAAAAACGTAGAAAAGTGCTTTTGATACAAGACATAGTTGATCCTTACGTTGTAGTGTGTGGAGTGAAAAGGTGATTGACGGTGTGCTCTGGTGATCAGCCGCTGAACTGCTGTTTTAACACATTTATGAGACAGGTTTGAGCCTATTGATCCGACACCGTAGCACCCACTCCTTCTTTTTATGGAACTTCCTGTCGTGTCGCCGCGGTAACTGTCACTCATCTCCTTTATGAACTCTACACTCACTCGTGACTCTGATTGGTTTCATCTGAAGAGTTGAATGCTTTTGTTGGCGAAATAAATAAAAATAAAATAAAATACACTTTGCAGGTAGAAACACTACATTCATAGACTTTTTGTGTTATATTAAAAAAAAGAAAGCTGAATGGTACAGAATCTTCTGTAACAAGGAACTTATGCAACTGAAATATACAGATGAATGTATTCTGCTGATGTTTACATTTTGTATAAGTTTGGCTTTAGCAAAAATCAATTATCTTTATTAAGTTTTCAGTAAATAGCAAATAAATAAATGTAAAATCTACTATATCCTTTCTATCTATCCATTTTATTCCACTTTATCAGAGGCAGCAGTCTGAGCACAGCCTGATGCATCAGCCATTTCATTTCACTTTGTGAAAACTGTCTGACATTGCATCATTGGGATTTGTTCGCTTCACAGGAGGCGAGGACTTTTTAAAATTGAACCAATCACTGCTTTTTTGTCCAGAAAGTCAGTGCTTAATTTGTAACTCAAACGTTGCCGGAACAAAATGTGGGTTTTGGACCGGGCTCCAGACAAGGTCGAACCTTTACCGGAGCGCACACAATAAGTGAACATAGAGGCTTAGAAATGCTAAAATACAACCCAACTGTCCATCCTACTCGGTGTTAAACGATATAAAAGTAATTATGTCTGTGTTACACGTTTTTTTACACGTCACACAGAGATTTTCATTCATTCTGACAGAAATCAGCGCACCTAAATCTGATCCACAGCAACAAGCCCTCCCACACACGCTCGTCCTGCAGCTCAGCGCTGCCTCTGCATCATATGTGACTCTCCACAAGTCACAACAACAACGCAGGACAAACAGCTTTTACACAGCAGACACAGGTCACAAACAGCCTTTACACACAGACACTGGTCAATAACAGCCTTTACACGGGTCTCACACATCAAACGTGACGCTAAAATACACATTAAAGTAACACAGTAAAGTTAGTTGCACTTACGAGAAACTGTGACCGCTGTATCCACGCTGGTTCTCACCTCTTTATCGCCTCGTACACTCCAAACACACGTGACACTCCCGCTGCATTTAATCCATCAAAACGAGTCGCAAATAACAACAAATATTCACAAAATCCACTTAGACGCATATTTCCTGTTTTAGAAGGAGATACAAGAGCGGGGCTCGCCTGGAACCAATGAAAAGTCTTAAACCCGCCTGCGCTGCTTCTGATTGGTCAAATTTCCTGTCAGTTCCGCTTTTAACCAATTACAGTCTGACTCCGTTTCCCCCACAAATAAGCCTGTCCACTGTTCACTGTGAATGAGATGAGAGACGGGAGAGGAGCAGAGCCGCGTCTCGTAGAAGAAAGACAAAAAGAAAGCGTTACCGGAGCAGACAAAACTGATGCCGGAATGCCCCACGAGAGTTCCCGGATCTTATTCCGGCTTGTTCCGGCTCAAATTAAGCCCTGCAGAAAGTAGAGCATAAACATGGGTGTCAGTGATTTTTGCTGATTTTTAATGGTAAGCTTGCAAATTAAAAAGTACAATATAATCTTAAGTCAGGGGTGGGCAATTATTTTTTCCCGAGGGCCATATTCGAATACAGACGAGGGGCGGAGGGCCGGATTATAATCATTGGTGTAAAAAAAAATTAAGTATTGCAAGCACATTTCTGTTAAATAGAGGATTTTATTCAGTTTTATCCAGTTATTGATCCATTTGCTTTGATATTCATTAAGAACACAAGTGAAAACACATGTCCCATAGCTATAAGTCAATCAAAAGAAGTAAAAAAAAGAGTTACAAAATGTGCTGAGGGCCTGATGAAACCAGGCCGCGGGCCGCATCCGGCCCCCGGGCCGCAATTTGCCCAGCTCTGTCTTAAGTGAATATTTGACACAAGGTCAAAGGAGGAGAACACATACAGTTTGCTATCTCAACTCTGGTTGGTTCTGGCCAACACACCACTTCGTTCCTGCTCGCTGATTGGACGGCCGTACTTTCTGCTTTTTGGGAACCATCTACAGTCCTGTGATACTTGACCTTGAAATTATTAAGCTCGTCTGAGCAGGGAAGTCCAGGACCCTCAAAATAATATGCAACCAATCGATGACCCCCCACAGAGAAATAATATAGGAGGCTCAAATATTCATGTGCACAGTAATCTGGGGCCCAATCCTATATTAAATGTCTTGTAGATAACTGATTGTGCGGTCCTAAAGGAGGCTCATAGAGTCAGGGCCCAACTTTGGGCCGTGGCTCTATGGTTAAGAATCACTGATGACATTTTAATAGTTTTAAGTTACAAAGTCATTACAAATTGGTTTAATTGTGTTGTTTTTGGTAGTTTATTACGTCAAATGAGTAAAATTCACGCATTTTAAATTTTTAGTTAAAAAACAGAATAAATACCAAGTAATAGGTGTAAATCTTGATCTTGAAATCATCTCTTGCACCAAACATTTACTTCTATTTTTTTTTAAAGATGAAGACTAGAAAAAAAAGTACATCTATACTTTTTTTTTTCTGCAATACCTAAAGCTAAAGATTAAATGAGTTTAATCATCTAATCAAATCTGCTGCTCAAATCAATTTGCATTTTTCAAATTCAAGTCTTCCAGGCTTCCATAGATCACTATGAGCACATCTGTCAGTGCACAGCTAGACATACATCGGTAAACATATAAACGACTTGTCCTCGACCGACCATTGTCCAGATTCTTCCAAAAAACCAAGGCACAACAGCCCTTTTTAAATCCTTTTTTGTGATGGCGGGTGACTGGACAATCACTCACTGTCTTTCATTTACTAGTAGAGTTTTACAGTTCTATTCTACTCTAAATATTTGTCGTTTAGCACCATATCTATGCACACTTACATCATTAAGAAACGCTATGTGACACATTATAGATTCCTCTGAATAAAAATGGAAAGTAGCCAACAAAAACAGTGAGAAATCCAAATAATTTCCGCGTCTACCTGCTGGAGATTCCACCTGAAGAGCCTGTGTGTCGGATGCATTTTGGGGCATTAGTCAGACGGCGCGCTACGCTAATCCGTTTACACACGCGCGCACCATTCATCTCCATATCCAGGTTTGACTTCTATATTAGATACAAATGTCAGATAGTGTAATAATGCAGCGCTGGATTATTGCAGGATAACACAAAGGCAAATCTTTTTCTCCTTCTCTGGCGGTCGGCCATGTTTTTCTGCTTTTCTCGGGACTGTCTGTGTTTAGCTTGAAATGAATTTGCAAGCAAGCTGAAGGGACGTGACCAAATTAAACTTAAAAGAAAACATTTTAAAGACATCCAGGCAAAATTGTATCTAAGAAAGAGTGAAGGTGAATACAGCCGAACCTACTTTTTGGAAAGTTTTTGCCACTCACTCTCCTGTTGGATGGTTTCATCGCTAAAAGTAATATCTAGCCAAGGTTAAATAGATCAGGAACATATCATGAAGTGAGAAGATTTCACTTGTCAGGTAACAATATCGACCAAGCCAATTTCAAGACAGTGTCTGAAGAAAACAAAGATATACAACAAAATGTCCAAATAAGGATGTTTTCATGCCTTTTTTACGTCAATATATTACAAAAAGCCAAATAAGCCATTTCACTTAGTGAAAAATGTCTGATATTGCGTTATTGGGGCTCGTTCGCTCTATAGACGAAGAGTGTTTTTTTTTTTCTTTACCAATCACTGCCTTTTGGTGGTTTTGTCGTCCAGGAAGTAGAGCATAAACATGTGTGTCAGTGATTGTTGCCGTTTCTAGGTGGCAAACTTGCAAACTAAAAGGTACTATATTGACCTGGCCTTCCAGCAGCCCAATTGGTTTTGAGGCCCAATCACATTGTAGCAGGGCGGGCTAACACAGGCCGTTAGCGCCGAATCTGATTTAAGCTTAACAAAGATGGCTGCTCTCGTGGATGTACGTGTTGTCAGCTGCTTTTGATCCAGTTTTAGCAGAAATATGGAGTCATTTCTTTTTGAAAGAAGAGCAGTGTGTGTGACACTTGTTCTATCCCACGTGGACATTGGATACACTATTGTGAGTTGTTGCTGTGATTGGCTAAGCACAAATAAGGTAGGCCCCACACCCAATCAGCTCGACATATTTCACTAAACACCCTTTGATTTGTATCAACGTTCAACACAGATCCATCTGGCGTGAGCCAGGTTCATACTATATCATATTCTGATATTTATCATTTGACTCACGGTCAAAGAAAGAGAATGCATACAATTTGCTATCTGCTATGGTTTCTGGCCAACACAACATTCCGCTACTACTCGCTGATTTTTGGGAACTGTCTGCAGTTCTGCAACACCTGACCTAGCAGCTGGAGTGAAATGAAACTGAGAGGAGGCACTAGGTGGGGCCAGCCGAGCTAGCATTGCTCAATGCAATGCTTCAGACCCATTGTTCTAAATTTCCCAATTTTGTAATATCTTAGATTTTTGAGTTATTTTGCACTGTTTTAAAGTCCATAAATCATCCAGATTTGCTTGGAAAATTTCTGCAGCATTAGCATATCGCAGTAGAAATTTCTGTTGAGGAACACAACTTTGATTTGTGCTGCACTTACGTATGTATGAATGTTTAAGTACAGTATAAATGACACTTAACAATTCTGTATTTAATTGAGAACATTTTAAAACATTTCAGCTAATGCACATTTATGTTTCTTTTTTTTTTCTTTGCAGCGACAGTGGATTACAAACTATCTTCTCCTTCTTCCTTTAACCAGAGAGCGTGTTTGTACGGGATCCTGCTGTTCCGAGCCAGACAGCGACAGAATGGTCAGCTGTACCGGACTTAGAAGAATCCACAGCAGATCCTCGTAAAGCCCAGGCAGACGGAGACGTGTGCTGGACTTTAGGCGGATTTGAGCTGAAGACACTGGGACTGTTCTGTCTCCAAACGCCTCACAATATGTCCACTCGGGCTCGCAGACACAGCACAGTAATCCACAGACGCAGGAGAAGCAGTTTTACAGTTCAGCGGAGAGACTCTGCTTTTCCCCGAGGCGACAGAATGTGCTGTAAAGTCTGTGTAATGTCAGAGTATTACAAAAGTCTGAAGACATAACAGTGGTGTAAATATAATAGTTTCATTTGCGTTGCGTAAGCTGATAAACACAACTCATATTACAGCACAAGTCTCTTCGAATAGAGACAGGTAATTGTTTTGTATTCAGATGTATATGTTACAGGCAAAGATGACAATCCAGGCATTTTATAGAACAGTGTTTCCCAACCAGGGCTATGGGAACTTTGGGTGTATGTGACCATAATCAGGTGGTATTTGGAATGATTTTCAGCAAACAAACAAACAAACAAACAAACAAACAAACAAACAAACAAAAAATGAATAGAAATGTGTTACAGTAAATAATGCTTCCTTAAGTATGATTTGAAGTGTATTGTAAATTTAATATATGTAAAAATTGGCAAATATTTGTTAAAATAAACTGATATGTTAGGCTAATACTTATAAGTTTGAGGTCATTAGAGTATAAAATTAATTTTAGATGGTTGTGGGAACCACACTTTAGGCAAAGTGTAAAAGGAAGCTTTATTATGCTGAAGCTTATTGTATTCATTTTAATAAAATTTGTTTCTATTTTTACGAGTAAAATAAAAAATGGTAAATGGTCTATTTATACAGCGCACTGATTCCCAAAGTGGGGTCCGGGGCCCCCTGGGGGGCCTCAGGGGCTTTGCAGGGGGGCCTCCAAAGGTTGTCCACACAATTGAGTAGGACAGAAAATTGAGTTTGAAACTAACTTTGTATCCTTAGTTTGATTAAATTACTATTTTAAATCCATACAATCCAAGTCTATATTCATTATCATAGCTGTTTTTGCATCTTAATCTGAAAAAAGGAAATGCTATATTATTTTTTGTGAAAAATGACTAGGGGGGCCTCGGACAAACATCGGACCAACAGGGGGGCTGAAAAGTTTGGGAAGGGCTGATATAGCGCTTTTCTTTCTTTCCAGGCTCTCAAAGTGAAAAGTTTCTGTTTTTACGAGTAAAGTTTCTGTTTGAACTGGGAAAGTTTTGTCAAAAACAGACACATGATGTGGAGATCTGCTCATTCAGCTCCCAACTTGAGTTATTACACTTAAGCTGCTTTTATTTTACCCCCCCATTGCCAATAATGGGGGATTTTGTTATCTTTGAGTTTGGCAAAAAAATAAACTTGTCAACTTTGTGAAGATATCTTAAGTGACTGAGCTTGTTCAGATGTGAAGACAAATCTGACCGGACATACTAAGCCTTGTTTCACCAAGATCAGCTCAGACAATATGGTCTGCTGCATGATTACAAGATGATGCATCTGATGCAGTACATGCAGGCAGAACATAGTGGCACAAGAAACAATCAGGAAGCTTCTTCATATGTTGGATCCTCATGGAGCACAACTGCATCGCTGTGAAAATCCTCTGTTGCGTTCACGGCAGGAACTGGGTCAGGAACTTTTCTTGCAAAAACAGAAACTTTATCCAAGATTTTCATGTTAAACAGAAACTATTACTATAGTTTTAGTTTCATTCAAATGCAATACATCATCGTGTTATTGCAGACAGTATTATTGAAAACCTAAATAATAAAAGCTAATTCAGACGTGACCAACCACCGTTTGTCCTTAAATCTTTACCATTCTTAATTCAGTTTAATCTTTTGTATTAAATCTGATCAACATTTGCTCCAGAAATCCATTGTGTCTCAGAAAACACCATATTTAGATCTAATTTTGTACAAGTGAGTACAAGATGTGGTGTGTACAAGAGAAATCTGATAATCTGATCAAACAGTTGGTGACATGTGTTTGTGAATTAGTGGATTTGAAGTATTTTTGTATTTGGACGATAGTGTACTTAAAGAGGAAAATGAAGATATCCAATTTAAGAATTTTGATGTTTTGATTTATTTGTGAATGTTAAATTAAAGTCACAGAATCATACAAAAAAAAAAAAAGTGTAGACCTACAACTTCTGCAGTGACCAGATTTCAGGTGTATACAGTATAGATTAGTTATGGCACACTAGTTATGAACATTTTGGACTGCCTGATGACTATCACTATTCATAAGCTTTTTTCTAAAATAGAAACATGTATAAAATGTTTATTATTGTATTGTTGTAATATTGAAAATATTTGCTGTTTGTTTACTTTTTATTTGTATTATTGTAACATTCTCCATCTGACGTCCAAATAAATCACAGTTTTGCCAGATAAGTCAGTGTGTGAGATGTTGTTCTACCTGTCCCACATGGAAAAGGTTTACGAAAAGTATTTTTATTTGTTCTTAAACAATTCTATATCGTTCATACATGAGGGACAAACAACACAACAAAACCTTGACAAAATGCATGCTTTTACTCATACATGTATGTCATTTCTATATTTCAATAATCTACCAAACTTCATATATGTTTTTATTTTGGAAAATATCTTCAAGTTGTACTTCTGCTTTTGATGGTGTTTGTCACACTTTTTGAGTAAGTTCCTTTATCAGGGGCCATTTTTACTAGACTAGCATCTGTAGACCAGTTTTATGAATGCAATTAGATCTGATCTGTCTTAGAAGTAGAATTCTCGCCAATGTTTACTTACCACTTAGATCTAAAAATTGTAGCAGAAATTTGGTATTTTGTTGGTTCCGTCTTCTTTTCTGCTGTTCACATGTTGTTCCTTGTCCCACTCCTCTTGGGGAGTGTATCTGTTTTAGATGCTACTGCTCCAGTGTAGAGGCTTGGACCTTGGAGGCCCACTGGTTTCCAGGACCTGATAACTCTCCACTTGGTTTCCTTCCCCATCTCCCATGGTTATTTGACCATGTGAAGTCCTTTGGGATGACTGACGTTGTGGTTTTGGGCTAAACAAAATTGAAATGAATTGAAATTGTAGTATGATTACTGTCATTCGAATTTTGATTTTCCAGGTCCTCCAAAAATGGATGATTTTTTAGGTCATCCAAAAATGTGACATTATCAAGTTTTGGATTAAAATACAACATGTTTAAAATTGGATGTGTATTGAATTATGTAGTTATGTATGAATATAAAAAGATACAAAATGCATATAAAGCATTAGAAAGATGTAATTTTGCTGACCTCTGCAAAACATATTCAAATAATATAAGACACTCATAAGTTAACTGTAAGTTAGCAACGTGTTCATATGCAACTTGTATGTTTGTTAGTTAAAATACTTCGTTTAATCTTAAATATGTGTATAAAAAACAGGTATAATACATACTATATTTCTATAAAAATGTTTAAAAATCCTTATATGATTTTGATCGTCTTTACACAGATCCAGAGTGGTTGCTTTAAGTATGAAAGTGGCCATAATTGGTCTGATTTATTGAATCTACTGAAGTATCATTATATACATTTTAAATGACAATCTATTGCTTTCACTATATAAAAAAAAATAAATAATTTTTTTTTCAAATTAGATTGTTTCAGCTGATGTGCGAAGCTTTTCTGTTACACTTTAACACTTAGGTGAACCCAAATCATTGCTCAACTCTACCCTCTTTTTCTAAAACTAAACATAAATAAGACACAGACACGTCATTTTTCTGTAGAGATTGCAATATATTTCCAAAAATATATGTACAGTCTAGTACAAAGGTTACAAAGCAAAAGAATTGTCTATGTAACAAGTCTAACTCAATGGGAGGGAAAACTGTACCGTGTGACTTCCATCACAGTCAAATAAATAAAGAACTTAACACTTTGCATTACTGTACACTCGACAACCAAAGGGCAACGAAAAAAACTCCACCAAAACCAGCCGTCTTTGGTCCGAAATGATAAAAGTATGTACAACTGAAGTCGGTGTGACGATAATTCCTCTGGACATAGAAAAATATAGTGCATTTCAAAGTATTTCAGAGCTCTACTGAGTAATACGTGTAAAAAAAACAACATATAAATAAAATGTACAGTTAGTTTCTACAAAGTTTCCCTCCCTCAATCGCTCTCTCGCTCCGGACAATCAGTGGTGCTGCTCTTTGGGAACATGCGTCAACACCTCCAGATTTCCACCAAGAGGGACCATGTGTAGGCTAACCAGAAGTTCTTGTTTTTTTCAAAGACAGTCCCTATTGACGTGGGACGGTTCTTATTGTGAGCCCTGAGTCCAGCGTCCTAGTAAAGGTATTCAAAACCTTTCATGAGTTCCAGTTTTACAAAAGAAATGTTCCAGTTGTCCCAGTTTGACCTCTTTGATACCGAGAAGTAGTAAATATTTGTTGTTTCATTACTTGGAAATTTTAATTCATTTTTATTTATTGTTGCTAACCACAACCCTAGCGCCAATTCTAAGCTTACCCCGAGTTCACCCTACATCCAGTCCAGCTCCAGTGCAGTCATGATAAGGTGGGTGACTCACATACGGAGGTCTGCAGCCACAGGTTCTGCTGCCAACCTCACGAGACTGTGAAGGTGATAACTTGCCATGTATATAGGCTTGGTGACACAGGGTCACAAAGCCTTGTTTATTTTACAGGTTGGCTTTTCGTAGCATGTTGACGTAAAAGAGGTGTAAAAACGTACATTTTTGACATTTCATTGTATATCTACGTTTTCTCACTAGTTTGTTATTGCTTCCAATCCAGTTTGTAATTTAGGCCTGATTTTTTTTTTTCCCTGACAAATTTATTCTACAGAGCATCACTTTGCATTGGTGGCTGAGCTACCAAATGCTTAATTTTAATATATATTTTAGAAACCTATAAAGTCCCGGTGATCAAAGACGGCAGGCGCTGTGCATCAATGGCTTTGTTCGTTGCCACTATGGCTGTTAGTTTTAGCCTTTTGCTAGGTGCAGGTTACAGGTTATGGAACATGTGCAGTTGTGTTCCCCAATTCTTTGCTTGAAGAACGGTTCTGACCGTTCTGACCAATCAGAGCGGGAATTACAGTGTGAGCAGCAGTAGCCGAAGCTAAAGCTTAAAAAGTTCTTAAAGCTGTAGATGCTGTTTCTGCCGAACACGATCAGTTTGTGTTTGTATTGCGCCTGTAAAAGGATTTTCCCGCTGCAGCACCAATGGAGTGGCCACTACGGCTAATTTACAATAGCTACAAGCTAGCAATGTTCTATCCAGATAATGTAATAGATTCATGAAACCTTTAGGTAAAATTCGAATTAGACTTAGGCTAAGTTAATTTGGTTAAGCTTAACGTTTTGGGAAAGGTGTGCTAACCAAGTCATGGCATACCTGTGTAGGGGAAAATAGACGCTGCACAGGGTCAAATAAATTCCAAAATTGATATAAATCTCCATTGAGTTAGCCAGAGAATAGCTTGTGCTGACCTTCTTTTATGGACGTTTTGTACACTGTTGCACACAATCAGATTCCTAGGGCCATTTTCGACACTCTCTATAGACAAGATTTATTGCCAGCAATTACAAAAATCTCTTAATGTTGGACATTCGTCATAGCAACCCTTAGATAATCCCTCTTGGTGGAAATGTGACTAAACAACGCGGTCCTGATTTCATTCAAAAATCTACTCCCTCCATACTGTTTTTTTTTTTTTTTTTTTTTTTTGCATTTTCCTGTTTGTGTCGGAGCCAGTGCCGCAGCTCCACACGCTGAGCGACGAGTGCTGTCATTGGTGAAGGTTGTACAAGATCGGGACACTCCATCGATTGTATCCTGGCCTTAATCTCAATTTGGCTGGACCCGCCGCCTCTCCATGCGCAGCGGGACGGGGGCAGAGGTATTTCAGCTCCGGGGTCCACACGAGGAGGGGGGTTCTCCAGGGGCCGGTGGATGCAGAGAGGAGAGAGGGGCGTGTGTTTTTTGTGCTGAGCAAATGACTTTAGGTCAGTATTCAATTCAAAGGTCTGGCTGCGGCCCAACTGCTGAGCGGGCTGGATGGATAAAGAGGCTGTGTGTCAGGCTCGGAGTGCTCACTGCTTACAGCGTTCACTAAGGAGAGGCCGACTGTGAAAACGGCCCTGTGCTAACGCTAGCTCAATCTGCGCCGCCACGGAGACTGAGCAACGCGCAGCTCCACTCGGCAGAGTCAATTCTCAGAAGTCAAAAAGTGGAAATAAGTGTGTATCGTTTGGGAATACTCTAGGTGTAAGAACTAAATTGATACCCAGATCATAATGGTACTAAGGATAGGATTGAAAAAGACAATTTGAGAATGGTTTTGATCTAGCACAGGGATGTCCAAACAAAGGTGCATGGGCCAAACAGATTCCTCAGATACATTTTCTGGGCCCTCCTGCTAAATTTCACAAATTTAAAATGCAGTGATTTCTGAGCTGACTGGACCCAGTAATCTTTTGCTTGGCAAAACTAAATTGTATTTGAGCAATAATACTTTTAGCTGTCCGCCACCGTCTGTAGAATATTGTGAAGAAAGAATATATGGCCAATCCAATCAAAGTTAGAACTTTTTGCTGTAAAATGTCAATATTTTGCTATGTTGACGGACATTTTGGCTCATCAGATGTACAATCAAAATGTAGTTTTCAAATCATTCACTGCACTGTCATAGGACATATCATTGAACACCCCTTATCTAGCATGTTGACCTAATTATCTTGGATCATTTTCATTTATTCAGTACATAAGCCTAGTGTTACAAGGGCTAACATTCTTGATGTTTTCTAATGTAAATAGTTTGTAAGTTCATCATTATACAAAAGGTAAATCTGTGCTATGCTTTGGGAACTAAACACAATAGTACATCAACAAAGTATTATTTTCAATGTGTAGACTGGATAAATACAGTGGGAAGAAAAAGTATTGGCACTAGGATTGATGCAAGGATTTCTGCACGATTTGGTTATAAAATGTCATGCATCAACCAGTTTCATTTCACTTCGTTAAAACCATCTGACATCACTGTTGTTGTTGTTTGCTCCAACACAAGAAGTGTGGTGGGGTAAGCTTATAAATTTAGAGGTACGGGATGATATTCTCAGTTAATATTAGACACGAGGTCAAAGGAGAACATATACAGTCTGTTATCTCATTTAAGGTTGGCTCTGACGAACACACGACTTCATCTCTGTTCGCTGATTGCCTAGTTGGACTTCCTTATTTAGAGAACCATCAGCAAGTGCTGCAACCTAGTAAAATGAAATTGAGCGGAGGCACTGGTTACATCTAAGTCTACATTGACAAATTCACTTTGTTTTGTTTGTTTTTGAGGCTTTAGTTTAAGCAGAGTGTGTGTGTCTATAGTTATATGAAGATGTGATCACATTTTATGACAAAGACGTGCAGAAATTCTAGTATTTCCAACCAATCAATACGTTTTCTTCCCACTGTACAAGTATTGCCTTACAGCTTCTTAATCAAAGCTTAATCGTGTTGCATAACCGATCAAAACATACCCCTCAAGAGCTTTGCATTGCCTTCTTGAGAGGACAAATGAGAAAAAAAACACTTACATACTGTATTCACCAGTCGTGAACATGTCTTTGAATGTAAGCTGTTTGCCTGTTTGGACCTGCTTTTCCCGTCTTTGATTTTGGGAGTGTTGTCAGCGTGCCTAAAAACCCTCTCCAGCCCCATCACATCTGCGCCTCTCCCAGATGCCGCCTCGCATTCTCATCAAACGTCGAGCGTGTCATTTACGGTGAAAATACATCATGATTATATTTCGTTGGCGTGATCACTGGCTCCCTCCTATCCGCTTCTTTACAAAGTCCCGCCGCAAACCCTAGCACCGTAAATATAGATCGTGTTCAGCTTGTGATTATTGCTCTGTTTAGTCGATCTACCAACCGTTCCACCGACCTCGCTAGTGTTCTAAGGATTTTACTAAACGACATTGCCATTCCCCAAGCTAAGACAGTGTCAAAACTTCGAATACATTTAAGGCAGTATCAGGACTTCCTCTTAAACAATCCAGGTAAGAAAAGACAAGCCAGTTCATTACAATCAGACCATTTCTGTCTAAAAAGTACACCTGCAGTGAACACTAATAGATATTGCTACTCAAATACAAAAAGAAGTGGTGATTCGAAAGGTTTGACAGGTGCAATCTTCGATAAAATTCCTCCTCCAAAACCATCGTTGATTCTCCGTTTTCGGACAAGAACGTTTACCCTGTGTCAAGTTCAGTAAATCCATTGTCAAAAATTTGAAATCTAAAGCCGAAAACGCTGTTGATATGTGGAAGAGTTCGAAAGCGCTTCGGGAAAAAAAGAACTAAGAAATAGTCATCCAGGTAGTTTCTTCGCTGTTGGAGGTTTTGCCCTTGTCCTTTGTAGCCAGCGTCCTCATCGGACTTTGGCGATTCTTTCCCGAAGGAATGGTTCGCGCCGCACCTGAAAATTCCGGGTAAAAGTCCGCGGCCCGGGTTGAGGTATCCCGGGCACTGCTCCGGAAGTACGTTTGCTAGAGTTTCGCCCATCGATCTAGGTAGTGTCAGACTTGGACTCCAGTGCCGTGAAGGTGTAGCATTTGGGCGCGAGTAGTCTGTATGCTGCTCATGATCTTCTTCTGATGACCCACCAACGAGATCCCCAAACTCATCACGTCCCTGCGAGAAAAAAAAAAGACAAAGAACAGAGGTTTATTAGATCAATGGTGGCAGAAGTACTCACATTTGTTACTTACAGATGAAGTACCTGAAGGAAGTAACTAAATCTATCCAACTACTTCTTAGCTCTCGTAAAGCTTTCAGCACATGGTTTAAAATCCACTTGTACATTGTCAAGATTTGGCTTTGGAGGAGAAGAAATACGGCTTAATGCCACTTTATTTTGTATATGTACAAAAATGTAACAACTTGAAGAGAACCAGAGGAGATGACGAAACACAAAGCAGAAGCAAACACGCAGCAGAACAGTAGCTAGGTCTGGGCAATAAAGCTAAAACTAAAAATGCAATGTTCTTGGAGCCAGATCACGATTTTGATTTGATCATAGTTATTGTAGACTGTTTTCTTATTGCTATGGAGGTAGTAGAAAGGCTTCAAAGTTGTCATCTGGCCTGCCCATGTGAAGATTGAGACGTTTTAACTCTCATCCGAAAGATTGAGAGTCGAAATGTCTTGATCTTCAAATACTTTGAGGACTTTCTACTATAGATCACTCCTGGACGACCGAGGGATTACACCAACCTATTGCTATAGAGGTAAATAAAAACATCTGCATCTTTTTTCAGAAAGTTTGTACTTAACTGTCAAAGCTAAAACCAGCTGTCAATCACTCAAACCAGGACAACAGTTGATAAAAATCCATGTTTCAGTCTTATGTGGATATATTTTGGTAAATCAAATCTGAAGAATTGCTTCAAAATTCATAAGAGACTTTAATAAAAGAAGACCAAAGTCATTTTAAAGACGTGGGCTTGGGAACTCTGAGGCCAATATTAAAAATAGGTTGGAAAAACAGTGTGTATTTGAACAAACAGATGCAATAAATAGAGAAATGGAATTTCACAATTTGGTCTTAAAAGCACGATTCGATTTTTATCACAATATTCCTTAGACCTAGCAGCAGCAGAACCGGTTCCCCTCTCCCTAAGGAGACTCAGAAAAGGGAATAACAAGTGGCAGACCTGGAGTGCTCCTCCCAACCTGTAGCAACAAGGTTCCGTATCTATGAAGCCAGAAACCTGTGCTGCTCTGCTGCTGCCTTGTGTCTTCAGTGTCCTCGGTTCATCTCTTTATATTGTATATATTTGTCCATACAGTATTTATAATATAGTGACGTTAAATTTGTTAGAAAGTATTATAATTTACCTTTTGATAGAAAACACAATAAAAGAAAGTAAGGTACCCCAGTTTTAAGTAAAAGTACATAGAAAAAAAAAAATGTACTCAAGTAAAATAAAAAAAAATAATACAAAAAATCTACTAAAGTAAAAGCATAACAGCTCAAATTTGTATTTTTATAGAAAAAAGCAAAGTATATTGAATGAAATATGGTGTTTGGATGAAGCATTGTCCTGATTTCATAGTTGATACTTGTAATAAAATGTTTAAGCCAGACATGTATTGCATATTGATTGATTGATTGATTGATTGATTGATTGATTGATTGATTGATTGACTTATTTTTAACCAGTATGACTGGTTAACTGAGAACTCTTTTTTATACATATCTTTTTAAATTTTTTTATATCAAAGCCAAGATTTGAACTCAACATTTTAGGGTCAAGTGATTTATGAACTGTACAAAAATGTCAAAGTAAAAAGTATCCAATGTAAAACGTACTTGAGTAAAGCCAGTTACAGTTACAGTGCTTTTCCTTTTGTACTTACAGTTGTGATCAGTGGTGGAACGTAGCTGTTTTTATTTTGGATTTATAGCGTTTCATTACCGGGAGTAAGAAGTTAGTCAGAGGCTGCACACTTGTTTGTAAGCGTTAGAAATGTGGACTTTTAAGTTGATTGATTGTGGACGTGTTCTTGGATGTTCCTGTGGCGGGACATGGATCACCGTGGTGACGTTTTAAGTGATTTTACGCGCTCCTTCTCAAGGGCAAACTGCGTCCGGGGCTCATTCTGGCCTATTGGCGTCCTTTCAGTCAGATTTAGAGGGGTCGCAAACTAACACATTGGTCAAGTAAGGAACTAACAACTTGGAAATCTACTTTTTGTGTATTGCGACTCATTGGGATTTTGTTAAGGATTTTGTTGACTCTCCTCTAGAAAAGTTCCATAGTGTACCTTTAACTCTTTAACTCTTTTACTTAGAATACTTTTATTAACTATTAAACCCAAGTTTTATTAGTGCACAAGCTCTCAAGGAAACTTGATTTTTAGGGATACACTGAATCAGATTTTTTAGTTCAGATACCAATTTCAGTCATTTGGCTTTAAGTATCTGAGGCTAAGTTTTATTAGGACAACGTACAATTACATTTGGCACAATGGCAAAGATGTTTGAACCTTGATTTTGCTCACCATCTGGACTTAATACATCAAATTCTGCAATGTGAATGCAACCTATTAACACAAACAAAACAGTTTAAAAACATTTTTTTAGCACATTTCAGTTTGACAAAATCATCTGAATATCGTTATCGAGATACGCCCAAAATGTGATGTTTATTTTTGTATATATTGCTCAGCCCTACCAGATTCCAGCTTTACAGCTGATTTCCATCTTTAGTTCTGGGTGAGGGGAGGCATTGCTGGACATGTTTTGGGTGGTAGGGGAAACAAGTGCACCCAGAGGAAACCTAAGCAGACATGGGGAAAACATGCAAACTCCACATAAAAGACCCCAGGTCGCCTGGGAGTGGATCCCAGGACGTTCTTGCTATGAGGCCAGAGAGTTAACCACTGAGTCACTGAACTCAAAAATATGGACCAATGGTCTATAAAGAAATCATATAGTGTAATATATTAACTATTAGTTATTGTACAAGGAACAACTTGGCAACTTTATGTGAATAAATAAAATATTTTCAGACTAGTTCAGTATCAGTTAGTAAATAGTCTTAATGGTGCCATTATATTCTGTATGTTTCTGTTTCTGATCAGTATCAGTTATTGCGCTCACCCTAAAAACTAGGGCTTAAAACAAATGTATCCTCATTCAGAATGCATCAAAGTGTGACTTTAAATTTATATTTCTATTGACATGTGTAGTTGACTTTTCACCTCCCAAAGTTACACAGTGCACTTTTTTTTTTTTGTTGACACGGTGGCGCAGCGGTTAGCGCTCTGGCCTCACAGCAAGAAAAAATCCTTTCTATGTGGAGTTTGCATGTTCTCAGAAAAATCGTAAATACACACACATCACTTGAAGGTGCTCGGCTGTTGCAGTAGCAACCAACTGCAAATTTAATAAGACAGACGTTTCGATCCACAGTTTGCATGTTCTCCCCGTATCTGCGCAGGTTTCCTCCGGGTGCTCCGGTTTCCTCCTACAACTAAAACATGTCCAATGTGCCCCCCCTGTCCTCTCCCCAGGACTACAGATGGAAATTAGCTGTAAGCTACAATCTGGTACAAGCATCTCTGCCATTGTGCTTATTTAATTATACATTGTCCTTAATAAACATTATCGTCTAGGAGCATTATATAAGAATCTATGCATTTCAGAACAGGTTTAGAAGATTATATATTTTTAACTCTTGTTGAGCCAAAGTATTTTGCAATTCTGCCCCAAGTCATTCCAGACTCGATGTTTAGTAGGTCGAGACTCCACTCTTTCCTAGCGCTTGCACAAAAAAAAAAAAAGTAGACAGAGAAATCAGTTTGGATTTTCCAGACTAGTTTTAAGTTTCCATCTTAATTGGATTGAATTTAAAACCCTGAGGTTAGTAGCATCTCATCTCATTGTTATTTGTTTATCATCTGTTTTTGAGTAGATTGTCCTAGAAGTTTTCTGTCTTTTAAGATGAGTCCAGTTCATATAAGGTTTAATATCTGATCTTGAACTGTGCCATAGCATCAGAGCACATTAAAAGCATTACTCTCTCTATCTATCAGTAGTGGGTTTTGATTTGCCGGTAAGCACTCACTCGATTGACATCCTGGCCACAGACTCCAGGGAGCTGTAGCCTGCCGCTGTGAAGTTGTCTCGGTATCGCTCCATCTTGATAGCTTCCAGCCACTCTCCCACCGAGCGGAACGCCGTGAAGTCTGGGGTGTTCTGATCCAACAGCGGCTAATTGGTCTGTGGACGAGTACACAACATGTTTAGATCTAACGAGGAGAGGACAGACAGCAAACAGCAGAGGCACAGGCCCAGCAGAGGACTAGAGTCGACTGCTGCTACAATGTATGACAAGCAAATCAACAGACTGAATAGAACGCATTCATTTGTTATGAGACAGCAAATTATGTTGATACTATACACTGTCAACTGCAGTTTTGTCTTTGAATTACACTGTAAACCAGGGGTGTCCAAACTTTTTTCACAGTGGGTCGCGTTTTGAAATGTACGTGGATCGAATATATAATGCATGGCTGCAACAATAAGAAAATGTTGCTTATTTTGAGGTAAAAATATCTTATTTCAAGTGAAAAAATCTGCCACTGCAGTAAGAAAATCTGACTAATCTAGTTGTTTTGAGCAGATAATGCTAGTTGCAAGTATTATTGATGAGATTTTTAAGCAAATCTCTTCTAAGCAATTATGGCTTAAAGGTGCACTACGCAACTTTTTGGCCAAAAATAAACTTTAATAAATGCATTTCATTGTCATTTAGATGCCTTAGTTACACAAAATAATTAAAAACAAATCACATTTTTACTTTGAGTGGGCTTGCATGGCCACAAAATAGTCTAGTATTTGGCTTGGAGGAGCCCGAACACGTCTGTTTCTGCAGAAAAGTGGTTCTTTAGCTGATTTTTTTTTCCATATTATGGCATAAAATGTATTTATCTCCATTCAGAAAGTCCCAAAGTATTGTTTTAACTTTCTAATTCTACTGAATTGTGTAGATGACTTTTCACCTCCAGAAAGTTACACAGTGCACCTTTAAAACAGATACACATTTTCCTAAAATAATTTTTATATCTGGGTAAGGTAAATCAGGACAGAATATCTTAAAACAAGTCAATGTGGGAACTGGGAAGTGAATCATGCAAAACCTCCTTTTAATGAACCACCACACTTTTAATAAGACATAAAGCATTAATTTTATTCATTCATTCATTTTCTACTGCTTAATCCCGTTAGGGGTCGCGGGTGACTGAAGCCTATCCCAGTGACTTTGGGCCTTAGGCGGGGGAACACCCTGGACAGTGGCCAACTTGCTGCAGGGTTAGACAGACAAACATTCACTCTCTCAGTCACTCACTAAGGGAAATTTTACTGTGATGCCAATTAACCTAAACATGCATGTTTTTGGAGGTGGGAGGAAACCGGAGTACCGTACACGTACAGTGACAGGGGAGAGCATGCAAACTCCACCCAGAGAGATCGTGAGATGTTGATATGGTCCGACCCGGGAGTCAAACCCACGACCTCCTTATTGGGAAGCCAGAGCTCTAACCACTTGGCTACCGTGCACCCCGCATTAATTTTATAAAACATCTAAATGTTTGTTATTTGCTACTATGAAAGAAGTGCTCAAATTTGAAGTTAAAAACAAAGTTTGAAGCCCAAAAGAAATTGGTTCAAGGGCCGCATTTGGCCCCTGAGCTACAGTTTGGACATTCTTGCTGTAAACCCCCCAAAAAAACCAAAACCTTTGAGTAACATTGGGCCTTTAGAATTTTTGGTTAAACTAAAAGTGAAAGTTTCAAATTCAAATGTTGAAAAAGGCAAATGAAATTATTTAAGTTGCATTCAAATTTGACATCAGCTTTAAGTGTTCGTGTTCTCTTTAAAAGTTATGATTTGATGACTCACAACTTGGCAAAAATATTATACTTAGTGTCACTTTAAATAGACACACATTTAGTTTAGTTTACTTTATTTAAAGGACAATGTGCAGTTACATTAAACAGATGGCTGCACCAGAGTTAGCACAGAGCTACTTTCCATCTGTAGTCCTTCACAAATGTACAGATTTACTCTTCTAAACTCAAGTCTAACTGATCCACACTAAAGCCATTTCCACGCTCTTATTTCCTTGCCACACCACAAACTCTTTGACAAAACTCCAAACAATTTAACAACAGAACTACCAAAGACACTCAACTCAAAAGTGTGAAAAACTCCCAAACTCTTTGTGATGAATCGATACAAACAGATGAAGGATGCAGTCTTGTGAGAAATAAAGCACTCGATAGCTTTTCTCCCTCGTATGGATTTCTGAAAACTCTGCAACTGTTCTAACGCTCTTTAACCAAAACCGCCAACCCCTCGAACATCAGTCTCCGCTCGGAAAAACGACGGTGCGAGCGCAAATAGAATTTCATTTGACAAACGTCGGCCGATTCCCTCCGTGCGTCTTTCACAGTACCAGGAACTCATTACAGAGATTGATTTAAAAGGCTGCTATTGACCATAAAGTCACAAAGGCAAGCTCTATGGGGTCGATCTCGGAGGATTTATCTTTCATCTGTGAATGACAGCGTCTAAATCACCGTCCGGCGGGCTCGGGATCAGCCGCTAATGTGTTCCAGCGCCGCGGCAAACTCCCCACGGTGTCGGACCAGGTGTAGAGATAGAGCGGGACTCGGAGGGAATGTACCTGCTGCTGGTGGTAAATGGAGGCTTATAGTCGGCTTAAAGGGCTGCTATGGAACTTCTCTAGATATGTCATATGCTTGTCTCTGTAAAGATTGATTGGTGCACTAAACCTTCTTCATTTCTTGTGTTCGCAAATTTGATATCTAGGCAAGAGTAATAAGTTATAATGACTAGAATAAATTGATTGTTTCAAATGGTTCATTGTAAAGTTGAAAAATTCTATTAAAGAACACATGCAAACTAGTGGAGCTCAGGGATTTCAGTAAAAGTTTGAGAAAGTCCTCAGGGCTCATCAGCCTTGGGGTGAGTCAGAGTATAAGGCCATCTTTTTTGTTTAAAATCTGCAGCTTCATAAGCTAGTTAAATTAACTATAGATGTGGTTTTTAGATGGAAAACTATCGTTTGCCATGGATCTGAATTAGTGTTGTCACAATACAAAAATTTCAAACTCGATTCGATACTTAAAAAACTGGATACTTGATTTTGATACCACAGTGGGGGCTGTAATCTGAAAGGAGAAGGAGGTGGGGCTTAGTGTGTGCAGTAAAAGAGCAGGGGGCTGCTGCACAGCTGCCTTTCTTTATTCTGTTTGAAGAGTCAGCCTCAGACTGACAATCAAATTAGGTGAAAATGACTAAAAGTACAATTAGTGACAGTTTGGAGGTAAAGACGTGACGTTTGCTGTCAGATTATTTACCGCAAGTGTTCACCGCGAGGTTCATGTCGCAATCATGAGTGACTTCTGACTAAACACAACATTTTTTTAAGAACTTAAGCTGATGTTTCTCCGCGATCATAAAGGCTAGAAATATAATCTAAGACTGACAGAAAGCTCACACTTTGTTGTGTAAGTGAGTAAAAGAGCAGCTCTCTGGGCCAAATCTTCTTTCTGCTGTGCTGTCTGAAAAGGGAACTTCTGTGCTGAAGTGTAAAGAAGCATCGATACTTGTTCAAACGTGTATCAATACCAGTTTTAGTATAGATTAGTATCGGGGTATTGATTTTTTGACAACTTTAATCTGAATTAGCACATTGCTGGCTAGAATCTAAATAGATTTTTTCAAAATCCCTATGAGAGTTCATAATGAGGTTTGTACTTCCAGATCTAGAGCGCTCTTTCACTGTTAAGCTCCATTCACTTTATTAAACCCCACCCACTTTTTTTCTGTTTAGCTCTGTTAAGGTAGCCAACATGTCAGCTTGTCTATTTAGTGAGACGATCTCAAATAGATATAACAAACAAAACTGAATCCTACATGACCTAAGCTTTCAAACAACTTACAACTGAAGCTAACAGCAGCTAAATTGGAAGTGTCTTTATTGATTTTTTAGTTATGTCATTATCCGGTTAGCATACTTCTCCTAAAGACAGGCAAGTGGGGCAAAATAGGGTGAATAGGAAGCCCGAGGTTTAAAATAAACCCTGAATATTCTGTTACTTTTTCAGATTTGAAAGTTGAAGTTTGGTCATTTCTATAAAAATGAATGTCTTGAATAAATTGACTCTACTCTCTATTCTTTGCATGCCTGTTGATGCCAAACTAAAGAAAACCCTTACGGTCCTGACCTTGTGCATGTGCCCACTGGTGTCTTCAGAGTGTTGGGGTTCCGGATCATCTTGTCCAGCACTCCCACGATCTGGTCGAACTTTGGCCGCTCCGCCCGGTCCTTCTGCCAGCAGTCCAACATGAGCTGGTGCAGGCCTGGGGGACAGTCCATCGGCGCAGGCAGCCGGTAACCCTCCTCAATGGCCTTTATCACCTGGAACAGACAATGAACCCATGTGTAAACGACTGTAATACTGCACACCTAGTCATGTGGTTGGTTAGAGCTCTGGCTTCCCAATGCATAGATAGTAGGTTTGATTCTAGTGTCGCATCTCATGGTCTCTCTGGTGGAGTTTGCATGTTCTCACCATGTCCTTTGACAGATTAAATAGCCAATCAGGGACAAGCATCATTTCCCATAACAAAAAAACGAAAATGAAAAACTTCTCACGTGGAACTGAAAAACATTACAGATATGTACAGAATAAAGCAAACAAACAAACAAACAAACAAAAAAACTACCACATTAAATAAAGGACAAACAAAGAATTTTCTTTGGGTTTTGTTTTTTAGAGGATATTGACAAATTCTTCTATACAATCAGGTTAGGTACAACTTTTGAAACTTCAGCATCTGATCCCATACTGTGATTGAATCTCTGCGCCAATCCAGGACATTTTGCTGTATTGGGCCCCATGGTATTCTGGTTGACCTGGATGTAATAAGACTATTTGCTGGTGATATTGGCTCAGTGTTTTCTATGGTTTGATTTAATTTTTCATTATTTTTTAACATTGAGGGCTATATTCTAACAAATTAACCGAGTTTGTTGTTTTTGTCTCTGATATCAGTTGATATATAATACAGCATTTTAAATCAAATGATCAAAATCGGTGCATCCATGTCTAGTAATTTTTATGCCCTTGAGAGAATAAAAATCTATTTTGAGAAAACAGCTCTTGAAGTTACAACATGCCATACATGTATGCAAGTTGCAATTAAAATCAGTCATACCAGCAAAGCCTGATCCCATCAGATCTAAGAAGCTAAGCATATTGGGCCTGGGCAGTACTTGTATGGGAGACCGCTGGAGAAGCTTCAGGTGCACAGTGAAAAAGCCAAAACGTAAAACAGCAACTGATTTTGGTTGAAGTGTGGCAACATTTTCTTAAGGTTTAGCAGGTAAGCTTAGGGCTGTGGTTTGGGGTAGGTTAAAATGTACTCATGAAAACGTGCTTATTGAACGCTTTCAACATTGTGCTGTATATCTACGTTTTCTTGGGAGACTCGGCTGAAATGGCAGCCTCACATCCGTTAGTCTGGCCCAGGGCAGCTGTGATAGTAGCTTACCACTACCGAGCATGGAATCAATGAAAAATGCATAATGTCTTTGGGTGTTTTGAAAAGCGTTATATAAATCCATTTCATTTTTTTGGCGGCACGGTGGCAGAGCGGATAGCGCTCTGGCCTCACAGCAAGAAGGTCGCGGGTTCGATTCCCGCTCAGGCCCGGACCTTTCTGTGTGGAGTTTGCATGTTCCTCCCCGTGTCTGGGTGGTTTCCTCCGGGCACTCCGGTTTCCCCACCAACTGATAACATGCATGTTAGGGAACACTTGGTGATAGTTGGAGGTTAATGCGCCAGGTGTTAGGTGTCTGTGAAATGCGCTATACAAATAAAGATTACTTACTTACTTACTTCATTATTATTATAATTATCAATACACTACAATACAATACATAAATAATTGCATAGTAGTGTATTATATGTCTTGTAAAATACATACAATACATAAAACTGCTAACTGAACAGCTGTGTTTCTAAAAACCACAAACACATAAGTTTTCTTTTTGCATTAAACTGACACAGTGCACATGATGACACACTGTCTCTAATACCTAAAACTTTCCAACTGTAATCCACTATTAGTATTTCCTGTGCAAAGTTGCCGGGGAATATTTGCTGCTGTTGAAACGACAAACCCATGGCAGTGTTTTTGTGCGACTTCCATACAGCACAAGTTTATGAAAGCTTCCTTTGTTCGGCTCGAAGAAAGAACTGTTTAACACCGAGCCAGGCTTTTAACTGTGCTCACATCTCCGATTCCACTCCATTCTCCTCAGCTCCACACACTCGCACTGTTCAGGTAACGCTCTAGGACAAATATTGTGTTATCAGACAGGTCAAGTAGTGGCCTGGAGTGAAGCTGTGTTTTCACTCGATTTTAGTTTGAGAAATTTGTCTTGAGCTGTGTTCTTGAAGCTTAAATCCGTTCGTATTTTGAGAACAGAGGTGCTGCGGCAAATTCTTAATCAGTCACCACCATTCATTAAAAAGCTAAAATGTATTCAATAATTTTGTTAGATGAAATGGTTTTTACAGCAGCGAGGGTTTGGATGTTTTATTTAGTTTTTGGGTAATATATTTGACTGAGAATTAGCATGAAAATATTTTGTTCTCCCCTTTTTTTGTGTAGAAATGTAATTAATCAGGCTTATATATTATATAATATTAACAAATCCTTCTGTAAAAACGTCTAATATCTTGTTAAATATAAGAGTAAAGTTTGGTGTGTGAAGGCCAAGGGTCACCAACCAGTGGCGTGCTGGGATAATTTTTTAGCCCGGGACAATTAGACCTAAGATTGGCCCATTTGTTCATTGAGTCACGTGACTTAACAGGTAGTTGAGTGGTTAAGAACTGCGCATTTAAACTTTTGCCTTTTCTGCACCTACGTTCGAGTCCCGCTCAGGAACCTCTCTCTTCAGTTTTTAAAAAATGTTCATTGTTACTACTATATCTACTACTACTTGGTTTTAGTCACTACACCGAAGCGCACAGTGAACACAATGAACACGCGCGCTCAAAAGAAAGAAAGGAGCAGGAGGTGAGAGAAAAAGAAAGGAGCAGGAGAAAGAGACATGTAGTGCCACAGAATCCTACAAGTCACTCATATTACAGTAGTTTAAAGCGCTACAAGTGAGGTGATGATTGCTTCAACTCTATCGTAACTTTATTTTTTTGTATTTATTTTAAATATAGTCTATTGGGTTACACTGTAGCAGGTTTAGACTATAACTTACATTTTGATACTATAATACCAAAGAAAGTCTATAGGCCAACAGTGTTTCAATAGACTAGTCCGAAAATTTGAAGTTTCAACTTCGCTAATAAAAAAAGAATTCATAGGTAGATCTTTGTCCTGTGCTCAGTCTAAAAGTAACTCACGAGCTGAAAAAGCGTCACTGTAAATAATATAAGGCAGTTTAACATAAAAATGTAAGTACAATTTCTGCCTTGAAGTTTTAGGTCGATTAAAGTCATGTATGTGAGTTGTCTTCTCCAGCGACATTTGGGATCATTTTTCAGCTCAGGAAATTTAGGTTTTTAATTGGCCCACTTGTTATTTCACTATATCTTAGCAAATGGTCAAGTGGTAAAGAGCTGTGTGCTCACACACACACTAGTAAATCATAACCTATCCCAAGCCCCAGTCCTAAACGTACCCATTTGTTAGTAACTTGAAGCCTAAACTTACCTGTTAAACCCAAAGAAAATATCAGAATGTGGCTTTAACTAAAACTCTTGGTTATTTTACGTTTTGGCTTTTCGCGTTTCATGTTTTTTTTGTGTGCATTTTTGAGATTTTGTAGTATAGCTGCGTTTCTGCATATTTTTGAAACCACAAATGCCTCGTTTTTTTGTTTGTTTGTTTTATTGCACTTTTAAAGACAAAAACAATAAAATTCCTACTAGCTTTCAGCACGCCAGAGCTATGTGTTTTCCACCAACACAAATCTTAGTTATTAAAGCGCGGCAGAAGCAGGTTGCGCGCGGGTCAGCCCTCATTCCTATTCGCTTTTTCCTGGTGAGAATAAGATGTATTTCCTGCACATATTCATCATCTGTGCTGCCAGGGCCTCTCCCCAAATGAGTCATGCAGGAGAGGTGTCAAAACACTGGGAGACTGAGAGAGAAATGCAAATGGTGTGGTTCTCGTTCCCCCCTCGGAGGAGCTGTGCCGACGCGCTGACACACATTCTGACAGTGATGTCTGTCAAGCAGCGTCCGGGCGGCTCGGGGGCCCGAGTTTCGGGCGTTTCAGACCGCGCGAGGGGCCGCAAACTCGGGGGCCAGGCCTTTCCCGGAATCTTAATGCTGTTTGTGCTGATGCTGCGCTATATACCAATGTGTGTGTGTACGAGGGAATGACTGAAGTGTGTGTCAACAGAGAGAGAGAGAGAGAAGAGAGGGAGAGAGAAGAGAAGAAGGGAGAGAGAGGGGAAGAGAGAGGGAGAAAGAGAAAGAGAGAGGGGAAGAGACAGGGAGAGAGAAAGGAAGAGAGAGAGAAAAAAGAGGAAGAAAGAGAGAGAGAGGGGAAGAGGCAGAGGGAGAGAGTGAGGGAAAGGGGGAGGAGAGAAAGGAGAAGAGAGAGGGAGGAAGAGGGGGAGAGATTAAGATGAAGAAAGAGAGGGGGAGGTGGGGTAAGGAAAGACACAGAGATAGAGAGAAAGTGAGCTACAGCGAAGAGGGAAGAAAGAGAGGAAGAGAGAGAGTGGGAAAGAGAGAGAAAGGGAGAGAAAGAGAGAGAGGGAGAGAAAGACGAAAAGAGGAAGAGAGAGAAACAGAGAGGGAGAGAGAAAAGGAAGAAAGAGAGGGGGAGAGAGTGGGGAAAGGAAAGAGAGAGGGAGAGAAAGGCGAAAGAGGAAGAGAGAGAAACAGAGAGGGAGAGAGAAAGAGGAAGAAAGAGAGGGGGGATAGTGGGGAAAGGAAAGAGAGGGAGAGAAAGACGAAAGAGGAAGAGAGAGAAAGAGAGAGGGAGAGAGAAAGAGGAAGAAAGAGAGGGGGAGAGAGTGGGGAAAGGAAAGACAGAGATAGAGAGAAAGAGAGTGCAATAGTGAGCTAGAGCAAAAGAGGGGAACAGACAGACAGAGAGGAAGAGGGAGAAAAGAGAGAGAAAGAGAAAAGGGGTGAGACAGCGAGAGAAGAAAGAAATGGAGCAAGAGATTAAGAGAGACAAAGAGCGAGAGAGAGAAAAAAGGAGCAAGACAAAGAGAGGGAAAGAGAGGACAAAGGGAGACTGACATAGAGAGATGTAGAGAGAAAGACAGCGAGAAGTAGAAGGAAAGAAGGGAGGGAAAGAGAGAGAAAGTCAGCGAGACACAGAAGAAGAAAGAGAGAGAGGATGAGGGAGAGAACAAGTGAGAGAGAGAGAGCAAGAAATAAGGGAGAGAAAGAGAGGCAAAGCAAACGAGTGAGAGAGACAGAAGGCAAGAGAGAAAGGAGAGAAATAGAGAGAAGGGGAGTAAGACAGAAAGAGAGAAAGAAAAAGAGAGAGACAGAGAAAGAGGAACAGGAGAGTGAGATTAAAAGGGAGACTAGGAAAGGAAAGAAAGAGAAAGGGAGCGAGACAGAGAGAACAAAAGAAAGAGGTAGAGAAAAAAGAGAGTGAGAGGAAGAGAAGGGAGAGAGAGGGAGCGAGACAAAGCAAAAGAGTGAGAGAGACAGAGCAAGAGATAAGAGAGAGAAAGCTAGAGAAAGGAAGCAAGACAGAGAAAGGCAGTCACAGATAAACAGACAGAAACAGAGAGAGAGATGGACAAAGAGAGAAAAGAGAGAGAGAGACAGAGAGAGAGAGAGCCACAGAGAGAGGTGCAGTGGTTTCTCAGTGGGGCCCTCTCAGCAGTCGTCCCTGAACCTGAGCCTGGGTAAAGAGAGAGAGAGAGGGACTATGTGAGAGAGAGAGAGAGAGAGAGAGATAAAGTGAAAGAGTGAGAAAGACAAAGAGCAAGAGAAAAGGGAGAGAAAGAGAGGGAAAGGGAGCAAAACAGAGAGAGAGGAAGAGGGAGAGAAGGCAGAGAAAGGAAGTGAGAAAGAGAGAAAAAGAGAGAGAGGAAGTGGGAGATTAAGAGAGCGGATAGGAGCAAGATAGAGAAAGAGAGAGATGAAGAAGGAGACCTGGGAGAGAAAGAAAGAGAAAGAGAGCAAGACAGAGAAAGCAAAGGAGAGAGAAAGAGGCAGAGAAAGAAGAGAGAGTGAGAGGTAGAGACGGGAGAGAAAGGGAACAAGAAAGAGAGAGGGGAGAGAGACAGCGAGAGAGAAAAAGGCAGAGAGGGGACAGAAAGTGAGAGAAAGGAAGCGAGGCTGAGAGATAAAGGAGAGAAGAGGAGCAAGACAGAAAGAGAGAGAGGGAGAGGGTGAGAAAGAGAGAGAAACGACTGAGAAAAAGAAAGAGACAGAGAAAGAGGAACAGGGAGAAGGAGGTGAAAAGGAGAGAAAGAAAGAGAAAGGGAGCAAGACAGAGAGAGCAAAAGAAAGAGGTAGAGAAAGAAGAGAGTGAGAGGAAGAGAAGGGAGAGAGAGGGAGAGAAGGGGAGCGAGACAAAGCAAAAGAGTGAGAGGGACAGAGCAAGAGATAAGAGAGAGAAAGATAGAGAAAGGAAGCAAGACAGAGAGAGGGGAAGAGAGACAGGCACAGATAAACAGAGAAAGAGACAGATGGACATAGAGAGAAAAGAGAGAGAGAGAGAGAGAGAGAGAGAGAGAGAGCCACAGAGAGAGGTGCAGTGGTTTCTCAGCAGGGCCCTCTCAGCAGTCGTCCCAGAACCTGCTGCACAGCCGGAGAGAGCCTGGGTAAAACCACAGTGACATTTGTTAAAAGGATTTCAAAGTGAATGTGTTTGCTGCTTCCACCGTAAAGAGCCGGGCCATCTCTGAGTTCACGCCGGAGAAAAGTAGGGCACTAAGTTGCGGAAATAAGACGGGCAATTTTGAGGGAGGACAAAGACGAGCGCTTACGTCATTTTCGCTCAAAAATGTTGCGCAACTTTAAGAGCCAGAACTATAAAACCGTACTTAATTTAACTTAGCTTTAAATAAGTCTTAGCTGGGCAGAGAGGGCCGTAAACTGCATTGTGGAAGTAAAAAAAAGAAAACTGTTTGAGCAATCATTTATATACTGTACATCATCTGAATTGCTTTTTCCTTAATTTTGTATTTACTTGGGATGGAATGAGATTTGAGACAACCTGTCACGATACTGTGTGCACACATACAGAACTGTCTCGTGAGATTTTTCCTTGGAAACGGTCATGAAATTAAGTTTTGTATCATTGAGCAGCTGTAGTAAAAAGTCTTCTCTTCTCATATACTTGTAGTGGACAGTCTAAACTCTGTCCCAGTTTTTATTTCGTAAAGATAGGACCAATATTGACAGAGATAATTAGTCCTAAACATTGTAAAAGTTAGCACGAAAGGTTATATACGCCGGACATCGCAGGAACAGGGCAGTGTTTTTCACTTTTAAACATAAGTTTAAAATAGATTCACACAGAGATATTTTGGCCTATGTCATCAATAAGTGTGTCTTCTTCTCAGGAGAAAGGGGGCGGAGCCTGAGCTACACACAGGAGCAGATACATTTCAGTCAAATGATTTAACTCATATCATCTAAATAATAAGAATACAAGGTGACAGACATAATGAAAGGTAAAGCTAAACTAAATAAATATTAAACTAACAATAATAAACAATAAAAGTCTCATTTTGTAATTTGCCTTGTTAAAATTCTGAACTGAAACAAATAATGCAAATTATTTCAAAATCTCATCTCAGCTTGTTACTAAAATTGGGGCAATAAAGCAGTTGTTCCCAAAGTGGGGGTTGCAAAGAAAAATGTGGGGGTTACGAAATGATTTCAAGATGTAATTATAATATTAGCACTCAGCATTTACACAAAATTTGGTTTTGAAAACTGTATGTTTCAATGCATACAGTTTTGGGGCATAATGACATAACAAACTATAAAATTAAATACAGTATCTAAACCAGGGGTCGGCAACCTTTTACGTTCAAAGAGCCATAATGGACCAAAAAAACAAAAACTAAATCTGTCTGGAGCCGCAAAAAATTTAAAGCTTTACATCAGCCTTACAGTTAATGCAACAGATGCTGTAACGTTAAGTGTTTATATAAGCGTTGTCAACCTGTTATCAAAATAATAAGTCGGATACAAATGTAAAATGAGCTTTCATAATTACCATATTACCGTACTACAACTTGCTCTGGAGTGTAAGTGCACAAGCCAAAACACACATATTAGGAGGAAAAAACGTGTATAGGTCGCACCGGACAACTAGTGGCACTTTTTTGCGGGTAATTATTGCATAAATCGACAGCATGAACAGACGCGGGGCACGTTTATAATCCCGCTCTGCTCGAGCCTTTTTGACACGGAGGCCAAGGACCGCTGACATGAGGCAAAACTACAAGATGCAGATCAAAACATGACTAAACTCTGCATAAAACAGCTTTTATATTATCACTCAATCATGTGTCCATTGGCCTTCAATGAGCGATGTGACTGAAGCTCTTACCTGAGACAAAGTTCCACACATCTCTTTCCGCCAAATCCAGCTGATTTTGCCCAAACTCCGCGTGTTATTTCCGTGCCTTCGTGCATAAAATACAGTCCTTCATTCATTATTCGGTAAAGTTTTCCCCTGCGCTGCTTCTGTTGTTGATCTGCGAGTCCTCGATCGTCTGTGAACGGGGTTTAGCGCTTTATCATCTCCCGGGTTGCAACAAAACTTACGCATTTGCAATGAAAGCAAATGATTCGGTCCAAAAACTGTTGAATCCTGTGTTCTATCGTTCTGTTTCCTTTTGGATCCATGGCCCTGACGTACCTGCCGTTTGGCTTGTTTACAACAGCCTCCCGCAGACCCACGGCGCTGAAGAAAAAACACTTGTCGCCCAGCTATGACGTAATTCTTCGTTGACAGAAATGTTGAAATTAAATATTTATTCTGCACATTTTTACAGCATATAGGAAAACTTTAAGAGTGTTTGACATAATTTTCCTCCTACGAAAATTCTTAAATATATTTATATATGTTAACACAATTTTCCACTTTCATGTTTTTTGAACGGCCCCAAAGGAGCCACTAGGGGGGCGCTAAAGAGCCGCAGGTTGCCGACCCCTGATCTAAACCCAATTTTTAATGGTTCATCACAGCCGTTCCCAAACTTTTCAAAGACAGGCCTGGAGATTTCCTGAGCCCCCCCAATACCATTTCACATAATTAAAAAAAAGAGATTAAGACTGTGGATATAGTATTGATATAAAATGACACATGAATCAAATTAAAGTTACTTTCACACTCAATTATCTGTCATGCTTGTTGAGTGGACAACCTTTGGAGGGATCAGAGTCTGTATCTGTAATAAATGTGAGTATAACTGCTGTGTGCTATTGTTCATCTGCTTTTCTGCTGTTTTCTTTAGTCTTGCTCTTAATATTCCATTAAACAGCAATGATGCCTCATTCATAACCCTTAATAAATGTTTTTACGGTAATTTTAAGTAGTTTGCATGACTGATTCTAAAATTATGAACTTCAGTTAATGATTTGATCTACAAATACAAGTTTCAGACATTGCAAAGAGTCAGTATAACCTTTTTTACGCAAATTTTGAAATGCCTCGGCGTAGCAACAATCTAAACTCAATCCATTTACCAGAAGACGCATATGTTTGCATTCTTAATCCCGCATCCGATGTCTAAAAGCCGTTCTAGCGTAACCGAAACCCAAACATGTCTTGCAGTCATTTCCATAAATCATTAGGAAGTTTAAAGGACGACTGCGCGTGACGACTCTTTCTGTTTGTGTTATTTATGTTTCAGACCCCAAAATAATCCCACGTTTATTCATCTGTGCCATGTCTCCTTCAGACTCGGATGGTTATTGGATCTTCGGTGGAATTCATTATGTCCAAGGTTGTGACACTTTTTCATTCCCGAACAGTGTGACAAAGCATTACCACTGTCTTTCACAAGTTGGCTTAAAAGGACGTTTGACAACTTTTGGATCGACTGGAATGAAAAGATTTGCATCCAGTTCAAGTCAAAGAGAGTTAAAGAGAGATAAGTCCAAGTTAAGTCAAAATCTAAAGAGACAAATCCAAGTCAAGTCCAGAGTTAGAGAGAGACAAGTCTAAGTCAAGTCCCAAGTTAAAGACAGACAAGTCCAAGTCGAGTCCAGAGTTAGAGAGAGACAAGTCTAAGTCAAGTCCCAAGTTAAAGACAGACAAGTCCAAGTCGAGTCCAGAGTTAAGCAGAGACAAGTTCGAGTCAGGTCCAGAGTGAAAGAGAGACAAGTCCAAGTCAAGTCGAAATCTCAAGAGAGACAAGTCCAAGTCAAGTTCCAAGTGCCAAAGATCATCTACGGAGGTCACTATTCAAAAATGCTCTCACTTAAAGTATATTTCTGGTCTCAAACAAAAAGTTAAGAGAGGCATATTTGAGTTTGTTTAGGTAAAATTAGACTCAAGACTTAGTCGATTTGCTCAAGTCCATGTCTACACATCTGCGTAATACAGGGTGACCAGACGTCCCTATTTACTTGGGACTGTCCCAGGTCCCAGCAAAAGAATCCAAAGCCATTGATTTGTCTCAATTTTGACAGCTGTCCCAGCTGTCTTGATTTGTGACCACTTTGACAGTTCCCAACACTGACGAAAGGAATATATTGCTATATAGTTGGTCAAATTAGACAAAATTGTGCTAAAAAAATAATCAATTTTATTTATAGTTTATCACCACTTCCTTGTGTTTTACTATGAAAATATTGTGCCACTTAACCAAATAAACAGCAATTCAAGCAAAAAATATGCTCAACAATCTGTTGTATGCATTTTACGTTGTTGTTATTGGCGCTACCCAACCTCTACCGGTCCCTGGAAAAGAAAATTGGGACTGTACCGGTCCTTACAAAAAAAGGGTTTGGGACCACTGTTTTAAAGTATACACATGAGTGTGAATAAGCCCCAAATGGACTAAATGCATAAGAATGAACTTATTTACTCCCAGTGTCCCAGATGTTAATTTTGAAAATCTGGTCACCCTAGCGTAATTGGATGAGGCTTACGCTCTGGCTGCTGGCCTTTATATCATCACAAAAATCCTGCTCAGATTGGAATCATGAGTGTCCAGCGGGAGGGAAGAGGGGACGGGCCTCTTGTACATGTTTTTATTGGAAGCGGAAACTTATGCTGACTCGAGAACAAGCAAATTCCATAAAGAAAAACTTCATAACCTTGCTACGAGAAGCCTCAAGTCGTCAAAACGTTACAAAGCTCCAAGTCAAGTCTCAAGTCAGTGACCTTCATCCAAGTCAAGTCATCAAAATAGTGACTCAAGTCTGTTTCGATTTCAAGTCTACACCTGTGAGTAATACCATAACTGAACGAGACTTACGTCCTGGTTGGACATGTCCCAGTAGGGCCTCTCCCCATAGGACATGACCTCCCACATGACGATGCCGTAGCTCCACACGTCGCTGGCTGAGGTGAACTTTCGGTACTGGATGGCCTCCGGAGCCGTCCATCGCACCGGGATCTTTCCTCCCTGTTCAGCAAAACGCAGGTCAGTGGCTGGAGCAAACAGCAAATTCAACACATCCTTTTTCTTCCCCTAAAACGGCAGACAGAGCAGACATTTAGAGACAGAGACAAGTGCACGATTCAAACAGAAAACACACGGTTACATAACACCACGCAGAAGCTGTGAAGCAGTGATCAGACTAAAGCGGAGCTGTTTGATGTTTCTGGGAAAAAGGGCAAACTCAAAATGGATTTAATGCACTCAGGGTTTCTCAAACTGTCATATGTGTACCATTGGTGGCTACATGACGCTCTCTGCAGTTTGAATATTTGCTGATATCCCTGTTTTAGTCATTAATAAGGGATTCTACCTGATTTTTTACAATGAAACAACTTAAAATAAATTCTTTTCCAGCACAGATCTCATGTTAATGTATCTATTCAAGTGGAAATTAGTTCACAATGTCCCAACTACATCTAATAATGTTCCGTTTGTTCACTAATCTCTGCTATGTTTGTCTGTTGTTGTTGTTGTTGTTGTGGCCAACTGCCGTTAGCATAACAGCTGTGTAAAAATCTATAGGAAGGAAAAAAAACAGGTATAGGACCTTTATATAGCATTGATACTTTCTCAATGCTATTTAAGCTGTTCTTATTCTTATTAAAGGCATACAGTGTAACATTTTGGCCAACAAAAGTCATCTAATTATAAGCATGCCTTTGTTACAGTAAATGAACAATAAAAATCCTTGTTTTTAGATTGAGCAGGCTTGCGTAGCGACAAAATGGACCATTATTTGTCCCGGTGGAGGGCCTCTTTTGGTATATTTCAACTTCAAAAACTGCTTCGATAGCTATAAATCTTCCCAAAAAACATAAACTAGCCAATCTCCGAAGAAAACGTAGATATACAATGAAATGTCAAAAACGTACAATAAGCGCATTACGAAAAGGGAAAATGTAAAAGAACTACGAATTTTGGCCTCCATTTTCTAACCCTCTTTGGGTTTTACGGGTAAATCATAACCTACCCAAGTCCCAGTCCTAAACTTATCCATTTTAGTAACATGAAGCCTAAACTTACTAAAACGCCACCAGGTGATTTCAACCAAAATTTGTGGTTATTTTACAATTTATACCAAAAGTCAAAAAGGAGTGAAATTTGACATTTTGTTATATAGTGTATGTACGTTTTCTTCGGAGACTGTGTTGAACATAAATTATATTGATCCACATTAAGAAGTTCCAAAATATGGCTTGAATTGTGGAATCAAATTTTCACCTCTAGAAAGTTACATGGTGTCACTTTGATTTGATTCTGGGTTATTCTTTGTATAAATGCAAAACAGGATTTTTTTTTTTGCAATGTTAAGCACATCTAATGTTGGGAATTATTTGTTCAACCCTAAATAAAAATGTTTTTTCATGTCACTCTGAACAATAACTGGGCTCTCAGCAAAATAGTTGAAAAGCCCTGATTTAGACCGGATAAATTCCAACACAGTTTCAGAAGAAAACGTAGATATGCAATGAAAAGTCCAAAAAGTACCAAAAGCACTTTTTCCATGCCTTTTTTTTACGTCAATATGTTACGAATGGGTAAGTTTAGGACTGGGGCTTGGGGTAGGTTAAGATTTATCTTTGAAAACATGCTTATCGTACGTTCTTCACATTTTGTTGTATATCTACATTTCCTTCAGAGACTGGTCTGTAAAATTCAACCTTAAATATGGTGGTACTTGGAAAAGTTATGAAAAAGGCATGAAAAGTGTAAGAACTACTGCTCTGCTAATCCATCTCTAGACGTAGTGCTAGCCTGTTCCATATCATGTCTGCACGTAACAGCCATCCCTCTGTCTCCTGTTTCCATAGACTGGCTGTAAACACAGTGTGATGGATGGCTCGCTCATATAAAGTGCTCAGACGGAGCAGGTCTAATTGGAGAGAGAATGCAGACAGCGTTTTAATAGACTCACAGTTGTTGTGTAGACAGCCTCGGGGTCGTCGTCCATCACGCGGGACAGCCCGAAGTCCGACACTTTACATACGAGATTGCTGTTGACAAGAACGTTGCGAGCGGCCAGATCTCGATGGACGTATCCCATTTCGGAGAGGTATCTCATTCCCGCCGCGACGCCCCGGAGCATCCCCACCAGCTGGATGACTGTGAACTGGCCGTCGTGTTTCTGTGAGGAAGAGTTACAGGTCAGATAACTGAGCAAGTGGAGTCTCACGGAAAGTAGGATCAGAAAGCATGATGGGACTCTCTTCTGCAACACAGTCTTTGAAGAAAATTTAGATATACAACAAAACGTTAAAAACATATGATGAGCAAGTTTTTATGCCTTTTTGACACAAGTTACGAAAAGCCAAAACATAAAATAACTATGAATTTAGGTTGAAGCCACATGGCGACATTTTCTTTGGGTTTAACGAGGTAAAGTTTAGGACTGGGGCTTGGGTTAAAATTTACTCTTTAAATCCAAAGAATTCGTCCACGTGGCTTCAACCAAAATTCAAGGTTTGTTTTTAGTTTTTCGCGACATATTGACGTAAAAAAAAAGGCTTATCATGCGTTTTTGACAGTTTGTTGTATATCTAAGTTTTCTTCAGAGACTGAGCTCTTCTGATAAAACTAAAAAACATTGTAGAATTAAAAAAACTTTTTAAAAAAAATAAACTTTAGATTTTACTTGTTTCAACAGCTACAAGGTAAACATGCTCAAATGTAGCTAAAAATGTTTAAATGTATGGTGCGTTCCAGTAGTGCTTGAAGCTCAGACCCTCACTCGATATAAATAAACTGTTACATGCTGCATTGCTAATGCAGCTAACAGTTACATGACGCTAAAGCAATGTCTGAGTTGGTAAACTGATATAAAGACATATACTGTATGTTATGGTTGAATTTAGCAATTTCAGTTTTTATTACTTAACCTACTAAACTGTATATGTTTTTCTAATCTGATGACTAGAACAAACAAACTAAAAAAAAAGAATAATAACACACAAAGGTTTGAGCACCGACCTTCCTGGGACAACTGAAACGTATCAGTGATCTTATTTTTACTGAAAGACATTGGTCTTAATTAAAATAACAAAGGATGTGATGTTCTGAATCCCTTTCCCCTTCCCCTGGGTGCTTTTGCACACTAGGCCAACATTGTAAATAAGAATCTGTTAATCTTAATTATTTGCCTGGCAAAAAGAAAGGCAACTCTGTAAACTTAAATTTCTTGACCTGAGACCTATTCCTAACTCTACACCTTACCGACCTATATATATATAAATGTTGAAATTGAAATACATTTGAGAGGTGAATATAGATAAGCTTCCGATCTGGACGAAGAGGTGGTTCTGGTCTGTGGCAAGAGGAAGGTGGACGCTCTTGGAGAAAAGGGCTGTTAGGTGATTACCCATGGTTCAAGTCAAAACTTGTTTGTGATTGGCCGGTAGCATATATGGATTATAAGCTCAACAGTGCTTGATCGCCCTGGTTCCGGAAGTGAATTCCCCATTGCAAACTCCCATAGATTTTTTGAAAAATTCAAGTATCAGGAGTTTAAAGACAGCATAGCTAACAAGTTATGTGATTACTCAGATCCACAGCGTAGTTGTTTTTGAGTCTAAAAAGCACAGCTATACCTTAAAATTTGGTGTCTTAATAGTGTCTTAATAACTTTGTACTTTATAAAGCTGCAGAAATGGATTTTAAACAAAAAATGTAGGTCTTACGCTCATGACTCACACAGAGCTGATTAGCCCTGAGAATGTTTTCAAACTTTTAATATATATAATTTTTCTAAACCTCTAGAGAGATTTAACATGGGAGCCCAAGATTGTTAAACCAGGAAGTGTGCAGTCACTGTTGAGCTCCATATCTTTTCTTATATTTTCTTTAATTAAATGTTTTCTTTCATTACCAACCAAATGAGAGCAAAACTCTTTTCCACAGCAACCATACACTTTCATATACAAAAAAACAAAGCCACCACTCTGATGTAACAGTCTGGCCTGAATAGAGGAGACTTGTCTAAAGTTTGGAGAGAGTTGTGGAAGTTGAGCTCACCCTGAGGAAAGCGTCTAATGAGCCGTTCTCCATGTACTCGATGACGATCATCACCGGTTTACCTGAGACAAGACACAGTGTGATTAATTGATTCTTAAACGGTGTTTGCTTACAATGCGCCTCCATAAACGCTGATGTCGCTTTACAAGTATTTTTAGCTGCTGTTTCATTGGCTTTTAATTACAAGTTACCATCTGCTCTTTTATTACAGTGTCTAAAAGAGACGGAGTGAAACAGGCAGTGTGCAGAATCTAATAACACATAATGACATTCTTTTACACACAACAGTTTTGGGTTTTGGAGCAAAGTTAGAAATGTTTACTTTCACTCATTTACATTAAGAAGACATGATTGTTTACTTTGGTCATGCAAATTAATAGTTATGCATTAATCAGTATATTAGCGTGAAGACTGATTGAGAAGAAAAGTGTTCCGGGTTGTGGGAGCAGCATGTTTCCCAAAAAAGCATGCAGTTGAGATACAAACATAATATATGGCATGTTTATCTTAAATATCTAGAGTGTATCACAAGTTTTTGCGGTATTCCGTTTTTAGCTATAGTTGGTAGATTAATAACTTGTAAATATAAATGACAGTTTTACATGAATCAAGAACAAGTTTTTCAAGAACAGTTTGAAAATATATTGAAATTAGAAGGAAGTACAAAAGAATCACAATAATAAGCAAGTTAATTAAAGATGGTAAGTTTGTAAGTTTTGAGTTTTTGAAACATAAATGTAATTTTTTATTTGGTTATTTTACTTAAAAAATTATAAAAAATGGTAAATGATCTATTTATCCAGTGACGATATACAAAAAAAAATAAAATAAAATCGTCTGGTTACCGTTTCCCAAATTTCTGTATTTCTGTCATTTCTGTGATTGACAGAATAATTAGCCAATCATTGTTTGTCGTGTGAAAACCAACATGGCTGCTTATACGACAAACAACAAAACAAAAAAAACATGAAAAAATATCACGTGGAACTGAAAACGCCGCGGATTTCTGCAGAATCAATGAGCGAAACAAAAAACGATTTTAATGTGAGGTGAGTGAAGTTAGATTTTGGTCTAAATGACAAACGACCAATCAGCTTCTTTGTTTCATCTGCGTCACGGCAAATAAACTAATCTGATTGTCCGGTACGATGTAGATTTGGTCTGAAACGCAGGCGGAGGGCGTGGTGACCAGACCCACTCTTCGCAGCTTGCTGAAGTGTGAGTTCTGAATCCCAGGCAACGCTTTTCTACCTTTTTAGTGGAAAACACAAAGTTTACACATTTTTCTAGACTTATTGTACCAGTATTTTAGTAATATCTGCAGTCCAACAATAACCAATCAGGTTATACCTAACCTTAAAATGATTCCTGACTTTTAAAGAAAAAAAAAAAATCAAAATCTCTTAATCTAAACTGTATTATTTGCATTCAATTTAGAATATTTTTGACAGATTTAATACCATTAAAGTTGGGGTATCAATCTTTTTTACTCTTAAATTAGCAAACTTTGTGTTTCCACTAAGAATTACATGATAAATGCAGCACATAGTTGAAAAATAAAGACTTTTAGTTCTAATCAGAAGTCAAATGCTGCGCTCTGATTGGCTGAGCTCAGGTGGTTCGCTCCAGTTTTACTTTGTTGTTTGTAAAAGACGTTCAGCCATTGTTGCAACCAAAATGAATACATGTCGATATTAACCATGTGTTAAAAGATTTATGAAAGTAAGAAGTCAAATTTAAAACCTGTATCGCGTTTGCTGTGTGAAAATCAGCTACCCCGCTTTTTAAAAAAACAAAACAAACAAAATGTAATGGTAAAAATTGACAATATACCTCAAAAACCTATTTATTTAAGTAAAATCTTAAGTTAGAGGTACTTAAAGTCTAACATAAAGATTAGGAGGTTGATTGGGAACAACTAGCTTTAACTCCTTGCATACCTCTCGTGACCACCCCTCCAGGTGCACCACATTGGGATGATCGAACTGCCCATGATGCTGGCCTCGCACAGGAAGTCCCGCCTCTGCTTCTCGGTGTAGCCCACTTTCAGGGTCTTGATGGCCACCGACACGTCCCTCTTGCCGGGCAGCTTGAGTCGCCCGCTGCACACCTCCCCGAACTCCCCTGTGAAGAATGGAGCGCGTCGGAATCAGCCTCCTCACAATGACAAATTTATCTGGGAGACAAAGCAGCTGGAATACAAATTGGAGCGCGACATCCTGTTATCCCCGGGGAGCAGGAGAGGGACCTATAATAAGACGTGCTGGAGATGCATAGATACTGTCATTGACCGCCTTTGGAAAGCCCATGTGGCGGACATTTTTCACCGACACAAGGCCTGCGCAGGACCACACATTAATTGCAATGAGCATTCTTTTTCTTGCGTTCGTGCTATCAATATCCTGAGCTTTGTGTCCCTGCTCAAGGTGTGAATATGAGGGTGAGTGTGATGTATTAGTTCATCTGACACGTACATATTTATGGACTAATAATCATCATGCAAGTTTTATTTAACTTAGATTCAATGTTAAACATTAATCAGACTTGATAATTCTAGTTTTACAACCCACACTAAGGTAAGTAGCTAGCGTTAGCATCTTAACCAGAAACGGGTAAAAATGTTATTTGCCAGTTGTAACCTTAGATCTCCAATCATGAGATTAAAAAAAAGTCAGTTAAGAACGTTTAATAACATTTATTTTTGTGAAAGTCACATACAATTTTGTACTTTCTACACTCATAAAAACATTCAGAAATGTTGGTGCTAGCATCACATTAGCATTTAGCTTGCAGCTGCTATTAGCGTGTTTTTGTGTCAGTGTTTGGGTTTTTCACACAATATTTATCCTTAAGTCTGCATTTGCTGTTGTGGTTTTTGAAACAGCAAAATAATCTGACCATCAATCCATAACTCAGAAAGTTATGGAGGTAATGCAAACAAAAGATAATAAAATACAAAATACACAAAAAAGAGACAAATTTAACCAATGATTATTTTCAAAACATTCAGCTAGGTTACTCTGTTTTGTTGCTCTTCAATATAAAGCCTAATAGAAAAAAAGGACAAATACAGATTTTGGTTAAATTATAAAGACAGCATAAGCTCACCTGCTCCAATCACACGCTCGATCTTGATGCAGGATGCGTCCAGCTCTTTGGCAAACTGGTGGACTGCTCTGTTGGGGTCCTCGTAGGTTTCAGGATCGATGTAGGTCTTTGTGCCCGGAAACTTGACTGTAAATGAATGAGAGATTTATTATTATTGGTATATGACAAACAGTTGTCCATGTGTTTAGTAATGAGATGCAATGGAAGTGTACCATATTTTTATATTTTGTAAATCTTCAACATTAATACGCTGATCCCACTACATGCTGCTCTGCTCCGCCTCGCTCAGTCCACCTCCCGAAGTCCCAAACATGTGAATTACACAAGTTTGTGAAATAAAAATACTGAAAGCGAATTGAAAAATAAGCACAAATTTTGGTTGAAGCCACATGGCAACATTTCTTTAGGTTCAACGGGTAAACCTTGCTCTTCATACATTTTTTTTTGTTGACATTTTGTTGTTCTATGTTTTCTTCGGAGACTGGACTGGACTTACTTGTGCTGTAGCAACCTAAACTTCCCAGTTCATCACACTGTTGCGATCAGTGATCTGCCTCACATCCACACCGCCATGTTTCCTAAGAAACACCCCTAGCTTTTCTTTTTAAACATTTACACTGATAAAGCCACTTCAGTTACATTTTGCAGCGCTTTGTCCAAACTTTCCCAGTACAACTTCCAGGTACATGTTTGTAGCTTAACTATTTCAATCCAGAAAAAGTCAGTTTGTTTGGAGAGTTTATCATTTTATATAAGTCTCATCTGATTTGAATAATGTCTGAATTCGATGAGCTGCACTTGGGATATTTTACAGACACGGAAGATTCACACACACAGGAATAGAAACTCAGATGACATCCATAATTATTACAATTTATCTGAAGTCCCGAGGTACGGCTCAAGAATATTACATTTTCAAGTCATCACTCACAGCACAGATACAGAGGGCAGGTGAATATTACTTTTAAAAGCCTTCAAATCTCAGTTACAGGATTATTCAAGATGTATAATCGAGACACAACTTGGATGACAAGGACGCACTGTTGTAACAAGCTTAAAAGCTCATTAAAGTGGATTCTGAATAAATGTCTCTTTAAATGATAAGTTGCGTTTATGACTTTTACCTTTTTTTTTTGTTTTTCATTTTGAGTAGTGTTTTATTTCGGTAATTTTAGCATATGAAATCCAATATTCTGACAAACTTCTGGATCTGACAAAAGAAGAGTGAAGGGCTGATTGCTTGAGAAACTTTGAAAGTAATTGTTTATTTTGTTTCCAGGCTGCATACTTGTGTAATACAAATACTTAACAGTCAGCTCTGATTTCAGAAAAAAGTTTGAGAACATGAAATTATTTATTAATTATATTCACTGTTTACAGGTGCAGTATGTGTGGGCAGTATGTGTGGGTGTCTGTCATTATCAAGATGAAACTACCATGACTCCACAACATGAATGTGCCACAGTTTGATTTTAAACGTACGTAACAAGCTCATTTATAGTATAGGTAAGAATGCATTCTTGCAGTGAGCACAGTCACCTCTCCATAGATCTGACCTAACCTGGCTCACACCAGATGGATCTGTGTTGAACTCTGATATAAGTTCTTCCACAGTATCCATCTGGAACTTGACTCACTGAAAGCGTTTGGGAAAAGGTGGGATGTTTAGTGAAATACTTCGAGCTGATTGGGTGTGGGGCCGACCTTATTTGAGCTTAGCCAATCAAAGCAACAACTCATAATGGTGTATCCAATGTCAACGTGGGATAGAACAAGTGTCACACATATGGCTCTTCTTTCAAAAAGAAATTACTCCATATTTCTGCTAAAACCGCATCAAAAGCAGCAGACATATACATCCACAGACTCGGCACTAACGGCCCGTGTTAGCCCGTCCTGCTACAATGTGATTGGGCCTTAGAACCACGCTGCTATGGTCTGATTGGGCCGAAATACAGTGGTTCAGGCTCTAAACCAATCAGGCTGCTGGAAGGCCAGATGATTTATCTCGAGTTTGTGAATTCACAAACATCAGCCATCTGGTTCCCTAACGTGATGTCATCATCAGTGAACAGGAAGTACATTTGTTACTTTGTCAGCCCATATCTCGCCTGTTTAATCTTCTCTGCACTGGCTGCCTGTAAAATATAGAATTTATTTTAAGATCTGTATTTTGACTTATCGAGCGTTGCATGGCCAGGCTCCGGAATATGTCAGTGACATGCTGTGTCCTTACACCTCCAGCCGCACACTCCGGTAATCTGACCAAAACCTTCTCATGATCCCAAAGTCTCGTTTTAAAACTCGCGGGATCTGTCCTTTCAGGCTGTGGCCCCCAGGCTGTGGAATGCCCTGCCTCCTGCCCTTCGCCAGGCAGAATCAGTGGACTCTTTTAAAAGCAGCTGAAGACTCTTTTATTTCAAAAAGCTTTTAGTTGACTGGGTTGTTGCTGTTTCTAAATTGTCTATGTGAAGCACTTTGTGATTTTTATCTGTGAAAAGCGCTATATAAATAAAGTTTACTTACTTACTTACTTACGTTTCCTATAAAAATGGCTAAACTGAGATGAACATTGCAAAATGTTTAGTAAAATCTTAAATGTAATGGTCCTGATTTTGTTTTAATGAAATGAGTAGTTCAACCTGTTTATTGCACATTTTTACACAGAGACAGAACATTGTCACCTGAACAGATACATTAATAAAATATCTGTGCTGGGGGGAAAGTGACTATATTGGTTTTTATTTATCTATTTATTAGCGTTATGTTGCTAATAACAATGCAAAGTATGTATTCATTTTGTAGAACACTAGCTTTTTATTACCAAGAGTCATCTTTGGAAACGAATACGTTACTGTCATACATTTTGCAAATTGAACGAAACACTTCAAAGCTTATTTATGTCTTTTTTTTAAAACACCCATTTCACACATTAACTCACCAGACTGGGAAAACCTTCAGTGTTTTTTTTTCTACTGGAATATGTTTATTTGAAGCTTATCGTGGAAAAGCGTCGCAGGTAATTGTGTGGCTCTGGGCTTCCAAACACCGCAACGCATCCTCGTCCACCACACATGCTCAAATATAATTGGTCTGCAGCTGACAATGTGTAATTATTATATCTACACCAGATTAGGCTGTAATTTCTTGTAAAAACACCACGCCGCCTGTCCGTAAACGGGACTGGATTTGAAAAAAAAGCTTTAGGCAAACTGCTGGGATTTCTAAAAAACTCAAATAACGATAACAGTTTATGAATAACCACCAGGCCAGACATTAAAGTGGAAATAACCAAAACAAACGAGGTCACACAGGGGCCAGGACAGGGGTAGAGGGCCCGCAACTCTCAGCCCAGGCTTCAAATTAACAGCAATTTACGGTATTATGTGCGATTAAGTGAACACGGCACTCGTGGGGCCGCGGCGATGTGAATCTTAAAGCCCGCTGATAACAATATAGGCTGTCAGCGTTAAAGTTTAATGAGCAAACACAGTTCGTAAAGTGCAAAGAGGGACCGGGGCCAAAACGCAGAGGATCATGGGACACTAACGCAAAGACCTCAGGCTGTGTTTACACTCGGAGCGTTTTAGAATTAAGACTAATCTGGGACTTGTCACGATGTGCTACAGTGGAATATAAGGTTCAACACACGATAGGGCTGACAGTGTAGGCAAATGGTGAGGGATGATGTATTTCTCTTCACAAATGGTGTTGGACAGAGATGGGACAAGAAATGCACCAATCCAGTGCTGAGGTTGGATAACGATGCCGATCCAGGAAATTTAGTTGGATAGGGTATGAAAGCGGTTCAGGTTATAGTTGTGTCTTTAAATGGTCAAAATTAGACTAATTTATTAGCTGGTGTTGATCCATCTCATATTATTGGACATTCAGATTTTATTTCAGAAGTTGTTAACTATATAACAGTTACATAAAATATATGACCTAACGTCTTATGTTTTGATAAGAATGAAAACCAACTTCAGTCCATACATTGGTTTCAGTAGATAGTCAAAGGGCCTCATTCATGACATGTTCTTACAAACAAATTTGTTCTTAACGGAAAATGTTCATCTGTAAGAACAAACAGCTGTTTCAGATTTTTATTTTTTGGATAATTCAGTCGAAAAATTTAATTCTTACATGATTGTAGATTGTGTATTTTTTACTAATGATTGCATAAAATAAGTTGTACATAATCATAGTCATATATTGTACATAATACTATATACTGATGCCACTTAATCTATTTATCCTGTCATATCCTGTGTCAACTCACGCAACACTTATTGTAAATAAGAGTCTTTTAACTATTGTAACTTTATATATATACTGTATACTGTATATATACGTATATATTCTAAGTCTATTTTAAAATGATCTTGTTTGATTGCACATTTTCACTGCTGTTCTTAAAATGTGCGTCGCAACACTGCAATTTCCCCATTGTGGGACAAATAAAGGATAACTTATCTTGTCTTAGCTTATCTTTAAAAAGTCATGCTAAAAAGACTCCTGTAAAAGACTTGCAGCACGCTGTTCTAACTAGGGCTGTAACAATATTGATAATATCGTGATATTGTGATACCAACATGTCACAATATACCGTCATCATTACCTGACAATATTAAACAGCATACTTGCACCAAAAATAGTTCTGAGTAAGAATAAGAAGATCAGGTCTGCACAGAGCCGTGAGATTCAGTGGCAAGGCAAAGTAAGTCTACACAAACACCTGCTTTTGTCTGGTGCACCTGTGGATGAGAGCAGGTGAGAGGAGACACCAGTCGGACCATCCACAAGTGAATTTATGATCACAAGCACTTTCAATCATGAAGGCCTAGAACAAACCAGTGCAGCAACAAATAAACAAACAAATAAATAACAAATAAAATAATGTTGAACTAACTTTGTGACCAATCTACTGCCTATTCAGCTCAGTTTCGACAATATAAAAGCTGGTGCCAGTGTTTTGGCTCTGTTGCCGTGTCCAACCTGCTGTAAGGAGCTGTTACATAATGTGGCTTTTATCCATAATGCATTGAGCTGGCTGAGTATACAGGTAATTGCCTTGTCCGTGGAGCGTCAGTGGATTTGTCCTGCCTGCTGCTCTGCTCCTGGTTAAATGCTGTTTCTGCAGAAAATATACTTGTTTTGGTTCATGCACATTAGCAGGAGTGTTTTAGGTACAGTCTAGTGTGTATAATAAAGTTTTCAACAACCATAGAAATCATAAAATTAGTCCAAATAACCAACATATTTTCTTTGGTTTATCTGGAAAGTTACAACAATACTGATTATACATTTTGAACACAGAACACGTGCCATCCTTTAAACATAAACTTAAAAATGCATAAAGCCATTACAGGTACTAGAGAGTCCAAAACAAAATGCTGTTGATGTTTTTTTATATTTCTGAATGGTCTGGTTCTCTCATATTCGTGTGTTGTGATATTTCATGAGCCTGTGATACTTTGCCTTCGATGTTAAGAGACTTTAGGCTACCTCAATTTTACAATAAAAGCAAAGATACCTCATTAATGTATCTATCCAGATGTAAATTAGTCCACAATGTCCTGACTTCGTCTGATAAAACCCCATTTGTTCACCAAACTTCACAAAGTTCCTCTGTAGTTGTTGTTACTACTGTGGCTAACTGCTGTTAGCATAACGACACGTGTCACTCCTAACAACTTAAAACACATTGTTATGAACATTTCAGATGCTTAGAATGCATTAGGTAAATGAGCAAAACATGTGACTGAAAAAATTATTTGCAAAAATTTGTTATAAGCACTTTTGAGAATATGATTTAGTTTTTCAGCTGAAATACAATTATATAAACATAAAATCTTATGACTCTCACCTGGAAAAGTTAAACTGATATTTCTTTATATTATTTCATACGACCATTAGGACTTAGTTGAGTTTGGTATTTTAAGCTTCTGACACTTAAAAACAGAAGGTCTGAAGTAGGGATGCACCGATCCGATACTGGGATCTGATATCAGTGCCGATCCAGGACATTTTGCTGGATCAGGTATCGGCTCATTGATATCAGCCGATATAATTTAACTGGACATATGGAGCAAAATGTATTTACTGGTGTTGATCCAGAACGTAATAAATGTTGGCATTTTATTCAGATTAAGTTGTTCAGTTGTAATTTACACTATACATAGCAGTTATATAAAGCTATATGCCCACGTTTCTTATGTTTTTATAAGGATCGGTATTGGAACTAAAAAAGCTGGATCAGTGCATTCCTAGTGTAAATACTGAGAGCCTGAAATGGCGCAAAGAATTTTTTTTTTTTAAATTCCTCCTCTAAAGCAGGGCAAGCGTATTTTTTATATTCCTCTAATTTGAATGGTCCTAAAATGAACTGTATTTCGAAGAAGACCAAATGGGACAGTGACTAAATGCAGTTACTCAAAATAGATATTCCGAATGAATACTTTTACCCCCAATTGACTCTACTGTTTGCTTGGCTTGTATTCCACAGACGTGACAGACACTTAGCTCTGTCCGAACCCTCTCCACCTGTGACCCGAGCCCGGTGCAGGAGCAGTCAGCCGAAAGCGCTAGAACGGTTACGCGGCTCTGGGGTAAAAACGACCGCAGTGTCTCCGGGGGCGTCATTAGGAACGGCTCCTCTGTATATATCCGCGCTGCGCCGTTTGGATAAAAAAAAAAAAAGAAAAGAATGTGTGCTTTTGGGTCCAGTCCTGCTGAGTTTCAGACAGCTGTCACAGAGGCGCGTTTGGAGTGCTGTGATTTCTTCATTTGGAGAAGTCGCAAGTGGATTTGGAGGTTGGATTCAGTTACGTGTGTTGTTAAGATGGTGGCGATATTTTGATGTTGTGAAGTGAATGAGTTGAAGACTAACATGCAGAGGTGTAGGACCAAGACACTGTTTTGTAAGTCTCAAGTAAATCTCAAGTCTTTGGCCTCAAGTCCAAGTCAAGTCCCACGTCAAAGAGAGACAAGTCCAAGTCGAGTCCATAGATTTTTCAGGTCTTTATATCAATCTTGTACTTCTATGAGATTATTGATTTTTTAAATAATCTGTTAGAAACTTATTTTCTGGTCACAAGGCAGAATTGAGGATAGGCGTCTTCCAGTTTGTTAATGTAAAATTACACTATTTATTTTTGGAGAAGCATCAGGTCGTCTCAAATCACAGAGCTCCAAGTCTAAGTCAAGTCCTGAGTCACCTTCAAGTCCAAGTCAAATTCCAAATCTTAATCTATTTCATCAAGTCAAGTTTCAAGTCATCAAAATAGTGACTCAATTTTGGTTCAGTTGGATTATACACACTAATATGACATGAAAATTGCTTCAGTTTTTTTTTTTACATTCACTTTGGGCAATGAGTTTATCAATTAGGTCATTACAAATTCTAAATGTTGAGCCAAACTTAATGAAAATGATGATATGTCATTGAATGTATAGCTTAAGTACCTGACTTTATCTTCTGTAAATTAGCAAACTTTGTCTTATCCGCCAAAAAGTACATCGTAAATAAGCCAAAAACAGCATATTTGGATATTGATTTGATGATGATGCTAATGATGATGGGTTTATAGCATATTTTTTCACAGTTGTCTTCCAAAGTGCTTCACGCAGTAACCACCACCAAGTGTCCCTAACCTGCATGTTATTGGTTGTTGGGAAAACCAGAGTGTCTGGAGCAAACCACTCAGACACGGGGAGAAACATACAAACGCCACACAGAACAGCCCGGGACGAGCAGGAGTCGAACACCGCAAAAAAAAAAAAAAAAAAAAAGCATTTAAATAATATTCATTTTACCAGCAGTCCACCTGATTGAAACATCAATGGCCTGAAGAATGTTTGAAACCAACCTATTGTTTTGACAGCCCTACCCATCTGCTTTAATATGAATATTTCAACAATGAGGACAATGAAGGCTTGTGAAATGTCACATAGCCGCTTTTCAAAAACAAAAACATGACAATCCGGCTTTTGTTAGAGTGAAATGTCACTTACTAGGTCTGTAGTTCGGCAATTTTGAAAACGAAGTCATTGAATCTGTTTCTACTAAACCAGTGGTGTCAGGGACAAACTCGGCCCTCCAGAAGATTTACTCTGACCCACGAAAAAATTTGTTTGGAGCATCTCTGATTACATTTTGAGTTGAAAAGACTGCCAAATCAAGTTTATAACTGCTAAAGCATGAGTAGAATACAATTTACTAACTATCTTAGTACAGATATATACATTTTTTAAATACAACACTAAATTATTATTATTATTAAAATGTTAAATGTCTTCTTTTTGTCAGACAGACGTGTTGTTTCTTTACCTGCTTTACTTGCTGTAGCCTTCCTCAGAAGCGTCACTTGTTGGTATGGTATCCCATGTGTGTGATAAAGTGTAAGCTCTATCGTGGACACACCTTCTCATTCAAAGAGTCTTCTTTATTTTCATGACTATGAACATGTAGATTCACGCTGAAGGCATCCAAACCATGAATAACCAGAAGGAGAGTGATGGTGTGCTGCACCAGATGACCTGGCCTCCACAGTCACCAGACCTGAACCCAGTCGAGATGGTTTGAGGTGAGCTAAACTGCAGTGCAGCCAACAGATGCTTAGCACCTGTTGGCAAAAGGGCCAACAGGAGCATTTCAGGTGATCAACTCTTGAAGCTCGTCAAGAGAATGCCAAGAGTGTGCAAAGCAGTAATCAAAGCAAAAGGTGGCTTCTTTTTGAAGAACCAAGAAATATGACTTACTGTATTTTCAGTTGTTTCACACTTTTTGGTTATGTAGCCTACCATACTTCCACATGTTAATCCATAGTTTGGATGCCTTCAGTGTGAATCTACAATGTCTATAGTCATGAAAATAAATAAAACTCTTTGAATGAGAAGGTGTGTCCAAACTTTTGGTCTTTACTGTATGTAGACAGACAAATCAAAGCAATAAAAGAACAAGCAGAGCAGAAGAACCTACAATCAGCCATGTCAGATCATCGCAAGAGACAGAACCACAATGTGGACCGGAAGAATGCCAGGGTTATCCGTGCTGAAAGTAACAAATATTATCGCTGAATCATGGACAAGAGCGACAAGGGAGCCTACACCTTATCACACTCATGGGATACTGCCCCAGAGAAGACACCACACAGTAGGGGGCGCAAGTTCCCCATATTGTCTGGCAAAACCATGTAAGCAGCCTACAAGACACGTCAACCAGTAATGCTTTTGAGGAAGGCTACAGGAAGTAGTAAAGCAGGTAAAGAAACAATGCTCCTGTCTGACAAAAAGAAAACACTTAGATAAGTAGACAGACTGAATGTCTTTGCAAGAACACTAAATTAGGTTTGACCCTGTGTGGCAAAGTCCTTCAAATAACTGTGGAAAAAGAAATGTACATTATAGCCTGCCTACTTAGCTGCTTTAGATACACACAGGTTAGAACACATTTTAACCAGGTTCAGAAGTCTTTAAAGGCGAAACTTACACTGAAAGTAGAGCTCCTCGTCTCCCTCCTGGTCGGCCTTACTGTATCCACAATGTCTGCACACAAAAAGAAATCAAACACACAACCATCACTTAAACGTTCACACAACACAAAACCCCCATGATCCGTTTCGGGACATACTGGGAATACCAAAAAAACAAAACAACACATGCAGGAGCGGAATGTTGGCGTGTCGAAGGTTGTCCGGGGGCAGGTGAGGGGGGATTTGGAGGCCCGAGCAGTGATTACATGGAGCCTTGGTGTAATCCACAGATGATGGACATGCATTTACTGACATGGATTTCGACCGGTCCGACTGATCCCTCGCAAAAGCCGTACAAAGACGACTCAGTGCGGGAACCCATAAAACAGTCGACACCTGAGAATGGTTGGGATAAATGACGGCGGAGAGCTTTTATGATTAGATGGCGTTTGGTAAGAGTCATTTGTAAAGATAATCCTTGAAATGTTGTTGATTTTGACTGGTATTTTTAAAATGGTTGAGTTGAAAGCTGTATTATATTTGTATTGTCTTACCATAAAAGGACAAACGCAAATTTAACACCAAAAATGCAACTTCCAAAACGCAAATGCAAATTCTGAAACACAAACGCAAATTCCAAAAACACAAATTTGAAATCACAGATTCAAAAATATGGACCTAAACATGGACCTAAATTCCAAAACAGGATTGCAAAATCAAAAGATGCACCCAAAAAAAAAAAATCAAGGGCTACCTTTTCTATAATCCGTATGGTTGAGTTTGTGATTTGTATTTGGGTGTAAAAATACATTTGCGTTTTTGTTTTGAAATTTATGTTTTTTGAATTTGGATCTGTGTTTTTGAAATTAATGTTTGTGTTTTTTAAACTTGCCTTTGTGTTGAATCTGTATGCATGTTTGTTAATCTGAATTTATGATTTTGAATGGGTGTGTGTCTATTTTTGAATTTGGGTGCACGTATGTTGACACATTTGCATTTTTTTTTTAATTTCTGAATTTGCATTTGTGTTTCAAAATTTGCATTTGTCTTTTTGAAGATGCATTTATGATTTTAAATTTGCATTTGTACTTTTATATTTGCATTTGTTGCTTTTTCTTGTTTTTTTTTGTTTGTTTAATTCACTTTAATGTGAGACAAACCTAGTTGTCTAATCTGCAATCTAAGAATTTAAGATTTTTTTTGTTGGAACGGATTCTATACTTTGTAAAGTTCCTGAACTTTACAATCATGCACTGAACGAGGTTTTAACTGATCAAATGAGTTTGTGAATGAAAACAATCACACAAAATTTAGATTTGAATTTCTAAAATCTTCTCTCCTTCTTTCATTCATTCATTTTCTACCGCTTAATCCCGTTAGGGGTCGCGGGTGACTGGAGCCTATCCCAGTAACTTTGGGCCTTAGGCGGGGAAACACCCTGGACAGTGGCCAACTCGTCGTAGAGTTAGACAGACAACCATTCACTCTCTCATTCACTCACAGAGAAACTTTACTGTGATGCCCAATGAACCTAAACATACATGTTTTTGGAGGTGGGAGGAAACCGAAGTACCTGGAGAAAACCCACGGTGACACGGGGAGAACATGCAAACTCCACCCAGAGAGATCGTGAGATGTTGATATGGTCCGACCCGGGAGTTGAACCCACGACCTCCTTATTGGGAAGCCAGAGCTCTAACCGCTTGGCTACCGCGCACCCTTTCTTTCAAAATGTGTAATTTAGTCATTTTAGAGGCCTTTTAAAATGTATTTATCATTTAGTTTTTTTTTTTGTTTTTTTTGTTTTTTTTTTTACCTCCCAAAATAGCCTATTTTATTTGCAAAGGATTTACTGGTACATTATTTCTGTCTGTTGTAATCTTTATTACTACATACTACAAGTCTGTAAGTCCTAAAAAGTCTTCTATTGTAATGTTTTTTCCAATCTCTTGATCTGACGCTCATATACCATTACAATACAGTGAGATAATGGCTTTACATTATAATAAATCATTGAGCAGTGATCTGTGAACATCTAGCACATAAACTTTACTGAATTTCTGGCGTATGGATGAGTCTGACACTATGAGCAGCAGCAGAACATGCAAACACAGATGAGCGATGGTGCTGTATGGTGCGTTGATGGTGCGTCGGAAGTGCACAGGTCCAGTGACACAAAGCTGAAATCGGAAGCTGACTCACAGGAGCGGAGAGTCTATGGGGCCGGCGAGAGCGTACCTTCTCCCGATGATGAAGCCGAACACCATGAAGACCAGGATGATGGTTCCAGCCACGGCCACCACGGCGATGATGATGACGGGGTTCTGCTCGGTCGACACCACCATGCCTGAGGAGACACACGCAACAGCCAAGTTAGCATGCTAGTTAGAAAATACAATATGTTACAAATACATTAGACTACAGGAACCCCTCAGTCACTACATAGTTCGTGTCTTCACTTACTGTATATTGGGGGTGACGCTTCTGAAGATGGCTCTCAGCTAGGAGCCAAAACTATGGATCTAGTAAAATATCTGGAGACAGTATTGCTAGCTTGTAGCTGCTGTGAATCAGCCGCAGTGGCCGCTCCTTTGGTACAGCAGCGGGAAAATCCCTGTACAGGCGAGTAAGCATTTTTTTCCCTAGAGCGTAATGCAAACTCAAACTGCTCGTGTTCGGCAGAAACAGCATCTACAGCAGGGCTATTCAACTATTTTTGCGAGGGCCAGATTTGGTCAGAGGTCTTGGTCTGTGGGCCGGAGATGCAGTACCATATTGGATACAAAATAGTGTCACACAAAACAATCCGTCTGTTTTAACATTGTTAACTGTTACCTGTTAAAATTGTCGACTATTGAAACTTTGTCTTTTTGGAGAAAAACAACATGTTGCCGGAGACTATTCCAACACAGTACTGAACCAGGTATATATAAGCAGCTCTGAACAAAGACTAAACCAGTATCTTTTGTCTAATCCAGGAACAAACCAGGTATAATCTAGTACTAACAGAATTAAAGAAGCACATTTTTATATTTGAAGGGCCTGATTAGTCCACGGGCCTTAAGTTGAATAGCCCTGATCTACAGCTTTAGGAATTATCGGATCTTGAGGCAATTCTTAATTATTTTGATATCATAAACTTTTTTTTTTTTTTTGGTACAAAAGGTTGTTTTAATTTCGTACAAAACGGCTTTTCAAGCTTTAGCTTTTGGTTCTGTAACTCCCGCTCTTTCAGTTTGAATCGGATCCACTTCGCTTAAACTCATACCGCTTATCACGCAAAGAATCATGGGGGAAACACAACTGTGAATGTTCCATAGGCTGTTGCGCATCTAGCAAAGGCTAAAGCTACTGGCCAAATTGGGACAGAAACGCCAGTGAGCAAAAGCCACTGACTATCTATTCTATCTATATACCAAGGCTGTGTCCCATGTACATGGGGTAGCCTAGACAGGGCACCCTTCTCTTTCCCCCCTTCCTCCCTCTGGTCCCATGATCTGAGTGTATGAGTGTGTGTGTGACTTGTGTGTTTTGTGTATGTTTGTGTTGTACAGCCTTCTTATTATGTCATTGTTCCAGAATCCTGTTTAGTCTTTGTTTATTATTTGCCACCTCGGCTAAGGAGACCACACTCGCCCCGGCATCCATCCACCCGCCCGCCCATGAGCAAGAGAACTCAAAAAGGCAGCGAGAGTTCTCTTGCTCATGACAAAAGCAACTGACAAAAGCAACTTATCCAGACAGTTGAAAATCTCCAAATTCCAGGCGTCTTTCCTTTTTTTTTTTGAACCTACAGACGTTTCATTTGTGCTAAAGTGGGCCTAATGAGCCTGTTCAGATTGATCACCAGCTCCTCCTCAGCTCTGCGTGTGTGCGTGCGCATGTGTGTGTGTGCGAGAGGGGGGGTGGAGATGGGGGGGGAGGTGCTATTTTTGCGTTGTCCTCACAGAAAGTGGGCTTAATAGTCCCAGACGGCTCTGCGCTGCCCTTCATCTCAACAAAGACACATTCAGGTTGGACTGGTATAAGCTCTCCTCCTCCTCGCGCTAACTGAAGCTAAGCCCGGGACAGAGAGGGAGGGAGGATCGGGGTGAGGAGGTGGGAGTGGGTGGTAGAGTGTTTTATGAGGAAAGACTGGATTTACATTGAAATTATGTATATACAAGGGGAGCTATTATCCAATCAACTTTTCTGAGTTCGTAGCCATGTTATAACAGTGGTGTCTGGTCAATAGTTTACTCTCAGTTGTATTTGGATTGATTCATGCATGTTTGAGCAATCTTGTATAGATGCAGTCGACAATGTGTCATATTTGGGGACGTGGCCTGCAGCAAGGAACAAGTCCTTCTAAGTTCTAACTTTTAAGGCACTCAAAGCACTTTACAATCAAGGATCCACTCGTGTTAAATGTCCCAACACACGTGTTTTAAGAGTGTAGCAGAAGACGCATCTTACAAGACACAGCTTACAAGTTTTCTGTTGACACATCGTTATTTTCTGCTAAACATTAAACAAGGAATGTTTGATTTTTTTCAAGGGCTAACCTCCCTTTTATATTAATATTACTCTTACCTGTTATCATAGGTACTAAAACATGAACTCTCCATGTCTTCACAGCTTTAAAGCAGACACTATCAATGTTGTAGCTCCTATATTCACAGTTATAATACTATTTTCTCCTCACAACACAACATTAAGTCTTACAATATCTAATGACATCATGAGGTTGTTAAAAAAGTAAAGCCATCATGTCCCTGGGCTGTTACAGAGAGCAGCGGCTGATATAAGGCTGTTTCTCTCATTATTATTACTCTGATTACATCTGCACTCTAAACAATATGATGTTAATGTGAAGATTAACCACATAGAGAAAGTAATTAAAGTCTGACAATCAGAGGTTTTTTACTGGAGATGTGTTTCATACAGGATTGTAGGAAGGCACATTTTAAGATTTCTTAGATAAAGCCTATTTACAGCCCATATGGCAGATTATTACATTTTTCAAATTTTGATTTTATCCTACAGCAGAAGAAACTGACAAATGAAAGTCGCAGGAAGTAACTTGAGTTCTAAAACAATCCTTTCAGAATCCTTCCACATGTGTCGACACATAAACAGCGTATTTTGCGCATGATTTCAGGCCTTTTTTGCGTACTTTTGTTACGCCGTACATTTAGCGCGATATGAAAAAGGGTAAAAATGACACGTGTGTAAAAATCATACACAATTTATTTCTCCTGTAATGTCGTGATATATGTACGCTTTCTTGTGACAAAAGGCAAACCTAATCCAAATAGCTGACTGAAATCCCAAATATAATCAAGTTCACCTACTTTAACTGAAAAATGTGGTTTAGCCATGTCATAGGCACGTATACTGTATAAACAGATTCATTTGATGTTCTTGACAACCTTTACTTTGGCATCTAATGTATTAGAGGTGGAAAAAGGTACAATAAATCACACATGACAGTCATGTGTTTTCCACATCATCAATTTCGCTTGATATGCTAATGCTGCAGAACAGCTTCAAACAAGTTTGGATGATTGATAATCACAAATCTGGGACATTCAAAACAGTGTTTTCTGAGGCTCAGAGGGTAAAGAATAGTATCTCACAAATGGAAAATCAGCTGTGCTTTTAATAAGAAGGTCATTTTTTAACAGTATTAAAAACTCAAAATAATAGTAATAAAAAAAAGTCAAAATAGAAACAAAAGTCAACATGCTAAGAACTATATGGAAGATTTTACAAGGGGAGTGGTCAATTAAAGGATAAAGGCTTAAAGCTGTGGTGAACAGGAGCCCGCACTGAGTCGTACTGCGCTCTATCTCTCTATTCTCCACTCGCTCTGCGAACTCCGTTTTCTTAGTGATATGGAATCTAGACAAACAATAGTTTCAGATGCATTTTTATCGTTTCTCTTTGCCTTTTATTGCCTATGTGCGTGCGTGGACAGGGACAGGTAATTGTCCCGCTTTCTGTCTTGTATGTGGAGCGAGGGATGAGCAAGCAAGTGGTAGAGACGAAAAGGAAAAGCAGGTGCTCAGACTCATGCGTAGCGTTAAAGGAAAACTTTGGATCTCTGAAAGTCTATTTTACACTGAGTAGGTCTGGAAATAAATAAGCTACATATATCTTGTACCTGGCCATAGATAAAAAAAGTATAGTAGTAGAAAGTTCAGTATAATGTACTGTATAATAATGTCTGTAAAAAGCACTGGTAAAGTCTGTTAGTACCTTGTTCCTCTTTGGTGGTGATCTCCACTCGCGGCCCGAACGTTCCGAAGCCTGCGTCGGTGAACGCTCGGATCTGGAACACGTAGGCCGTGCTGGGCTTCAGGTTGTTGACGGTGGCCGTGGTGGAGCGAGATCTCACCGTGGAGACTTTGTCCTTATGGTCCTGGGAGAGAGAACAAGCTTTTTAGAACCGGAGCCGCTGCAGTAATGCGAGAATCCAGCTCATAATTGAGTCTCATTCAAGTGCGGTTATCTTAATGGCTGGGCTGCTAAAATACTGCAGATAGACTTCACACGGCGTAATTACCTGCACTTTGTGAAAACGCCGGACGGATTTAACCACTTTACAGCAAAGCGCGCACAAAGGCGGACGATAAAACTGTATTCAAGAGTGATTTTAATATTTATGCCATGTATTATAGTCTTTTAAACAGCGGTTATAGGAATAAGGACACTTCTTTTAACTCACTTTTGCTTGATTTGGAGCATTAACTGAAGATAGGTAATGCTTTTTTTACTGTTCACTCAGACACTTGCTGAATATTTTGCATTATTTATAAGTGAAAGTGAATGTTAAAATGAACTTGCACAAATGTACAAAACAATGTTGGCACTGTAGAAATCACACATAATTGGATAATGGATAATGGAGAAAAGCAGCTTTATTTGTTATGGCTTGAACATGTTAAAAATGTAATCTGTTGGTAAACAGCACATGTAAGAAATGTGGAGTCTGATGGGCTCGACTCACAGGGAGCGACCAACGACACCTCATCTCAGAGGGTTTCAAATCAAACACACGGGCAGCCTCTACGGGGTAAATGGTAGACAGTCAAGTCTGAAGGGACGGTGATGAAGTTTAGGACAAGAGTTAGGGTAAAAATTAAGTTAAAAAACAAAGCCGTTTAGTCCGGTTTAGCAAAAGCAATAAACTCATTACCGCTGTTGGGCGTAACTGTGAAAATATTTGTAATTAAATTACAGTTACTAACAAAATTGTTTTAGTTTTTGCTACTTGTAAGTAAAAAAAAAATCCACAAACATTAAGCAATGTGTAAGATAAAAAATCTCAGAGACAAAGATGTGCATCAGGATCATTTTTATGTTGATTTTGGTTCATTTGAGTCTGTTTTGCAGCTCATTTGTTCTTTATCTTGGTTTAAATGCCAAATAACCTAAATTTGATATTAGATGTTTCCAATAATACACACAAAGTAATCCCAAAGTAATGTAACTAAGTTACTCGAGCAGTAATTAGGTAGTTTAACAAATTGGCTCTGTGCACAGAAGTCAGTTGGCTTATTTATTTCAAAAATGCTAACATCCTGCCGGCAGGTTAATTACTTGCTTAGTTAATTTCTATAAGGTTTTCATTACTTCTGCCTAAAATAAAAAAATTACTAAAGATTGGGCAGTAAACAGTGAGTTGGTGGTTTTCTCTGACAACACGTTAAATACTTTACAAATAAGGAGAAAATTTCACCAAAGGACCAAAGTGTGTTTATAAAAAGATGTGTTTGTCTGTCAATGCTAACGCTAAAGTTGGACAATTTGAAAATAAACTGCTTCTATGCAGGGGTGCACGGTAGCAGAGTGGTTAGAGCTCTGGCTTCCCAACAAGGAGGTTGTGGGTCCGACTCCCGGGTCGGACCATATCAACATCTCACGATCTCTCTGGGTGGAGTTTGCATGTTCTCCCTGTGTCACCGTGGGTTTTCTCCGGGTACTCCGGTTTCCTCCCACCTCCAAAAACATGCATGTTTAGGTTAATTGGGCATCACTGTAAATTTCCCTGAGAAAGTGAATGAGAGAGTGAATGTTTGTCTGTCTAACCCTGCGACAAGTTGGCCACTGTCCAGGGTGTTCCCCGCCTAAGGCCCAAAGTCCTAAGGCTCCAGTCACCCGCGACCCCTAACGGGATTAAGCGGTAGAAAATGAATGAATGAATGCTTCTATGCACAGGGTCAATTACATATTTAAAAAGTAACGAGTAACTAATTACTTTTTTAATACTTTGTCCCCAACACTGCTTATTACCTCTGCAACAAGCTCACTTCTGTCCCTCCAGACAAGACTATCTACTAACCCTTCTAGGGTGGGTATTGGTAAGAGCTTTCCGATACGATGCGCATCCCGATACATGTTTGTCCATGTACAGTTCCCTCAGTACAATACGTAGAAAGATATATTTAACTGACCAAAATGAGAAAATGTAGAAAAAACTATAGAAAAACATTGAATACTCTCTGCAAAAATGTTTTCCACCTGTTTTTGACTAAGGAGAATTCCTTAAAATCAGAGTTAAAAACATAATTTTAGATAAATAAATATACAGTATAAATAAATAAATAAAGAATGACAAAATGCAGAAGCATTGTATTTTCACACAGTGGTTTCTTCCAGCACAAAATCACTTTTGACAACAATATAAAAAAATGTTAATCTGTGAAAAGTCAAATACATGTAAAGCGTCTGACTATGCCAAAGGTTAATACAACCAAATGGCAGCTAAAATGTTCAAATTATTATTTTTAGATATTTTATGGAAATATAATTCTATTAAGAAGTCCATCACCTGATCTCCTGACATCACATTCTACACAGTGATCACAACTCATTTCATTCAAAAACAGCCTTTCTACACTGTCAGACTCTCATGTGAACACTGTCTACTTCACTTTTAGCCCGTCTTCTCCCCTCACACTCTCCAGCCCAGCAGTAGCAGCAGCTCCCACTGATTGGGTCTGCACATATACATTGTGTACTTAGTTGTAGACACGAGCGCTCCGGCCAGCCCAGGCCAAATGGAATGCCAGAGATTGTTACTGAAGTCATCGTTGTTTCCAATTTTCCACTTTTACAGCTGGCCAGACCCGAGCCACAGTATACGTGACAGAGGAGCTGATGTGGTGAGCTGGCATCACGGCTCGGCTCGGCTCTGCTCTGATCCGCTGGCTGCCGCGCGTCCGTTTAAAGCTCTGATGTGACAGAAACACAGGGCCAAGGACGGATGGTGTCAATGGGACAGGTGGGCTAAATCCGGACTGTCATTTCAGAAAAACTAAATCATCTTTAGACATAATACTACGAGTTGCTGTGTTGCCTCTACAGTTTCATATTTGATATATATTAGCAAAGATGTCTCCAGCTCCTACCAGCGCAGAGTAAAGTGCACAAGTCTATGGAAGAGTGAATGACAGGCACGGCCGTATAGAGCTGTTGAATAATGACCTATGTTATAAATATGGATGAGAATTAGTCTTAACGTAGTCTGTGTCTTTATGGAGCTGACGAAAGGTGAACTTATTAATATAATACAAATGGCCCCAGATTATATAATATGACATACTTAATACGGTTTCCTGCTCGAAGTCCAAAAGTAGGAAGTTTCTCAACTTTATTATAATAAATTAATAGCTTTATAGCTTTTGTGTTTTCAAATTTGTGTTTTTGAAGTTTAATGTGCATTTTAAAATGTGTGTTTGTGTTTTAGAATTTTGGTGCCTGTTTTTGAATTTGTGTGTGTGTTTTTTTATTTTGATGCGTGTTTTTCATTTTGTGTTTTAGAATTTTGGAGCGTGTTTTTGAATTTGTGTTTTCAAATTTTGGTGAGTGTTTTTGAATTTGTGTTTTCAAATTTTGGAGCCTGTTTTTGAATTTGTGTTTTCAAATTTTGGTGGGTGTTTCTGAATTTGCGTTTGTGTTTCCAAATTTGCACTTGTGTGTTTAAATTTATGTTTTTGTTTTCAAATTTTGGTGCATGTTTCTGAATTTGGGTTTGTGTTTTCAAACTTTGGTGCCTGTTTTTGAATTTGTGTGTATGTGTTTTTTTATTTTGGTGCGTGTTTTTCATTTTGTGTTTTAGAATTTTGGAGCGTGTTTTTGAATTTGTGTTTTCAAATTTTGGTGCGTGTTTTTGAATTTGCGTTTGTGTTTCAAATTTTGGTGCGGGTTTCTGAATTTGGGTTTGTGTTTTCAAATTTGCACTTGTGTGTTTAAATTTATGTTTTTGTTTTCAAATTTTGGTGCATGTTTCTGAATTTGGGTTTGTGTTTTCAAATTTGCATTCAAGAAGCTAGTTCATTGAATCAGCTTTTGTGCCTGTTTTTAAATTTGAGCTTGTGTTTTCAAATTTGCATTTGTGTTTGTAAATTTTGGTGCGTGTTTTCAGATGTTGGTGCATGTTTTCAAATGTTCGCTTGTGTTTTCAAATGTTGGTGCCTGTTATTAAATTTGGGTTTGTGTTTTCAAATTTGCGCTTGTGTTTTTGAATTAATGTTTTTGTTTTTAAATTTTGGTGCATGTTTTAGAATTAGCATTTTGCCCTTCAAGGCCACCGTAGCCACCGACTTGGCGTGTATGCTAACATGTGTGGGGGTGGGAGAGGAGCGCTGATTAAAATCTTATGAGCCTCTCATTCATTATTGCAATTATGAGACAAAGTAGGCACTTGCAGAGTTGCGCAGATTCCACTCTGCTGCCTGCACTCAGAATAGCAAATGAAGAAGAATCTGTGTCTTGAAAATGAAAAAAAAAAATAAAAAGTGGAATAGAGAGAAAAACAGATCAAACTGTTATAATTAGCAAAGTCCTGCCATTAAGAAATAAAGCATGCTGTGTACTTTTAGAAGAGGAAAGCATCAGCAAAAGGTCGTTTCAAAGTCAAACTAATAAATAAATAGTATATGCATTTTTGAGTAATGTTTTTGACTACAGCTAGTGACCAAGATGCTTTTCAGTATTAACTTTAGCAGCAATCTTACAATAAAAGATGTAGAAAAGGTAGTCATTTTTTTTTTACGTTTTACTTTCATGCGACAGTCGTTTTCAGTCTGATGGAGGAGGCCTGGTATAATGGACTTGGGATGTTCTGAGCTGGATTTGCCCTGCAGTCTGAGAGGAGGAGTTGCTTAGCTGTCAACTTGTTTTGGACAATCCAAACGGTCTCACCAAAAATCACACCGACTTGTCATCACGTCAGATCTCAAAAGCTATATATGCAGTACTTAATAGGAATTCGCAAAAACCTCAGGTGCCAGAGTAGGGAGGTTGAGGAAAGCTTTAAGAAACCACAATGCCTAATACAGTATATATCTGGTATGAATGATTGGCAGATTGGCAGCCTTGTCTGCTTTGGGGCATGTGTGAATGGTCAATGCAACATAACTTTGAGTTTTCTTAGCGTTATTGTTCAGATGTGGACTTGTCAGAAGTCATGAGCATGTACAGTTACATTAGTCCAGATGTCAATTTGGTTATAGACTAGTATCAGTCAGAACTGCAGAAATGTATTTTTGAAAACAAGTTCAAAGCTTCGAGTTTACATGCTCTTGGCTCACGAAAAAAAAATGGTTTAAGCTGGACAAGGCTACTCATCTGGTTTTCTTAGCCTGCTTATAAACGTCACAAGAGTTTTTTTGAGAAATGAAACCACTTGTACAACGAACGAAAGATTACATGGGTATTATATCAACCGAGGCCCTAATCCAGAGGTCTTCAATCTATGGCTCTAGAGCAGTGATTCTCAACCAGGGGTACGTGGACCTCAGATGGTACGTGACTATTTGCCAAGAGGTACTTGGGATGTTTGCAGATTGAAAACAAAAGCAGAATTGCAAGTATTGTAAGGTAAACATGGTATTTGCAGCACATTTTACATGTTAAGAGACAAATCTTTGATATGGAATATATTAAACCAATAAAATGCAATGAAAATATAAAATACCCCTAAAAAAACACATGACATAATGTGAGATCATGATTAGGGGGTCCTCGAGACAAAAAAGGTTGGAAACCACTGCTCTAGAGACACCTGCGGCTCTTTAAAGACCCCAAAGTGGCTCGTTGGGCTCCCATTGACAATTAGAAAACACACTGTTTATTATACATCATTAATGTGTGTAAATGTGCTACTTGTCCGCATACTCAGGACTGTCTATGAAACTGTCGTCAGGTCTTACAAGTGGGCTCTTGTATTGTTATTAGCACACTCATTGAGATAAGTACATGATAAATCATACAAACTGAAAATACTGCTTGAATGAGGTTACATAGGACATTAAAGCATAGACTGGGAACAAAACTCACAATCTGGGGCCTGTAACAATAACATGTTACTTCATAAATATTCCCATCTTGGCCAGTCTCAGTTTTTTTGGAGGTTGTTGACTTTTTCTCTGATCAGTATAGAATATAAAATGCAGAAAGTGACAGATTATTTAATCAAGCATGATAGACTTACTTACTTATAAAACGTGAATATTCACCTTGCATGTTTCTATTTAACTATAGTTGCGGCTCTTTTGCTGTTAACTCTTTCTCTGCCAATGACGAAAACAACCGTCATTGCGCGGCCAACCGTAGCCTGCCAATGATGTCTATTTCTGTCGTAGACCTTTTATTTTCTGCAGCGATGTCGGGCTCCCTGATGCACGTGCTGACTTTGTCTGCAATCAAATATATGATGCAGTTTCACAGATTCACCAGCAGAGGGGGATGATAGTGTAAGTACAAAGACCCAGAGGAAGTCACATGACCGTGCAAAATGTGCTCTTTTGTTGACAATAAGGCAGCGCAGTCAACTGTGTTTACGTGACTGGCTGATTCTAAAGGGTCGGCTTTCTTTTCAAACAAATTACAGGTAAGACATCTTGGACTAAAAACATTGTTGAGTAAGTTTAGAGCAGTTATTTGATCTTTAAAATTAAGAAAATCACGATCCTACTGGACTAGGATCCGAGGAGAACGGCACATGCAGCCGGTCTAGAACATCTGTGAGCGGGTTAAAAGTGTCTGTGGAAGCCAAACTACTGGATTTCTTCATGTTTGGAAGGTCAAAGCAAGAATGTGGCTGGCAGTTGAAGAGTTAATCTCTCCAGACAAGTACATACAGCACATAGTAACATAAATACTACTCGCGTGTGCTCTGACCTTTTCGTAATACTTGATCTCGTACTCCTTGATGACTCCGTTGGGGTGGTGCGGTTCCTGCCAGGACAGCTGCACGCTCCGCTGCTGAATCTTCTCCTTGACCACATCGCTGACCTGGGACGGAGCTGTTTGGACAAAAAAAAGAACACGTCAATAAGCAGGAGTCACGTACGAGCGCCCACCCCTCTTCAAACTACCCACACCCGTCTTGAGCCGCCCTGATGAGTATTCACAGGAACGCCTCGAGAATATTTACGACACGCCATCAAAATTCCAATTACAGCGGGAGAAAGTTGGGAAGTGAAGACAAGTCAGCCTAATGAATTCTAGAGTTTCAGCGGGGTTTGTCAAATTGAGCTTTGATTTGTCATTTTGTCTAAAGCAGCGGTTCGTGCACAGAAGAATTTTAGGAAGTAATAGAGCTTATCAGGAATGATGTTTAGAATGATTGCGCACACAGCCCGGCACTGAGTAAACATTATATCTGATTTGCAAAGTGAAAGAGATTATACTTTGACTCAAAACACTGTATTTAAAACGTAATTTCACACGTTTTCATTTTGAGCTCATTCACGTTTTGCATTACAAAAAAAAATAATTGAAACAAAATTAAGCTTTAGCTGCCCATGGTTGGCCAATAGAATGTTGTGATTTTAGGTAAAAGCAACCTATTCATATTATTAAGGAAGCAAAAAAAAAATAATGTGACAAACCCTTCAATATAAAAGATACACTGCATTTTTAATTTGACAATTACTTGTGCATTCTGTGCTATTCTAATATGAATGTTCAAATCTTCTAAATCAAGAGTGACAAACTGGGATGATTTTTGATTATCACTGAAAAAACACACTCCCCTGATAAACAAAAGCAACATTTAGAATTACACGTCCCAGATTACACTGCAGTCGAGCTTTGACAAGAAGAGCCACTGAGGCCACAATGGATAATAAACCAATGAAAACCTAATGCAACTCTGACTCGATTTGGCCCCAGCTCCATTTGAGACTGACACCCCTGAGTTTGCAACCGAAATCAGGTGTGTCAAAAAACCCTCTTCAGGTGGGCGGGTCTTGTTCAAAGTGAGGGAAGGATGGAGCGTAACATTGACACTCAGAACAGAGCAGGGTCTGTAGTGATGTGATCGCTTCATCGAACCGTTGCGGTGAAGAAGGAGCTGAGTCGAAAGGCAAAGCTCTCGATTTACCGCTCAATCTGTATGTTCCAACCCTCACCTATGGTCATGAGCTTTGGGTAATGACCGAAAGGACAAGATCCCAAGGACAAACTATTGAAATGAGTTTCTTCCGCAGAGTGACTGGGTACTTCCTTTGAGATAGGATGAGGAGCACAGTAAGACCGGAGGAACTCGGAGTAGAGCTGCTGCTCCTCCATGTCAAGAGGAGCCAGCTGAGGTTACTCGAGCATCTGTTTCAGATGCCTAACTGCCTCACTGGGGAGGTGTTTCGAGCATGTCTTGACGGTCTATGTCTCTCTACTGGCCTGGGATCGCCTTGGGATTCCATCTAAAGAGCTGGAGGACATGTGTGAAATTGAAGTTTGGGCCCCTCTATTCAGACTAGGACTGTAGTCAACCAAAGAAATCCTCGCCCGACTAAAAACATGTCCCATCAACCGATTAATTGACTAAAAAGGGGGTGTGGCAAAGGCTCTAAAGCTAAAAGTCGAGTTGTCAAAAATATTATAAATCCAAGCTAAAACTGGTGTCGAAATAGATACTCATTTGAACAAATATAAATAACATTAACAACAAATATTTGAACAAAAACTGATATTTTCTGCAAAGAAAAAGAAAATCACATTTTCTGAAAGTTTTAAAATAATCTTGAGTTTCATCAAAACTGGTTTGAAACTAAAATGTTTGATCATAAACTTGGATTTTGTGTTGAAAATGTCAGTCTACTGTATAAAATCTGACTTTCTTGAAAGGACATTCTAATTCTCATTGTGGTATCCGTGACAACTCTACAAGAAATCTTGCTCAAAAAGACTAATAATATTATGTAGTTCATGCAAAAAAAGTGTTTATTTAAAATAAGCAGATCAGACCAATGATTCTGTTACTGTTGATAACAAATTCCTTATAATATAAATAAAATATTTAGTCGACTAATAACATTTTGGTCGACCAAGATTCCATCGACTAAGGAGCTAAAGAAATACAGCCCTAATTCAGACTGCTGCCTTCGCATCCCGACTCCAGATAAAGCGGAAATAATACATTGGACCCCTCACCTAAATAGTGACATAAACTTGATTTGAATTTGTCATTTCATAGCTGAGAACGAGACAGGGTCCTTGAGAAATTTTCACACCAACAACAGATCACTGCCCTGCATAAGTCTGAAAACACTAAACAACAAAAACGCTGACAAAAAAGCCATTACGCGTGACTTCTCTACACCTCCTTAGACAAGCCGAACACATTTTAATCTTTCTTAGCAACACTATTAAGCATACGCCTATGAACCGGAGGGCAGCCACTTCAAAACGTCTTTCAAGTGCGTGTTGTTGTTGTGTCCTTGAGCAAAACTCTTCACTCTCAAGGCCTGCTTCCATTCACAATACATTTAACTGGTTGCAACAAGAAAGGTATACGTCTGCCAAATCACTGTTTGTTGTGGCAACTTCGCTTTAATAAAGGGATTACGACGAGATACGAAAGTCATGTTCAAGCTGTCAACGCTGCACGAAAATAGAAAAAAGAAAAGTATTAGAATGGTTCACGTGACGGATGATTCCAAAATCCCAATCTCTGCTAGGATTTCGGTAATACCAGCGCTTTCTTTCTGCTTACTTAAGATCATCATCGCATAATCACAGTCATTAGAGATTTCTCCTAAATCCACAGACCAGACAGTGCCTCGCCCACCCCGGCAGTCCAAACCCGTGAGCCCTGAGCCCGGCCCGGAGCCTCCACCTCAACCACCTGTAAACATGTGCAGTAAGAACCGATGAGTCACCCGCCGTGGGAGCTAGCACAACATTCATTAACACGCCGCAGCAGGTTTGCACGACCGTCCTGGGAATGGATTCGGATCTGAAGTAACAGCAATCGCCACCGGCTTTGCGCAGCTCAGCAAAGTTGTGTAATAGTTTTTTTTAGGGAGATTGGGGGGAAGTAACATGTCTATAATGGTAAAAAAGGATTAGTATTCGAGTTGACAAGTCTTTGCTCCTTAGCCGCATCTGTCCCGGGGCGGATTGGAGAAGTGAAAAATTGTCTTACTGTGGCACAACTCTTCAAGAAAGTTGTTCAAGATTTGTGCTTACATAAAAGTACATGCACATTGGAATTCTTCTGCAGGGCTTTTAGGATTTTAAGTAAAAGTTTAGTGCGTAAGAAAATGCATTTACAAAACGTGTCAATGAGCACATCGGATAAAGAAGGTTTGTCTGAAAAATCCAAACTCAGATGTTAATTGATGCTAAAATCAGCCCAGTCGCAGAAGAATATGTCGATGTACAACACAATGTCAAAAAATTATGATGAGCATGTTTTAAAAAAGTCTAAATTGTAAAAAAACGCGATTTTTGGTTGAACCCACGTGGCGACATTTTCTTCGGGTTTAATGGGTAAATCTTAACATACGTCAAGCCTCAGTCCTAAACTTAAGCATTTTAGCAACTTGAAGCCTAAACTTACTTATTAAACCCAAAGAAAATGACATCCTGTGGTCTCAACCGAAGTTTGTGTTGTTGTTTTTTTTTACATTTTGTTTTTCGCATTTGCATAAAAAAGGCATGAAAATGTGCTCATAATACGTTTTTGACGTTTTGTTGTACATTTACGTTTTGTTTTTGGTTTTTGAAGACTGTGTTGCTAAAACGAGAATTGATACTGGCACTTTAAACTTATAAACAAATACTGTATATTTGTTTTTAGGTCCCCTTTTAAGTAAAATCCTTGGAAAGGAAAAGAATATATAAAGTGTATTTTCTAAGTTTGTACATGGGCTACATGGTTAATTTTGGTTTGGAAATAAAACTAGGACTTTGGGCTTTCCTTCTGATGTAAAATCACATCAGTATATTAAACTGAGTAAAAGTAAATCAGGGTTAAACACAGTAGAAAGTCTTCAAAGTTATCATTCGGACAGCGTTTCCGAAGATCAAACAGAAACGCTGCCCAGATGACAACTCTGAAGACTTTTTACTATGAATCACTCCTGGACGAATGAGGGATTACACCGTCCAGGGTTAAACACAGTCACTGCACTTTTGTCTGATAAAGAAAAAAAATCTAACAACAATTTTAAATGACGTCTAAAACTATAGAGAAACTGCCTGGCAAAAACAACATGCCACTCTCACTTGTGCAAAGTTTGATACAAAACAAACAAAAAAACACAGTAAAAAATATAATATCACTGACTGGCATTGTCAGCTTTAGCAGCAAAAACATTTTTTTTCCGATGAAATGGCACATCTGACACACAAATAAACATTTTCAAATACTTTATTTTACAATTTGACCAATAAAAAAAATCTAGTAATGCCATTTGTATTTCTGTTTTATTAGTTACTTGTGAATAGTACAAACTCCAGTGTTCACAGACTAGTGTTTGTGATGAGGGAGATTTAAAACAAACATTATGCAACATAATGCAATCATCTATAAATGTGACTTTCTAATTGTTTGAAGTATAATGAAGAATAATGCTAATGCTTTTTTTCATTGATATGCAAAAAAAAAAAAATTACTTGGACTTAAAACTTGCTCATTTGACCAGTTTACACAAAATTTGATAATTGGCAATGCATCATACAACAACCAGCTGCGTTTACCTTCTTCACTAATATACAACATCCAAAAACATCCAACTAATCCTCTGTACAAATTACACAACCACTTGAACATTTCCTCTTCAGAAGCTCGGCACAGTCCGGTGAAGTGCGTGCTCGCTGACCCGGCCCACACTAACCCTGACCTACCATTGTTTCTATTGACCCGCTCCTGATCTGGGGGCTGGATTCGGAGCTCATTAGGCCCCATCGGCATTCCCCCGGGGTCCTGCTCACGACAGCGCCGTCCTGGAGCCCGTCACAGAACCGCTGTTGTGACATTGCCCTCATAATCCGGCACAAACACGCAACAATGTGGGCCTTTCTCCGTCGCAGTTGGCCCGCTGAAAGCACGATTGAGCTTTCTCCCCGGAGTCACAACAAGCAGTTAGTGCAGCTTAACTTCATCCAATTTGGCTGCTCTCCCCGCTCCATCCAGACGGTCGACTGATATACTGAGGCCCTGTTTCTTGTGAAGTCTTTTTGGTCGGCGTTTGGTACGGCTAAATGATGCTTCTTGTCTGTTCTTGTCAATGTTGTGGCTCAATTTATGTTTGTTCAAAGAGTGCAGATGTTGTAGCTGGGACACGGAGAGACTTTGTTTGTGGTGGGATAGGCTGGTTAATGGAATGTTTCTTTGAGCTTTATTTACCGGAAAAGTCGCACTGAGATGTGGGTCACTTTTTAAGAGAGATCTGAGGAGGGGAGAGGGGTTTATTGAACATGTTTTTAATGGTGAGCGGAACAGGGGACATGGTAGGAAAATGTAAACTTTACAAAGAACAGTTCAAAAAAGAAACTCACTATAATGTATCTCCAGAGTTCACCTGCTCCACCTGGACCTGACTGTGATGTGTCTCCACACATTACAGTCAGGTCTAGTGAGTCAGTTCATCTTCCCCACTTAAATCAGTGATGCTGTTGCTTTATATGAAAAAAAAAGGGTCAAACTCTGGTTATCCAGCTAAGGTCTAACCAAGCCGCCCACAGCGTCAAGGAGATGGTCCTTAAGCGCTGTTCTGTGGTAGCTCATTGCTCCTGACAGACGCCCCAGCGGCTTTCAAGGATGGGTCAAATGTGCAAAATGAATTTTTCACTGTGTAAAAACAAAAGCTATGTTGCTAATTCAACATTTGTGAATGAAATTCGACCCTACAACTCATAAAAGTTACATTCAGGTAAGTAAAAAAATGGTGAGAAAAACACTGTTTAAATCTTCAGGAGCCAGACGTTTGTCACAGAGGTTCAGACCTGATCCAAACAGCTGCTCTTGTCCTGTTTTGTTGTTTTAATCCATGAAGTTTCTCCAGGCAACTAGATTGACAGTGTCTCTTTCTGCTTGGGGCAAGCACAGTAGAGCAAAAAGTGATGTCGATCTATAATCCCAATGAAATTGCAACAAAGTCTCTAGTAAATCTATCTGAAGTCCTAAACTTACCCATTTTAGTAACTTGAAGCCTAAACTTACTTGTTAAACACAAAAAAAATGTTGCCATGTGGCTTCAACAAAAATTTGTGGTTATTTTACGTTTTTTTTTTTTTTTTTTTTGTAACATATAAGTGTTAAAAAAAAAAAAAAAAAAATGCTTTTTGTACATTTTTGACATTTTGTTAATGCTAATGCTAACCGTAAGCTAAGCAGTAGTAAACATTAAAACAAATGCTAAATAAAATATTATTTAACCTGTGCTTAATGTGTACATGTTTTGAGATGATCAAAACATATTTGGAATGCAAGATAAGAACCATTTGCCTCTTCCTGGAATGAAAATTGCGATCATACTGTTCCACGAGATTTGCAGATTGTTACATGTCCGAATAAACAGTGCTTAAAAAAGTTTTTGCAGTCTTAAAAACTTCAACAAAACAGAACAAACTGCATGAAATATCATCCAGGTCAAATGTATTCTAAGCCTCATAAATATTCACTTCAAAAAAACTAGAAGCACTTTTCATAACGTTCAAAATCCAGCATCAGTTGAGCCAAGTCAGTATGTTGATGAGAGCTATGGGAGAGCTAAAAACACAAAACTTTCTGGGTTTTAGGTAAACAAAATGCTCAATTAATAAATATAGACTGGGCACTGCAAACAAAGTACTTGTGCTGAAGCTGACTTATTTTATTTAAACAACACCTTAAGATTAGAGTATGAGCGTCTACTCCAAACCCTGTCCGTGAAAAGTTCAGTCCGGCTGCCATCTCACTCTGGGTCTATCAACATCAAAGTGGCACATGGCAGTAAAAGTCCTGTCCCTCTCACACACACTCACAGACCAAACACTCCGGACTTATCACACATCTGTTTGAAGTGCCTCAGACTATTTCCTCCTGACGCTGCTACAGTCGCTGGTCCAAGTGAAGAGCTCTTTCTCACACAACAAACTGTGGCTGGGACACGACAGGGGCGCCCACTTTCACTGTACCTTTTTAGACAAACACACTGCAGGAAAACAGCAAACAAATCTTTTATTGAAACCTTTTTAATTTTCTTGCATTCTCATTGTCCAAACGCGTCACTTTTCTTCAAGTTTTTGAGCAGTTTTATGAAATTAAACTACTGAATACAAAAAATGTTAAAGGTTAAAGTTTTTGCTTGAATAGAGAATAATAAAAACTGAACATTGAATATAGACTGGGTGGAAAAATACTGAAATATCTATTTAGCTGGAACTGATACTTTGCTTTGTTTCTATAAAAAAAAAAGCTTTTTATTGTCGCTAATATTATTCTTGTTGTTCTTGTGATGATATTGGGGCTTGAATAATCACGTGTATTGATTAACCTAATGAACTTGACATCCCTAATTGCAAGATTTTCTTCAGGACATGTTGGAAAAGCCAAAAATATAGATTGTCACAAAGGCTAGATATTAACAAATCCAAGCCGGTGCAGTTTGGAGAGTAGCATAAAACTGCAGAACACTTCCTGTTTAGCTCAGTGAAGGTGGTTAACATGCTAGCTTGTCTTATATTCAGGGCCAGCTCCAGCCCCCTTGGTGCCCCCTAGTCTTGAAAGGTTAAGGTTAAGGTACACTTTATTGTCCCCGTAGGGAAATTTGTCCTCTGCATTTGACCCATCCTTCAATGCCTCTGGGGCATCTCCTCAGGAGCAGTGATCGCCACAGTGCAGCGCTCGGGGACCCATCTCCAGATGTTATTGCTAGGCTTGGTCAGGACTACCATAGCTGGAGGTTATTACCCTAACATGCATGTTATTGGTTGGTGGGGGAAACCGGAGTGCCCGGAGGAAACCCACCCAGACACGGGGAGAAACATGCAAACTCCACACAGAAAGACCCGGGCCCGTGTGGGAATCGAACCCACGACCTTCTTGCTGTGAGGCAAGAGCGCTATCCGCTCTGCCACCGTGCCGCAGCAGGGTAATATTTGAATTTAAAAATAAAATAGGTGAAACTTCCTATAATCTGTAATATTTTTGATCAATTAATGTATCTTTTACATTTGTTAACTTTTGTACTACAATATGTTGTATATATTCTTATTGAGATGTAAATTGTTTGGGGTCCACATTGCATTGTGGCCCCGGGACTCTGGGAAGAAGCCATACAAATGTGAGAAATGTTACAAAGCTTTTACTAGATCTTCCAGTCTCAACAGCCACATAAGTTCACTTCAGAAAAGACTACAACTGTGACCAGTGTGAGAAGACTTTTAGATCACCACAGAAACTCTGCAGTGTTGAACACAGCCAATAAGCTTCATCCTCATGCAGGACTTTGTGAACAGAACAACTAAATATGGAATTTTTTGTCAAGTAATATGTTTCCTATGTTTCCCAGTAGCTCATGAATGGTAGAACTTTTTTGGCTGCAATGTGGCACCGTCACCATCAGATGGCGCCCTATAGGCAACTGCCTAGTTTGCTTATGCCCAGGGCCGGCCCTGCTTGTGTTGTACGAAAACTGAAAGAAAAAAAAAAAAAAAAAAAAAAACAGCCTATTTTGTGAATACTTGACCTTTATAGTCTGTCATACTTACAAACTGAGCTTTTCCTGCATTACTTACCACACTGGCAAATTAGTTTCAAGCTTAAATCTCTAAGCAGAAATGCCTTGAAGCAAGTGAAATATGCTACATCTTTTAAGCAATTCTTTTATTTGTTCAAAACTTCTCACAAAAAGAAGAATATTCTGAATTCCAGTCTTTCTAACCAAGACTAGAAATGTACTTTTTGCAGTTCGTGACCACATTCTTCTCTTTCCATTTCACCTGAGTCATCTCCTTCTTTCTGGTCTTATTAAAAGCAGCTTCACACAGATAAACAGTGTTGACCTGTAGCAGCTGACTGTCTGCGGCTCACCTCTGCCCAGCACATTTTAATATCCTCTCCTGCTCATCTGATCAGCAGACGATGCTATATATACGTCTTCCTCTGCCTCTCTGCTCGCTCTTAGACGGCTATAAACCGGTACTGCAGAGATTGAGATGCAAACATATTTGTGATCTATAAAAGACGGAACGGAAGAATGAATCGCACACAATCCAAAATTTAAGAACTTTGTGCGTTGGTGTTTTCAGAGATGAGGAAAGCAAACTGATAAATAATAGGAAAATAGGCAAGTTCATGAACTTTCAATCACAGAGCCAAGACAGACCTCTTCAACCAGACCAGATTTTAAAATTTTAGCCCAGCTCAGAGTTTATTTGTGCATTTGCTCAATCGAACTGAACCATCCAGACAAACAAATCCCGATCCAAACCAAAAGTGTATTGCGAATAATGCACCCTAAGTGACAGTTGACAGGCTGACTTAAGTTAATATTCTCTCCGGGATACATGGATGAAAGCATGGATGGACCAACCAACAGACAGACAAAACATATCTTTGTGTTGTTATAACTATGTACTTTACTGATAAGCTTTTCTACTACAACGAGCATTGTTAAATTATAACGTCACAGAATGTTCTTGTTTCCTCATTTATCCAGCAATTGCACATGAGCAAAAGGTGTTAAGGGGAACAATCACCTGACAAAACCGAAATTTGTGTCACACAAATACTACAAATACACAAGTTGAGGTGGTGCATATAGGTTTTACGCAATATGTTATGTAGGAAAATTAATGCAAACTGCTCACAAATGGAACATACAGTTTATTTGTTTGTTTATACAAAATTGTGAATATACATAGCTTGAAAAATGTAGCTTGACATGCCAATGTTTTAAACAAACTCTCACATAAAGGCTAAAAAATTGGGCTGTTTTATTAGTTAAAGCTGAATTTACATAAAAATCAGAATACTATGTAGCGTTTGGAGGTACTCGAGACATATTTAGGCAGTTTAGGAGATTCTCAAAGCGAAAAAGGCATTTACAAAGACAAGTCTTTGTAAATCGAGGTTATGCAGGTGACATGACAGCATTCTAAATGTTCATGCTGAGTGGCAACGATGCATGAGAGTTAATGGAGAGAAAGGACATTTTCTCTTGTAAGAGTTCAATAAACAGCTAAAACAAATTCAACCCACCACAAGTCTACTGAGCACTGGGTTTGTAACTGACATGTAAAAAGAGAAAATCATGTCAACAGTTGTAGCAAAGCAGATAAACAACAAGACTTTAGCTTCTCACATTTATCAGACATTGAAATCACACACAGTTGAACTTATTACCTTTTTCTTCTTAAAAAAGATGTTTTTGAGTCAGTTTGTTGCAGTTAAAATGTCCTGAATCATCAGCTGTTGTTAGCAGACAAGCCGTTGCCACGGCACCAAAGAAATACACTGAAGAAATGCCACTCATTCTAAATGTTGCTAAGCATTTTTGGAATAAAATGATGTCAGCGCATAACCTCTATACACCTTACTAGTAAAAGTAACATATTTTTGCGGTTCTTGCTGGTTCATAACTTGAAAAGCTCAGGTACATTTACTCCTGACCTGTCCACTTTTAACAGACTTCACTTCAGAACCTGTGACATGTTTGTTCCACAGCTCCACACCTTCGGTCCCACGCGTCAGCTCCTCTCCCTCTAATGCACTCTCCATACTGGGCCGACATAAAGGCTGCAGTGAGGCGTACGGCACTCAGACCTGGAGCCGACATGATGGGTCAGCGAAGGAGCACGCACGCCCCAAAAACACAAGAACCAGGGTCAGGCCGAGCTCCATCTGGGTCACCTGGAGTTTTACACACGGTTTTACAATGTGTCTGGTTATACAAGAGGAAAAGGTGCACTGTAAAAGAGCGATGGTGATGGGAGTTGAAGATTATCTAAAGTTATAAACGCAAATCAAGAAACTGACATATTATAAGCCATAGATAGTCCTGTTCAAGGTGTTTGTTATATTTTGTTATACTTTTAAGCCGAGAATGTTCTACATTATGGCATTAAATGTCAAAACTTGATCCGGCCAGATCTTAGAAGCTAAGCAGATTGGCCCTAGAACAGTACTTGGATGGGAGACTGCTGGAACCTCAAGTGTCACTGTGCGACGACTGGAGGAGAAACTGTCCTAAGGCAAAATACTGCTACTACTACTACTATTACTACTAATAATAATTTTCATTGACAACTTTTATTTGTAGAGCACATTTCTATGCAGCAACCCAAACAAGATAAGTTGAAGGTCAGATCTCAGAGGAAAACAACAAAACAAAAAACACTTGTGTTGTAATATATCTTTTTCAGGGCACGTAACATTCACAGGTGTGTAGCAATCTTAACTTATAGTAACAGATCACATGACAAGGTCACGTGTAAATAATCATGTGACAAGTAACCCATAAACATAAGGAACTAGACATGAGCAATTCAACACATGCACAATAGGAATTTAAGCATGATACCAGACCAATCATTGATGCATCAGTTTTATTTCTCATGTGCATGTATTGAATACTCATGTTTATTTGCTTCTGTTTATGGGTGACTAGTCACATGATTGCTTACAAGTGACTTTGTCATGTGATCTGTTATGATAAATTAAGATTGATACACACCAGTGAATGTCACATGCCCTGAAAGAGACATGGCATTAAACAAAAAAAAAGATCAGCAAATACATCGCAGTGCCTCAGATTTGTTTTCGCTCCTCAAGTTTTCGGTGCCTTCATGAGATCTTTTGAAGGGCACTTGATATTTTCATCTGTCACTTTGTGATCTAGAGAGCACCCCAATTTACTTTTCTGCCACCGTTTTCTTCTATTAATGATTCAGAGCTTTGGGACGCTAACCAAGTCTCCTGTAAAGCGGTATTAACTTGTACGTCTTAAATAATACACCACATTTTTACATTCACACTTGCCCCAGAGTCTCCCTGATCTCTCCACTGTCCATCCGCTGGGCCGTGAAATAAACATCACCCTATCCCCCCCTTTTCCCCGCACTGTCCATATTAGCCTGTGGTCCTCCATCATTAAATCGGAGTGGCGGGGGAAGTTCTGACACCTCTCCATTGATCCACGTAGGTCACACGGAGCACGAACCGGGAATAATGAGGCGATCCCGGAAAGAAAGCGGAACTGTCATCTGTCAAATATGTATTAATAATGACTCCATCCTCGGCCTGTAACACATAAAAGACCCCGGCCCTTCTCTTAAGCTCCGAACCGGGCTAATTGCTTTGAATATCGTTGAACTCTGACCTCTCCGCGCGATCGCTAAAGCTAACATTGTTATTCCGTGGGCGGTCGGTCCTCTGCAAAGTCTGTTTTTTTCAAATGCGGTGGGTTCAAGGGTAACGCTTGCGCCTCGGAGTTATACCGGCGCTGTTGGCAGCGGACGGGAATTGCAGCGAGTTTCCAAAATGTTACGGGAATGACGGCTTTGATGGAGGACAGGCGGGAGGTTCGGTCGCAATGTCAGAGTGAGTCATGGTGCTTAGAGGAGAGACAGAGGAGGAGGACAGCTGGATTAGAGCGGTTTGGAAATGTACGTGTCGTCTGTACAAGTACATTATGTAAGAAGCAATGGAAAAACATGTCATTTTTCTGTGTTTCACTAATGAAAGAAGGGAAAGTTTGACCTTTTAGTTGACTTCTTAATGGTCAAAGTTGGGTTTAAGTGTTGCGCCTGAAAAATTGTAACTTGATTTAATTGTGGGACAATATAAAAAGGAGCTTGGCAGTGATTGCATTGTTGTTTGAAGATTGATGCAACACTACAAATGGGCACAGTCAATGAAGAAGCTGCTTAGTTAGAGGTGAAATGTTGGTTAGTTAATCCAACAGTTTGAATTTGGCAATTCGTGCATATACAGTGTTGGGCTTGTGGGGCTCAGATGTGTTTCCTTTTCTTTTCTCTCCACAAAATTGCTTCTAGTAGGGCCCCCTCTTGTTGGTCTCTATGGAAATATTGTTAACATAGTCATATTTTTTTCATAGTATGGAGTACAATACAGTGATGGCAAAAGTACTTAAGTTCACTACTCCAGTAAAAAGTACAGTTACAACAATTTCTGCTGAAACTCCTTTACTTGAGTAAAATTATAAAAAGTAAATGTGTGTAAATTGACTTAAAGGGGCACTGTGTAAGATTGAGAGGAATTTTAATTATCACATTTAGTCCACAAACATTTAAATCATATTTATTCTTTACAACATGAATACTTAAGAGAGCACTGTTAACCAATCCACATCAATTGTGATACATTTATACGTATTTGAAATGTTTTATTACGGGCCGGAATGTGGATTATTGACGCTAGATGCTTAATAGGCAAAATGCATGTGAAAGGCTCCCTCTGGTGTTCAAAAGTGGAAATCACTTTGTTTGTTTGTTTTTCTTACATAGTGCCCCGTTAAGTAAAAAAAAAAGTCAAAAGTATCACACTGCCAAAAGTTATTGTCAAGGTTAAAACAAGAAATGTGTTTGTTTACTTCACTTATTTCAAGCCATTTCTGCCTGATTTAAGCTTGACTCAACAAATAATTTGGCTTGAAATAAGAACAAAAATTATGAAACAAGTCATGTAATCTACACATAGTTAAAACAATTATTTCCAAGTTTTGCTAGGCATGTTGTTTGTTTTGGTAATAACCTCACCAATTTCTCTACCATCTTTTACGCTAAACTTTTTTTTTTCTTTGTTAACAATCTCACAAATAACATTCGTTTTTTGTTTCTGATTCTTTGATCATTTGTGACTTTTAAAGGTGTGAAGATACCATAATTAAGTATGCCTATCTATCCTAAAGTGCTAAAAATGGCTTGTTTTTGAGGGAGTGTGCCCTTTCCAGCCCTGGGTAGTACTCTTTACCTCCCAGTTTGACACCCCTGACGGTGCATACAGATATTATCAGGCCACCTTCCACATTTGTACACATTTGATAACTGTTCATGCCATTGGAATAGACTGCACTTGTCTAAAAGTTTGAAAATTACAGTATTTAGTGATAAACTTGAATATTACTATATAGATCAGTTATTTACATTTTGTTCATTCCAAAACATTCTTCTTTTTGTTGTTGGACAGTGGCTACATGACACTTTTGAACCCTAGAGTGAAATTTAGATAACAATTTTCATAGAAAAAAGGAAAAACATTTAACAAAATGTCAGTTTGTAACATGTTCCAAGTTGTGGGAGCAGCATAACTTCACCAACGAGGCACGAGCGATAGTCTCATGACCTTTACTTATATTTACTAGCACCTAACCAGATCCAAACCTGTCATATCTAATCTCCGACCGTGTGTACAGATGTTACCAGCCCGACTCCCAGACTCGTGCACATTTGATTGCTGTTCATGCCATTGGAATAGACTGCACTTGTCCAAAAGCTGCTGCTGCTGAGTGGGGCGTAATGGCCTTATTACTGTGCTGTCAGAGGGACTCAGCGGTGAGAGTAACAGGACGCACACACACACATGCAGACGGAAAGTGGTTAGAAGGGCCTGGATTTGCTTATTGCGCTGCCTCTGACCTTTGTGCGAGCAGTAGCCTGAGACATGTCTGTTCAGATCTGTGGCTGAGCTAAGCACCAAAACAACGCTGGTCTACATCTGTCTTCATGAAGCAGAGAGTTCTACCTTTTGGAATATACAGGATTCTGCAGTGTTGAGCGTGCTGATAAGGTCGGAGAATATGCAGGATGGAAAGGATCGTTCAGTTAGAGGCCAATTCTCAAAACACTTTTTACTTTCAATCATCGGCTTGTTACCGTTTGGGGTGGTCGGTGAGGGAAGTCTATCTTTGAGTTTTAGGCAGAGGAACACCCTGAGCAGTGACACAAACAGACAGACAGATTTATACATGCATGCAACCCCACAGCTAGTAAGCCTATAATAAGAGATGGGAATCGGTTCTACTTGAGAACCGGTTCTATTTTTAGCATTTCATCAGAATTGTGCGTCTTCTCTCTAATCAATTCCTCTTAACGATGCCGCTTTAGGGCACAGTACTTTTAAATGAGGCGTGAACTTAGACCTCGTGCTGCACTCTTTACTTTCTGTTTCATTACAAGCACAAGTTTTAGCTTTGGCAAAGTTTATCATCTGCACTCGCACTGATTCTGCATTAATACAGCGCGTATACGCACGCACAGCGAACACAAGAATGGAGGAAGAAAAAACAACAGCAATTAAGCTTGTGCATGTGACGGACATGCTTCTGCACACGCACCAGCGCCATGACAGCAGAGGTAACACACCAACACAAACCTTCTCTGTTAATGTGAGGACACATGTGGGAATAGAACAGTCCTCACTGTCTCTGTGTTGTAGGCATGTTCTGCCCGGACCTCAGAAATTAAACCTGAAATGTTATTATATTATATGTTAATATTTATAAGAATATAATCCACATCTTTGCTTAAATGTGTTAAAATTAGTTTAATCTAGTAAATAAGACACGTTATTTTAGGAATCGATAAGGAGTCGTATCGATAAGAGATACTATCAGTACTATTGGTATTGATAAAATCTTATCAATACCCTTCCTTTCCTATAAACACATGGCCTAGTTTATCATTGGCTCTCTGTTATTTAGGCTAACGGCTACACTTTTGCTATAACTGCAACAGATCAAAAAACTAATGAAATGTCACATTACAATATCTTCTACATTATTAATTGCAAAACAAAAAGTTAAATATTTTGAGTTTAGTGTCTGTCTCCTCTCTTGGACCCTGACCCACAGTTTGAGAATCACTGTTATAAACCAAGATTCACAAGCCTTTTATATAGTTACATTTGAATGTAAATATCACTCAATAAAACTGTCATGAGTCAATAAAAATATGGTCTAAAAATACCATGGTCAAGACCTCGTGGACTTCCAATCAAATCAATGCAAACTTTGTTTATAAAGTGCTTTTCACGCATAAAATATAATACAAAGTGCTTTGCAATGCATTAAAAACAGACTCACCCACCACAACAACCACTCCAACCAATCACAATAAGACAACCCACCCACAACCACACACCCAGACATATCCAAACATCCACTCCTACTAAAATACCTTAGGTTTCATTACAATACATTAGTATACAATAGGCTGGGTAGAGATGAACCAAATGAGAAAGCTCCAGTGCTGTATACAATCACAGCTCGCAAGGAAATAAGGTGTATACGAAATGTAGTCAGAATTACATGGCACTTACTAGGGATGGTACAAGATCTTGTGACACAATAAAAAACATCTCGCAAAAAATGTTTCTAAAAAATCTTTTGTAATAAAATGTCTCCTCATCACAGACGTGTAGAGCACATAATCTGACAGAGAACAGTCTAAACTGTCCCAGTTAATATTTTGTGGTGATAGCACCAATGCTGATGGAGATAATTAATTCTAAACATTGCAAAAAAATAAAAAAATCAACCTCTCTCTTGTACTTACAACCAAATAAAAGGAGCATTTACATGTGACATTTTAATAATAGACTCATACACTAAAGCACACTTAAGTGCTAAAACAGCTGAAGTAGATCCTGCGTGTCTCTAATAAAATAATAATAATAATAATAATGGCCCATTTGTGAGCGACTGTCCGGACAGGCGTGAGTACAAAACATGTCACTTTACATCTGCTGCTCCAGATTCTGCTTAATGAGGCTGAGGAAGTGTTTCACATTACACTATTTCATTTATTGACATAAATATGGATGTTGGAGCAGCTCATATGTTTTTAGAGCGATGGGCTGTTGGTCCCAGCTGGCTCCTGCACGCTCACTTATGAAGCAAATGTGTGTGATCAGCCGAGCATTAGGAGCATCGCACGTCGGAGGCTTTTTAATTACACATCCTGAGCTACAAGGGCCAGTTTTTGACTCGAACTCGGACTTGGAACTCTATGACTTGAGATGACTGGATGTTTCTCCTCATTCCCTAATAAGTTCTGCATTTGTGATCAGAAAATCGACAAGACGTTCCCCAGAAAACTGTCACAGCTGTAACGTTTTGTGCTCACAGTTTATATGTTGCTGTGGTGAGCTAATCTTCCTGTCATTCCCCAATCATGCTAGTTGTTAGCTTGACTATATTTTCATTGTTTAAACTGCCAGAAATGGTAAAAAATGTCAGTTGTAACCTTAGATCACCAATCATATGAGATTAAAAAACGTCAGTTAAGAAAGTTTATTAATGTTTATTTTTGTAAACCCACATAAAATCTTGTACTTTCTACACTCATAAAAACACATTAAATTTGCTGCTTAAGTTTATTAACAGTTAAACTTTGTGTTTTCACTAGCGTTAAGCTCATATGTAACCTAAAATAAACATAATTTCTATGTGGAGTTTGCATGTTCTCCCCGTGTCTGCGTAGGTTTCCTCCGGGTACTCCGGTTTCCTCCTACAACTAAAAAAAACATGTCCATTAATGCCTCCCCTGACCCTTCCCCCAGGGCTCCCCTGCAAAAGAGATTCTGAATCTCAGTGGGACTTCCCTGGTTAAATAAAGATCAATTAATTAATTAATTAAATAATTAAAGAGTAAATGATAAATATAGCATATTCTATGTTGTTTGTCCTTGTAGATGTTGTCGTAGTCAAACACTAACGTGTATGCGCCTGCGCAGATGCTTCTGGGCATGCGCACATCAACTTTTGACTCCAATTCGATACTGACTAAGATTGGGGAGTTACACTACCTTTACATGGAAATGCAGATAGACCCAAAATTGTAGTTCTTATGCCGAGTCAGTACGCGGCGTAATTATGCTAGGGCACTGGACCCAGGCCAGTAAGGCCACTCAAGATGACCTCACCATGACCTCACACAGCCTATAATAACATGGGCATTGACAGGATTACAAGTTATTCATATCAATAAAATGACAAAGGAAGCAACAAGGACCAGTGCACAGAGAAAACAGAAGATCGCCGACAGTTGGACTAATCAAATCAGCACCCGGAAAGGCTTTGGAAGATTTGTTTTGTGTCTCCACCTCTGCACTGTTGGCCTAACTTTGTGAGACTTAGTGAAAATGTTGCTTTGGCTGAAAAAGACATTTTTGTTGACTGGGCAGTCTTCTTCTACAGTCTTAAAGTACTGCGCGTGCATATCAGTGACGTAACCGTCTTCATTGACAACTGTTTTTTCCTGTTTACACCGCGGTGCATCCACTGAACCAGCCCCCAAAACTACCTCTTGAATCGTACCCAGAGGAACGCCGATTCACTGAACACGTAGCTCGTTGTCGTGTAAAAGAGAAGCCAATCTGACATAGAAACGACTCGGATTCGTGAAAACTCACTGTCATATAAACTGCTCCTAAGACATCGCAAACATTTTAATTGGATATATACAGCATTGTTTGAACCTACCTCATAGACAAAAAATACACAGGCTACACAAATTATGATAAAATCTAAATTGTAATCTGATTCCAAGAAAACAGTGTTTTACATTATTTCCTCATATCGTTGCTGCTTCCGTCTGTCACCAGGGCCATCCTTAACCCTCCTGTCCCACGTGAGCGCCGCACGAAGCAGCTCAGACCCGATCCCTCTTCCCTGAGCGCGCCTGGGCCTCGTGCTGGGGAAATGTTTGACTCTCCGCGGCTCTCACAGCCACCTCCGAGCCCCGTGTTTGGTTAACTCAGTCAGACGGATAAATGATGGAGATGAATGGGAACGCAGACACAGGCAGACACAGGCAGCGGCTTCATCTAAAGAGCTCTCAGAGAAACCGCTCAGTGTTTCTGTGACGGTTTGGCGTTGCTCGTTGTGTGATCAAACGCCGTCTGAAGAGTTTGATGATGAAACGTCTACATGAGATCTCTGTTAAGCCGCGGCGTTAACTAAACAAACAAGAGTTAATTCCAAGATTTCAGGATAAATATTTTGATTAGGAGTGGGAACAAAATAATATCACAATCCGCCAAACAAATGCAGGTTTATGGATGAGTAATACATTAATCCAAAAGCCAAAATGTGTAAATATATCCAATAATGCTGACAGCAGCTACAAGCTATGTTGGTATAACGGCACATCAAAATCCTAATCCAAGCCCTAGATAAAAATTTAGCAATGTTTGTAATCCCAAATAAAACCTACTAATGTGACATTATCAAAACAGGTCTATAAGACGCCATGAAAATATAATTTCACCACATTTCACAGCAGGTCGCCACAACAGCAAACAATGCATTGACATGATACACTATTTCCATCCATTGGTGGATACATTCTATGAGAATATGTGCTACTGTGTATTAAATATTGCATGTATTGCAGTTGTTGATAATTTGGGATTATCTGTTTCTCAATACGGGAGACGCGCGTGCATCCGGAATGTAGAAAGAGCTGCGGCTGATTAACACAAGCTGTTGCAACAACACTTGAACGCTATTGTCAGCTAACTACAAGAGTTTATCACTGTCTGAAACAAAAGTTATGCAGCTAAATCAACATTTGTGATTGAAATTCTACCCAACAACCCAAAAGTGAAGCTCACCAACAAATACATTTCAAACACAGCAAACTCATTGAAGAGTAAAAGGTAAAAGGAGGAGCTCAAAGTGGAAGCTGCAGTGTGATTAGTTCGGCAACAGGTGTTTACAATTAGTGATCAATTTTGAGTGGATAATACACGCTGATGTCAAATAGAGTTTAGACAGGATGCTGGTCACAGCCGTGAGAAAGAGTTGGTGACAGCTTTGACCTGAAGCTTCCTAATTTGCTCAGTTTGCACTAATATTGCCAAAACATGATCCAGAACAGTATGGGCAATGCTATTTAAACACCATATACAGCCAAAAAATGTTTTAGGGTTTAGCTCCTCTTCAAAAGTTACATTCAGGGTGAGAAAAACACTTTCTCAAACTTCAGGAGTCAGACGTCTGTCAAACCAGTTCAGACCTGATCTAAACAGTTAAACTATTTATGAATTTACCTGGGCAATGGAGATATGAGTATGGAAAAAAATAAATAAATACATGTATTCTTGTGTTGGTCACTCCAGTTGGTTCTGCCAGTCAATCAGTGAACAGAGGGGAGTGGCACATGTTGTCTGTCCTATGAAATTAGCAGATTTGGAGATAGTGTGCAGGCTTGTTCTTCTTTCTTATATTTACTGCTGAGCACCTGAGTGATGTGTGTCTATTTACACTTTCTGTAACATTCACAATGTAACCTTGAGTAATTTGTTCATTTTAAATGTTCCTTTTCTGCATTTCTTCAAGACAATTTCACAATATTATCTAAAATTGTATATAGTCAGAAAAAGTTTAGCATGAAATTGGATTGAGAGCAGGAATAGACATTCAGCAATTTCTTGGAGCCAAGAATCGAACTCCCAGCTCTGAAGTTGAACCGTCCAAGGCTTAACCACTCATCCACTGGTTTGATATAATAAATGACGTAATTGTGCTTCTTCAGAAAGTTCATGCACTGTGATTGGTTAAATCCAGCTCATAAACATCACAAAGGCTGACCAATCAGGGAAACAGGAAAGAAATTTGTGTTTTGTTTAACCAAACAGCTTCAATAAATAGAAAAATGTAATTCACAATATGACAATTTCTTCAATTTCTTTTGTTTCAGAAAGTAACATACAAGTCTCACAGCAACTGACAACAACCCCAAATAATGGCACTACTTTCTGAAGCCACTGTGAACAAAACAACTTCCCTTTTGTCCAGCTGTGCATTGACCTGCTTATCTACATGTTTATGTTTTCATTTCATATGGATAGACTCAGTAATTACATCGCTAATCCCCAAAAGACCCGCTCAACACATCTGGAATCTAACCGTGGACAACAGCAATTCCGAGCAGCGCAAAACAGTACAAACACAACTTTATTTTCGCTCATAATCCCCCTTTGCAAGCCCGAATCTCTCTCCACAGTCCACTTTCCCCCCTCTCAGCGCGCTTTATTGGTCCTCGGTCGCGTTTAAACCCCTGTTATTCACTCCCACACACACACAGTAAACACCCTCGCGCTCCGGGACGGTCCTGTTATTACGTCTGTGTACGTCCTTTCTCAATATCACCCTCACTTCTCCGGCTGATAGTCTTTGGCATCTCATTACGTCTACGTTTCTTATCCGCTCTCGGCTCGCAGGATATTGTCAAGCAAATTCCTGTAACTAGAAGGAAAAAAAAAGAGCCATTATCACGTCAAATTCAGAACACGCACTTGGGGGTTTTGTACAGTCCAGATAGTTTGTCGAGATGTGTTTCCAAGGCTAATTATCTCACAATAATGACATCGTTGTAAAGACAGTCGAGGCGAGAGCTGCGTTCGCGATCGCCCTTCTCGTGTTTCTGCTCCGAGTGGTTTTGTTCAGCTAAAATAAACACATTTTAGAGCAAAAGTCTGGACAAGTTTACAGCGCTACATGGGGCACCTGCGAGTTTACTAAGGGCTTAGAAATGTAACTGGATGTTTTGATGTAATCCTGCGTAATGTGATATAAAAAGTTGAAATTGTAATAGTTCAGTTTTGGAAGGTGGATGTTCAAAATTAAAGATTGAAGATAGAATAGGATGAATAAAATGTTCTTATAAGAGCTACACAATATAGCGCAACATTTTCTTTAGGTTTAATGGTTAAGAGTAGGTTAAGATTATAGCATAAGGATTTGCAAAATATTCATAAATAATAACACATCTTTACAACCACCATAGAAATGAACAGGGGCTGCAACGCGGGTCATATTTGCTCAAAAAAGGCCCGAAATCATGCAAATCATATTCTATTGACATCAGTGGCGGATCCAGGGGGGGCCGAGGGGGGCCGAGGCCCCCCCCACCTAACCACTGGCCACCCCTCTGGCCACCCCCAAGTGTCTTTGTTTTCATGTAAAAACTTTAACTGGAATAGGCACTTTTTAGGTTTATGTTAAGTGTCTTTGTATTCATGTAAGCAGCACCTTAACTTTAAAGCACTTTTAAATTAATGTTTTTGTAACCCACATTTAGTTTAACAAAGACCTTTATTCTTGCGGGTCAACTTCCTGCCCAATTGCCTCACTTCCTGTAAGTACAAACTTTCGCGCTTGACTTCCTCCTCTGGCTCCGTTGTGCCTGTGGCATGGTCAGAGATCGACATCTCAAACAAAGCATCAGAGCTCTACAACTGCTCACTTAAGAATGCTGAAACTTAGGTGAGTGTTTTGCTGATTAATAAGCTCCTGAATAATGCTTTAGTTGCCGTGTGTAACTTTTGTTAAAGTGTTTAAAACAAGCCAAATCGCTAATGCTCCTCCTCCAATCTCCCTTAGCACCTCCGTGTATTTTAACGATCGGACTGAGCGTGGAGAGAAGCGTTTAGCCCAGGATTAAAAGGTAACCAACACAATACGATTAAATATAAGAAAGACGAATTGTAGGCAATGGATTTGTTTGTTGAATTAACGACTGTTAAGTCATTTAGCATGTGTTGTTTTGTAACGATGAGCACTTTTACCAGCGCTCTCTAAAAAGCAGTGAGGTCCGTTCTCATTTGAAATGAACATGAATGATGTAGCTACGTAACTGAATGATTTGTTTTGATGTTGCGCAACACTTCTGAACAATTCTTAACACTTTATGAACACTTTTAAACATTGAGAAAACTTTATTCTCTGCTTGAGTTTGTTCAACCACACATTTTGATCTATTTTGATGAAGGTTTTATGAATAATACGAAGTGCACTTAACTATTTTCTAGCTAATGATTTAAATAGCAGTTTATTTATATATAGATTTGATTATTTACTGTTTAATGTGGTGTTTTTAATTCATTTTTGGAATAGTACTTGAACATTTGGGTCATTGTTTGCTCTATGACTGCATTTTATTTGCTTAATTTTACATTTTATATCTATGGTAAATTAAGTTATCAAATTATTAATTTGATAATGAATCAATTTGATTGATTATGATTATCATGAATTCATTAAAACTATTTGTTTATGATTTATACTCATATCTATAGCGGAATGATATTCATTTATTTTCCTGTTTGACCTTCTAGGTCAGGTTTTTTGTAACGGACAATCGTTCTACTCAACTCTACTCAAATCTATTCAACTCTATTCAAGTCTACTCAACTGATGGCAAGCTGAAGACTGGTAGGACAAAACTGTTTATTATTACCTGCCACTGGAATTGGACCATTTTGGATTGTCGTACTAGTTCTGGATCAAAACAATCAAAACTGTACTTTTGGAACCTTTAAACCACATTTTGGATTTACTACCAAAAGACTTGAAACTTTTAAACCGCATTTTGGATTTACTACAACGAAAGACTTTGAACTCCTTACACACACACACAATCTATTTTTTTGTTTTGGCCTTCAATGTATTATTTTGTTAATTAATGCTGTAATTTTCAATATATCTACTTAAACTTACATTTGTTCTCTGGTGTCCTCCTTTCACCCTCACCTCGGGCTCCTCAAAGAACAGATCTTCTGTTGCAGCAAATTAGGTAGCCGTAGTTAACTGCCTAGCCCTAAACTAGCGTTACATTCTGGCCTGCATTCATGTAAGCAGTTTTGTTTAGTTTTTGTGTTGACGATTCTACAAACAAAATATCCACAAATTAAACTATAATGATACAAAGAGCCAAGGTGTGTATTGTCTACCACCCGGCCGCAAATTTTTGTGCCACCCTTGTAAGAGTCATGGCCCCTGCCTGGCCACCCCAAAGAAAAATTTCTAGATCCGCCACTGATTGACATGTCCTGTAGTTTGTGTTATAGTCTTCAGTCAAAGATTCTGTCCTAACTCACACTGAATTGATATGTTCATCACACTGAATGGCAGGAAATGGATCATGTTTGCATAACTGATATTCAAACCCAGCTTGTGTAGTGACAGAAGAGAGCTGTCACTGCCCAGCTGTGAATGACACAAGTCTACAAGTGTTTCATCACAGCATAAAGCGCAAAAAGACTCACATACACATACAAGCTTTTAACTAATCTTTTGCATCAATGGGACAAGTTTTAGCCAAGTTACGACCATAGTTGACAGTTGATGTACTAAGCCTTGAAAAGCCACAATGCTACGTTGTGATTGGTCAGCCACTGTGCTGTGATTGGTGCGATCGACTGATAGTTTGGAAACTCAAAGTGCAAAACTAATGGTAGGAGAGGGTCCAGTTATTTGATTTAAACTTCAATCAAGCGCCTTAATAATAGATTCATAAGTTCTTTTCACATATTTTCACAATGTCCTGGAGTATAAACACTGAACTAATATTCTTCCAAATAGGTTATTATATTATAAAACAGTACAGTTTAAAGCTGAGTTCTAATTGGCTGTGTTTGGTTGGTCCACCTCAGTTTCACTTCGCTGACTGTGAAAAACTGTTTAAAGCAACGGTTGAAAGCAAAACCTAATGTAGATATTAATTACCATGAGTCAAAGTGTTAGTGAGAGCAAAGAAATATTCACACAGATTAAAAAAAAAAACTTTGTGGTCTGAACATTGGGTACCCCAACTTTAAATACTGGAAAGAATAGTTTAACACTGGAATGTCATTTTCTCATTAGGTCACGTGACAGAGAACAAAGTCAGATGTCACGTCGTACGGTTGTTCTTGTTTTGTCAGCAAGAACAGCACGTTGCGGCTGCTATAGGTGCTGACAGGTCACAGCGGGGGTTGTCAGGTGAAGGCAGGTGTAGGCAGCAGGGGGAAGGGTGAGAAGGATGAGAGTGCACCATCCAAGCTCCTCAAACCTCCAGCAGCTCTCCTCTGACAGCTGTCTTTCTCTTTCTCTGCACTGCAAAAAAGTCAATTGCAGTTTTGGTTCAAAGACATCGAGAATATTCATGTAAAAGTGCATCTATCCCCTCGTCAAAACTAGTGAAGTAGTTAAGAATGGGGTAATTGTGAAAAAGATAGTTCAAGGCAATATGTGCACTCCTGGGTAGTTACACCAAAAATTCCTCTCCTTTATATAAAAATAATATAGAGGCCCTGTCATTCCCCAATCAGCGTCAGTGTCGAGTTTGAGTCAAAAGTTGATGTGCACATGCTCAGAAGCTTCTGTGGAAGTGCATAAACTATGGCAACCAACAGGGACAAACAACATAGAATATGCTATATTTATTATGAACTTTTTAAATGTGCTTATTTCAAGTTAAATATAAGCTTAACGTTTGTGAAAACCAGTAGCTGCTCCTGACTAATTTCTGCGGTGTTATGATCAATACATTGCCAGTTATCAAAGCCCAATGTCCACAATTATATGGTAATCAATCAAAATAATATAATATAATTTTACACCACTAGGTGGGATTAACATGCAGTCATATGGCAAATGGTCAACTTATGTCAATAAAACTATAAAATCATGAACCAGACCAGTAAAAGTGGGCATCATATTTATAATAACTGTTAATACTTAAGACAATAAAACCAGCCTGAGAGCCACAGTAAATATGGACATGGCTGCATATTGATAAACACAACAACAGAAAATATTCATTCATTCATTCATTCATTCATTTTCTACCGCTTAATCCCGTTAGGGGTCGCGGGTGACTGGAGCCTATCCCAGTAACTTTGGGCCTTAGGCGGGGAACACCCTGGACAGTGGCCAACTCGTCGCAGGGTTAGACAGACAACCATTCACTCTCTCATTCACTCACTAAGGGAAATTTACAGTGATGCCCAATTAACCTAAACATGCATGTTTTTGGAGGTGGGAGGAAACCGGAGTACCCGGAGAAAACCCACGGTGACACGGGGAGAACATGCAAACTCCACCCAGAGAGATCGTGAGATGTTGATATGGTCCGACCCGGGAGTCGAACCCACGACCTCCTTATTGGGAAGCCAGAGCTCTAACCACTCTGCTACCGTGCACCCCTGAAAAATATTCAACTTGGCAAAAATACACAATTATACATTTTCCCACCTTTTGTTGGAACATGTCTGATGTTTAAATATGATTTCGAGGGTCATAGTTGTTAAAAAGAGCTTGTTAGAGTGCCGAATATTCTGACTAATTCTCACTAGCGCACTGTCTCTGCTTGACTGACTGACACATGAACATGAACGACGCACGTGACGGCAGAATATTGGTGCAAGCACCCGCAGGTCCCATTAGTTTGCATCGTAGGGCTCTTACATAAGATTCAATGGGGCCTGAGATCGCACCAAAAGAGGCGAGCCTATGAAAAATAAGCTTTTCTGATTGGACAAGGATGTTTTAATTCGGTTTTAATCGGTTTTGATAGGTTGAAACGTTAACTACACACCTCACTATATTATTATTGATGTCAAAAGTAACATAATCTAGGTCCATCAACATCTTGTTCATTTTAAGTCTTTTCAAACTCCTCTAGAAGTTACCCCAGCTCCACCTTGCTCTTCGTAATGATTCTAAATTGCGTGAGGTAAATTGAAGCCATACAAGCGTCTCCTGTGAGGCTGTTTTAAGCACCGAGCAGGTCTGTGTACGTGGCTTATCTGACACTTTCCATACTCACTGTGACTAAGCGCTCTCCACAGTGCTGTTTCAGGCCCAGTTAGCCCTGCAGCGTGGGAAGAACACAGGCCTATTCAAATCCTTATTCGTCCCACTGAGGAAATGGTAGCCGTGGTATTAGATGATATACATTTGCATTCACTTTATGTTTTTGTGAGGTGTGTCTTAAGGCTTCTGCACATAGAAAACACTCAATGGCATGACACACGCACTGCATTTTTGGTCAAATTTTATGAAAAAATCATGAACTAAACGATCAATTGAAAGAAATAATCAACAGAATATGATCATTTTATTTTGATTAAATCCGCCATGTTTCTTGTCATGTTTGCAGAAGTTCTAAAGAAATACATCCGCAAAAACAATTAAAAAAAAGTTAACAACAGCCATGGAACAACCTAATAAACTGATAGATCTGTATTGGTAAGTTTGTCTATCACTCTGGAGTAGCGTTGTAGTTCTTTAGTCTTTTAGTCGATTAATCGGTCGATGGCGTCTTGGTCGACCAAAATGTTATTAGTCGACTAATTCTTTTATTTAGATTATAAGGAATTTGTATTCAACAGTAACAGAATCATTGATCTGACCTGCCTTTTTTTTATAAACACACAGTTTCCTCTTCATTTTCTGCATAAACTGTAGTTTTTGGAAGAACTACAGATTATTATTCTTTTCTTGAAGAGTGGTCACAATACTAAAATTTCCAACTTGATTTTGATACAAAGTAATAAACTTGATTTTTGATACCACAATGCAATATTTTTGCACAACTCTACTTTTAGCTTCAGAGCCTTCTCCACACCTTCTTTTTAGCCGATTAATCGGTCGATGAGACATGTTTTTAGTCGACCAAGAATTTCTTTGGTCGACTACAGCCATACTCTGCAGTGTTAAAATTCGCTTCAAAATTCAATTCAGCAATTTAATATATCCATTGATTGAAAATTTTACTCTTCCTGAGCCTTATTAACAAAAAAGCTGAAGATTTTGGACCAAATCATGGGTCTAATCTGTTTCGTTATTACAAATACAATTCCTTTTCTGCATAAATTATAGATTGTGCAAGAAATTCTTATTATCTTCAGTCTTTTGAAAACAGTTTGGGTCAGATAAATGTCAGTTGAAACACGTTTTAGCTTTGGAGCTTTAGCCACGCTCTCCTTTTAAGTCGATTAATCAGTTGATGGGTCATGTTTTTAGTCGATCAATACTTGTTTTGGTCGTCTACAAGCCTAGTTAAGCTTTGAAGATGTGTTCTTGAGATGCTGCAGTGGCTGAGGACAAATATCTCTACAACATTGTACTTTACACCACCTTAAAAATCATCCTATTCCGCCCCTCTCACTTCTTCTATCGCTCCACACTGCTACTGTCACCCCACCTCCCGCCGTCAAGCCCCGCCTCCTGGTCCGACCAGCAGGAGGCCGCGTACACTACATTCTCCGGCACGGCTGGATTTGTGTGTCGGCTTGTTCGCAGCTGGTGGTCCCGGTTTCTGCCAAGAGAGAATCTGCATCACAAACCTCCATCATACTCCCTGTCCCTCCACACTCCGGCCGAGCGAGCCCTGCCCCCCTATACGGTCACCTCCAGAGCCGCCCCCCTGCTGCTCCAGAGGCTCAGAACCAGAATATACTTCAGTCCGTAGCGGAGAAAGAATTGTTTGATAGTCCGGGATTAGGCCTTTCTCACACGCTGACAAAAGGACAGGGGCAAAGACAGCGTTTTGTTAAGATTGTATGGCTGTTGTCTTGTAATGGTCTTGTCAAATCAACAATACAATGACACACAGCGGTTTACTGAATAAGTGTGGGATGTTAATTAACCGCAGACTTCCTTGGGTCTTGTAAATGCAGGATGATGCTTAGAAATGTTAGGACAGTAGTGCATTTCGAGACCTTGTTCCAAATTCTGGAAGGATTATCACAAGATCATTAGGAGTACATGTAGTTTGCATTTATTAACTTCAGACTCATCCATAGTTTATTACTATGTTACAGGGTCAGCTCAAAATGTTGTGAAATGGAAAGAAAGCTTTGGCTTGGTGTTGCACAGAACAACAACTGGCAACATCAAGCAAAAAAAAAAAAAAAAAAAAACACAACATAATAATAAAAAGCCTGTACTGAGTAATAATAATAATGAATTGGACTTATAAAGCGCTTTTCAAGACACCCAAAGACACTTCACATTATGTAGTAGTGGTAAGCTGTTGACCCTGTGCATAAAAGCAGTTTATTTTAAAATCATATTTTTTTATAAATACATTTTGTTCAAATATTCTCATTTGTGAAGTATTTGACATGCTTTCAGATAAAACTACCAACAACTCACTGTTCACTGCAAGTTCTTAAGTTAGCCAACTGACTTTCATGCTCGGAGCTAATTGAGGCCACAACTGCCCTGGGGCAGACTGACAGAAGCAAGGCTGCCATTTTCCACCACCTGCCCCTCCAATCACCACCAACCTTTCACACTCACACTAGATCCAGACACAACAATGAGTTTCTCCTCTGTTCGCCCCACTGTGGCACCTGAGGTTCCTCCAATGGTCTTCCATCGAAGTACTGCCAGGCCCAACATGCTTCTGAGATCTGGCTTTGGCAAGCTGGTATAAACCAGAAAAAATAATGCCAATCGGGTCTGAACAGAATATATGGAAGAAAATAACAAGATAAAAGTCCGACTCAACTAAGGACAACCTAGAAAATAACATCTAAGTAGAAAGCAAACCAGGTCTTAATCAGAATTAATCACACAATCAGGACAACATAAGCAAGAAACAAGTCTTTGTTTTTAGCTCTTAATATGAGACATGGCAGGTGAACAGGAAAAATAACTTAATATCGTTATCATTGTAAAACTTAATTATTTGAAAGTACCCATTTGTTTACCTGAAAGCACAAGTTTGGGGGTACTTGGTGTGTGGGACCAAATTTAGGGCGTACTTGGAACAAAAAAGGTTGGGAAGCACTGTCCTAGAGGAGCATCTTCTTACTTGTTTTCATGGAAATCTTGTTCCTTTAGCTATACAATAGTATTGCACAGTATGGCACAAAACTGATGTTTATCAATGAAGAATGTTCCAAACTACTGGTTTGCCTTTTGTTTTTCAATTTCTATTTTTTTCTATGCCACTTAAGGCAAATTTCCAATATGATAGAAAGGTCAAATATCGGCTAATTGCTACATCTTTAATTTGAAGTACTAGCTGCATAAGGCTAAACTGAAAATTATGAACTAAACCCAGTACAGAAATGTCAGTTTGCAAACATCCAGGTTCATTCTGAGTCAGACACAGACACACAGCCAGGTCAGCCCACACACGCAGCCTCCTGTCGGGACAAAAAGACTTTTCACCCGTGACAGTTCCAGTGTTTGTGTTTCAATCTGAGGGTCCTCCAGGTATACGCTAGCTTTACCGACGTCTGGCATTAGCATCACAATACCCTCTCCAATTAGTTCCCGACAAAACGGACGTGCGTAACACTGAGTAAACGCGGGACAGAAGCCACCTCAGCCTCCCTCCGTGTCATTGTCCCCGAGATAATTGGAACCAGATTTGCAAAGGAACGCTCTCAAGTCGCGTCCGAGGAATCCTCACTCACAAATTACCAATTACCGTAATGGCGAACCCGGTCAGTGGCGCCGATGATGGTCCCCGTGCAGTAGGTAATCAAAATGTCAGCCCTCGTATCTCTATATTTGTCAAGGGGTTTTTTGCTTTAAGCTTCTTTGGACCAATTTGACAACTGTTTGCTAACACGAGCGTTCGTTAGCTTTACGCGTCGACTCCCAGTGACGGCTCTTTGATGAAAAGTTTGACAAGTTTTAGCGGGAGGAGAGAGAGCGGAGAAGGAGAAGTCATTTGAATGGTTCTGAGGGAAGTTGGAGAGTTGACGGTGACAATGTGGGATGAACTTTTTTTGGGGTCGGACGGTTTTGATTAGCGTTTGGAAAGGTGCTAATGCTAGGCGAGCAAATGGAGGGAAATGTATGGACAATATTTCAAGTATTTAGCAGTTTGCAATTGACTACATTTTTCAGTAAAACATAGTGAGAATGATAACATTTCAAATTTCACAAAACATTTTGCTAATTTTCACCCAATTTGCCTATTTTGATGAGGTTCCTAATTGTCTTTTGTCCAACGAAAGGTAATTCCACAGTGTAATAATGGGCCAAAATCCACAAAATTGACAAAGACATTATAATTTGTGAAATAATTACACCATTTTTCTCCATTTTGACCAGCACTACTATCACATTTTGTAGACTTTAATAGCTTTTTCTTTTATAAGACGTTTGTTTCAAAAAGTGTGGTGGGTAGGGCTGTAGTCGACCAAGAATTTCTTCTAAAGATATGTCTCATTGACCGATTAATCGACAAAAAAATGGGGAGGTATAAGCTCTGAAGCTAAAATGAGCATAGTTTGGTTCAAATAAATCGTCAGATAGATTTATTTGAACCAAACTATGCTCAGATGTGCAAAAACAAGAATAACACTGTATTTATATCTAAAAAGGCAGATTAGACCAATATTTTGGTCTTCTTTTGTGGCTGTTCAATTCAAATCCTTGTATACTAATACAAATTTTGGCCGACTAAGACGCCAATCAATTAATCGACTAAACAACTAAATAACTACACTACAATAGGATTTTTTTTTTGTATTATTATTATGATATGTTTAAAAGACAAAGCTATTCAAAGCAAACTTGTTATTTCGCGTAAAAATTAAAACTCTACGACTGTCATAGACATGAACTGTAGCTGACAAAAAGGTCTTCTTCACAAGTTACATTTCAATCTTATAACAGATGTGGTGCAAACAACAATACAAAGAATTCATATGGGAAAACAGAGAAATGTATAATGACATATGTCATTATTTTATAACAAGACAACTGTTACAAATCACAATTTCTAATAGAATTTAAGTTAATTTGCAGACAAGGGAATTCAAAATGTTTTACATGACACACACTTGGAAAAATATGTATGTCATACAAATTATTGGCAAACCATGAGTAATATTTGATGATAATGGGCTTAAGTCAGGTCCCAAATCAAAGAGAAACAAGTCCAAGTCAAAGAGAGACAAGTCCAAGTCAAAGAGAGACAAGTCCAAGTCAAAGAGAGACAAGTCCCAAGTAAAGCCTTAAGTCAAAGTGAGACAAGTCCAAGTTAAGTCTCAAGTCAAAGAAAAACAAGTCCAAGTTAAGTCTCTAAAGTCAGAGAAAGACAAGTTCAACTCAAGTCCCAAGTCAAGGAGAAATAAGTCAAAATCAAGTCCCATTGCAGAGCTCCAAGTCAAATCTCGAGTTTCTGACCTTCCAGTCCAAATTGAGACCCAAGTCTTTGTCCTTTTTACCAAGTCAAAACTCATTCACAAACATTTCTATTCAGATTATTCCTCCAAAGCAACACATTTCACCTAATTACACAGGCTCCAAATGAGCTATTCAAACACACATTCTTAAAAAAACACACACGATAAAACCCATTATACAACTGAATTCAGTGGTCACTCGGTCCTTTCATTGTCGGCTCCTGTCACTGTCTTCTCTCCCTGGACTTCTCCGAATCCCTCTGGTCTTATCGGGCCTCCATTTCATTCGGATCTTATCAGGAAGACGTCAGATTAGCATAGCGCTGAAACACATCCAGCCGCCCGCAGAACTCAAAGCAAGACGTAATTTAATTTCCCCAGCAAATCAAATCACGTCATGACATTAATAAGCGATTATCTTCTTTCGCTCAAAAAAACTGGAGGCCGTTTGACTCGGATAAGAAGCTGCAAAGACAGTTCTGAAATGGCCTCAGAACATCTCCGCCGGCGGTGTGTATATATATACGCTTTGAGAAATGGACACGTTTTGGGAGGAATCTACAAATTTAATTAACAGGTCTCCGAGGATCTGAGAGCGTCCAAGTTTCAATTCGGTGTAATTTGACTTCAGAGACTAGATTTTTTGGCCGGACGCGAGATGACGTGTTTGTCTTACGTCTGGGAAGGACATAAGAGAGTGTTTTATGAAAGTATATCCACAAAAAAAAAAGTAAGATTCGGTTAGAACTAGCTTCACTTTTTTATAGGGGTTTATACAGATGATAATGGTTTTTGCATTATCAGAATACCAGACTGTTGTAGAGCGTATATCTGACTATTAATAATGGAAACTGTGTCGTTCCACTTGCACTTTTTATTATGAGAAAGAATATGTGGAAAAGGAAAATCCCAATGAATTCATAATAATTGCAGGTTCTGTTAACCCTCCTTCCCAGCAAGTCAGTATGTACAGTATGTGTTCGAATTCTGAGCCATGACTACAAATTCAGTGTTTCGACAGGAATACTGAATTTAAAGAGTTTTTTAAGATTAAAAATGTAACATACTGTAAATGATGCTGCCACTGCTGTTGCTGATACAAAGCTGCCATCATGTTTACATGTTGTACACTGGGGCTAAATCCCTCTAATTTTAAAGATGCTTTTGATTTGACAATTAAAACATCAAAGCACGTTTTTTTGTCAGTGTGTGAAATTTAGATTTTGAGGGTCATTGAAATGTGTTTATTGCAAGAAAATTGAAAAGGAAGTTTACGTTTTTTTAACTTAAGTTTTTCTTCACAGACTTGTTATTGATTATTTGATTGAAACTCATTCATTTTTTTCATTCATTCATTTTCTACCGCTTAATCCCGTTAGGAGCCTATCCCAGTGACTTAGGGCCTTAGGCGGGGAACACCCTGGACAGTGGCCAACTTGCCGCAGGGTTAGACAGACAAACATTCACTCTCTCATTCACTCACTAAGGGAAATTTACAGTGATGCCCAATTAACCTAAACATACATGTCTTTGGAGGTGGGAGGAAACCGGAGTACCCGGAGAAAACCCACGGTGACACGGGGAGAACATGCAAACTCCACCCAGAGAGATCGTGGATGTTGATATGGTCCGACCCGGGAGTCGAACCCACGACCTCCTTATTGGGAAGCCAGAGCTCTAACCACTTGGCTACCGTGCACCCCAGATTTGAAACTATTTATGTTTATTAGACTTCCAAATAAAGTTTAAATTAGGAACTCACAAAAAGCAGTCATACTGCACACACGTGTTATTGTTCTCGGCATAACCAGTAACATGCAGGATAAGAAATGCCTGGTGGTGGTCAGAGATTGAGGCTCCAGGTGCTGTGCTGCCCCAGAACTGCTGCTATCACTGAGTAGTGAGGAGGTGAGGATCAACAAAACACATCCTCTCGTGCCTATGCTGTTACTGCGATTGGTTGATAAACCTGTCTATTCAAAAGCACTAATCAGTTACTAAGGCCTTGTCCACATATAGCCGGGTATCCAACATGTTCTCATGGATTGCGTAAAATACGCACACGCCATGACAAATTGCGTGTCACGACGACGCCCTCTACCTGTTTAGGTGTGCAATTACACGCTCGTTTTTCTCGCGTCGTCTGGACACGCCTAGTGATTGACGACAAACACGAGGTTTTTCAAGGGATTAACGGCAAAATTTAAGTCTGAAGTTACACAAATGGGTAAGCTCTTTGGCTTGGAGTTGGTTAAGGTTAGGATTGTGTTAGTTTTCATGAATAATAACACGTCTTAACATTCACCATTGAAATGAACAAGGACAGAAATGCGTCAAATACACACGCACAAAATAGAAGTAGCGTTCATAGGACACACTGTTCACAATAGCGTGGTATTGACACGCTTATCCATGAGAACAGGCTGGGGTATCTGATAAAACAAAAACATTTTTCTATACAATTTGGCCTGTCATCTACACTAAAACGTAGGATTCCGTCATATAAAACGGAGCTTTGTTAAAACTCTGACTAAAGTGAAGATTTGGTCAAAACTCCGGCTTTGTGTTTGAGTGTGGATGTGAATAAGCGGCCTTTTACGTTTTTAAATGTCACTAACTGCAACATTTGTATAAACGTCATATACTCGCCCTTGTTTAGAGTGCAGAAACACATTTATGCAGTTTTGTGTGGATGTGATTTTCTTTAAAACAGTTATGTGTGGACACAAGAGTGCAGATATGCGTTTGTAAAAATACCCGCCTATGTGTGTACATGGCCTAAGTTGTGGTCTCACCATCATGATTTTTGGTACAGCCATACAAACAATATATAGACACAAAAGAACACCATGGAACAACTTGAACTACTCAAGCAATAAAGCAATAAATACAGCCAAAGTGAATTTCTAGATATACTTTCATTGCAACACTAGACAAAGCTATAACATCACCATGGAGTCAGGCAGGGGGCGGAGTCTCTATTACCTCTATTACATAGTGCACCTTCAAACATTCTTAGTCAGTGCTACACAAATCAAGGGTAAAAATTACGGCTGCAGCAAGTTAATCGATTAATCACAAGTAATCGATTCAATTAATGACCAACTAATTTAGTAATAGAATCATCATTCTAATAATCTATGTATTCAATATTCAACTAATCAATAATCACAAACATAAATAAATAAAAATAATCTATAGTTGCAGCCTTAGCAAATTTCAGAATTTCTTACTCGAGCAACGCCTTTGTTCCACATCACAGACCGTTCATTACCGACATCAGCACACAGCGCACACACTCCATCCAAACTCCACATTACATTATTGTTCTGTCCCCATACACACACCCAGGGACCTCATCGCCCCTGTCCCGTATGAGGAGACCATCTGGTACAGCGGCGCTCACGTCCCAGTCCCGCTCCAGTCTTTCTCTTCTGCTTTAGACCCCCAAACATTAAAGTCCTCTCCAGATGGCTGCTATAGTGTACCGCATCTGTACACAGCTTCTCCTTTGAATCGTATAAAAAAAAGTCTGAAAAACTAGCCTGGCAGGTGCGGTGATGAATTCCTCGCTTTGGATTCAAAACAACAGATTTCGAGGGCAAGAGTTCGTCTTTAATTTGCTCTCTGTTTTGGAAGAAGTGGACTTGTTTTTGCTTCTAATATTGTGAGACTTAAAAAGAGCCAGTGTTTTAGATCTAGAACTGGTGTTAAAGGTGGACTGTGTAACTTTATGGGCTCTGCTACCTGCTTGTCGTTGTGGATTTTGTTTTGCGTTATTGGAAATTAGAGTTGGGCAATCTGGGAAAAAATGTAATTATGAAAGATTTTTATGAACACGAAAAATGACATTCAACCAATCAAGGGAAATGAAAGAAAGCTAAGTTAGAAAGAGAATATTCTGCGGCAAAATTTGCTTCAACTCGCAAAATTGGACGTTTCAACGCTGTCTGGTTTGAACGCAGGACAAGGCGAGACATTGCATGTAAAAGGAGAAAAAATTCATAGCTTTACGTTTTTCATTATGTCATGCTTTCATATAGAATAGAGGTTCTCAAATGGGATGCCGTGACGTGAGTCCAGAGGTGTCGCGGGAAATTGTTGAGTCTGATAGAATTTTTCAAATAAAAGCTTTCAAATAGATCAGTAGTTGTGATCACCCAGAGCACTCTTTGTCTCACTTAGAAACATTTGCGTTCCTACAACTTTCTTTCTCACCCATCCTCACTTCAGAGAGGCTGCGTGTGTCTGTGCCATGTAGAACTCATGAGCAACAGGTTGTGTCTTTAAAGAAGCGTTTGCCTGGAGCTTTGTATTGATGCTTAATGAGTGCAAATCTGCCTTATAGTTATCTGCGGAGAAAAGTCCAAAACATCTAGTGAAATAAAACATACGAGAATAGAAACTCGATGCGGCACGTAACGGCGCAACTCAAAAATGGTCAAAGTGATCTTTGGAGCTTTGTGCAAGTTCGTGGGACAGCAGCGTTTTCTCTGCTCTGATCACGTAGAACAGCCCTGAACACACAGGACACTGATACTTTAAAGGTCTGCCCCTTTAAATCAGCTTCTGAACGCTGATTTAAAGGGGCAGACCTAGATACGGGGTTGATTATAAAATTATTTTGCAACACGCTTTATACCTTTTCAACAATAATACTATTACATCATGTATTAAATGGTAAATGGTCTATTTATATAGCGCTTTTCTACCTTTCCAGGCACTCAAAGTGCTTTACAATCTAGCATCCACTCACCCAGTGTACGCAAACACTGAGGCAGTGTGGGTTAAGTGTCTTGCCCAAGGACACAACGACAATCTACTCCTGTCGTCCCACTGTGGCACCTGGTGTTCTAACAGTCTCCCATCCAAGCACTAACCAGGGCCTTTCTTGCTTAGCTTCTGAGATCTGACGGGATCAGGCTTTGACAAGCAGGTATGGCCACTAAAGAAAACAGCATTTCAAATATATCAGAATTGTAAATTATCTTGGAAAACTGGATTAGATGTAATAAAATGTTCTTTTGGGAGGCCATGCACACCCTTCTAAATTAGGCCTACAAAAAATGTTTTTGTAATAAAGTGTTTACAAGCCTCAATAATTTTAAAGGTCTTTATTGTGACTTTCAATAAAATCTAAATAAGCTGTGCATGTTTTAATTACAAAAGGTAAAAAACACAACCTATTTAAAGTAAAGTACAATGTAAAATTGTAAGCGCTGCCTCAGCTTAGGAAAGTACGCTTAGGGGTGCCCCAGTGCTGAAAAGTTTGAGAACCTCTGATATAGAAAAGTAACATTTTTAGACTAATGATGCAACAACAACAAAAAAGTGGATTTTACATAATATCAAGAAAACAGGTCCACAGAAGTCTGCTCTTTCTTCTGTCACAGTTTAAAATATCCTCTTAAGCTCATTCATCTTTACATTTCTCTGTTTTCCGCTTAAAACAAATTACGACATCAAACTGTACACCTTCTTGAATACAACCCAGCGGTCTTCTAAAAACCCATTCTGATTTCCCAGTGTGCCGCTCTGAAAAGGAGGGAGGGGGGGCTGAAGACATAATTAGTTTGCCTCAATGCAGGAGTCAGCGCGGCGATGAGACAAAGAGCCCGACTGTCAATCTTAACACCGTTTCTTTTTATCTCTCACAGCTCCGGTGCCACGGGGAATCGCTCAAATCCCCACGCAGCCGCCGGCACCCCGAACGCATCGCCGGCCTCTGCCAATCCGACGGCATCTCTCCACCTCGGCGCGGAACAGTGGGCTTAGCGCTAACACGAACCAGGTCAGGTTTGATCCCCGATATCTGCGCAGTGTTACCGAGGACGGCTGCTGCATTCAAGAGCACGGGACAAGCTGGGAAAGCAGACGTTTTCTTTGCAGATGATAATGATAATTTACCATGACTTCAATCTAAAGTGAGTAGGGTTTTAAGAGTAAAAGATACTGAACATGACTATATTTGAGACTGTATTAAAGATACTGCTTTTTCACCCAGTTTGGCTAACACATAATATATTTTGTCCATTAACTATAACAAATGTAGAGGCCATTCCACAACTGTTACCTAGTGACTACATTGTAAATAAGGGCAAAAACTGAAACAGTTACCCAGATGTCCACTCATTACTTATGCGCACATTATTGGTATCTTGCTGTTTTAGTGGTGTCCAAAGGTAAAAATATAGTTCACTCAAAATCTCCCACAATGCATCTGGATAAGTAGTTAACATCAATGGTCACTACATCACTAGTCAAAAGTAAATCGATGTGCAGTAGGGCTATAGTCCTTTGGTCGATTAATCTGTCGATAGCATCTTAGTCGACCAAAATCTGTATTAGTTGGCTAATTCTTTTCGATAGATTATTTTCAACAATTCATAAAATACATGTATGACATGTGCTTGTAATAGAATCTACAAGCAATGGTACTCAAAGGGAGTAGGAAGAAGTCAAATACCCTGTTATACATCTGTGCTGGACACTTAATGAGTTTATATTCTTCTGTGCACACACTCATGCCGATTAATGCATGAGTGTGTGTTACAGTCGTTTGTGGTCGTACAAAGGAAATGCTGTAAATAACATGATAGAATAGCAATGAAAATCAGACATCTAACTAGATGGTCGTACAAACTGTACACAGAGCAAAGAAAGATTCATAATTTATGACTATACTGAAATAAAATTTCAAGGATACATTCTTTGTTTATTGTCATATATGAATAAAATAATATTGATAAATAATAATGATATTATTGTTCATTTATCGTTGTTACTGTAATACCATTACAAAATGTAACTTGCTTCGTTTATGATCGTGTTAAAGTAGAGGCCATATTTATTTTTTGTTTAAGGCCATACATAAGGTTTTAATTGAACAGGGACAAAAAGTAGTGATGTAGTTGAGGATATGGGACCAAATCATTGGTTTGATCTGCCAATGTATACCAAAATATCATGTTTCCTAATTTGTCTATGAATTACTGTTTATGAATGAACACTGGATTTTTAGTATCTTTGTTTGGGTCTGATAAATGAAATAAAAAAAAACTTTTTAGCTTCAAAGTTTTAGTCACACCCCTTTTTTAGTTGATTAACAGGTTGATGGGACATACCTTTAGTTGATCAAGAATATCTTTGGTTTGACTACAGCCCTAGCGTGCAAACACTGATGCTATCGATCACCAAAAATGCCCACCAAAATGCAAGTTTTGAATAGTGTCAGCTGGTACAGACTTACACATTAAGCAGAGGTCAGAGCCTTGTTACAAGTCATTGGTGAGTGTACAAACCTTTTATTGTTTTACTAGCGTCTTAAACTGCTCTTTAAGCTAAAGGTTGACAAACATTAATTAAAGATTTCTGATCTAATACATTCTTTTGAAGTGAAACTGAACACAGAATCAACTTGTTTTCACTGTCAAACTGTGTGCATGGAGTCAGAAATGAAATATACGTATACTGTTTCTCAGACTTTTTAAAAAAAAACATTATTTTGCAAACTCGCTCATTTTGCAGTTATGTGTGCGAAAACGCAACGACATTGGTATTTTCACACGCCCACGTCACATCGAGCTGACCTCACAGCAAAACCACTTAGGTGGATTAAAAAAAAGGCTCTTTCTGACACTACCTCTGTGGTGAGTTGGTGTGGGAATTGCAAAAAGTGAGTGTTTGTGGTCAACACACTGTCAGTACAAATTATCCGAGCATGTTTGAGCAGATTGAGGTCCTATATTTTAGTTAGGTCTAAGGTGTTTAGCCCACGATTCATAGCAACTCCTTGAGCCAGCTGCTCAAATTGATAAGGCTCAGGGTTGGTGGCCTCAACAATACTTTCCTTTGTAAGTCTCTGATCATGCGTTTAGCCTCAATTAAGGAATCTAATGACCACTTAACTTCTTCTTTTACATGTTACTACTGACAACAACAGGCAAATTACATAAATATCATCAGAAAATAAAAGTTGTTCATATATAGGGACACAAATGAATCTCTCGATACATTTTTTACACATCTCGATAACAATATTCAGACAATATTCTGTCAATCCAACATAAACGTGTTAAAACACTGCAAATGAATAGATGATCATGAAATCAGCATAAAAATGACAATGCATCATTTACATACTGTCACATCCTTTATATAAATAGTGAACAAAAGTGGTCCTAGTATAGACTCTTGTGGGACACCTCTAAACTTTTCTTGTCTATTAGAAAGTATACAACATCACTTATTCAACTTTTTAAAGTAAATTCTACTGGACAAACCACTGGATATTCAATGTTTACATATCTACAAAACAACATTCACAATGTTAGATATATTGCCCAGCTCTATGTATACAGCTTCTCTGTTTGTGGAGAAGTGTCCACAGCGACCATTTTGTGTCTATAAATGTATCAGTTTGGAAAATTTTATAATATTAGAAAATAAAATGTTACCATTTGCAATCACAAATAATACAATAATACTTTTGCCTTTTAAATACACTCAAATGCATTTTATTTCAAGGTCCACAAAAAAAAACACAACCCAACAATAAGGAAACAAAGAATTGCATAAAGCTCCAAAACACCTAATATTTACCCTTCTCTCTCCGCAGTTAGCACACATTAGCCACTTCCTTAAAACATACCTAACGTTAGCTTTACATTACCGTTTTGAGAGAGAGCACCATTACTCTGACTGAAACATTTCTCTTTGCTCCTCCGTTCCCCCAGCGGATCGAGTATTTTATAGCCATCTGTACTTTTTCTGTTTATAGCATTTGGTGCAGGCTGGGACTGTGCTAGCTGCTCCCTGAGTGTTTAAAGATGAAATGTTCCCCCCGCTCCTAGCATGCTAATACTCCCCGGACTCCCTTAGCTTCCCTTAAAACAAAAAAATACCAGCTAGCGCCTTCGGGAAGCTGCAATCAAACTTGTGCTATCGACTTGGGAATGCCGCGTTTGTCCGAAGGGAGGAATTGGAATGCTATCGGTGCAGGCTAGCTAGCTACGGCGTGCCTTTTTTATTACCCTTGGAAGTCCTTTTAACTCCGTAGGCAGGAAATGAAACACTGGGCTGGCCATTCGCAGCCGGGGCCGTGACACCGCGAGCATGTGTTGGGCATAAAGAGGGGGCTGCAGGGCACAGGTGCATTCTGGGTAGTTATGACTGCGGAGGAGAAAGTGTTTTTTAGTGTTTACGGAGGCCATGCGATCGCCCGGCGGCACTAAACTAGCAGACTGCAATGCGAGGTTTGAGTGGATGTTGTTAAAATACATGAGGTGTATTTAAAGTGAGGCTGGGGTGAGGTGAGAGCAAGTTTGGAAGCTTTTAGAAATGAAATGTGGTTAAAAAATGTGCTTCAACGTTCATGCTAACGTAGACGAATGTATGGGAAGCAAATTGGTGTCAAGAGACAAATAGGGCTGGACAATGTTTTACCATTTAAGAGTGCAAATCAATCACTAATGCTACACTTTCACCTAACCCTAACCCTAACCCTTCACCAGGTTGGGCTGCAGGATAAAAATGCTATCTTAATTGTAATATTTCTGACCAGCATTCAAAATTCCTATCGGTGATTTATGTTTTATCAAAATGTTTTAATTGCTTCACATTTTTATTGCGTTTAGGGAAAAGTTTGACATTAAAATGCTCTGCTTGTTTAGGTTTGTTAGGTTTTAATTAGTTTTTTTTTTTTTTTTTTTTTTTTTGCATATGTACCACAGAATAACCAAATATTGCGTTGCATCAGTGGGACAAACTATTGTTTGGGTCATATTGTCAATTTGCCTGGGATCCAGAACCCACACTTCAGCATACTGCGAAGAGTTGGTCTGGTCACCACGCCCTCCGTCTGCGTTTCAGCTCACATCTACATCGTACCGGGCAATCAGATTAGCTTATTAGCGTGACGCAGATGAAACAAAGGAGCTGATTGGTCGTCTGTCATTTAGACCAAAATTTAACTCCACTCACCTCATATTAAAATCGTTTTTTGCTTCGCTCATTGATTCTGCAGAAATACGCGATGTTTTTCAGTTCCACGTGATATTTTTTCATGTGTTTTTTTTTTTTGTCGGGAGCAGCCATGTTGGTTTTTACACGGCGGAAAATGCGTGCCTCTGATTGGCTAATTCATCTGTCAATCACGGCTACAGAACTCCGAAAGAGGGACACGGTGACCAGACGATATATTTTTAATATATCGTCTGGATTTTCCAGGCAAATTGTCAATAGCTTACTAGCGATGCACAATTAACCGAGATCAAATCAAAATGAACATTTTAATGCATGCGATTAGCAAATCACAAAGGCTGAAATTTTTCAAACACGATCATTTTCTTCGCAAACAAAAAATTAAGTGAGTTTCTACATTAAGACTGTTATTCCTGGTTCAAAAATGGTTGTCCTTTAGAACTTTTGGGAATTTCTGACGTCCAACCTAGGGCATGTCAACATAGACACAAATGTACATATTAAAAAATAGATAAAAATGTGTTGTGTCTTGTGCTGCTGCCAAGCCAGGTCGTCATTGTAAAAGAGAAATTGTTCTCAATTGACCTACCAGGTAAAATATTAAATGAAAGAATGAAAGAATGCATATATGAATGAATGAATGAATCTATCTATCTATCTATCTATCTATCTATCTATCTATCTATCTATCTATCTATCTATCTATCTATCTACACGCTGCCTCGTAGAACCATAATCTTAATAATAATATTGTTACTTAGAATAATAATTCTGAGTTACTATAACACGATATAAATGTACAATCATTTTGAAGCGCTAAGTATTTTTTTCATCTTGACTAACTTGAGTTCACCTAAATGACCCAAAAACTGATCCAGGATCAGTAAACACTTAATGCAATGTGAGCTTTAGTGGTGTTCTGTAATAATATTGGTCAACAGCACCAACAGTTCCTCAACGGCTTCACGGCTGCATCTGGCCCATTGAGGCTAAATGTAAATACATATGAGTAAAAATGGAGACATAAAGTATGATTGAGTTCTAATGATATTAATTTAAATCAAATTGATTTGGGATGTGAAGAGGAGAAAACTCGCTGCGAATTGCACCAAACAAGAGGCGAACTCTGAGGAACAAAATACAAAAAAATACTAAATTTGATTTCAGGAATGATTTAGTATCTAAAGTGGTGTTAAGCTCATACAAATAACTCTGGCCTAAAATAGAAAACAGTTTGGATGTGTACGATAATTTTTTAGGCTCTGGTACGATAATTCGACATTTACCAACTGGCAACACTGGTTTAACAGAAGTTGCAAGTTGGCTGATCAGGCAAAACAACCAAAGTCCCAGACAACAATTCAAGTATTTCTTACATAAAATATTAAAATTGGCATAAGCTTATGTAATGAAATATACCGTTACTATTCAAAAGAGTGTTCTAACATGTTGTAACTTCAGAGAAAGATGAATTACACACACAATCTCATATCAAGTCAGACTTTCTCGTCCAAATATTGCGCATGCCATTGATCATGTTAAACTCTACCTCAGGCAATCATGATTAGAACAAGTCTATGTGCTCGGCTTGTAATTAATCGCAGTCTTACAGATTCAAATAAGCATTCTCCGGTGAATACAAAACGCTCCAAACCGTAACCCACACTCCCGCACCTGTTCCAGCGCCATCCGCACGCCGCCTCCGATTGCGTTTATGATAAATAACTGCTACACTTCCCGAATTAGTGACACATTTTCTGCACATTAACTGTTGGATTAATTACAGCGTGTCAGGCTGATTTATAGCCGGTTTCTCAGCGTGTTCTGCCTGTCAAAGCCGCAGCTGATTACAACCCAAACAACGCAGGCAAAAGAGCGGGACATGAGTGTGAAAGACGAACGCAGCGGAACACGGAACAAATACTTCAACGGCGCTGTAAATACAATGATTTGCAGGAAAATATGTTTGTCGTTAATATGTGTTTTTCCCCTGCGGCAAACTTTTCTCAGTTTCCAGTATTTCTTTTTAAGTTCCACAGTCAATTTGAAGAGCATTCGGGCTAGGAACTAGGGACTGGGACCACACTTTGGCGTCTTTTTAAGCTCCTGCTCTGGTGCAAGTACTTTGAGTCAGAGTAGGAATCTTTTGGTAACACAAGTACAAGTACAACACTGTTTTTGTTGGGAAACATTTTTTGATCAACAAGATAAATAATAGGGCACTGTAGCTCAAAAAATACACTTAACAATAACAAAAAAGATCCCGCACACCATCAAACCATGCAAAGGTATTTAATTGTGCAACGTTTCGACCATGAGGTCTTCTTCAGGCAAAAAAAAGACCTCATGGTCGAAACGTTGCACAATTAAATACCTTTGCATGGTTTGACGGTGTGCGGGATCTTTTTTGTTCTTAAGTATTGGGTTGCTCCCACTTCATCCAACGCACCCGCATCATATTGATGTGCAAAGTCCCTTGTTCTTTCTTGTCTTAACACTAAAAAATCTTGATTGATTGAATTAAATATTCTACACAGATGGTAACGCTAAAACCATTTAGAGCAAAATTAAGATTATTTGGCTGTGTGAATGTGAGCTTGGTGGACTGGATGGTTCCTATGACTAAATAGGGACTGGGGCAATTGGGAACTTAGTTCTTGATACTTTCCTGTGCAAAAATGCCTTATGTAAGCCCTTTTCCATTTCTTCAAGGTTTTGTTCTCTATGGTTGAGTTGGGTTATATGGTCAGATTGTCTTGCTCAAGGATAAAATTGAGGTTGCCAGTGGTGTGCCAGAAGACAACAAGAAAACAGGTGACTCCAGCTCTACATTTGTAGAGCTGGGATCAAACAAGTGACCCCATCTCTACAAATGTGCACTCAGTAAAGGTCTCTAATTTAGTTTAAGATCTTAAAATGTCTTAAACTGTACAAACATTTCCAGTCTTACTTTCGAAAGACCACTCACTGATATCACAACAAGGTAGAGCAAACATTTAAAGCTTGAATCAACTGCAAACAGACTGTATTGTGGGCGTTAATGGGTCTAGTAAGGTAAAACATGTCCAAAAAAAAAAAGACTAAAAAGATACCACTTTAAAATGCAAAAGTAAGGAACAAGGACAACATTTGGAAGCTACCTTACTTTCCAACAAAACAATAATACAAAGTCGCTACAAAAAAGCAGACATGGCAACTCGAAGGACACTCAAACCACCTAGCACATAAATAAGTCACTTCTATAACCACCTAAAATCTGCAAAATGAACATAAACGTATCTTCTTTGCACTTCTAAATCAGCAAAATCCTCTTGTCTATGTGCACGTTTTCCACTGCAAAGAGGCTAAACCTGTTTTTGTTGATGTATTTAGAGCATCGCCGCTTTAGAAATATGTTTAGCTTCTTAATAGAGAAGCCCTAGATATTCTCCAGAGGTCAAAAAGTCAAACAAGCGACCGGCTACTTTCCGATTCTCTTTTCTCTCGCTGCTCTTAATGTGTCTAACTGCGCTCGGCCACTATTTTAGAATTGCTTTAAAAAATGGGTCTCGCTCCACACAAAAGGCGGCAGCGGCAGCAGCTTTTAAAGACAGATTAGGAGTAATCTGGGGCATGTGTGAGAACAGTGTGTGCTGCTAAATCTGGACATTTGCTTTGGTTTCCTCGGTCCGGCTTCCTTTTGCTGTTTGAGAGCTAAACAATGCAGACTAAGATGCAATTGGAATATGCTGTTTAAAGCCCATGTACTGGATTTTTTCCTTCTTAAAACATCAGCAAATGGAGGTGTTTCTTTTTTATAGCAGTCATATGTTTTGTTAACTTACTGAAGACATTCTGAGCTTCCTAATTCATCATCACTTTGAGATCTGAAGGGCTTTTAACTTCGATTAAAAGTTGTGCAACTAAAGCTAACACCAGCTAACCCATGCTAACACAACTTCTTGGGTTAGTAAACAACTTTTTGTGTTGATCAGACATAGAATACTGCAATAATAAAGAAAAAGTAACGAGATGACAAAGAAAAAGGTAAAGAGAAAAAAAAATGGAAAGTAAAAAAAGAATGTGATGAAGAAGGCGAAGAAGGAGGCAAAGACAAAGGCGAAAGCAAAAAAGGAGGCGAAGAGAAGGTGAAGGCAAAAAAGAAGGAGAAAGCGGTGAAGAAGGTGTAGGCAAACAAGGTGAAGAAGTGGGCAAAGACGATGGAAAAGGTTAGGAAAACTAAGGTAAAGAAGAAGAAGGCAAAGATGCAGTTAAGGCAAAGATGAGGAGAAGGCAAAGCAAACAAAGGAGAAAAAGAAAGTGAAGTAGGCAAAAGTGTGGGGAAAAAAAGAAAAAGGTAAAAGCAAAAAGAGGAAGGTGAAGAAGACGACAAAAAGGTGAAAGCAAAAAAAGAAGGTAAAGACGTTGAAGCAGATCTCGGTGAGTTGGCGAAGAAGTAGAAAAGGAGACAAAGAAGAACGTGAATGTGAGAAAAGGAGAAGAAAATGAAGAAGACAAAGGAGAAGAAGGTGGACAAGAGGGTAAAGGGGAAGATAAAGAAGGCGAAGAAAGCAAAAGGTGAAGAACCTAAAGATGAAGAGGGCAAAGAAGGCAAAGGTGAAGATGAAGAAGGCACAAAAAGGTGAAGAAGGACATAAGAAGAGGGCAAAGAAGGTAAAGATGAAAAGAAGGTCAAAGAAAAAGGCAAAGGTGAAGAACATAAAGAAGAAGGCAAATAAGATGAAGTTGAAGAAGGCAAATGGTGAAGAAGGTGAAGAAGGCGAAGATGAAGAAGGTGAAAAGAAAGAGAAGGCGAAGATGAAGAAGGTGAAGAAGAAAGGGAAGGCGAAGATGAAGAAGGCAAAAATAGGGTGAAGAAGAAGGTCATGAAGGAGGCTACAAAGAAGTCAGAAGAGGTGAAGAAGAAAAAGAACCAAAAGCAGTAAAGAAGGTGGAGGCTTAGAAGAAGGTGAGGGAGACAAAGAAGAAGGTGAGGAAGAAGGTAAAAGTGAAGACGAAGAAGGCGAAGAAGGTAATGGCAAAGAGGACGAAGGTGAAAAGAGAGAAGTAGAAGTTTGTATTGCTCCATGGGGCAACTTTACAGACACGAATAGCACATGTGAGTCACTGAGCAATAGAATAAATAAATGTTATGACTTTTGATGAGGTCACTCAACACTTACTGAGGATTGTCTGCACTGACCACAAACAAATGAGTCACTCTTAAAGAAAATGAGGACAAAGCAACAGCCGAAATGTACTGTGAGAAAAAGTTAACTACAGCCACATCATCAGACCTAAAACTCTCACACCCCGCAAAGATTTTGGAAGGATAATTCTGGAAGGGCAAGTAGATGGCACAGAGATGATGGAGCAATGACATCCAAGACCGAAATAGGAAATAGAGTCTGTGGAGTAAGCCGGATATCCGAAATGTGGATGGGAACAAGCAAGGCCAGACAAAAGTTTCCACCTATTTAAATACGATTAGCATAGGACAGGTTAAAAGAGCAAGAGGTTAGAGACAAGAGTCTAGACAATTATTGCTTATAAAATGGTAATTTTTCAAAAGGTACACTGTAAACCCGAACAGTACAATGAACTCTTAACTTATCAGCGCAGATAACTCAAAACCACTTATCAAGTTCACTTGACTAAAAATATTTGAGACCAGTGAACCATTTTTCAACTTTCTTTGTTTTATAATTTAAGATAGAAAGAATAGTTTAAGTTCTGACTGACCAAACAGTTACACGGTTTGAGTTAAGGTTACGTCATGACGTATACCCGTGAACGTGACTACGTGAAGCAACGAACATTCTAGCAGGAGGCACTCGAAGATGCAGCTCCAGGCACGACGTCTACACAGTAAGGAAATTTGAATACCTTATATTTATTATATGATTTGTTTTTCTGTTAATGTTTTAGATATGCATGGCATTGACTGCAATACTTGATAGATTAAAAAGTAAACATAACGTCAATTTGCTTCACCGGACTGAAAGCGGCCACTTGAGTCTGAAAAAATGTTAGCCACCAGAGACAAATCCCTCGTTGAAAGCCATTTATCACGGTGAACCTTTTGGCTTTTCTGATCTTAATCTCCGGAATTGTGGCCGTTGATAATCATCTTAAGACATATTGTCATTTTTTGTTTTGTTTTGTTTGTTTAGCATGATAACGTGGATGGCGCGTAAAATGCTAACAAGCTAACATTTGAATTTGCTAACAATGCCGTTATGCCGAACTGTCCCGGAGCCTCGTGCATCACCTGATCGTGAGTCGGTCAGTCCTAGTTACAGCACGAGGGAGCGCGGTGAGTGTGGAGGAGACAAAACGTTAGCTATAAGTACGGGGAGTTTGCTAAAGATAGCGGTGGAGGGCCCGGGAAGCCCCGCTGAGCAGCAGCGGCCTAGCGCGCACGGGAATCCCCGCTAATGTAGCTGCAGCAGCCGGCTAGCGCACACGGGAAGCCCCGCTAATGTAGCTGCAGCAGCCGGCTAGCGCGCACGGGAAGCCCCGCTAATGTAGCTGCAGCAGCCGGCTAGTGCGCACGGGAAGCCCCGCTAATGTAGCTGCAGCAGCCGGCTAGCGCACACGGGATCCCCGCTAATGTAGCTGCAGCAGCCGGCTAGCGCGCACGGGAAGCCTCGCTGATGTCGCCGGAGCAGCAGGCTACATCTCCGTGGCTCTCTCGATTCACATTTGACTGTTCACATGCCACCCCTGGGCTTACGCCTGCTCCATACTGGGCGTAGCTCACGGCTAGCTGGTGCACTCGGCTCCAGGTCTGTAAGTGTTGGTATACGAATTTTAATTTTAGGAGGTCGTTTCGTGGCAAGATAACTAGTTAGTAGTTTGAGTTAGTACTCAAATGTGTCTCGCTGGTTATCGAGGCCAGACGTGTGTGTAGCTGCTGTGTGTAACTGCTGTCATAGTCAAGTGAATATGGTTTTTTTTTTTTTTAAGGTCTAATTTAAAGAAATGCGCCCTGGTGGTCCCAAATTTCTGCCCTCAACAGGACATAAAGACAGACTTCCATCATCAAGTAAGTGCATGCCAAAGATTCAGTGTTTGAATTTCATTCTTGTGCTAAATCCACAATACACATCAATACAGAATGATAGATTTAACAAAGTGTAAAAACAAATCTGACAAGGTAACTCAATTCTTAAGAGAAATATCACATTACATAAGAATAACTACTTTGAGAGAGAGAGAATATGGATGCAACATTTAAATACTTACAAAAACTAGTGAAGGGTGATTTATTGTGTTATTTTGAGAAAATGTTTCATTGTTACAAGTAGAAAACAGCCAGTGATGAGACATTTAAAATCTTTGTATTGTATAGATTTTCAAAATTATTATGAAAGAAATATTCCAACATCTCATAAACTGTATTCTAATGGGAGATGTTTGTAATAAAACTAAAGGTGAATAAAAAAGATGGTGATCTTGACTTTAAGTGATTACAATTGTAAGCTTTGCACATACAAATGAAACAACAGCAGAGCAAGAAAATGCAACTTTTCTAATAGAGGTTATGCAGGTGACATCACAGCATTCTAAATGCGAGTGCTGAGTGGCAAGGATGCATGATAGTCAATGGAGAGAAAGCACATTTTCTACTGTAAAAGCTGAAATCACAGCTAAAACAGGAAAAATAAACTACAGTTTGATAACAAATTTAACCCACCACAAGTCTACTGAGCATTGAGTTTGTAACTGACATGTAAACAGAGAAAATCAAGTCAACAGTTGTAGCAAACAACAAGACTTTAGCTTCTCACATTTATCAGACATTGAAATCACACACAGTTGAACTTACCCTTTTCTTCTTAAAAAAATATGTTTTTGAGTCCGTTTGTTGCAGTTAAAATGTCCTAAATCATTAACTGTTTTAGCAGACAAGCTTGCAGCAAACAAGCCGTTGCCACGACAACAAATAAATACATTGAAGAAATACTACTCATTCTAAATGTTGCTAAGCATTTTTGGAATGAAATGATGTCAGTGCATAACCTCTATTGAAACTTTATTTTGGATCTGGTCTTAAAAGGTCTACGAAAATACAAAAGTGGTCAGTCTTTCATTTGTATCTCTCTTCACTTTCTCGGTTGTCTGCATGCCTGCTTGTTTTATCATAGTTGATCGCAAGAAGAGAAAGAAGCAGAGACAACCAGAGAAAAGACTCTTCATTGTTTTTCCAAAGTAAAAATATATATATATTGTTACAATTTCTTTTTCCAGGCATCAATAAAAGGGGAACCATGCTCAAGCTCCACTACATTAAAACACGAATGCTACGCTCACTATCAGGTAAATTCACTTCTTTACTAGACCAGTGATTTACAATCTGGAGGTCGTGAAATGATTTCTGGGCATCCCCTGATTTTGTGAAAACTACTTTGTCACTTTGCAGGTAGCCCTTTTTTGTGTTTGGGGGTCGCGAATGGCTATGATTGTTATTTTGAGGGTCGTGAAGGTTGAGAACCTCTGCACTACACGACTAGAAAACTGAAATGGCAAACCCTAAGGATCAATTGTCAGGTAAAAAGAGCTTAAGTGTAAATATTCTCATTGTTGCTGCTGTTTATAACTCATTTCCTGTTTACAGATTTGCGCAGTTTCACAAAATGTCACATGTGAATGTGTGAAACCAGTTCTTGACAGACATATCGATGAGCTTTTGTCACTGTTCGGAAAGGCTGCGGAAATCCAGCATAACATGACTGAAGTGCATAATCACCAGGTACGCTTAATTTTTTTTCTGTGCCCCTTACCCCGCTTGAACTTTCCCACTGTCTACCCTCCTTATACTACCTTTTTTATCCCCTCTAACTCTCCCCATACTCTACCTTTTTGATATTTATCTCTAACTCCCACTTATTATTTTTTTGTTTGCAGGTTCAAGATGCAGCTGTTAAGTGCACTATGATTCTGCGACAGTTCTTTTAGAATGTTTTGGAATGTGAGTTGTATTTTATTTACATTGTTTTTTTGTGTGTGTGTTTTTTTTTGTAAAAAGACTAAACCCACTCTTTGTGTGATAATTTCAGAAAGGGCAGTCACCAGAGCTTGACTTGAGCTACACACCCACTGGAAGTAGTCAACGAAGTTCTTGAAGCCGGCGTCTCCCTTGGTGCCTTGAGTGCTGACATAGTAATCGAAGATGAAAAATCCTTCTCAAGGACATTTCAAGTCTGCCAGAAGCGTTTGTCCTGTTTGGTTTGGTGTATGCACTGCATCTGGACTACCTCAAAAAGCTCGTACTGTACATACCTTCACATTAACACAAAACTTCTTTTGGATCTTGATGATGGAAAGCTATTGAAACAGTGACTGATTCACCCCTAAACTTGTCTATCTTTAGTTCTGTAAAGTCTTTGCATCAGCTATTGCACTTGTCTTGTTTTTAGAAAGTGATTGTTTAAGGTTAAATCTAGTTGTTTTTATACTTAGGCTAGTTAAAATGCATTATGCAAAGCCCTTTAAATGCTTTAGGGAAAAAAGCTTGACCCAACCGCCTATTTAGTATCCGGTTTTTGGCTTTTTTGTTTTTGGCAATGTATGGAAATTAATTTCAATGTCTAAAACCTGAATCACAAACTAGAAACCTCAGTGGACTTTAATAGTGTCAAAAGTGTTTTATTAGTCTGTTCTAGAAGGCATTTTTGAACTTCGCAGTGTTGGTGAGTCTGAAGATCTTAACATTAGTATACACTTAATTGCTATTGCATTCCAGTAAATCTAAAATTTACAGTAAATGTATTGCCATTACAATTTTTTTCTATTTCGATTGTAAACTCTCCAATTAGTAAGGGAATGTTAGCATTGTTGTAATTCATGCTCACCTACGTTGAAAAGTAATGTTTGATAAACATTTCGCAGTAACTTGTCATTTGTTTTTAGTAATTTGGTAGTATTTTTGTAATTAACTTTGTTCAAATACTTGGATTACCTCAAACAAATATTAAATAAACTGTCTTGTTATAACTATTATTTCTGTTATTTGTAGTTTACCAAGATACAGAAAAAAAACATACAATTTGGTACACTTGAATGTTATAGGTATGATTATCCTCAAATAAATGAGTTGCAATAACTTTACTCTTTAAGTCCTCTTAACCAATAAGATGTAAGTTGGTGTACTTACACATTGTATGTGTGCTTAACTTAAAATGATTCAGTTGCAAGAAATGTATTCTTTAAGTTAACTTAACTGATTAGGTTTAAGTGTGGTAACTCACTGGTTTTAGGTATCATCAACTATAAATGTGTAAGTTGGATAACTTAAAACTTGTTGCGTAATCTGTTTCCTCAAAAGTTTTAAGTCAACTGAACTTATTCGGGTTTACAGTGTATAGTGGTTCAATGTCATGCACGTACACACTGAAAGATTGCACAAAGAAAAGCTCTTTCTGAGGGTTTTCTTTCTCTTTAAGCTTCTACACCGATACACGATCAGACACAGCTTTGAAACGTGTGAAGATGTTAACAATTTAATGCATCTTTTAAATGACTGGTTTCATTTTTTTTTTCAGTTTCTATCAAGATGACAAGCTTTCAGTTTTATTACATCCCAAATGACTTTTCAGAACTCATCCCACTTGTGACATTAGATGATAAAAACTTCTTGGACATTTCCGATGAACTATGAAGGCCTTTTTCAGCAAGAAGGTTGTCTGGGGAACACAGGCCTTTTTGCCTGGTGTTTGATTATTAGGCTACTGTAATTGTTCACAAAAATTGCGTCATCAAGCAACCATAATTCTTGACTGTAAAGTAGAAGCCTAAATAATGTCCTTTACATGGAAAGTAGTCAATTTCTTTACATTTGGAGAATACATTTATGTTTATTTTTGTGAGATCTGTCACGTTTCATTTTATCTCTTCACTCTACATTTAAGGAACACGCTCTGCAGTGTTTGAATAATCGTGATTTCAACTATGACTAAAATCATTGTGATTATTATTTTCATCAAAATTATGCAGCCATACGGTGAAGTAGTATAGGTGAAGGAGTACGTCAAGAAGGAGTCAAAGAAAAAGATGAAGGTGAGGTAAATAAAAAAGAAGGCAAAGGTGAAGGAGAAAAAAAAGGGGAAACACAAAGATGTAGGGTAAGGTGAGGAAGAAGAAGGCAAAGAAGAAGGTGATGAACAAGAAGGCGAAGAAGGCAAGACTAAAGATTCCACCTATTTAAATATGATTAGCATAGAAGAGCAAGAGGTTAGATATGAGTCTAGACAGTTTTTCCAGTTTTTATAAAATGGTTATTTTTCAAATGATATAGTGGTTCAGTGTCATGCACATACACACTAAAAACTGCACAAAAAATGCTGGTGGCAGAGTGGCTAACACTCTCACCTCACAGCAAATAGGTTGCAATCTTGCGGGGCTCATGCCTTTCTTTTGTGGTGTTTGCATGTTTCCCCTGTGTCTAGGAGGGTTTCCTCTGGCGGCACGGTGGCTGAGCGGTTAGCGCTCTTGCCTCACAGCAAGAAGGTCGCGGGTTCGATTCCCGCACGGGCCGGGCCTTTCTGTGTGGAGTTTGCATGTTCCTCCCCGTGTCTGGGTGGGTTTCCTCCGGGCACTCCGGTTTCCCCCACCAACCAATAACATGCACGTTAGGGTAATATCCTCCAGCTACGGTAGTCCTGACCAAGCCTAGCAAGAACATCTGGAGATGGGTCCCCGAGCGCTGCACTGTGGTGATCACTGCTCCTGAGGAGATGCCCCAGAGGCATTGAAGGATGGGTCAACACAGAGGACAAATTACCCTACGGGGACAATAAAGTGTACTTTACCGTACCTTACCTTACCTTACAAACCAAAAGCATGTAATTTTTTTATTTTATTTTATTTTATTTATTTATTTTTTTTTTTACTTGTTAAACTCAAAAGAAAATGTCGAACCAAAATTCATGGTTATTTTACATTTTGACTTTTCATAACATACATTTTCTACCAACTATTCCCGTAGGGGTCACAGGTGACTGGAGCCTATCCCAGTGACTTTGGGCCTTACGCGGGGAAATACCCTGGACTGTGTCCAACTCGTTGCAGGGTTAGACAGACAATCATTCACTCTCTCATTCACTCACAGGCAAAATTTACAATGATGCCCAATTAACCTAAACATACATGTTTTTGGAGGTGGGAGGAAACCGGAGTACCCGAAGAAAACCCACAGTGACACGGGGAGAACATGCAAACTCCAACCTGAGAGATCGTGAGATGTTAATATGGTCCGACCCAGGAGTCGAACCCACGACCTTCTTATTGGGAAGCCAGAGCTCTAACCTGCTACCGTGCATGTTTTTATATCATATTGGCGAAAAAAAGGGCATATAAACATGCTTATTGTCTACATTTTTGACACGTTCTTGTATATCTACTTTTTTTTTTTTTTTTTTACGAAGAATGGATTGTGTCTAAGATTGCACATATCATCAAGAAACCCCCCAGAAATCATTTTGAGAAGCACTGCTCCAAACAACTAATCAAAACAATAAATGATTATCCAAATATTTATTGGTTACAACCCTGAACATAATTTAAATTCTGAACAGAAATCAGTTTGCTAAATAAACAAATCACAATTACACATTTTTCCAAACTCATGTAGCTCCCTGTCTTTTTTTTTCCTCTCCCACTTGCCCCACATTCTCCACCTTCTCTCATTTGCCTATCTGTATTTACGGAAAAGCGCTGCCTACCTATTAATATCCCGGAACATGTTGATAAGAGTAGCGCTTGAGGAAACACTGTTTTTTGGGGCCAAATTGTGTGAAAATGAGTTGTCAAATGCAGGTGCTGATAAACGACTTGTGCTGACGTGCGCCGCGCATGATGCGATTGGCTGAACGGTCCGCGGTGGAGGTAAACAGCGCCTGACTGACTGCCAAAAGAATCTGGCCTCAATCTCTTTCTGCAGAGCTGTGAATAATTAAAGACCGGCTACAACAGGAGCCGTAGCAATCTTCCACAAAACTTTCTTTTTTCTTCTCAGTCCTGTACGTTGAAAGCTTCTCAAACTTCTACTGTACGGATTCGGCGGCACAATGAGCTAATAATGCGTTCCAGATTAATGTGGCCGGAGCAAACCGGGCCACGGCGGACTGTTTGTTTGTTGTCTCGTACGGAAAAGGACAAATGATAACAGCTGCTTCTGTTGTGGAAGGTTCGGCTGCCAAGAGGATGGATTCAAATGACTGCGAGTGCTAAATGGTAAGATTAAAGGAGAGCTACTGCGCTGTTTTCTCTGTATTTGGTAATAAACTGTAACATGTGCAGATCGGGAATGGAATGTGGTTCATTGTACATTTCACAACTGATCTACAATGGCTTTAAAGTAAAAAACAGACCCGCTGACTTAATGTGCCAAATATTGCCAAATTTTAAGGAACTATATTCAAAACTTAAAATCAATTTCACAAATATTAACTGTAATGAATGTTAATGCCAGCAACAGTTAGCATGCTAAAAGAGTTATAAAGGATCTATTTATTTTGGTATTGACTGCTTCACTATTTGACTTTCTAACATTGATGTTTGCTATTAATTATTTTTGGAAAGTCTTCCGAGGCAACTGTTGTTGTGATTTTGGGCTATACAAAAATAAATTGATTTGATGTAATTAAAATATTAAAACATAATATTACATGGCCATTCTCAGGGCATAAAAACAAGCCTTAAAAGAATGACTTCATTGGCTTTATTAAAATGCCTATATACTCGGAGCCTTTCTATGTGGGGTTTGTATGTTCTCTCTGTGTCTGCGTAGTTTTCCTCCGGGTACTCTGGTTTCCCCTACCAGTAAAAATATGTCCAGTAGAGCCTTCCCATAACTTAAAAATGAAAATGCTATTTCTGCCTTTATGCTTTATGTCAGTTAGGCTCATGTGTGTGAGTGCTGTTGTTTGTCTCTCTTTCTCCTTTCTCTTTCTCCTTTCTGACTTTCTCTTCTCTTTCTTTTTTGTTTCTCTTTTCATCTCTCTCTCTCTATTTTTATCTCTCTCTTTCTCCTCTCTCTTTCTTTCTCCACTCTCTTGTTTGTTTCTCTTTTTTCATCTCTATTTTCTTTTTCATCATTCTTTTTCATTTCCTTTTCTTTCTTTCTTTCTTTCTTTCTTTCTTTCTTTCTTTCTTTCTTTCTGTTTCTTCTCTTTCTTTCTTCTCTCTCTCTTTCCCTTTCGTTTCTCCTCTCTTTCTTGTTTCTATTTTTCATCTCTCTTTCCCATTTCCCTTTCTCTCTTTCTTTCTCTCTCCTCTCTCTTTCTCATTTTCATTTCTTTTCTCCTCTCTCTCTCTCATAACTTATCTCTCTCACCTCTCTTTTTTCTCTCTCTCTTTCTCTCTCACTTTCTTTCTCCTCTCTTTCTAATTTTCATTTCTTAACTCCTCTCTCCCCTCTCTCTCTCTCTCTTATATAACTTATCTCTCTCACCTCTTTTTTCTCTCCTCTCTCTCTCTCTCTCTCTCTCTCTTATAACTTAACTCTCACACCTCTCTTTTTTCTCTCTTCTCTCTCTCTCTTTCTTTCTCCTCTCTTTCTCATTTTCATTTCTTTTCTCCTCTCTCTCTCTTTCTTAACTGATCTCTCTAACCTCTCTTTTTTCTCTCTTCTTTCTCTCTCTCTCTCTCCCTCTCTCTATTTCTTATAACTTAAAGGTCTAAGTTGAGTTGGAAATCTTTGACTCACATTGTCAAGTTCCATCAACACAAATATTTAAAATAATTTGACTTACAGTACATCTCTGCCATTGTGCTTACTGCACTTGCACAATAACATTACCTTTACTAAAACAGACATTATTAAAAACTAGCACTGTTACTTAACTTAATCCAACTTGTTGCATCAGTGTTTCGAAGCCAACTTTTCTTCCCCTGAATTCAAACACTGGGCTTCTTTATGACTCTTTGAACCGTAATATGCACCACTAACCCTAACCGCATCGCTCCAGTGGAAAAAGCAGGCTGCAGATAAGCTTTCCTTGTTAACTCTATCCTTCTTATCTACACCAAAACAAAACATTTCTATTACACCTGCCGAAAACTGTGCTCGGAATAACAATCGCCCCGGAGTTCGTCTCACTGGCACCGACTGTGTAGCTTTACTTTTCACACAGATTCGGATCAGAAAGCGCCTGATCGATAAGTGGAGCCAAAATAACTGCTGCGTATTGATGCTTATCCTGCCTTTGAAGACTCCTTGTACCGGTTCTCCACAGCCGAGGATTCCAAACACACTGCTGGAAATGTTGAGACTATTAGGTTAAGCGATAATTGTGATTGTTCAAAGTCAAGTATGGAGTATTGAGGTTTTGGGTTACTTTTACTTCACTAATTTAGAGCTAGTAAGTCATTTGCAGGAAAAGATAAAGGTGGACAATGATAATCTCTATAAAAAAATTATAATAAAAAAAAAAGATAGCGAGAAAAGATGGGGATTTCACTGAACTTCGAGATGACTTGTCAACTACTAGTGGACCCTGCATTAGTTTCCAGCAATGTCACTTTTGTTTTATAAAAGAAATCGGTAACACTTTAGAATAACTACAGAATAATTAGGCTTAATAAATCATTAATAACACCTTAATAAAGACTTAGGTCAGTGTGAACAAATAATTAATTAATAGATGAAAAAGCTTATTAATGCTTAGTAACTACTTAATTACTCAGAATCCTGCCCCCTAACCCTAAATCCTAACCTTAGCTCCTTAGTTAAGTAGTTACTAAGCATTAATAAACTTTTTCATTCATTAATTCACCATTAGTTCATGTATAATTAAGGCTTTATTTATGCTTTATTCATGGTTTACTAAGGTCAATTAAGGTGTAGTTAATAGAAGGTGGTACCAAGAAATCTTTTGGATTACTGTTAAAACAGAATCAAACAGAGCAGAAAGACGTACATTCGCAGGAGCTGCAATCTTTTTTTATTATTATTCAAGCTCTACTTGTTGTCGTCTTTTGCTAACAACCAGCAATACTCGTTGTACTCGTGATTTAGAAAAGAAGACCAAACAAACTTTCTTGGAGTAAACAATACTCTAGCTAATTTGGTTTATTTATTTATTTTTTTTACTAAAAAGTTACACAATGTAGAGTTAAGAATTTGTCTTTCACAAAGAGATGTTATAAAACGTTCAGTAGTAGTGGTGTTGCTTCGTTTTGTCATTTTTGTGTGATTAGTAAAGAGTTGATTCCATTGTCATTTCTCAGTCAGAGAAAGTAAACAGCAGCTTATTGTCGCTAAATTCCTCTTGATAAAAAAAATTGAACCAGAAATGACTGAGAAATTAAGTTTTTTAAAGATTATCTTAAACTTCTGACTTTCCCTATAGACTGTAAAGCAGTAATATAGTTGTTAATTGAAAGTTTTTGTTTCATGAGGCTTAACAAAATCCAAATTGGGTCCCAATCATGATAAAACAGAATCGTCCCATCCCTAGTGTTCAATCATGATAACCTTAACCGTGAACTATCTCTACTTTGTAATATTTTTTCTTCTTATACTAATGGTAACTCTAAAACTTGGCAGCGGGACATCTCTACACACGGCTGCTCCAACAGACCGGCCCCGCACTTCCATTGGGACCTAGCGAAGGAGAAACAGCCAGCTCCTGTTCTCGGAGAAGGGGGGATCCGCTCAAGCACGGCCATTCAGGGGGATTTAGGAGCTCATCTGCCAGCAATAAAAGGCTGAAACAGGATACTTGGCGAGATTAATTACCTCGATAGGCCACGATAATGCCATTTAAATGGGAAAGTAATTAAAGTGCACCTTCCATGAAAATTATTCATTGCTGATGGATTGGGTGACAGACAAATCAGGAGGCAGTTACAGAAAGCTACAGGTTAAGTGCTCTGAGACCGCTTTCTCCGATGCCGCCGGACGTTCCCGGAGCTGCCCGAATCTGCAGGCATCACTCTCACACTGGCTGCAAAATCACACCGAAGGATCCTTTTATTCTGCTTTTACGAGACAGCTTAGGACAGTTAGAAAGAAGGGTTACAGTTAGCTACAAGTTCTAGAAATATATCGCTACTAAAAGGGTTAGAGTTAGCAACAGGTTTTAGAAATATACAGTTAGTAAAGGGTTAGAGTTAGCAACGGGTTATAGAAAGATACAGTTACTAAAAGGGTTAGAGTTTGCAACCGGTTCTAGAAATACGTATATGGTTACCAAAAAGGTTAGAGTTAGCAACCGGTTCTAGAAATATACAGTTACTAAAAGGGTTAGAGTTAGAAACAGGTTCCAGAAATATAGGGTTACTAAAGGGTTAGAGTTAGCAACGGGTTATAGAAAAATACAGTTACTAAAAGGGTTAGAGTTAGCAACAGGTTATAGAAAGATACAGTTAACAAAAAGGTTAGAGTTAGCAACCGGTTCTAGAAATATACAGTTACTAAAAGGGTTAGAGTTAGCAACCGGTTCTAGAAATATACAGTTACTGAAAGGGTTAGAGTTAGCAACAGGTTCTAGAAATATACAGTTACTAAAAGGGTTAGAGTTAGCAACCCGTTCTAGAAATATAGGGTTACTAAAAGGGTTAGAGTTAGCAACAGGTTTTAGAAAGATACAGTTACTAAAAGGGTTAGAGTTTGCAACCGGTTCTAGAAATACGTATATGGTTACCAAAAGGTTAGAGTTAGCAACGGTTCTAGAAATATACAGTTACTAAAAAGGTTAGAGTTAGCAACCGGTTCTAGAAATATACGGTTACTAAAAGGGTTAGAGTTAGCAACAGGTTATAGAAATATTTTAAGTTAGGAAAATCAGACCAACTTAAGGTTAGGAAAAGAAGTAGGTTTAGCAACAAGTTCTATACATTTTGTTAGCAACAAGTTACATGTTAAGATTAGAAGAAGGGTTAGGTTTAGAAGTAGGTTATGGACTTGTTTACGGTTAGGAAAAAACTTCTATTTAGCAACAAGTTATATGAATATTTACCATTCACCATTAACAGGAAAAATTGGTGTGAAATGCATGAATGGAAAGGGTTAGGCTTAGTAAAAGGTTCTAATTAATCATATATAAAGGTTACAAAAAGGGTTTAAGTATAAGAATATTACATGAACATAGAAACATTTACAGAAATATAGTATTTAAGTTTGGGGAAAGGGCTAAGTCTACCAAAAAGTTATATGAATATTCAACAATAGCAAGGGGTTAGGTTATAGATATGCCATTCTTAAGGGGAAAAAAGGTTGTTTAGCAACTTTGTTTAACTGCTAGGAAAAGAGTGAGATTTAGCAACAAGTTACTGAAATTATTAAGGTTAGAAAAGGGTTAGGCTTAGCAACAGGCTATAGAAATATAAGAAAAGCTGAGGTTTACCAACAGGTTATATGAATATTCAGAGTTGGAATAAAAGATTTCAAAGTTGTCAACTCTCATGCAAAAGTCATTTTCAATCTTGGAAAATTATGTCCAGACAATAACTTTGAAGTCTTTTTCTACTATGGATCACTCCTCGACAAATGAAGGTTCAAGGTTACGAAAGGGTTAGATTTAAAAAAGGGTAACTGACATATTTAATTTAGGAAAAAGGTTATGTTCAGCAGCAAGTTAAACAAATATTTAACGTTAGGAAAGAGGTTGTGCTTAACAACAGGTGGTATGAATAACCAAGGTTAGGAAAGAGCTAAGTTTAGCAATAAGTTATGCAAAGGTTAAGAAAAGAGTTAGGCTTAGCAAACAGGTTACAGAAACCCTAACCATTTTTAACAAGACATAGTACTGGTTATGGTTAGGAAAATAGTATACATAATCAATAAAAATGACTCAAAAAGTTTAGCTTAAGATGATAACATTACATCTTGTTGTATATGCACTAAATTTTAATGTACTTTTACAATTTTGCTGCTGTTCCAAGTTCATAAATCAGCATTGTGAAACTGCTGCGTATGACTGAGGTATCCGAGCATGCAGATGTACCCTCCCCCCTTTTTTTCTCGTCGGTCCCAGGGCCGGCGGGGCGGTTCAAGGGGGAGAACCAGGTAATGCTATACCGCAGCTACAAAAGGGGGATCCGCTTAAGAAGAAAACTACACTGGGATTGCTGAGCTGCGGACGAATCAATCGCTTCTTTCTGTCCGAGGCCACCAAGGCGGAGTGGAGCGCCAGTGTAGGTTTCACAAAAGAACAGTATCCGTTTAGCAAAGACAACGTGTCAATAAAAACGTCTTTATGGATTAGCGCACGCACAGGAGGGACTTTCAACTTCGACGGCAACGGCGGAGTTCAGGGTCCAGTGCATGTTTGTAGACGCAGAAGGGAGCAGAGTTCTAAGAAAGTAAGAAAGGAACATGGGTGGGCTATTATGCAAAGTTTTTCTCTAAACTTAAGTTATATTAGATTGTTGCTATCTCATCGTAATTTGTACAAATATTAAGTCTAAGCTCAAAATGTTCTGATCCACCTTGTGATGTCTATAAGTGGTATTTTTAACAGTCTCTAGCCCTTTTTAAGAAGAACGTTGGCGATATTGTGGTCCAGCTGTGTTGGTTGTTACTATGGAGGTCAACATTGACAAGCCACGCCTTGGTTCTGAAAGTACTCAATCCCATTGTATATTTCGGAGTTTGAAAAAACAGCCCAGTCTCCTAAGAAAACGTAAATATAAAACAAAATGTAAGAAACGTACGATAAGCAGGTTTCCGCCCCATTTTTTAGGTCAATGTGTTACAAAACATTAAATAACCATGAATATTGGTCAAATTTTTTTGGGTTTAACAGATAAATCTTAACCTACCTCAAGCCCATCCCTAAACATACTTATTTTAGTAACTTGAAGCCTAAATGTACCTGCTAAACCTTGAGAAAATGTCGCCATATGGCTTCAACCAAAACAGAACATAACATAACGTAACATATACGCAAAAAGTCATGAAATTGTGCTCATCATACACTATACTTTTGTGTCGTGTTATATAAATACTTTCTTGTGATACTGTGTTAGCCTGATGTATCAACAGGTTTCATTTCACTCTGGGAAAACCGCTTGACGTCTCAGCATTGAAGCTTGTTTGTTCTATGGTAGGCGTGTCCTTTTTGGCATTAATCAATCACAGCCACGTACATACTGCGATCAACACATCAGTTGTAGTCCAGGAAGTACAGCGTAAACAGGGATTCTAGTGATCTTTACTGTTTCCACAGAGTGAAATAAAAGCGACTGATATATCAGGCTAGAGCGGCTACATCGCATCATAAAAAAAGTGATTTTGAATCTAAATTTCCAACAGCTACTACTTTAACTGCAAACTTGCAGATCTACAAACAGACGCTTGAATTTGACGTCACTGCTTAATTTCTGTTCGCTGATAGCTCGATCGTTTCTCAAGCTTGATTCAAGCAGCAACAAACACTGAAATTCCTGACCTAGTCGCTAGAGTGAAATGAAATGGAGGCACTAGGTGGTGCTAGCCTGGCTAATACTGTGTTGCAACAACAGACGAACTTTGTGGAGTTTGGTGAACTAACGTAATATTATTAGACGGAGACAGGAGAGTGTTGGCTGATTTTCACCTGAATAGATACATTACCTGTGTTGGGGAAATTGATTTTAAGTCATTTCATAGTAACAAAAGGTCATATGTCATACAAATGGCAAGTCACAAGTCTTTGGGGATCATATTATGGCAAGTAATCGACACTTCAGGATTCAAATCAATCTCCCAATGTCAAGCTCCATTATGTTTTTTTTACTATTTGCCAATGCATTCCCAATACTAACATATTATGCTCCCCTAACACTACATAATGTCATTTTTGCTCCATTTACTTTCTTGTCACACGTCCAAACTCAACAGAAGACATACAGGAAAGATGCCTGACATTAAAACGTCAATTTTTAAAAGAAAGTGGCGGTTGTCGGTGTGATTCCAGACGTTTGGCTTCGGGACACCACGTCTGTCTCTCTCCAATCCAACAAAAACACCAATATTTGCCTCTCACGCGAACGCAAGAGCAGAGGCTTTCACTTCAAAGTCAGCGCTTAGCTCACATTCCTGACGGCCTGCATGCTTTCTGCACACAAAAGGGAGAAGCCTGTTGTTCGCTTTGAATCTTTAAGTAGGTTTGGACTCCGGGGCCACCATAACATCGGCCCCGGCTTCACGGCGAAGGAAGACAAACCGCAGTCCATCAAAATAAAGTGAAGAACCTATGAGGAGACTGTAAAATACACACAGTGGTTTCTGACATTACTCGGAAGTTATTTTTACACTTGTATGTTTGTGGCAAAGTATTATATTTGGGTTGTTTTAGGATGCTGCAATGGATTTAATATTAATAGATTACGTATTTAGAGAAACAGATAAGAGCCATTTACGAAGAATTTACAATATTTTGACCAAAGATGTTATTAATCTTTATAGAAGATGGTGTTATAAACAGTACTTTAAAATGCACTGTTTGGTGTGCTCCATGTAACCATAAATGTGATTTCACTTTAAACTCTGAAGTGATCTGAAGCCAAATGTTTTGTGTGCACATTTAGTAGGTGTTCAAAGTCAAGATATATTTTTTTAATATTTACTTATGTTTAGCCTCCAGTGTAACATTTGTCTTTTTTTTTGCAAACAAGAAAACTATAGGCTGGAACATTCTGAAGCCGGAATTCTAGTGGGGAATATCCAATCTCAAAGTTAGCTGGAAATGTTACCTGAAATGTTACACATTATGGCATCAGATGAGACTTTCTATTCAATTGATATTTTTTGGCGTAAATATACTGTATACAGTAAAAAATCAGGCATTCTGGATGAATTAATTTAGAACAAACTTCACTCTCTACATATTAAGTTGTTTTTCACACATGGATTTATGCAGAAATCCAAAATGTTTTTCAGAGAAATGTTTTTTTCAGTCCCTCAATGAAATTTAAAAGTTTGCTGTGTAATTCAGTAGAACTAGAAGGTTAAATCATAGGCATTTCCAAACTGTGGCCCAAAGGCCAAATGCAACCTTTGGCCCAAATCAATTTATTGTTGCATAGCCTCAAATCACAACAACAGCCATCTCTGAGGACTTCCCACGATTGTTAATTTAGCAAACAACAAGGGTGGAAAATAAAACAATAAACATTTATAGTAATACAGAAAAAAATAGTGATTTGTCGAACATGTCAACACATCTGTAAACAAGCAAATAGTTGTCCCAGAACATCCCCTGTCCTTAGACACTCCTTTTCGACAAGGAAAAACTGTCAATTTGAACAATTTTGATTTCATTTTTTGAACTACAACCAGTTTGATGCTACCAGAGGCAGTTCTTGCTCGAAGGACGCCCTGTGAGGAAAACCTCAACTTCATAAACTTGGACCAGGACGTCTGAACTCATGTTTAATATCACTTTTACATCTCCTGTGTCCTGGGACAGTGATTGAAATGCTCGCTAAAATTGCCTTTTTCAGTAAAGTCAAAAACAACTTCGTGAATACGAGGTCTATCTTCGTGAAATAAAATGTGGGTGAAAGCTGGTGAGTAGTAGAGTGTCACTGTGGACTTCATAACACTCAAAAGGCTCAGCATTTCCATGTTTTAGCTTCATTGGGTGGGATCAGCTAGGTTAAACAGCACAGCAGCAACAGGCACATCCTTCTCCCTGTGTCAGGTTTTAATTTAACGGGCAGGTCATAAGGAGCTGGGAGTCGAACAGACTCACTGTGGGCACAGAGCAGACAACAGATTGTCAGAATTAAGGAAAGTGACTGGATGCTATAGAAATCTAACATTGATATTCAATACCTTAAAGTTTTGTGGTTAAGCCAAGTGAGATTTTTTTAAGAATTCACTTCATCTATTATGTGGCCATCTGCTCCAAAGAGTTTCATCCCTTATTTTTAATTCAGAAAAGTTTGGACACCAAGCTTTATGTGCATGATGACAAGAAATATAAATAAAGGAACATCTTTGAAAACACACCGAAGGAGGCTCTCTTCATGGCCAGTTCATTTTGTAACCATATAAGACCCACATTTTCATTAGTCTATTTTTATTTGTCTATTTTTGGCCAAAAAGTTACATAGTCCACCTTAAAAAATACACAAATGACTAAAATGTTCTCGTTGGTAGCCATTTTGTATTCACCCAAAGCATCTTCTTCTTGTCTCCATGGAAATAGACAAAAACCATACATTGAAGAGTTCTCAATATAGACAATCAACAGCATATCTGTGACAAAAACGTGTCTTGTCCCACACACACATACTGAAATCTACAAGATAACGAGCAAAAACAAATCTACACAAAAGCAATCATTTAAAATTAACATAAAGCCATCCGTTCCTTTTAATATCCTCGTTTGCATTACATCTACAGTAAGTCTATATGTGTCATGTCTTTCTGCGCCCACGCACTCTGGGGACACCATTCGCAGGAACCGTCGGTATTTAAGGCTCATGTCAGAAAAAAACGCAGCGGGTTCCATCCAAATCCGTAAAGAGGCAGCTCATATTGTCAACAAGAGAAAATCCTTTGCATCTTTAACAAGGCTTATGGAGGAGGACACGTCAATTTGTTGAATGCTTTCAGACAATGTGTGAACTGGCAGCGAAGTCGTGTCGTATTAGCTGTGTGGGTTTGGTAACTTCTGGAAACAAGAAGGAATTTCACTCAACTGGTGATCTAACGGTGATTTGAATTGCACAAACTATTAAAATACCATGCATTATTTGAGTTGTTACCTTTTTTTAGTGAACACTTTTGAAACTCATGCATTGAAACCAATAACAAACATGTAGTAAAGCAAACATGAGTCATGAGGTCCGTCAACTGACTTTTAAGAAAATTCCCACTCATAGCCCAAAAATGTTTTCCAGAAAATTTCCAGGCCATTTCCAATGAAATTTTATCTAACCACAACATTTACTTTGCTGTTTTTAGACTGTTTTGCCAAGTCTACAGTCAATAGTCCGCAATTGACAAACAGAGCCATAATATATTTGGGTGAAAATGACAATATTTCCAACACAGTCGCTGAAGAAAACATAGATAGCCAACAAAATGAAAATAAATAAATAAAATTAAAATTAGCACATTTTCACGCCTTTTTATATCAATATGTTACGAAAAGCCAAAATGTAAAAAAAAAACAGGCATTTGGTTGAAGCCACGTGGCAACATTTTCTTTAGGTTTAATGGGTAAGTTTAGGGCTGGAGCTTGGGATAGGTTAAGATTTACCCGCTAAACCCAAAGAAAATGTCGCTACATGACTTCAACAAAAATGTCTTAGTTATTTTATGTTTTGGCTTTTTGTTTATTTATTTATTTATTTATTTATTTATTTGACAGGGACATTGCACAATAAATGTATTGTACAGACCAGATATAGCTACAAGCTAATTTTCATCTGTAGTCCCTGGGCAGAAGCCAAGTGACAGCAGGTTTTAGTGTGCAGCAGGTCATTAAAAAAAAAAAAAAAAAAAAAAAAGGCCTGAAAACATGCTTACCGTATGTTTTTGACATTTCAAATATAACCATAGTATAAAGAGTCTTGAAAGTGTAGAAAATTTGAAACTAAATTATATTTCTAGCATTTTGATGAATTTCAGTTGTCTGACCAAGGAGACAACATAATAGTGAAAAAGAAACAAGATTTTAGATTACACTAGCTCTCTATACAGTATATGTTTCAATAGGCTACTGCTAACTTTTTTTTCCCCTTAAAGCATGCTCTGCGTACCACTGACTGTATTCTAAAACCACTTATTTATATATATATATACTTATATTATAGTTAGACTTATCAAGTGTGCTGCTCTGCTGTGCGTCTGACCTCAATCTGATTCATTTGTTTGTGCATTATACTATTTATTTATTTTTTTAAATGAGAAGCTAAATCATCCGGGACACATTTTCTATGAATGGAAAATGGAGACTGGCTCAAAGGTGAACAAAAATTATCTCACACATAAAGCTTAAGCTGTATTTTTTTGGTGAGAAAGCAATGCTAAACCCTCAAAAAAGTCATCTCAGCATGATATGCATTCTTTAACAGAAAAAAAATACCAGTTTGATACTGCATATTGTGTCACAGCATCTAAAATTGTCAAACTAAAGTCTTAACAGCCAAGAACAGTAATGTTTTACTCTTAAAATTCTTTTTGTCTAACAACTTCCTATTTCTTTCAAACCCTTCCGCACATGGTTAATATTTACATACTGTACTTTTTTGGCTGAAATTATGGCTTAAGAACATCTTTTTAAAGACAAAAAATAAAAACTGGTGTGGACCACCCAAGCACAACCAATCAGAACACTGCTTTTAACTATCTATCATAAATAAACCATTGTAATATTTGTTTCAGACAGTACATTGCGATTCGATTTTGTCAGAAAGTGTTGCATTTACAGTACACTTTTAGCTGGAAAAGACAAAATTTCCAACTAAAAAAGTCAGGTCTCCCAGCTTTAATACTCGCCAGTTCGGATTTCTGCAAATAATAAAGCTACTGGAACAACCGTATAAACTACTTCAAAGCTATACAACAACGGATCCATCAAACGTCTAGAAACCTCGCCAGATTGACATTCCGCTTGTGTGAACGTTAGTCTTTTCTCTCTTGTACAGTGGAAAGGGACAAAGACACAGTTCGGAAACAGACCCATGACAGCGGCGGGGGCATTATTTATTTACACTGCGGCGAGGTGGACGAGCAGCCCGAGGAATGCCGGGAATGTCCGAACAAGCCAACGCAAACATTCGATACAGACATTCTTTTACTTATTGAAGACGCGACTCAATAAAGTGAGTCCAAACAGAAGCATATGGAGATGTTATTGTCGGAGAAAGATTCGGGATCTGATAAGAGAGAATGGAATGTATCACCAGTTATCAGTGTGCAGTAGTGTGTTTGTTGGATAGTGTTTGACTTCCTTGGCTAAAGCACATTTTGAATTGGATTAGTTTTACCTGAGGATCTTAAGATACACTAATTACAAACATCATTGGTGTTTCTAATTCTAACTATAGTTCGCCAAACTCCAGAATGAATGAATGGTCACGTTTACATGATGTTTCTTAATACCGAATGAATTCATCTGAATTAATTAGTTCAGAATTCAAATATTTTCCAACAAGTTTACATGTGAATAATAAATCCGAATAAAAGGTTTACATCTAAAACCCATAATATAATAGATCCATGTCGCTAAATCAGATTTATTTTGTTCTGCTTAACGTTAGGGGCAACCTCAGCCCTTCAATAAAAAAAAATATAAAATAATTGATTAATTAGAACATTGTGTGTTGCTGCAAAACAAGCGTTAGGGATTCCAACTCTCACAAAGCATTGTGGGACACTGAACATTACTTTTTACGGTGCATCGTGGGCCCTTTTGGATTGAGTTTTGCTTCTGGAAACACTAACAAGTCCTAAGCCCTAAATAGTGTCCTAAATCAGAATTAGTGTGAACATTGGGTGAGTCCATAGTACAAAATAGGGCTGGGTGATAGGGCAAACAATTTAAATCACGTTTTTCTCAGAGTCAGATTTTATCACAATTTTTAGGCTGTTACCTTTGAGTTAAACTTCACTATTATTGGCCTTGGCTTTCACTCACAGAAGGACAGAGGCTGACCAGTGTTGCCAGATTTTTAGAGAGAAACAAGCAACCATGCTTAAAAAACAAAAACAAAAAAAACTCCCCAAACAAACAACTTCAGCACTTCAATAACTTTTTTTTTATTCTAATAATTTTAACATTGTGTCACCTCTAAATAAATGTCTATCATTTTGCCAAATTTCCATAGTTTTTCCTAACATTTATAATGACTTTTAGACATGAAAAATCCACGTGTCAGTCATAAATGTATATACTGTATTTTGTAAATCACACCTCAAATGAATCTCTTTTACGACACAAAAGTCACAAGAGACTTTAAAAAAAGAAGTCCACTTAACAACTCTGAGGCTAAGAGTAAGTTGCAAAAAATACACTGTATTTCAGGGGTGGGCTGCTATTTTTTCCCAGAGGGCCCAATTTTGATCCAGACAAGTGGTAGAGGGCCGGACCACATCTACATTTTATAAGACTAGCCTTGCCTAAAGTAGCGTTTTCTCTCGATTTGAGTTGTTTTAAAATGTAATTGTACAATATTTCTCTGGTTTCAAAGCCTTTATGACTGATTAGAAAAGAATTTGGTTTAAAACTAAAAAAGAAAAAAAATATAGGCTATTTAACAGATTCTAAAGCTCTTTATTGAGAACACAACTACAGACAGACGATTCAGCTAAGTCAACCAAAAAACAAAAACATTCTCAGAAACGTACCGAGGGCCACATAAAAACAGCCTGAGGGCCCCATCTGGCTCCCGGGCCGCAATTTGCCCAGGTTTGCTGTATTTCTACAGACAGGAAGTCACGACATGACGATTTCATCAAAAAAGGAGATTGTCACAGAGATTGCCCAGCCCTAGTACAAACACATTAATCACTGACAACCTGAGTGTTAAAATAATCAAAACTTTGACAATTCTCTCTAATTTGAAGTGACTTTCCCACGCACAGACATCTCTCTCTCCCTGATGCGTGGGAATCCAAAACGCCGTGTCCGCTGCCCACTTCCCTGGCCTCTGATTGGCCGTTACAGCCTCCGGACCGCACGACTCTGTCCTCCGGGCTCGGGCAGGACGCGACGGGGAACGCTTCAGCGCTTTGTAATTGGACCTTCCTAAAACAATTTCAGCTCCGGCCGCTCATTAGAGAAGCCCTGCATTATTAAAGCTTTTATGGCTCATCATTCAGAATTGATTAACCTTTTGGTGGCGAACCATCGGAGCCCCCCCCCCCAAAGCACTAGAACCTTAAAAAGCAGCAGCAGCAGCAGCACCGGCAATCTCTCTATCCTCCTTTCTCCGGGAGCGGTAATGAGGAGAGTGTGTGTGAGGAGTTCTGGGAATGCAGATGGTGATCCGTGTGATGAGGAATTCACACCTCCGCTAATTACACCAAAGGAACTGTCTGCGTGAGGCGGGAGCTGCGAGGAGAGGTGCCCACTTGCTTATTGTTCCGGGGAAATCTAGTTAGCTCGGAGTCGAAAGTACGGACTGTGGAGGAAGGGTGTGAGGGTCTATGAACGGATGAAATACAAGGAATACATAAGGAATAATGGTGGGATTACAAGAAACAAGCACAACATGGATTCAGTCAAATATTGCTCATGCATGTTGAAGATTGTCATGGCAGAGCGGCCTAAATTTCATTATGTCATTATATGAAGCAGTTGTGGCAATTTCTTTTAGTGGTGACCATTGAAAAAAAATTGCATCCTCAAGCATAAAATGTAGTTTAGGTCAGAAAAAAAAAAAAGAAATCTGCACATATCACTACATTTGAAAGGTGCTAAACAATATTGAATTTTCACATATCATCAGGGGCCCAACCTCTAGTTCAGAACCACTGATACATTTGATAGTATAGTAGTGAAGACAGCACTAATCAAGACCAAGACTTTTCTGAAACCACAGAGTCCCAAGACCGAGACAAGATCAAGACTTTTATCGGTCGAGACCAAAACTACAGTCCGTCTTTTTGTTTGATATTGCAATTTGGAATCGATATGCAATATTTAACAAACTGTATATAACTTTTTTCTGTTGAGCATACCATTTTTTAGCAATTGTAAAATGTTAACCATGTAAAATATTGAAAAACAAACTGCCCTACTAATTTGAAAAGTTTAAATATATATTTTAGGCATTAATAGAATTGAAGCTACAACCGAGATTGATTGGCTGTTGTCCTGCATAAAAAGCAACAGTGACTTTTTGCCTGGTTTATGACACAAATATACAATTACACCAGCAGATGGCGCCAACTGCCCCTGAACAGTTTTGGCATCTAAGAGTGAAAAAACAAACAAAAACAAAAAACGGTAAAACTCCAAAAACAATGTTTATTTCATAAAGATTGAGTAAACCAGTGACACTGATGTGGACGGTTATGGATTAATATCAGTCAAGTATGGTTTTATTCACATGGATTTTATGTTTGTGAAGAAAACAGACTGGACTTAGCGCTCGGCTGGGAAACTATCGATCAAGCTAAGGTAAGCGGCTAACGCTAGCAGCAACCTTAAAACAGGACTCTTATTTCCGAGTGATTTTATTGAATACGTACAAGAACAGTCATGAAAGCAGTGCTTATAGAGACTTTTGTTTAGTCGAGTTGTGCACAGTTCAAAGGCCTGTCGCTGCCAGGGTTCCCACTCATAACCCAAAATATTTTCCAGGACATTTCCAGGACAGTCCCAACGAGTATTTTATGTAATCACGACATCAACAATATCAATATTTTGACCATTTTGCCAAGTTTGTGGCAGCCCAATAGTCTGCAAATATGACAGTCAAGGTATAACACAGTAGTAATAGTAAGTTCTCTCAAAATGTCATCGGCTTAGAGTGAGACGAGGACTATTTGTAAAGCAGTGATCGTTTTGACAGTCTCTTTTTTTAGTGTTGTTCATGAGCATAATAATTACAGAACTCTCTCAATGGTGCAGTGTGAAAAACATGATCGGGGGGTCTGGGGGTTCTCCCCCAGAGATTTTTGAAAAAATAAAACAATTTTGGTGCATTCTGTTGCATTTTACAGGTTTCCAGTGGCTGGAGAAAATGAGAACAAAATCATGTTTTTGGTAAAACTTTTACCTCAGGTTGTTGAACTAAAATCAACCAGATGGTTATTGAAATTATTTAATTCAATATTAAATGGAACTAAAATCAATCAATTATTTCTAAATTTTGTGCTGTGGTCTCTTAACTTTTTTCTGCTAGAAAGCTACTTTTTAACAAAACAAAATATGCCAGTACTGTAGCCTGCACTACCTATGTATTCATTTATTGCTATACAGTTTGGCATCCACAGTTATATTTAAAATTGTAAAAAAAAAAAAAAATTGTGAGCTATCAGCAGCTGACGTGCCGTGTGTACAGTGACATGGCCCACGCGGATTCGGGACCCGCTGACATTTGGGTCCATTGCAGGTCTGCACGATTCACGTAAAGAACTCCTGACGAGTTCAAAATGGCAAACTTCGCGGAAAGATGACAAATTTGCAGCTCTGTGACTCGTTAATTAGGTACGAGAGAGAAAAAAAGAGGGAGAGCGATCTCTGCCTTTTCATAAATCAGCATTTTATGTGACTAGAACTGACAATCAGCTGTGCGCGTTACGACAATCAGGTTCATTTATTTGCGCACTATAATACATATTATTAATAGGTCCTGAAAATAATTTTCCAGGACAACATTTTATTTTCCATGACATTTGGCTGTTTTTGTCATTTTCCATGCATTTTCCATGACTGGAAAATGGACTAGTCATTTCCAGGTTTCCCAGGTTTTCCAGGACGAGTGGGAACCCTGCGCTGCTCTTTCTTCACTTTCGTAGTGTGCTGAGTCCAACAACAATCAAAAAGTAGGCTACTGCATAAGAATAGGAGGAAAATCACAGCTTTTGCGATTAGCTAATCGCAGTTGTCAATATTGCGGTATCGACTTGATATTGATATATCGTGCAGCCCTTGTGGAATTATATGAAACAAGCACAACATAGATTCATTCAAATAGTCATCATGCATGTTGAGGATGTCAAGACATGAAGGTACTGAAAAAGTCATTTTAATCAAAAATCATTTTAATAAAAAAAAACATTTAATTGTGTCTACTGTATACATTTTGAAAACATCTCACAACCCCCAGATTTTGCTTCACGACCCCCTGAGCGGTCTTGACCAGGCCCGGCGTGGCTAATCGGGAGAGTCGGGAGACTTCCCGAAGGGCCGGGGGCTTCGAGGGCCGGTACATGTCACGGTCCATGCCACGTATGTCAGTGTAGTTTGTACAGATGTGACTGGAGCGGCCCGAGCTCCGTCCCAAGTCAGCCCACATTTCCCGTTCTGTTGCCGGATTAGACCAAGACGCAGAGACGTGCTGAAAGCACGAGGGTAGTCGCCCTAGAGCAGGGGTGAACCCGAGGCTTGCGAACCGCAATCAGAGTGCGGCTCTTTGGCTCATTCAGAAACATTTGTGCCTCCACGCGCTCTCTCTGTTTCCCTCTCGCCGACGTGAGGGAGAGAGAGCCGCATGTGCGTAAAGCTGCTGCTGTAACCTGGCTAATCCCGCCTAATTAAGCTAAAACATAGAAATCCTGAGCCCTGTGAGTGTTTTGAAGTCCACAGCGACACTCTACTCCTCACAAGCTTTCAGACACTTTTTATTTCACAAAGATAGACCTCAGATTCACGGAGTTATGATTGTTTTCGCCTTTACTGAAAATTGCCATTCATTTTAATGGGGCGGGCGCGCGGAATTTGACGGGACGTTTCGAAGCATTTAATTCACTGTCCCAAAACACAGGAGATGTCAAAGTGATACTAAGCATGAGTTCAGACGTCCTCATACAAGTTTGTCTTGTTTTTAGAGTTTCTACAGCCCCAGCTCCACTGTCACTGCTGCGTAAAGGCTCCGTGCCTCTCCACGGTCTGCCCTGGGAAGAGCAGGGCCTGTTCAAAAAAAAAAGAGGACCTTTGAAGGGGGGCTCATCTAACATGAAAAATGTTAAATTGATATTAGAATTGAATAATAATTATATTGTTAATTATAGTAAAATTACATAACATATCAATAAGAATACCACATCTAAAAGTCACCAAAATGCAGGAAATTGCACGGAATTTTTTAAATTTCTCCTGGGGAGAATTCCCCCAGACCCCCCTGAATTACATCAAAACCACATTATATTAAAAAAATAAAGATTCAGTTGACTTTGCTGGGGCGCTATAACCCACTCATAAAAGTAAAAAATAATATTAATAGACCTAATCGCATTCATATTTACATTTTTATTTGTCAGAGGGCTGGTCCATTAAAAATTTTCCCGGGCTGAAAATGAGTCCCACTCCGGCCCTGGTCTTGACCCCTACTTTGGGAAGGTCAGAAGAACTTTGAGGAAGGTCAGAAGAACCGAAGTGTCTTATAAATTCTGAAAGAGTGACACGGGGAGTGAGCAGAAGTTTTTTTTTTGTTTTTTTTTTCTTAATATAAAAGAGAATAAATGTGCTAACAAAATCATCGAAGATCTAACTGATGCAAGACAAGATTCTTATTTTTTGCCATTTTCATTGTTGTTTTTGATCAATCTTCTCTCTTAGAACACAGCCTTTCATGTGGAAGCAGCACAATTTTAAAACCAGCTCCTAACGGTGTAAAAGTGTGGGACTGAACAAGGTAATGTGTTTAGATGGATAAGTCTTAAGGAAAAAGTATCGAGTGAATGATCAAAGAGTGTTCCTCATACATTCAACATTCGACAATATCATACCTAACATCTTCTCTTTGGTGATATAGTCGTGCTTCAGTCGTGAGCTGTTTTTTGGGACTCTAGTGGAGCAGATGGAGCGGCTCACACTGTCGTAAAGCGCTGCAAACCCCAGTGGCCTTTCATTACACTCACACCACGGCCTCAGAACTGTGCTAACATCACACCGCCACACACATGCATTTCACTCACTGGAACTAGATCTATACTATAACATGTTTCAGAATTCTTTAAGGAACTATTTCATGATCAAAAACATACATTAAGTTGCTCTTTGCTTCATCAACATCCATCACAACACATAAATCCAGTATGTTTAGCTTGTGTTCTTTCTTCCTCTTGAAAACATGAAAAGTGTGTTTTTAAGCTTCAGACACCTTCACTGGAGTCAACTGAATACTTCCGGTTATGGATTTGTCAAAGTTTGAATTTTCTACAACAGAAAATATCAAACAAAAATGATTCTGGGGAAAAAAAAAGGCACAAACTCAAAGTGAGAATGACAGGTGTTTGCAAATTTCTCATTTAAATTTAATTTGGCAGGTTTATCCATGTTGTAACTTCCTGTTGTGATGTCATCATTTAATCAGGAAGTATATTTTTATTAATTCTAAAAGACAGCTAAACTAGGACTACATTTGTAAAACCTCTAGTTAGGGCTGGGCGATAAATCGAAAAATCGACAATGTGGAAAAAAAACTAATCGTAAAATTTAGGTCAGTGCGCTGTGATCCAGCCGCAGGTCCTGAGTGAACAACTTCAGTGGCTTTACAGAGTTCTTCCTCTTCCACGCTTACAAAGAACAGACAAACCAAACCACATTGCACTTGTTAGGTGACAACAGCCGTGAGTAACCTCTCGGAGGAGGTTCATATAGCTTAATCTGTAAAAGTTGTGAGTTTGTTCATTGTTACTCCGCGGGTCAGTCGGCCGCTTTCAGCGTTTAGACTCTGGAAAAGTCCCGTGTGCAATCTAGCGTCTTTCTTGCTTTCACTTTTTTTGCGAGGTTTTCTCTGATATAGTTAAAGTTCCCCTCAATGTGTGAGTAACTATAGTGACAAAGTTTGAGTGACAGGAGTGAGTGATGGACGGATGCAAATATAAAACTTTAGATATGAAACAACAACAAAATCAAAATGATGATAGTCTTAATAGGTTCTAATAGCAGTATAGCAAACACTTATTAATAGTTATAATATGAATTAAAACAAGCTAAGCTCATTGGCTCATCCTTTTTAAAATATTATGAGCTCAAAATGAAAAGCAGCAGCCATCGATGACTTTGAATGAAGTCGATTAAAATAGAAATTGTCCATAGCGTTCCAAAAAAATTTAGATTTTATTTTTTGGCCATAGAATTCAGACTTTTCAGAATTTTATTACTTATATAGTTCTGTCAATTTTTTTTTATTTATTTCCACATGATTGTAGGTTATGCATCTTTTCAAATTGTTGTATTTAAAGTAATTTTAGAAACAAAAAGTCACTGGTTATGCTAAAAAAATACTCCTTAATAGACCTGCAGAAGCCTGTCCCAGCCTCAGAGCCTCTGTGATCTAACTCCCACAGGACACAGGACCCCCTGTGTCACTGCCCACGACCATAGCACCCCTGCTGCAGCTCATCCATCCATATCAAGAATCGACTCTATTCCTTATATTTCATTTGAACTATTATTAACATAACAACAGTCGTTTTCAGATTCGACAAGCAAATTTCTTTTCTCCAACACACTGCAGTTCTTCAAAACCTTTATCAAAAATCATCCACGAGAAATACCCAACACATTCTCAGCTTCTTCAACTAATTACAAAACCACATCAGCAGGTTCACTCAATACCAGTAAACGTCAAACACACACACACAGAACGTACAGTATTTCTATTCCTGTCCTCGGTCCGAACAGAAGCAGACAGCGAGCTCTTCTCTGACACAGCTCTACGTCTGTCTGTATGATTGTGTGTGTGTGTGGGTGTGTGTGGAGGGCTGACACTTCCACTGCAGTTCCAAGCACACGGGAGCTTTTGTGCTGCACTAAGCAAAAAAAAAAAGAAAAAACAGAGAGAGAGAGATACACTAGGACTTTTCCAACTCAGAAAAAACTCTATAGAAAGTGACTGCTGCCTCCGAAAGTACAGATACGAGTGGGTTTATGACTCAATTCTGACTTTATGAAGAGACTTTTTAATTTAATCTGGAAACTGGTGCAGATTTTTGTAATGAGGGGAGTTTGGGGAGTCTTGTCACTGCTAGAAGTTATCATGGTAGAAGGTGCAATGTAATTAAGCCCATACGACAGATAATAATATGATGTTTTTCTAGTAGGTTCTGTTCTTGTTTTAGTATTCAGTGATGTCGTGTTTGTTTTTTCATTCACAAATTGCATTTTAAGTGACATATTTAACAACTAATTATACTAAAACAAAGGACAGATCATTATACAGTATTATAAGATTGCTAAACATTTTTTTTCCAAATTCATTCCACTTTAGAAAGTTGTCTATAGCAACCATGCAATAAATTAGGCTAACACTCCAATGCCGTGGTTCCCTAAGTGTGGGTCGTGACAATGATGATGGTATTTATTCCGTTTTGAGTAAAATTTGGTCATATAAAGAAAGAGACAACTAAAAGAAATGCAAATAGCCCAACTTGAATGGTTTTTCAACTTGAAAATATTACAATTACATTTTGCTGTGGAGATTGGGAGTTGATTTTAGGGCTATTTTGAGGGTCCTAATTTGAAAATTTTCTGATTTCATGCTGTAATACAAAAACAATTTGGACACAACATGACTAGAGTTTAAATAAGGGCTGTCAAGCAACAAAAATTTGAATCACGATTAATCGCAGTTAATTAAAAGTTTTTATTTTATACATTTAAAATGTATTTTGCATTCTAATAACATATTCAGCTTTCATTCATGTTTATTATGTCTTTATCTGTACAATGTATTACTATCTTGAAGGTTGGCCAACAGCCTGATTTTTTTCTCCAACCCATTTAAGCCAGATCCCATCACTTTACATTGGTGGTTATGCTAGCAAAAGTTTATATTTTAAATTTTTACTTCAGGGATTTGGGTAAGGTTGGGGTTAGGATTAGGGTTAGGCTCAGGTAAAGTTAATTTAGTTAAGGTAAACTAACTTAGTGGCATAACTGTGTTGGAGAAAATAAAGACGCTGTCCAACAACATTCTGCCAAATCGTGGTATTTAGATGTCTCACTCATTCTAAACATTTATTACCTTGTTCTTTCACAATAAAGTGCTTTCTGCATCTGGAGATTATGAGACTTTTATTGTGTAGGAGCCACAGGAAGTGTTAGTTAAAACTAGCAAAGCCGTGATGTGGTCAAAAGCAGAACATTGAAGGTTTTTGACGAAGTTTTGAAAAACTATTCTATTAGATATTTTTTGACAACTTGAGAGAACAAACATCGCATTTAGTGACCAAGTCCTTTTTGAGACACAGTAAGGTGGAAACACCTGAGTCTCAAAAGAACAACCTCCTCCTCAACTCGAGCTGCACACGGACGCAGCTGAAGTAAACAAACACAGACACACGGCTCACATCACCGCTCAGACTGAGTAGAAATGTTACCAAAGTCAACAAAAGTGAGCCTCGTCTAGACATCTTTCTAATTGTGCTCTGTGTTTTCCTATGAACATTGCATTTGCATCCAAAAAATGATCACTGTTAAAATTGTTTTGCGTTAACGTGATAGAAACAAGTTAAAATTGACAGCCCTAGATATAAATATTTATTACCAAAATAAAAGTCCCACCAGCTATTATTAGTCGCCTAATTGCACCTACTGTGCCATGTGGATTTTGCTCTTGTCTATATTATGGTTGCTAGGTAACAGTTGTGGAATTACCTTGAATTGCGTCCAAATTTACTGGACAAAAGACAATTATAAACCTCATCAAAATAACCAAACTGGGTATATTTAGCTAAATCCTCAATACAGTAAAATCATGTTCAACCTAACCAGTCATATAAACTTAAATAGAGAAATCTGAACCACCATCTAACTTTATAACAACATCAATTCCATGCCTAATGAAGCTATACATTTGAAATAATACAGTAAATTACATACTTCAAACTATATTGTGATTTTTTGCATCCAATGTGTGAAAAAAAAGGTGAATAAAAAAACAATAATTAGATGTACATTTCTCCAAAAGATCATGCTTATGCTAAAATCTATCCATAACATTGCATACACCAATTCTACAACAGAACTCCATCTCCATTTCCATTTCAAATTACGCACAGCTGACACAATCCACACAGAAGCATCTTTCCGAAGACGTGGAATGTGCCGTGTTTGTACAATCCCAATTAGCTTTGCATCTGAGGGTCACCGAATCCGCCGCAAACTCGAGCGGCGTGAAAGAGCAATCGTGTTACATGGATCCATACAAATAATGAATAAAAAGGATTGTCATTGTACGTTACGGCGTTTTAATTACGGCGGATTTGCTTTCGACCCAGATGCGGAGACTCCAGGAGCACTTAGGATTCCTCCGGGAGTAGAGATGATGGGGTTGGACACTTTGCAGCAGATACATACGAGCTGCATCTGATTGTATTGGATCTGATTGTAGAAGAGGCCATTGTATCGAATATTGTTTTCAAGATATAGAAATTTGTGATGAGTATATTGTTCAAAATGATTCCCTGCAGATGTCTGGCAACAAAATATCTTATTTTTTAAAACAAATGGGAAAGTGTCACTTAAAGAAATCAACAGATTAAAAATAAGTGTAGCAAATATGTTATTAATCTTCAACAGAATTGGCTTGCAGGTGAAGCTTTGTAAATGTGAAAATTGCTCTTCGCCCAATCCTAGATTAGGGCTACTTTTTTATTTTTATATCAGTGGGACGGATTTTCAGAAGGTTTCACATCCAATATCTACAAACAAATGTACTTTTTCCACTGTAATACATACAATAAATAATGCACTTTCACATAAAAAAGAGGTCAAAACAAAACTAAGCCAAAAAAAAAACAAGTAACAACCAACAGCAAGTTCAAATCCCAACACAGTCTCCAAAGAAAACGCACGTTATATGCCTGTTTTTTAATTAGGCAAATGAAACCATTCATAATGTAAAAGACAAGGGCGGGTTTGCCTTTAACTAAAGGCAAATGCAAACATGTTTGATTGAAAGAACGTTTAAACTGGCTAGCGTTAGTGACAGCGGCCTATCACACCAAAAACGTATACAGTATAAGTCTAATAGGAACTCATGGGTTTGCAACTTTGTATATGAGGCTACCAATACGCTTATAAAGAATGTAGTTTGAAAGCAATAATCAAACTAAAGTAAAAGAATTAAACAGAATGAAAATTTTTGTGAAAAAAGATATGGGGCTACATAATTATTACAAACACGCAAAACATTCTTTTTGCTCTTAAAAGAGACTGAAGCTTCTTACAGTAGAACAACTTTTGGACAAACACTCTCTCTGTGAGGCCAGCAAGATACAGTCTTGAAAAAAGAGAATTACCAAGCCTAAAACTAAACTCAAATCCAACCGATTACAACATCACTAGCCAAAAATTACCTTTTAAAACCTTTTCATTTCAAATGTTCAATTAATGTTCAATCAATCAATAAAAAACATAAGCTGACTTGTCTTCCCTTTGCACATGCGTCACTCAAAAAGCTTCCACAACAACACTTACAACACATAAACTCATGTTCCTACCTGCTTGTCCGGTGGCGATGCTGACCGCCGCGAACAACCTCTGCGTCCTGCTCATGTCCGACACCCCGTTGACCGCCTCCACCTCCAGAGTGTAGTTAGCGTGTGCCAGCAGGTCCGTGATACTCGCGTACGTTTCCACCAGGCCCGACTGCGCCGGAGAGTACCCGACATTGGGCCCGCACGGCACGCACTCCTCCGGCTCCCAGCTGCACCTCCGGCATATGACCCTGTACGTGACGTCGTTCCTCCCTCCGGTGTCGGCCGGCGGGTTCCACTCCAGGCTCACCGTGGTCTGGTTGATGTTGTAGACCAGGTTCTGCGGTGCCGAGGGAGGTCCTGTCAAGAGGTGGACACACAGAGGAAAAAGGGAATTACATAAGCAGTGCCGGGGAAAGTGACAGCCAAGGGTGCGCGTTGACTGGATCTGCGCTTTCACTGTTCGAAAAAAAAAAAGGGAACACTATGGGACAAGCCAGCTCCAGCCTCGAGCCAAACACTGACACTCAATTATAATAAGATTCAAGGGGAAAAAAAAGAAGCTGCCGCACGGAAAAGGGGAAGCTAGTTCTGGCAGGTAGCAAGGTCAGAGACGGGAGAATGGGTAGCTTTTCAAAGGACCAGAACGCAGGTTTATCCAGACTCTCATTAAAGTCTCCTGCCTCCAATCACACACATTAGTTTTACTGGTAATGACATTCTCCTTACACCGGTGTGCTTCCGTCAGTCTGGCCTCAGGAGAACAACATAAAGATATACTTCATTACAATTGTATAGTAGTAAAAGTAAATTCATTTGTCTTTCTGTTTTCTTCCAGTAAAATATCTCTCAACAGCTCATTCATTTCATTATATTACACTTACAATAATGTGTTCCATCTGTTCCACTCCACAAATGATTCATTGTATTTTTCCTGCTGCTTTAAGTGATTTACAATGTATATACAGAAGGTGTACGATGGCAGAGCGGTTGGACCAGTGTTTTTCAACCTGTGTACTGTGGAACACTAGTGTACCTTGAGATGCTGCCAGGTGTGTCTTGAAAATGTGTCAGATTGCAACATTTAATCCATGAAATAAGATGAATTAGACTGAATTAATTGAATTACCGTTTGGGGGTTTTTGGTACAGGGTTGAGGTTGAAAGCAAAACCAATCAACAAATTTAAAGAACATTGTAGAGATGTTCTGTGTAACATTTCCAAAAAAAAAGGTTCTTTCAGGTTCTTTATGAAGATCTAATTACACTGACTGGAATGTTCCAAGACAAAACATTTAACACATTTTGAATGTTTTTTGTGAGCAAGATTGCTTCTCCATAGATCAGACCTGTTCCACTTGACTTTGCTGCGTTGGATGCTTCTATCTATTTAGATAGATAATATCGGTGGTGTGCAGCGGAAAAATTAGAAGAATGATTCAAAAAAAGGTTGGGAAACACTTTGCCTGACCAGCCAGCCCCTCCTACATTCTGTTTGAATGGAGAAGGATCTGAAACCAAAGACATAGACAACGATTGTGTCATCCAAAGTTAGAATGATCCAATCACAAACGGCTGCCCCCCTTCAATGCCCTCTGCTGTGCATTTTCAAAAAAAATTTTCTAACCATTTCAAAACATTCAAGGCGGTGGACGTAGCTGATAGATTATTGTTTTCGGCTCTAGCTTCGGTTTTGAACGATTAGAAACGTATAAATCAAACCGGAGCAGCAAACCGTGTTGAGAGTCTTCACACAGGTCAATGCTCCATTGAAAAAATCCTCACGCTACATATTTACAATTAACATCCGGCTTAGCGCGTCGCTGTTTCAGTGGAATATCCAGATTTCTGTGATTGGTTGACTCCGCACTCGGAAAGCCCGTTCGCGAAATTTAAACCCAACGCTCTGATCCCAGACCCTCACGTCTTTGCAAAGTGTCTGTCAAAGGACTGGCTGGTCAGGCAAGGAAACACTGGGTTAGACAACTGAGTGAGCTGACAAGTGCATCAAACACCCCAAAATACATAACCTTCATCACAAAGACTTACAAAGACATTTAACGAGGTTAAATGTTACTTAGTTCTGCTTTAAGACCTACACCAGCAATTTTAGTTTTTTAAGGATTTAAAAAAAAAATTATATTTAAAACTATTTCAAATCCTTGCTTGTGTCTGTCTCTATGTGTTAGCGATACAACAAGTTGGCCACTGTCCAGGCTGTTTCCTGCCCAAGGCCCAAAGTCAACGGGATAGGATCCAGTCACCTGCCACACCAAACAAGAACAAGCTGTGGGAAACAAATGGCTATTAAAATAACCAACTACCCTTGCCAAAAAGTATTTCTCTGGACAGAAAGAACTCATGAAGAAAAATACCAAGTTTGCAATTTCAAATCCTATAGCTCAAATGCGAGTCATTAACAAACAATATGGCTGACTAGAGAGTGATTAATCATCATTATGAGAGTGTACATGTAAAAAACAAACATAATTCATCATTGTGCTACAGTAGTGAGATCACCCACCGAACCTGAGAGTGAACCAAGTCAGGCTAAATAAAACGGTCTATTAACTCTGCACTGTTATGTGTTCAAGCATTAATGTAACACTTTACAAATAAACGAGAGAATGAAGGTACCTTGTGCATTCATGAGCAGCTGTGTTACTTGACTCTAAAGTAATAATCTTGTCGTTTCGGGTCAGTTTATTATGTTGAGTTGCGCACAATTTGCAAACAACTCTGCATGTCAAGATTAAGGCAATTGTAAGAATTAAAAATATGAAAATGATGATTCTAGGTCATGTAAAGTAAAGTAAAGTACGGTCAAGTAAAGTGAGGTTAAATAAAGTAAGGTAAAGTAAAGTAAGGTCAAGTAAAGTAAGGTCAAGTAAAGTAAAGCAAGGTTAACTAAAGTAACGTCAAGTAAGGTAAGGTCAAGCAAGTAATGTTAGGTCTAGTAAAGTAAGGTCAGGTACAGCAAGGTAAAGTAAGGTAAGGTAAAAGTAGGTAAAAGTAAGGTAGAGTAAAGTAAAGTAAGGTCAAGTACAGTAAGGTAAAGTAAAAGTAGGTAAAGTAAAGCAAGGTTAAGTAAAGTAAGGTAAGGTAAAGTAAAGTAAGGTCAAGTAAAGGGAGGTAGAGTAAAGTAATGTCAGGTAAAGTTAAGTCAGGTAATGTTAAGTCCAGTAAGGTCAAGTAAAGTAAGGTCAAGGAAAGTGAGCTAAATGAATGTAAGGAAAGGTAAAGTAACGTAAAGTAAGGTAAGGTAAAGATATAGTGCTTTTGCATCTGACTGTTTTTGTCACTATAAAGGTACACTGTGTAACTTTTGTAATTTTATTTTATTATTTTTTTCTTGAGTTTTACAGTAGCTAAGCTTAACCTGGCCAGCCGGATGGATTCTTTGCAGTCTGAACCACCCGTTTAAATGGCCCAATCACATTGCAGCAGGGGATTGTTAGCAAGAACGACGGCAAGTTGCGCCTGAAGCAAGCAAAACAAAAATGGCAGCTCCTGTGAAGTACTTGTTGATTGCTAAGCTGCAAATTATGAAGAAATTGACAAATAAAGGTTGAAAAGTACAGGAAGCATTTTGAGTTCTAAAACAATCCTTCCACATATGTCATCAAAAAGCTCCAAATGCAGAGAAAAGCTATTATCACTATTGTGTGTTTTTTTGAGGGTTTTGGCCCATATTTAAAGTGTTGTGGACTTGTCTATATTATTATAGACAAAAACTATTACAAAAACAGGCAAAATAAGTGAAAATAAGTCAAATGTTTAGTACAGTCTTAAACATAAGCATATCACACGTGCAACCTTTTGTATAACACTTCTAAGCTTCTCTAAAAGTAGCCGCTGACCTTTCCCCAACATATGATTATTATTTTTCCCTCACTGAACAGCTTAAACACCGTCAAACTCTCCCCTCTCCTCGTGGCTCCGCGGTCCACTTGCTTTTACGAGCTAATGTTTTACAGTGTACGCAGGCCGGGGCAAATATAACCGGTGATTCATGCGCTCTGACTCAGCCTCTGTTTACATGACACTGGTGCGGGTGTGAGAGTGCAGCTGTGATGGATACAAACCGCCACACAGGAGCCCGCATTCTCACCGTCCTCGTCCCGAAAATAATGCTTTGTCCTGGGGTGGAGTCTGCAGCTTCAGGGGGGGGGCTTGGATTTTCGGACGTATATCATAGACAAAGAGGATATAAAAGGAGGATGGATTATACTTGTTGAGGTTTATTGGACAGTGATATAAGGGCATGGTAAACCTCAGTATTGGTCTAAAATGAGGTAGTAATATAAAGAGGTCCATTGAGTTTTGGTTAAAATAGCAGAACAGATAAGCCCCGCCTCTTTATAGTTATATTTTACTGTGATAAGCAGCAGATTTTCCTTTGCTTTTGTGGCTGAAGAAATTTCAAATGTATGGGGTTTTGTGACAGTGTGAGACTCAAGTTCACTTTTATTAAATCACCAACAAGACTTAGCTAACCTTTTAGGGGCCCTTAAGCAAAAGTCAGTTACGGGCCCTCCAGCCAGTTCTACAAACTACACACAACAATACTAATGTGAGTAAACTGACTGGTATATTTTTGCAATGTGATTTTTTTTTTTTTTTTTTTTCAAAATATTTTTTCAAGCTAAATTGATAAATATTCTTTTCTTTTGTAGTTATTTTAAAAATCTTTACAAGCTAAGTGTAATTTTGTTCTACAGCCTGTTTACAAAGCTGAAGTTTCTGCCAAGACAAATGGTCTCAGGTTTTGTGTGTCTTCTAAACTAATCAAACAGAAATGTAGAGAAATGTACTTTACGTTTAACCAGACTGAGATGTGTTAAACTTGAGTTTCTCCACAGTATCCATCTGGAACCTCTTGAAGTGTTTGGGTAAAAGTGGGACGTTTAATGACACATTTTGAGCTGATTGGGTGTGTGGCTTTCCCTACTTTGTGCTTAACAATCACATACACAACAAAGAATCGCAATGGTGGAATAAGTCAGTTTCCTTAGATAACGTAGTTATACGACGAAATGTCAAAAATGTACGAAAAGGTGCGTTTTTATGCCTTTGTCAATATGTAACAAAAAGCTAAAATGTAAAAAAACAAATTTTTGGGGGGTTTAACAAGTAAATCTTATCCTATTCCAAGCCCCAGTCATAAACTTACCCAACTTCCCTTTTAAACCAAAAAAAAATATCGCCATGTGGCTTCACACCAAAATGTTAGGGTTGTTATTTTACATGTTGTCTTTTCATTACATATTGGTGTAAAAAAAAAAAAGTTGTAAAAACTACTTATCGTACATTTTTGACATTTTGTTGGAGATCTATGTTTTTTCTGTTGACTGTGTTGGTGTCGAAAAGAACAACAAGTGTCACTCTTCTTTCAAAAAGAAAAAAAACTGTGTATTTCAGAATCAACAGCAGTAGAAACACGTACAACCCTACAACCCCAGGATATGTTTTGCTTGATTCAGGCACTACTTACTGTTATCTTACAACCTAATAAGTCCCCTCAGTCCCCCTGCTGCAATGTGATTGGACGTTAAACCACTGGTTCAGACTGCAAACAAATCATCTACCAGAGTCTTGTGCACTGTGCTGTCATCCATTTAAAATTAATTTAGCTTAGCATATCTCCTTGGACGCTAACATCAGCTAAAAATACCCCATCACGATTTACGAGTCTGGATTATCGGCGCTCCGTAACCGCCACATACAATCGCGCTTGACAAACTAGCTTCATGTTTCCAGAGTGCGCGGGACCACAGGCTGTTTCCCCTTTAGACCGACTCGTAATGGCAAACAGATTAGCACACCTCGTAAAAAAGAATCTTTCAAACTTCAGACTGTTGCCTTTTATGAGCCAGCTGTTGACATAAATAAACTCCCTCCAATGCAGTAAAAATTATATGACTTGTATTCTTTTGTTTATGATTGTTTTAAAAGTTACTTGCGCGAAACCAGAAGGGAATGGCGGGTGTCATTAAAGAGGACACATAATAACGCTTTATTTCATTTTTTTTGTGTGTTGAAAGAATATGTGTGAATACAAACAGTAATTCAGGAAATGGGCTTTTGATTTTTTAAATGAGAATTGCACAATGTACTGTGATATGTTAAAGGACAATATAGTTTCACAGTAAAGTGTACATATACCGCAACACATAAATAGCCTATAATGAGCATGATTTCCTTTTTTGCGTTGCTGGAAAGAGCCTACATAACATTTCTGAACCTTGTTTTACTCGCAATCCTTTTTGAATAATTGCAAGAAAATACAGGTACTGTGGGTGGGGATAGGTGGTAGGTGAAAACAGGTATTTTCTGAGCATTGGAGCATCAAGCTGACTAAAACATGCATGAATCAATCCAAATACAACTTTGGGTAAACTAATAAGGAGAAAACTCTGCTGTAGGGTTAAAGACTCAGAAAACTAGATTTTACATAATAGGTCCTCTATACCGGGTGAGTTTAGGGCTGGGGTTTGGTAAAATATACATAAGTAACTACACATCTTTGCAACAACCATAGAAAGGAACTGGTAATACGTGTAATAATATTTACGCAAAAAAGGCATGAAATCATGCTAATCATATGCTATTGACATGTCTTGTTATGTTATTTGTTATTTTAAAACTGTGATAAATATTTACCACAAAGACACCAAACTAAGTCAAATCTAGAAAATTGTTGTAATCTGTCATTTCCTCTTGCACAGGGCATAGGCAAACTAGGCAGTTGCCTATAGGGCACCTTCTGATGGTGAAGGCGCCAAATTGAATATAAAGTTTTACCACACCAAGGTACTTCTTTAAGTGGGCGGGCATAGGTAGTAGGTGAAAACAATATTTTTCTGAGAACCAGAGCATCAGCTGCAGAACAATACAAGATTACACAAAACATGCATAAATCAAGCTAACTTTGCAGTGTTGTAGACTAGCAAATGGTGACTTGACAAAATGAACTATGACTTGGGACTTCACTTTGACTTGTGGGTCAGTGACTCGATTTAGAGCCAACTTGATGCTTGAAAAACAATTTGGAACGTGCTCCTTTTCACTTCTTTTTTGTGAGCAGAAATGTATTTAAATGGGATAATGTATAAAAATCAAGAAAATTGTAAAAATACGAGATGCATTTGGCAATTTGATATAGACTCACAAAAACTTGACACCAAAATCAGAGAACTCAACTCGGACTTGTGGAACTCTGACTTGGGTCTTGAATTGGACTCGTCCCTCTTTGACTTGGGACTTGACTTAGACTTGAGGCCAAAGACTTGACACTTACAAAACATTAACTTGGTTCCACTCCTTCAACTTTGACTAAACAATGAACACATATATAACCAAACTAAAGCTAAAAATAAAAAAGCTGATTTTACATAACAAAGAACAATCTCTTGTATACATCCTCAACAAACCTCCCTATAGCAAACCCTTCACGTCTCGTCTCCTTTAAAATTGTCAAACACTGCCGATGTTCCGTATGCATCTACAAGCGCCTGTCATTTTGTGCGGGTTCATTAGGAGCACTTTTTGGCAGGCGCAGTGCTGGCATCCATATTCATGAGCTCGGGCCGGACCGGGAGGAAGGGAGAAAGAGAGAGAGAGGGGGGAGAGATGAAAGCGGCACCTGTGAACTGCTCAAGTGGACACAACTATCTGAGGATCAACACAAGAGTCTGACCAACAGGCAACAACCTGCTGGAGGAGGAGAAGCTGCCACGGACAAACAAACTGACCGCTGAGCTCAGGCCGGAGACACTTACGAAAAACGATATCAAGAGGAAAGAATGGAGATTAAGAATGGTACAAAAATGTGCCTTAGTATAAGCTTTAGCAATGAGATGTGATTTCTGCACTTTCACATCTGATTACAATCCAGCATGTTTACAGCACACATCATGTATGTTCTTTACAACACAGTATCTAAAGAAAATGTAGATATACAACAGAATGTCAAAAATGTACGATAAGCACGTTTTCTTTTTTACAACAATATGTTACAAAAAGCCAAAGTATAAAAAACTCACGAATTTTGGTTGAAGCCACGTGATAACATTTTCTTTGGGTGCAGCGGGTAAGTTTAGGTTTCAAGATACTAAAATGGGTACGTTTAGAACTGGGGCTTGGCGCAGGTTAAGATTTACTTGGTAAACCCAAAGAAAATATCGCCACATGGCTTTAACAAAAATTTCATTTTTTCATGACATATTTACATAAAAAAATGTGTGAAAATGTGCTTATTGTACATTTTTGACATTTCGTTCTACATCTCCGTTTCCTCCAGAGACTGGGCTGGTTCATTATCATGGTTTAGACTGCACTCAGTCCAGGCCCGATTGTGGGATTGCTCTGGTGAAAGTTCATCCTTGTGACAATATACTTTTGAAGAAACCGTTATATTGTGATCTACCATTTCTCTATGACACAGCTGTGTCTTCAACATGGTTGACAACGCTTATTGCCTCAGTCTTATAGCAAGAAGGGTCTGTGTTCGATTTCCAGGCTTTTCCATGTGGAGTTTGCAGCTGTCCCTTACCACTAACGCCTCCCATACACTGACAGTGAGGCAGGTTCGATTCGGGACACGAGTTACTTGCAAAGTGCCTTATACACCAGCTGGAGTCCACTGCCAAAAGCCACACGTATTCACGTGGATTCCCGAGAGAACATTCACATACTGTAATCACCTAAAAGCTGCATTAGAACGCTGCGATCTCCGGGAAAAATAGACTCTCTATGGATTCTTTCAGCAAACTTGCTCTGAGGACTATGTACAAGGGCACATTGGTTTTAAGCCCTTTTCAAAGTCTTGCGTGACTCGCACTGAACTCGCACTCAGTGTCTGTGCATTTCTGATGCATTTCTCACAATAGTGGGAGGCAATAACCCGCATTCAAGAAACAATACAGAAAAAAAAAAATTCTGCATGATGTCCCAATGATCACAGGTCATCAAAAACTACCATCTTGAATTTATCTTCCAATTCAAGTATTCGTCCAGTGTTCAAATACATATTATTTTTCCCAGTTACTTCTCTTATTTATCAGTATTCGTCCTATGCCGATGCTGCTTGCACATATCCTCGTCTAAACTAGTGGTTCCCAAAGTGGGGGTTGTGATCCCTCGGGGGGTCGCGAAGCAAGAACTGGGGGTTGCGAGATGAGCTCAAGATATAATTTTACAATTTTGACTTGGTATTTAGTCTGTTTGTTGTTGTTTTTTAACTGGAAGCATCATGTTTGACAGAATTACAGCTATAAACTAACCATTAACCATTAATTAATTAATGCATTTTACCCAGTTTAAATGGTTTTGAATTTATCACACACAACAAATGTATTTTGCTGTGGAGGTTGTGAGTTGGTTTCATGGTTAAATTTTGGTGTCCCTGTTTAAAATGTTTGGGAACCCTTTGTGTAAACCATGAGTTTCTCATTGAAAGTTGCTCATGAACACAAAAGTCATTTGTGCAAGTTGGAGAAATTAGAGTTTTGGAAGCGACACGAAAAGTTGTGACATAGTGGACGTTTGATTTGTGGAATGCAAATTAGAATAAACTATAGGTACTGAACAACAACTTATTATTATATCATATTATCTACCCCAAAAAATGTTGCGTTTGGACCAATTTCACCAAGCAAGGAAATTGCTACAAGAATGAGCACATGATTCCATTTTTACGCCTACACCTAATCTCACTCCTTTTTGTGCAAGATTATAAAAAACCCTTGCACAACTTCTGCCATTTTCAGTAAGAGCAGGTAAGGAGAATTCTTCTTACTAGAACAAATAACCCTCCGAGTGCCCACACACAGCTGTCCCCTCGAGACTTAGTCCTTGTGCCTGTGAGTGGTGCTAACATCTCATTTGCCTGTGCCACTCCAGCTGATCCCAGGTGCTGCAGATCAAAGTGGCCTCTTCTTGGCAACGGAGGTGTAAGGAAATTAGATTAAAGCCACCTCCTTGTCTGACCCGAGCCCTGTCAATGCACCGTCGCTTGTCCGTCTCCGAGCGGGGCTAATGCATCATCAGCCAGATTGCTATTAATGTTATATCGAAATTCTATAACGGCGCGGCTTGGCATCGGAAGATAGAGTGCGATCCAGTTGGACAATGCAGCGGACAAGACGGGGATTGTGTAAGATTGGTGATTGAGTTTCTGTAATATTGGGTTTTAAGTTTATGTGATAAACTTTAAACAAAGCGAAGGTCATGTGGAGGTTATAGGATAGAATTTAAAAGGGAAAACAGAAACGGTGTTATTCTGTTGTGGTTAACCTACTTGGAAAATTGATGTAAAGCAAAATAAAATAAGGTCATTGTAACAAAAATTGTGTAAATGGCAATATCAAACATATTTATTTAAGCAAATCAATACTAAACAAGAGATATTTTTCTGTTTTTTCAAGTTCCTAGTTTTGAAATTGAAATGTTGATCTTAAACAGCTTGATTTGGGCTTGAAGCTAAAGACTAGAAATTTGACCCTTGACATTGATTTGAGATTGGACTTGGGCCCAAAATGTTTAGACTTGACTTGGACTTGAAGAAAAAAGAAAAAAAATTTGGGACCAAAAGACTTGAAACTTGACTTGGACTTGAAACTTGACTTGGACTTAAGATTAAAAAAAAAAAAAAAACTTAAGACGACTCATGCTTGAGACTTGAAGCTTAACACCTGAGACTTGACAGACTTGAAGCTACTTGAGACCTGGCTTGAGACAAAAAAAAAAAAAAAAACTAAGTAATTAATTAAGACTTGAGATGTGATTTGAACTGAAAGGCTTGACACTTGACGGGACCAAAATTATTAACAATTTACATAGGTTTGGGACCAAAAGACTTGAGACTTGACTGTGGATCAAAAGAAAACTTTAAACTTGACTCAGAGTTAGAGCTTAAGACTTGAGACTTGAAGCTATAGACTTGAGACTTGAACTTGAAAGTAAAGACCTGACTTGGGATCGAAATTATTGACACTTGAGTTAGGCCTTGGACTAAAAGACTTTAGACTTGACTGAGGACCAAAAGACTTAAAACTTGACTCCAACTTGGAACTTAGAACTTGAAGCTACTTGAGACCTGACTTGGGACAAAAAGACTTACAACATGATTTAAACTTGAAACTAGACTTCACACTTGACTTGGGACTAAAATGACTGACACTTGATTTGGACCTTGAACTAAAATACTTGAGACTTGACCTGGGACTAAAAAAACTTGACTGAGGATCAAAATACTTCAAACTTGACCCAGACATGGGGCTTAAGATGTGAGACTTGAAGCTACTTGAGACCTGACTTGGAACAAAAAGACTTAAGACATGATTTAAACTTGAAGCGAAAGAATTCACACTTGACTTGGGACTGAAATAATTGACTTGGACTTGGGACCAAAAGACTTGAGACTTGACACCAAATGACAATGAGACTAGACAGTAGCTATAGCTAAAGCTAAAGCAGAAACTTGACTCGGACTTGCAGCTAAAGACTTACTTCCATCCTTTGTCAAGCCAGTTGTTCTAAGTCAGTCGCAGTTGCCCCAGTCCCTCTCGTCTGCTCCTGTCTTCTGCTCGCTCATCCCTTCAGCTCAGCACTTGTCTCTCTCTCTCTTTCTCTCCCTCTAGTACCCTCCTCCTCCTCCTTCTTCCACAGTCAGTCTTATCTCTCCCTCTCTTTCTCCTTCACCCCTCCTCCCAGTTTCATTTCACGGATTAGTCTGGCTCGAGCCCCACAGCCTCAAACGTCTCAATCACTCCCCGACTCTGTGAGGGAATTCTGCCGAGGATACATATTCAATATATGCATGCACACTTTGTTTCCTGATGAAATAGTGTTTATGCTTATGTAAGGGGCGCCTCTTTACACCGCTCTCGTACTGGTTGTAATTTCATGGGCAAAGCATTACTATTCCGGTCATGTATCGGAGCTTTTCCATCTCATCTTCACAATAATGTCTTTGTTGATGCTGCAGGTTTGGACGGTTTTGTTGATCTCGATCGTTATTGCCTTTGTAGGAGGATATTTATTGTGGAATGGCGGGTGACAGTGTTGTGGAAAATGTGTTTATGTAAAGGTTTGGCTTCAGTGTTCAGGATGTTGTCGGAGTCAGTGCAAAGGATCATGGTCTTTGTAGTTATCTAATATACTGTAGAAAACTAAAAAATATCAAAAAGTTAGGAGAATCCAAGGGTGCTCAATGGATCTTACAAATGAGTATAGTAACATACCAGGTGCTCAAATTATCATCTCTTCAAGGCTTGATTGTAGAGCCATTTTTTTTTTTTTTTTTTTTGCCAATTAAACAGGTCAGTGGTAGATCTATTTTGAAGTTTATAATGACCATACTACAAATTAATATAGAATGTAGAAGTTATGGGTATTGGGGTGAAGAACTTTGTAAAAATGTGCTATTTAATGTTCAATTCAATTTATTTGTATAGCCCAAAATCACAACAGCAGTTATCTCAGCGGACTTTACAAGATGTTGATTTAGCAAACAAAATTTGTCATAAAATCAAACAATGAAACCATTGGTCAATACCAACAGAAACAATGGAAAATCAGAAACAATCATTATAAGGAAATGCAGGCAGAATGTTACAACAACAAATAGGCAAAGAAAAATTCAAAGTTTTATGTACATAAACCTTCATCATCAAAATCATTCAGACCATTTCTGCAGCTTTCATTTTCAGCCAGCAGATGAAGTTCTAATTCAACTCCTGATGTGGGAAACACATGACTGTCATCTGCTTCATTACTTGCCAGGAAAATCCAGACGATAAATACAAATATATAATGTCTGGCTACTGTGTCCCTCTTTTGAAATTGCGTGATTGACAGAATAATCAGCCAATCAGTGACACATATTGTCTCCCGTATGAAAACCAGCAATGGAAAAACAAAATAAAATAAAATGCATGGAAAAATACAGAAAACATCATGTGTAACTGGAAAAAAAAAAACATGGCGAATTTCTACAGAATCAAAGAGACATGCAGAAAATGATAATCTGATTGTAACTTGAGTCAATTACAGGGTGATTCGGCTGATACTATAAATCGGCCCCCCGAAGATTTGATCTGGCTCTCAACCCATTTTCCTACAATTACAAAAGATACTTTCTCTAAAACTGGGTTATTATACCTTAGACTTGATTTGGTTTTATTTTAGTTCTGGTTTAATCCTGTTTAGACCTTGTTTGATCCTAGTTTCGTCCTTGTTTAATGCTGAGATTTTCTTAGTACTGTACTGGTCCTCGTTTAATTGTGGTTCAGAACTGTTTTAAAAGTTTTGTAGAACTTTCAAATTCAAACATAGGCTATAGCAATGTTATTTTCATGCTGAAACAGATATAGTGCTGTGGATAATTGGCGTAATCCTAACTTTAGTCAAAAATGGTGACGTTTTATGCAAATATCCGGCCTAGCGGGAAAGGTCTTCAGTAAAATTTGACACTCGAGAAACATTAGTTGAATAGCCCTGCTCTATAGGGAATGAACGGGACGAGAAGGAACCATTCGCAAAAGCTAAAAACAATCTTCCAACCAGTCACATCACAAAACCCTAAACTCACCATATGAACAAAACATTTTTACCCTTTCTTAAAAGCCTTTACAAAACCGCCAGATCTTCACCAAAAAAAATCGCCATACGGTAGAAAAACAACGCCAACACAAAACATTCAATAATCTCCCATCATCAGCTCGAGCAGTTCAAAGCCCGGTGTAGAGTTGTGAGACCTGAGTAAACCGGGAGCTTAAGAGAGAAGAATCCAGTGCTTATGGAGCTGCAGGCGCCCGGGCCCTGGATGCCTGTTAGCTGTTACCGCTCTAATTGGAGAAGCAGCGGGGAGAGAGGGGCATCAGGGGCTAGTGCTATTCAAATGGTCTGTATGAGGTAATCCGCACTCGACAAATGTGTGGAGCGACCCGACGACCCGGACTCTAATGATGTGAACCAGCCAGAGCCGATGGGGAAGTGAGATTAATACAGAGATAAGGCTAGAATTTAGTTATTTTTACTCATCAGTGATCAGTGGTTTGGAGCAGAGTCGAGATATAATTGTTTGTGTTAAAGTCCAATGTTTAAGTTTGTCTTTGTTCAAGATATTACTTTTGAGACGTTGACGTTCTTGTTTTGCCAGAATATTACCTCAAATGTATTCACTGTGAGAGTTTTTGTGACTCAAAAATACCTTGAAATACATCATACTCTCCACATACAGTATCTGATCATCTCCAGAAGTGTAACAAGTCAGTGTAATCCCTCGTTCGTTCAGGAGTGATCCATCGTAAAAAGACTTCAAGGTTGTCATCCGGACAGCCTTTTCGAAGATGTTTCGACTCAGTCATTTTAAATCTGATGGACACACTGTCTAACATTCTATTGGCAAAGCAATATCATCATCTTCATAGAGAAAGGTGATTGCAGTGCATCTTTAAGCTGCCTATGACATACTGAACTACTCATTTCACTAAAACGAAGTTAAGATTTTACTAAGCATTTTACAATCTTAGTAAATTTTTAGGGCCTAAAGTTTATTACAACTATGATCAATACATAGCTTGCAGTATGTATTGATCATAGTTTTACAACAGTTAAGATGCAAATTATGAAGCAATTAAAAAGTAAGTATTTGAGTTCTTAAACAGAATCCCTCCACATGTGTCATCAAAAAGCGCAAAATGCAAAGACAATTTACACACAACTGACACAGTTTCCTGAGAGATCATTTAACACAATTTAAGTGTTACAAAAGATTAGCATTTGTCAAATGATAACACCTGTGTCATTTATGTGGATTTTGGTAAAAATGTACCATGCGGTTACTAAGTAACAGTTGTGGGTTCCCCTCTGAATGTCATATTTACATGACAAAATACAACTTCAAACTAGCAATCCAGGTGAAAACAAGGACATTGTTTGGTGAAATCTTAAATATACTGTTCTCATGTTCATTCATGTTCATTAACCTTTAAGAATGCCATAAGTTGCCTATTGCAACCATGTAGCAAATTTGGTCAAAACTCCTAGAATGTAACAAGCTTTTTATACTTGAGAAATAAACATATTTTGGTAAAATTGCATTTACAGGAACATCAAACTGTAGTGTGATGTCATCAGTTTAGATTTCTGCTCTACTTCCTGGTATTTTTATATATTTTTCCACAATCTTCTTCTTGAATTGTGTATTTACAATAGGTTATAAACAACAACAAAAAAAGTTCAAAACGGGTGACTGGAGCCTATCCCAGTGACTTTGGGCCTTAGGCGGGGAACACCCTGGACAGTGGCCAACTTGCTGCAGGGTTAGACAGACAACCATTCACTCTCTCATTCACTCACTAAGGGAAATTTACAGTGATGCCCAATGAACCTAAACATGCATGTTTTTGGAGGTGGGAGGAAACTGGAGTACCCGGAGAAAACCCACGGTGACACGGGGAGAACATGCAAACTCCACCCAGAGAGATCGTGAGATGATGATATGGTCCGACCTGGGAGTCGAACCCACGACCTCCTTATTGAGAAGCCAGAGCTCTAACCACTCTGCTACCATGCACCCCATGTACAAAAAATATGCATCATAATCGTCATAAGCATCATAAATCCAAAGCTCAATGTGCGTCATATAAAGAAACTAATCTGGTGGGCCAATACAATGTGGAGTTGATCTGAAACACAGATGGGAGGTGTGGTGACCAGAACCACTCTTCACAGTCTGCTGAAGCCTAGGCTCTGGATCCCAGGCAAAAAATAATAAAGATATAAGTTTGGATTCTCAAAGCTAGGGTTGGGCGATCTGGGAAAAAATATAATCACGATTTTTTTTTTCTGTCTCTTATTATTCAATCTCAATTTTCGATTCGGTTTTGATTAACCTTTACAAAAACAAATAAAAATGCTATTCATGAACATAAACAAAACAAAGATTTTTCATATGTCTTAATTATTACATTTTTTTGAAACTATAGCCTATATCAATATTCAAACATTTTGCTCCAAAGGATTGTTTTTTGATCGTTTTATTTAAAACTCACCGCCTAATAATTGACGATTCGATTCGATATGATTCAATTTGATCTCAATCTCTCTATTTATGGCCCAGCCCTACTCCAAGCTCAAAGTTTCAAGACTTTATTTATTGTGATTCAAAAGAACAACCTTAACATCTAATGGATTGACCTTGACGTGAGTGCAACCAAAGCAAGACCTCTAAAAGCTTCAACAAAGAGATTCTGTAAAGATGAAGTAAAATGTATTCTTTTTGACATGGATTAGTTAAGCCACTGTCTTGAAAATGAAAAGATCTTAGCCCAGACAGCAAACATAACACTCAAGATACAATTCTGAGTGTTTTTTTTTTTGTATAGCTGGCATTATGCTGACTGACAGTGTGAAAAGTCTTCTCAAAAAGGTCGCCTTTAACCAAAACCCATGAATACAAATGAACAGCCTTAAGAAAAGTAGCTCAAGTGTCCAGAGGAAGTCGAAGAAGCGCTATATAGAAACGTGACCAAGCAATTACCATCAACTTTCAGTAAAAATAAACCCTTTTAAAACCAGCCAGAAACACCTTGAATCAAGTCAAAACCTCCAATTCCAAAAACCCATTAAACTCGTCAAAATCAAGCTTCGTATTCCCCAATGGAGGCGATTTTAACTAATGTCGATATTCCTTTTCTTTACGCCTGCCGCCGCCGTAGCAATAACCAAATTTCGACTTCAATACAACACTGAATTCAATATTGGATTTGCTACTTGCAGAAAATGTGTGCTGCAAGCTAAAAAATCCACTCGAGTCGCGTCTCCGGAGAGAGCGTGAGGCGGCAAGTGGACAGGAATAAACATTGCGGAGGAGAAGCGCCAAGGCAGCATAAGGACAATATAATACAGCGTTTTCGGGCGCAGCTGCCTAATGCTTCACTCCCAGATTTATGCAGAAAATATACACAAAGAGAAGAGTGTTTTGCATAATCCCAAAGGACTTAACGGAGACGCTCGTATCTGGCGAACTTCCGGAGGTGCGACAATGGCAGCTTGAGATCATTTACTCATGCGCTTTTGCCTAATTTATTTGGATGTTAACGTATATCCAGTTTTTTTGGCCAGGAGGAAGTTATGAGTGTTTTCGGATGCTGTGTTCAGTCTGTGAGTGGATATATGAGCAATTTGATTTATGGTTTCTTCATTGACAGGTCTGGATGTGCAATTTTGAAAAATGATAATAAAAAGACTGGATAAGATAAGGATAAGATTAACTTTTGCAACCAGTTTCTTTTCATATCAGAATTTGTACATTAAAGGGGCACTGTGTAAGGTTGAGAGGAATTTTAATTATCACATATAGTCCACAAACTTTTAAATCATATTTATTCTTTACAACATGAATACTTAAGAGAGCACTGTTAACCCAACACAGTCTCACTAGATGGCGTACTTTTACCACGACACAAAAACAACGTATTTTGACCACGACTTCACAGCTATTTTTAGTACTTATGTTACGCGTAAAAATGACACGAGATTTCACAGCGTCAAAATAGGACGAGTTTTGGTTATAGCCACGTGGGGACGTTTTCTTCAGGTGAAACGGGTAAGTTCAGGCATAAAGTTACTAAAACTGGTAAGATTAGATCTGGGGCTTGGGGCAGGTTAAGATTAGAATCAGGATTTCATTAATATTCATAAATAAGAACACGTCTTAACAACCACCATTGAAATGAATGGGGACTGTGACGCGTACTATAATTACGCAAAACAGCTGTGAAGTCGTGCTAATCATACGTAATTTGCATGTTGTGTAATGTCGTGGTAAATGTACGCTTTCTTGTGAGATCGGGCTCGTTAACCAATCCACATCAATTGTGATACATTTATACGTATTTGAAATGTTTTATTACGGGCCGGAATGTGGATTATTGACGCTAGATGGCAGCATGCTTAATAGGCAAAATGCATGTGAAAGGCACTTTGTCATTTTGTTTGTTTGTTTTTCTTACACAGTGCCCCTTTAAGTACAAAAATACCAACTTAATTTTAAAAACAAGTGAATATGTGCCTGGAATGAGGTGTATTTTATGCTTTGTTTTGAACTGCACAATCAAGTCGAGTAGTTCAGGTGGGAGATTTCTCCGAAGGTGGAGCTCGGTCATTCGACTTGTTTGTATTGCACTTTGTAGGTCTTCGGAAACTCTGTTTAGACGGTTTAGACGGCGAGTCGTGAAAGTGGCATAGGAAAAATACACACCAACTTGAAGTTATTATTTTTTTTAATCCTTTAGTTCTTGAATAAAGGCTACATTTTTTGTTCTATTGTCAAATTTATGTCAGACTAACAAAATATCGCCCAAATATTGAGATTCGACCAAAAAATTATTGAGATATTAAAGGGGACCTATTATGTCAAATTTACTTTTTTAACCTTGTTATAATGGTCTCCCTTCATCATTAGTTTACTCAAAGTTATATTAGAATTGATTCCTGCATGTTGGAGTAATCATGAATTCTTCTTCTGCTGGAGCTCAGGTGCTCAGAAATCCCCGCTCAGAATTCTCACTTACCACCTATCCCCTCCCACTTGTCTGTATTTACTTGTTATAATTCAAAAGATTAATACTCAAAGTGAAACTTATACGGTTCAAAACTGTCCCATAGCCACTTTCCAACAATAATAATTTGTTATTTTAAATCTGTTGCTTTTTACAGTTACATTTTAAAATGAAGAGGCGGGGCTTATCAGTTCTGCCAGCTGTTCCTATTTTTAAGTTGTTTTAGATCAACTTTGTGTTTACAATGAACAAAAGGTAAATTACTGATCTGCATATGTTCTAGTTTCCTACTACCCCTTTAAGACAAGCTAACAATCAACTGAGCTTAAATACAATTGAATACAAATGTTAGAAATGCCATGCTTGGGCAATCTTGAATTTATATCGTCAATTTTGTCATTATCGGAAATACTTTTTAATCTTTTATATTGTGATAAAAATGTTATGTCATATTTGTCCTGCCTTACCAGTCAATAGTCAATTGTAGGTAAACTGCATTTTGGAATACAAGCTCAAACTGCACAGATAAAAAACTAAATTCCAAAATGATAGAAAAAGCAGAACAATTCCAAGGCACTCTTGACTGTAATGATTAAAAAGCCTGTATTAGTACGTCTGTTAGCTAAAAAATGTTTTCTGATTAGATGAGCCTTCTTCAGGGTGCATTGCTCAGCTCACTTAGAGAAAGAGTGAGGAGGTTGCAGCAGACCACTGATTGTTGAGAGGAGTCAGCTCAGGTTGTTTGGGTATCTGTTTTGGATCCCTTAGCTGACATGGGAACGCCTTCACATACGTGGCGCGTTCGCAACAAGAAGGATTTTTGGCCTTGCTGTGTGAAGTTAGCATGTGTTAGCTTGTCTGCACAGATTCCCTCCAGGTGCTTCATTTTTATATTCTGAAATATGGAGTAAAATTATACAGTCCAAGCTTAAACAAGTTGTTCAAATACAGTGATATATCAGGATGTACTCTTCATGTAAACCCGTACATCCCATCTCTCTTTTACTCTTGTTTAATCCTCTAACAAGCCTGCTCTGATCCCAGCCCGCTTTAGCCTCTGTAGTGTCCAGTGACAGTCCATCTCTCCCACAGCCGGCCTCGGTGCAGTGGCTCTGACAGCAGGACTTGTTGAGGTGGCACATTTTTACAGGGTCAGGGGGGCTCTGCAGCAGCTCACAGCTGTTGTGTGATTGATGGCCGGTTCTCGAGCTGTCAGCGGCTCTGCTTTCTGCCAAGCCTCCCGAGTCTGCTCCGCTCAGAATCTATATTTCATCTCGCTCCAAACTTTGCATAAGTCCAGCCTGGACAAACAAAAACAAGAGTGTCTTTTACATTAGCAGAAGAACTTGCTCTTCTAAGTGACAGGGCAAGGAACTTCATGTTTGATGAAATATAGTCTATCGTGCAGCTAATATGTGGCTATTTATAAAGACACAAAAAATGTTAGGGAAAAAGACAAGAATTTTCTCAACAAAGAACAAATGTAAGACGTATTTTATACACAAAGACAGCTGTCAAAAAAATAAATAAAAATTTAGTTTTTTTTTTTGTTACTTTTTAAAGACGCTATACCCAAGATTTGCTGTCTTTTACTTATTTTAAAAATGCTTTGTGTTGGTTTCATTCTATTTTTAACCAATTTATTTTTAGTCTTTTAGTCTATTTTTTTTTTAATTTTGCTTCTTTGTGCAGAATTTTGGAGACTTTATGACAAATTATGATGGATTGGTTTGCTCATTTACCTAATTTATTCTGAGCTGCCAAATTTTTGTTTTCACAACTTTTTAAAGCCAGACAAAGTCGACAAATGCTAACAACAACTCCTGTTGAATTTTAGGTGACAAATGGTCTATATTGGATGTAGGTGGAAAGGAGTATTAAAAAAAAAAAAAAAAGTTAATTTCATGCGATTTTATAAGGTTATTTTAGTCTTTAATCTGGGTGTCTTAACCTAAAGAAATGATTTGTCTGAAACTTATAGAGTAAGTTGTTTATCAGACTAATGCGAATGTAAATTCATTAATTGTCACTGCAAAAATTATACCAAAATCTAACACAGAGACTATTTGTAGTATGACAAAGATTAGTAAGATTAACTTTACAACTGACCCTTTGAGGACAACCAAGATGCCAATGTGGCCCTTTGACAAAATGAGTTCGACATTCCTGCTTTCAGTACTGTAACGAAATGTACTTGAGTAAAGTATAGAGGTTATGCTCTGACATAATTGTATTAAAAAATGGCTCCTCAACATTTTGAATGAGTGGCAAAACTAGAGGCAAAATAATGTATTTCTTTGTTGTCCTGGAAATGTCTTATTAGGCTCGGGATCGTGACATCATACAGCTGTAGAATGTTCGGTTGGTCCAATGTTAAACCAATGGAGATTTTAAATTGCCAAATTTTGAAAATAGCGTTAATTAAACCATATTCTGACACTACAGAGTGATAAACTTACCAGTACTGACCCAGCAGTTTATTGGGTTGTTCCACGGTTGTTTAGTTTACTTTTTTAAATCATTTTGTCTAATGTATTCCTATGGAAGTTCTGCTAAAGTGCAACAAACATGGCGGATTTGCCATTATTTCATAGTAACCGCAGATGCTTCCCGAACCTAATTGACTAAGCTTGTCTGCTACACACTAAAAACAGCTGGGTTAAAAATAACCCAACTTGGTCCGTTTAATAACTCAACCGCTGGGTTAGTATAGCACCGTCCCAACAGTAGTTAATTTGACCCAGCAAGATGGGTTAGTCCAATTTAACCCAGCAGCTGAGTTAAAATTTTCTACCCATTTTTGGGTCAAATTACTACAAATGTGGGTAAATTCAAACCACACTTATTAGTTATATAACCTTCTATACCCCAAATGAAGAAAGGAACATAGTTTTTGTAGGATTTGATTTGGACAATTCAAAATCAATAGATCTAACCGTACAATCGTCTTACTGCACAAACTTTTTTTTTTTAAGTTTTAAAGTTTTAAGAGTGTGATTGCTGTGTGCAGAGTTGACTCACGTCCTCCATGAGATACTGTGGGATCTGTGTGGTTTTCCCTGAGCCGGTCTCGCCCTCGATCACCAGGATCTGATGCTCCGTGATGGCCCGCAGCAGGTCTTCTCTGTAGGGGAAAATGGGCAGACTGCGCCGCACCTCCTGCATCGACTGCTTCTTCAGATCGGCCTGGGACAGACTGGGCTCCTCCTGCTCCTGACAAACCAGAATATGTCATGTATTTATTTATTGTTTGTTTGTTTGATAGAGACAGGTACAACAAATATAGATTAATAAGTAGTTATCTTAAGCAGGTACCACAGTGTTTGCTAAATTACAATATTAAAATGTAGAGCAGCATTATTAATATGAAACAGATTACAACCATTAACCCACTAAGCATGACTGTTCAGGAAACGAACAAGGAGCCTGATGAAAATTTAACCTTTTGAAGACTTTGAAAGAGATGGGACACAATATTCTTTCCTAAGATCTCACACGTATGCATAGATAATGAGAGAGAAAGAAAATGATGAAGTGATATTAAAACGCTGGTGAGTTATTCTTATAGATAGGATTCTTAACAGATAGTCCTGTCTTTTTCTCATGGATCCAATCCCGGGTCCCTTCCCATGTCTACTTTATAATACCTTGAATCATGGAAGACCTCATTGCAACTTCAGCCATGAGGAGCCAAAACTTGGACTCAAAAGAACCAAAGATCAAAAGCTCCTCGAATCCTATGTCGTAGTTTTTACATTATAATTACAGTGCAATTCAGCATGAAAGTATTCCAAGTATTCAGAATACAACACTCTGTCTTGACTAGGGATTTCACAATAACAATGATAGTGAAAGAAAAAAAAAAATCACAATTTTGCCATTGTTCACGATTACTGGCATAAATGAAATTATACATATATTTTTGAAAACAAAATTAGTGACATTTGATAAGCTGACAGTGACAATACACTGATTGTAAACCACGATTATTATATAGAATTTAAAAAACAAAACAAATGCAACTTTTTTTAAATAACAATGAGGAAATTATTGATTTATAGTTTTAAATAGACTGTTTTAATATTAAAAATATATATGTTGTACCTTTAATGATTTCTTTAATGTTCTCAGTAAAGGTCAATTAAAATTAAATTAAATCTGTGCCATCTGTCATGTGACTCACAAAGTTTTGTTTTCCTGACAGTTTCTCACGTGACGCCTGCACGCGTCTCTAAGACTTTCGTTTTACGTTCAGATTGAAGTTTATATCAAATGAAGCTAAAATCCATATTTATTTTTGGCGCAAGCTTTGTGACTCTCTCTGGAGCACTTCATTTAAAGAATTTATTTGGACAAACAGCGAGAAATGATGATCGTATTGAAGATGCTGGATCATGTTGGGCGTGTTAGCGCTTTTAGCGTCAGCTTTTCAAAGACATGTTTTGCATATTGAACATTTATCAAATTCTACGAATAACCTACCGTAGCAGAAAATATTCGAGATATCTAAAAAAAATTGTTAATCTTGACATCCCTAGTCATGACCAAGTAATGAAATACATTACAAAATACACTTTAATGCTAGTGATCAGTATTCTGTAACTGAATAAATGTTATTTTCTAGCCCTAACCAATAACATGCACATTAGGGAAATGTCCTCCAGCTGAGGTAGTCCTGACCAAGCCTAGCAAGAACATCTGGAGGAGTCTCCGAGCGCTGCACTGTGGCGCTCACTGCTCCAGAGGCATTGAAGGATCCAGGGTCAAATGCAGAGGACCCATTTCCCTGTGAGGAGAAAGTGTACCTTAACCTTAACCTTAACCTTAACCTTAACCTTAACCCTAGCACTGAGTAAAAATATGATGCTGGAAAGTCACTCTGGAAAGCACCAATTCTATAAAATGTTATTTAGGTAAATGTAAATTTACGCGTACTTGACCCAATACAAAAGGACTAGGAAACATGGCGTGGTTATTCTGGGGGCAGCATAGACACAATTCTATCCCTCTGACGTTCCTCTGTGGTAAAGTTAACTCATCTGTTCAGTCCTTGAGCGTATTACCTTGTCAGTGAGCGTTCCCTTCATGGTGATGGCGGTGCTCACAAAGTCGATCATCTCGTCCTCCTCCAGGATCAGTTGGTATTTCTCCTGCTCCTGTCGCACGCCCAGCTCTCTCTCTCTCTTTGCTCCGAAGTTCAGAGCGGCGGTCCGGAGTCGCTCTTCCTCCCACTTTCCCTGTTCTCCGCCCAGTTCCAGCGGAGCGTCTTCCAGCTCCAGGTCCCGCTGAGGAACGTCCTGAAGCAGAGAGAGAAGAATCGTTTATACCAGGATTACAAGAGAAATAAGGAGGGTTATTGAGTTTCTTGTCATGATATATTTGCATAGATTAGTCTTAAAGAAAATGCATTTGATTTTTTGAATGTTACAACTTAAATTTGTTTTGCTCCAGAACAAATATATTGTAATATCTAAACATATTAAGTTTAACAAACTATTTAAGTACGTAATCTTTATTATTTATTTTAAGTCGATTAACTAATTGATGGTGTCTTGGTCATACAAAACTTGTATCAGTGGACTAATTCTTCAATTTAAAATTTGATTATAGAAACTTATTTTGAATAGCAACAAAAATAAGTTAAATTGCTGAAGATTTTGGGCTGAATCATTGGTCTAATCTGGCTTTCTTGATACAAACAGTTTGGGTCAGACAGATGGTCAAATCAAGAAGATACTTTAAAGACCCACTATTTATATCTTTATTTATTTATTTATTTTTATTTATATATGGAACTACATAATTTAGGTTTATAGGAAGTCTCCATTGCTGCAAGCTACACAACATTATTGTTATAATAAATAAATACATTTATAGAGCTGGGCAATTTATCACATTTTAGATAATACCATGAATGTTGTTTTGAACATATGCGAAAACTGAACATCGAGACAATCGTGCAGTAGAATTTACTATAAAAATAAATAAAGTAGCACTGTATACTTTCTAATAGACAAGGCAAGTTTCTATTTGGTCATGAATTAATGCCAAGTGCTTTACAAAAGAGGGAAAGTAATTTGTCTGATAATTAAACACACTGAGCAAAAATGATCATTTTAGATAACCATTTGAGATAAAACGAGAGTTTGTGCCTGAAATAAGTAAAATTGTGCATGTTTTGAGTACATTTTGATTGGTTTAAACTAAGAATGCCAATGGAACAAGCATAAATGTTGTTTTACACACACACTTGAAAATAAGAGGGGAAAAAAAAGAAAAAGCTTCTGTTCTTGAAGTAAGGACTAAAATTACTGGTTCTAATGGCAAATCTTTAAGAGAGTCAAAACCTGTTCAAATGACTATAACACTAAGTAATTCAACCAATTTCATACTTAGTGTGCAGTGTAGCAACAAATTTGAAGAGGTTTTTACACATTTATAGCCAGGCTAACACCATCTAGTGCCTCGGCTCCACTTCATTTCACTGAGTGAAATGAAACCGGCTGATACATCAGGCACACACTTATGCTGGACTGACAGAACATCATATCATATCGTTAATGATTAAATATTGTTTTCGAGTTGCGCCGAAAATGTATTGAGATGTTCATTTTTGTCAATATCGCCGAGCCCCAACAATATATAATATAAATATAAAAAACAGAGCAAAATAGTCCAACTTTTTAAATAACTATGTTTAAGCTGACATTGCTTGAAGCCACAATGGACAGAACACAGATTAAACACATTTTATTTCCACACGTTAGTTCTCGACATAATTCCAAACACTGCTATTGAATCTTACCTTGCTCCTCTTCTCCTCGGGCATGTAGTATCTGTTCTTCCTCTCCTCCTGCTCTTTGGCTCCGGCCGTCTTGTACTCTTTGGCCAGGTCTCTCAGCGTGCGTTTGTAGTCCAGGTCTTTCCTCTCGCGCTCCGTCAGATTATCGGAGGCAAACAGGTACTCTTCATCTTTAATCTCTGCCTCCAGGTCCTCCAGCTTCTCCTCCTCGCGCTTCTTTAGGTACTCCCAACGCGAGCGCTTCCTCAGCTCCGGCAGCTGAGGGGAAAGCAGACGCACAAAGGTCGTTTTAGTTTGTGGAGGATATTAAAAGGAGTGGTGAAAAGTGAAGAGAGGAAACAGACAGGACAAAGCAAAGGGTCGACTCTATAAAGACAGGATTTCTGCAGGATTATTCTAGTCAGATTTAAGTCGGATTTTGACATACTTAAAATTATTACCAAGACCTGTATATTAGTCTTAATTTGAAGGTTAGCTTGCAGTGTGCAGTAAACTGTAGTTGAACTTAGTTAATACAAAACATACACCTGGTGTGGCTGAATTCTAACCTCACCAGAGGAAGAACATTTTGGCAAGTGTCTGTAGTGGGCTTTTTTTGAAAACAGGATTTTCTGCAGGTTTCAGGGGTACATCGTAAGACAAGTGATTTAAACGACAAAATAGAAAATACTGTAATAATTAGCTGTGTCTATGGCTGTGTTTGTCATAATTCAAGCAAGCGATTACAGTTACTGCACACTACGAGCTAACCTCCAAATTAAGACTAAAACACAGCTCTCAAAAATGACTGCAAGTCTATCAACACAAACTATTGTTCTACATGAGAAATAAAGTTGTCTTGTGAAGATTAATTATTGCACATTCCAGTTTTCCTGTGAGGTGAGGAGGGGACGCATTTTTCAGCATTTCTTAAGCCTATATTAAGACCACTACATTTCAAATTTAAGATTGCTAAAAGATTTAAACTTTTCTTTTTAGAGATGAATGCAACAAGTGCTTTGTGATACATTATATCCCAAGTTTTTAAGTCTAACATTGTGCATTGTCTAACTTTTTAACCAAACGTTAAGTTTTTGCCACTTAGAGGTTTTGCTGCAGCAAATACTGTACATATGACTCTGTGTCTTTCATTGTGAGTGGGCTTGCTTGGCCACAAAACAAACTATTATTTCTCCTGGAGGAGTTTAATGTTTATGTTCCCTGAAAATGTTGTTCTTTTAGTTCAAGTTATCTTTATTTAAGCATATTCTATTCACAATTTGGCATAACACAGTATATAACTATTAAATATTAATTATCTTACAAGTATGACTTTACCTTTTTATTTTGACTGAAATGGCTAACTAGACTTTTCACTTCCAGAAAGTTAAAAACAGTAGTAAACCACTGACACGATTTGAGAATGCATTAAAGTCTTTAACACTCAAATCAGAATTGAGTGTTAAATATTTGTATGTGAACCCACCATGTTCCTCTGGTCGTCCTCAGCCATCTTCAGTCTCTTCTGAGCTTCCTCATAAGCCTGAAACAGACAAAAAACAACAAGTTTCAGTAATTCTCCCCACATGAATAAACTAATTATATATATATATATATAAAATAATGAAAATTGTTTAATTTTAATGAGCACTAGTTTCTCTAAAAAGCAACACCTTCAGAATGTTGTCCAGAGATGTTCACTCAGCTTTTTTGTGTTCTAAACAACTAAACTAATACCAAAAAGAAGTGTTTGTTGCAGCCCTACATTATTTACTATTTTATTTGCAATTTCCTGCATTTTTGGTAACTTTTAGATGTGATATTCTCATTATGTGATGTAACTTTATATTTAATTATTATAAATATAATAAAATAAATAAAAATAGAAGCAACCAGAGATCAGTTTAAGGGGGCCCTAACCCCCGGGGTTTTGGGAGCGTCAGTCAGTTTTAATCTTGTTGTGACAAATAGATAACTGCTAAAAACAAGAACGTTTTGAAAAAGTTTAAATTGGTAGCTGGAAAAAGTGTTGATTTTCAACAATACAGCAGGACTGTACTGACTTTAAGAGAGAAAAGGCTGTCTGTGGACTTAACAAAAGTAACCAACAAACAATCAATCAATTTATCTATCTATCTGGTATATCTATCTTGCCCGTTCGTGCGGCGGTGCTGGACTTCTTTACATCTGAAACTGCTACTCGCCCTCCGCGGCCGAGTTGTCTCGTGGAAGGCGTGATTATCACGTCATCGTTAACATCGTTAGATGAAAAGTAAAGTTCTTAAAGTTTTGTTTTGGGGTCTTCCGTCCCGCTGTGAGATGAGCCCTGTCCTCTGACAGACAGAGCAGTTTCCCCGTGAGTGACACGACTCTGCGCTGTGCAGCGAGGGGCTCATGTAGTTCAGGGTGCAGTTGTTCATTTCGCTGGTGCCGCTGTAACTTCATCACTTATTAAACATATTTAAGATACAAATAAATGCAACTGCAACTCAAAGCAACTGCAGCGCAATCCCTTAATTACTATAATCATTTTGCAAGTGTTTGTTTTATTATAACAATGTTATTTTTAATTAAATTAGTTTTTGTTTTTGTTTTTTTGAAGAGCATTGAAGGTGCCGGAATGCCGTACCAGACCGTTCCGGCCCACTTTAACCCCTGAGTATCACTGACCTTCTTGTCTGTGCGCTCGGCGATGTTCCGTGTTTTCTCTTTATCTTTCTGCCTCACTCTCTCTGCGAAGGCGTCTCTCTCCTCCAGGTCATGAAGTCTCTCTCTCTCCTCCTTCTCCACTCTTCCTCCTCCTCGTCTTCCTGCTTCAGGCTTTTCTGCTCGGACATGCTTCTGATTCAACAGGAAAGTGTTTCATTTAAAAGCCTATTCCAGGGCTAGACAACATCATTTCATGAGGAGAGATTTTTTTTTTCAGACAGCGATGATTTCTTGTTCGGGATAAGCACAAAACGTCATCACTTTTGGCAAAATCTGGCCCTGCACCAAATATCCACAGCACTAGACTTGCCTATTTTCTGTTGCAACATTTCTAATGTTTACAATGTTGTCATTAGGTATGGTCTGCCTCACATTTTAAACTACTTTGGTGATTTTCTTAAGTACAAATCTGGTTTGTCTTTTTGTATATAAATATATTTTTTGTATACATTATTGGTACATCATCAGTCACATGATGGGTGATTCCTATTTAACACAGCTGGTGATGTCTAAATTTGTATGCCCTGATGAAGGCCTGACTGGCCGAAATGCATTGGTCCCTTGCTCTGTAATAAAGGACTTTTAATATCAGATGTGCCTCAGATTTTTATCCTTGTTTCACGTTCTCGTAGAAGGGTTTTGTCCTGGTTTTATATTTTTGTAATATTTGGAAATTGGGTTGACATTTGCAATACATCTTCATGAATCCAGACTAGTTTTGAATGTTTCTGGAGCAGCAGCAAGATCACTATTTTCCCAGTGTAATTGTAGCCAGTAGAAATCTTTTTTTTGTAGACAGCACTTACACTTCTTTTGCTTCTATGCGTAAATTAGAATAGCTCAAATGATCAGATAGAGCAATAATTCAATTTCTGACATGGGACACACCCTACTGTCATGCATCCTTTATAACACACAGGTTGGTTTTAGTTCTAGTACATAAGATGCCAAAGTAAAGATACTCAAGAGCAGGTTTAAAAGAAAAAAACAATGCAAATAAAAAAACCTACCGCATTTTTCTTTAACCATTTACAATAAACTAATGACCATAATGTGCGTACATAAAAAACATGTTAGAATAAAATTAAAAATAATAAATAATATTTTATTTCATATCCTTGAAATTCATTTGTGTGTGAATACAAAAGCGCTTCATTAGTAGTAACAGTAGTAATAGTATTTGAGTTACTTTTTGGGAGGTTCCTCTTCACTGGACGACTCGCTGTCCTTCTTCTGCCTGATGTTTCTCCTCTTCCCTCCTCTGTCTCTGTCGCGTTTGTTCTTTTTGGTTTTGGTCTCTCTGGCTCCGCCTCCATCGCTGTCGCTGTCCTCCAGCAGAGTGTACGTCTGATTCTTCCTCTGCATCGCCAGGGCCTCTCTCTCCAGAGCTCGAGACGGCTTCTCCACCACTGCTTTCTGAGGAATCTAGAGCAACAAAGACAACAATAAAATAGAAAACAATCAGACAAGTTAAAAGTTCAATTACAGAATTAAATTTATTTTATTTTTTATTTTATTTATATTTTCACGTAGTATCAAATAAAATAGCATAATAACAAGAAAAAATGTGATGGATGGTGACCAAAAACCCTCCAGGGGCTTGAAAGTGGCACCACCACAAACACATCAACTAAATACAAGACAAATATCAATCAATACATGGGATTTACACGATTCCAGAAACACATCAGGTTAAACAGAACATACCATACGGAAAAGCACATTTTTTTCAATAGGAAACATTTTAGAACATATTTGAATTGAGTTTGTGTGAGTTCTTTTAGTGCAAATGGAAGATTGCTCCAGACTTTAGCTCCTCTGTATTGAACACTAAACTGAGACTGAGTTGTATGAAAATAAGAAACTCTAATGAGACGTCCACTGGGAGTGGGATATTCATGGAATTCATTATTAAACATGAACATGTTGGGAAAATGTTCTGGAAGAAGTTTTCCAATCGAATTGAAAACAATAAGACCAATTTGAAGCTGGTTCACTTGGTAAACAGTCAGTATTTATCTTCTGTAAACAAAGGCTGAGAGGAAAGTCTGTGTTCTGCAGAAAATATGATTCGCAAAGCTCACTTTTGTAAACGGAGAGTATGTTCAAGTTTAGTTTGATGCGTACTAGCCCAAACAATGTTAAAGTAGCTAATATATCATAACATAATAGTAACCTCTGTGTTCATCAGGTGACGAGTTTTTCCTAGAATACCGACCATTTTGGCAATTTTTGTACTTACAAAATTAACACGCGCTTTCCAAGATAAGGATTCATCCATCATAAATATTCCAACACAAGTCAAATTAGCACTTTAAAATTATTACTTAAGAAAGTCCTGGCATTATAGCTGTAGAAATTACATTTTGCAAATGTTGTATGTACTTTTCCCCAACAAACAAGTTAAAATAAGTGTTGTTAACTTTGACGCTTATCAAATTAAAGGTTGAGTAGCTGATTTTCACTGCAAACAGATAGTTAATATCGACTTCATTTTGGTTGCAATTTTGGCTTATAAACATCTTTCTACAAACAACAAAGTGAAACTGGAGAGGACCACCCACACTCAGCCAATCAGAGCGCTGCTTTTGGCTCATGATTAGAACAGAAATTCTTTAGACAGCACGCAGTTGTCTCATTTACTTTTTTTTACAATAAGATGTATTGATCATATATTTTTAGTGGAAAACACAAATTTTACAAACTTTTACAAAAGCTTCCCCAACTTTAAGGCTTTTGCTAAATAATACAAATTAGTGATGGGCGAAATGAACGACGCTTCGGTACACGCTTCGAGCTTTTCCTGGTGGGAGGGGAGTGAAGCTTGTACCGGAGCTTGTGTTGTTTTCAGGGAGTGACGTCATCAGCGCGTAATGAAGCGCCGTTTGGCTGAAGTGGTTCGGAAAGTGGTTCATTTGGGCCGAGCTGTGTTGAAGCAAAAGTATAGCCTCGTGATCCGCAGCAGAGCCTGGATCTGGGACACTTTATAGACCTGGACTGGTTTATGTTGGACCTTGTTTTAACTCTCAATGAAAAAATAAGCTTAGACCCCGTTTTTCAATTAAAAAAAAAAACTTCTGGTGTGTATGTGTTGACATGAGTGACAGGAAAAGACCCAAACATGGGCATGTGTCGCGGAAATCCCCTAACCACAGAGCAATGTATGTGCAGAAACCCCCGCTTAACCACAGAATGAACAGGCTGGGCGGAGGATTGTGACTAGTGCGTCATGATGTTAGAGTATATAAGCACTGCAATTTTATGTGTTACTGGGGAGTTAAAGGGAAACAACTCCCCCGGAACAAGGGAAAAGTTCCGCAGGGCACTCAAGGCGAGTGCTGTCTAGCTTTAAAAACCTTGGTGGTTAAACAGTGGGAAAAACTGTTTGCTTTCTTTTATTACAGTAAGCACTGTACTGTTTGCTTTCTTTTATTACAGTAAGCACTGTACTGTTTGCTTTCTTTTATTACAGTAAGCACTGTACTGTTTGCTTTCTTTTATTACAGTAAGCACTGTACTGTTCGCTTTCTTTTATTACAGTAAGCACTAGGGCTGGGCGATTAATCGAATTAATTCGATTAATTCGGAACTTTCAAAATCGACGATGTGAAAAATGGCCAAATCGTAAAATCGAGCTCAGTCCACTGTCATCCAGACGCGCGCCCTGAGTGGACACCTTCAGCGGCTTTGTAGAGCTCTCCCTCGACTCTCACAAAGAACAGACGAACAGAAACCTTGCGCATGTTTAGCGGACCTTTTAGTCACACAATAACAGCCGTGCGTAGCCGTTTGGAGGTGGTTTATAGCTTAATCTCTATAGGTTACGAGTTTGTTATTTCTCCGCGGGTGAGTCGGCCGCTTTCAGCGCTTCGCGGTAACTCGCGGTAACTTTCTAGAAAAGTCCCGCGGTAAATCTAGCGTCTTTTTGATTTGTTTTTGCTGTTACACGAGCTGCCGCGTGTGCTTTGTGTCAGGTTTTCTCTGATAAAGTTAAAAGCCGTCCACAGCGTCTCTCTCCCACGCTCTCTCCTTCTCTCCCAAAAAGCAGCAGCCAGCAGGCTCCGCCCCTTTCCCCTCCGTGTGTGAGTAACTATGGCAACCAGTTTGAGTGACAGGAGTGAGAGACGAACACTCGCAAACTTAAAACTTTTAGATATGAAACAACTAAATCATAATGATGAACTAAACAAGGCCTAATGGCTACAAAAGTAGGCCTATGCATTAGATGCAGCAGCAAACACTTATTATTAGTTTTAATATGTATGACATTTACTGATTGTGATAAGCCTGTCTGCTTTATATTTATGTGTCTTATAAGCTTATGTGGGGTGGGCACCCTTAAAAAATGGTGTATGACACTAAGTAATAAAACTAAACTAAGCTAAACTGTAAAACGAGTTAATCTCATTGGCTCTTTCTTTAAAGATGCTTTAAAATATTATGAGCTCTAATAAAAAGCGGCTGTCATCGATGACGTCGAATAAAATCGATTAAAATCGAAATCGTCCAAAGTGGTCCAAAAAATCGAGATTTTATTTTTTGGCCATATCGCCCAGCCCTAGTAAGCACTGTACTGTTTGCTTTCTTACATCACAGTAAAGGAACTGTGTTTTTAATTTTATTTCTTTAACACAGAAGGAACTGTGTTTTTGGTTTTATTTTAATAACAAGAAGGAACTGTGTTTTTAATTTTTTTAATAACAGAAGGAACTGTTTTTTATTTTATTTTAATAACACAGAAGGAACTGTGTTTTTAATTTTATTTAATAACACAGAAGGAACTGTGTTTTTAATTTTATTTTAATAACACAGAAGGAACTGTGTTTTTAATTTTATTTAATAACACAGAAGGAACTGTGTTTTTAATTTTATTTAATAACACAGAAGGAACTGTGTTTTTAATTTTATTTTAATAACACAGAAGGAACTGTGTTTTTAATTTATTGAAATTATTGAAAACTGTGATTTTTAATTGTTGTTGTTTTAATACAGTGTTGGAAACTGTGATATTATTTCATTTTCTTATAACCATGTAAATATATATTATTGAAAATTGTGCTTTTGTCATATACGCATTTTGTGACTCATTTTACACAGTAATAAAATTGTGTCACCATTGGAATCAATCTAAAGCACGATCCCTGTTTGTCATTTCATACAAAGAGTGACATCTACTGGTGAGTACCCGTATATGTATATATATTTATATACCCACTAGAGACACATCTTTCTTTTTCTTGGGTCCCCCTTCCTCGGCTAAATACTAATTAAAATAAGTGAGGTATAGAGTAGTCCCGTCTCTATAATAAACTAAATAAAATCTTCATCTGACCGTTTATTAGGTGTGACTAATAGCGACAGAAACAAAAAGACCTAGCCGCTCTGCGTGTTAGGCAGCCGGTGCTGAACGTCATTAGAGATTATGCGTATAGCTCCTGCTATAGGAGTGCTAATTTCTGGTGAAAAGTAGGTACCCGTGACATGGCGCCCAGACGTGCGGCACGATTAATTTAATATCGTGTCCAAGGACCTATTAACTTGAGTTAGAAGATACTCAAAACCACGACTGACAGTCGGCATTAATTAATAGGTTAACCAGTACAGCCACCGTGTTAGGCTCTACTGTAAATCTTGGGAGGTATTGTTAGGTGACTAGTGTTTGTATAAATATAATTGACCTATTGATAGGCGAATTGCAGAATATTGTGATATACTGTGACTTATAGTGTTTTAATAACCAGAGGCCTGATCACCCTCGTTGGATTAAAACGCTATTAATAACAGAATATTATTACAACAAGAAGCAATTCGTAAAAATCAATTATTTCACTGCTTAGCTACCAGTGAGCAAACACAATAAAAGTACTGCAATACTGAGTGTAATTATCCAGTGAGGATAAACTTGTACAAGGCTTCGCTCAGAGACAACCCGTAAACTTAATTGAATTACGGCTCTGTCTGTTACCTGAAGTTTAGGCAAAATAGCTCGTAAAAGAGCTACAACTTCTAAGCGAAAAGAGGGTGGAAGGCTTAAAGCCCTCCCTCCTAAACGTATCCCAAGCGTTCGCATACCTCGGAAATTCCTAACCCGAATTCCAGGCACGCGTAAAACTATCCAATACAATAGAATAATGACTAAAGGCAAGAAAGCAAAGCGAAGTAAAACTCCTCAGGTTTATAACCAACATAGGAGACACTCGTGGAGCGAGAGCGTTGCCAGCTCTTTGCCAGGACCTGCCCGTGGCGACCCTCGGCACAAGGTGATCGGACCATGGTGTATAGTGCAGTCAGATGTATTGGATCAATGGGTAGTGCAAATGCCCTGGGGGGATAAAACTATTTTAAACCCCCGAAACACATCCGCTCATGATAGAGCCGGTGTGGCCAGAGCGATTAAAGTCCGCTGGCCAAAGGTGATGCAAGAAAGTAAAGCTTTTACCGCGTTAGAAAATAGTGCAGACATCCGTCCTACGCGCACGAAAAACATAACGCACATCGCCAGTGGTATTACTCTCCATTTGACTCAACAGATTCAGCAACTAGTTGGTCTAATCTTAGAGCAGTGCTTAGAGCTGTTTTAATGTAGTACCAACAACAGTGGTCCTAGCCACCACTTGGGGTGATGGTGTGTTTGGATTTGATCCGCTCACCGCACAGAAAGTGTTCCAGCAGGAAGCAACACGGTGGATGGGAGCTGGGCCTAAAACAGGGCCTCAGCGTAAAGTAATCTGGGTGTTAAGGGATAAAAAATGCCTACGACATCCAAGAAGCCAGGTTGGAGGCAGAATATAATATTACCGGAATATCTGTAGAACAGGATATGAGGAACCAAGCCATAGGGCCTGTGGATATTTCACTAAATCCGTCTGCTCCAAACCTTAATCCTCCACCTTATAATCCTCACGACGCCAATCTACCCCAGTACAGGAAGGTCTGAAAAATATGCATAATATACTAGACCAAATAAACTCCTCTGATCTTAGTAAACCCCTCTACAACCAACAACCGCCTCCGCCAGGCTCTGATACGCAACAGTATATTGACAATCTGCTAAATGCAAGGGACCTGGACCAGCCGATCGTGATAGGAAGCGACCCGGAGGGTGAATTAACCTCTCCAATTGAACAGCCTGCCGTTACGCACGGGAGCGCTAATAAGGGTTTTGAATAAGACAAAATCCTCAAACTTCCAAACAAGGACAAGGACCTCCGGTTTCGCCTCAGGATGTCTATAATGACATAAACGACCTGTGGAGAGCTTTAACCAGGGAATTCTATGAAGACGGGGCCATACAGCGGTACATAGCTAATGACAGACTATGGGACCCTTGGTCAGATTTCCTGGAGAATCTAATGCAACTAAGGAAGCCAGGTGGCATTTAGATGCTTACCTCGCTGATCTGGAGAGCAAGGCTTTGAAATTAAAGTTCCTGCCACGTGGGTAGGATACGGAAAACTGCTCCCTAATGTCCACACTATTAATATAATGTGGAGAGGAGCACCTGACCCTGCTAGGGATAGGAAAAATTATTTACTTAGGAAAAGTAAAGAACAGCAACTCCTGGCTAAAAATGCCTCGTTAGACCAGAAAAACTCACACGCTTATTTTCAAGCTATGAAAGAACTAAGCCCTAAGGAAACACCCGGTTTTTCTGGTGTACAAAAATATTATTTACCACGATGGAGCATCAGGAAGCCAGTGATGAAGAACAGTTGGAGAAGGCCGCTTATGGAATCGAGGACATTCTGGATGAGGAAGTCCGCG